>OW203727.1:19418310-20103310 GCA_934045075.1 Yponomeuta sedellus | reverse complement strand
GGACGGACTGGAGCGATACATTGGTGAAAGAAGTATGGCAGGCATTTTGCCATTGAAAAGGCATTAGAAAGATAATAAAACGCCGAGTCGCAGGAACCCAGCCAGATCGTTGTATAAGGCGTTAATGGCCGTTAAATTTGACACCTCTGTCGTTACGGTACTCTCTGATTAATTATGTCATTTGGCAGAGAAACGACTTTGGTTGTCTGAGCAATTCTCAAGGCAATTTTTTTAATAGCAGCCCAGGGGATCTTGCCTTATAATAATAAGATTGGCGGCGTTGTGAGTATGGCCCAACCTTCCTGCGACGCAGGAAGAGTCCCGTGCCCCAGCAGTGGGTCATTCAAGGGTCGATCGAAGAAGATGGCGTGACAACAATATCACCTCTCGGTGTCGGTCGTTTATTACATCGAAAAACTGAAACGCATAAAAAAATAGAAATTAATAGTGGAAAATATCAAGATCGATCAGTAGGACTTTACAAATACAAAACATTTTGTAGACTTTTAGTCCAGATCTACTTACGGGTGTTGTTAAGTATATCGGAGAATCCGACCAGGTTTCGCTCCGATTCGCAGAGCTTAATCATGGTGAGCAGAGACGGAGCTCGCATCGTCGGTTGCTCGTCTCAAAGTCTACAATGTATTGTGCTTACGAAAGTTTTAGTACAAAACATTTCATTTCGATTTTGTCTCTCTGAATACCAAAAACCGCCTATTAAGCGTCTATACAGTCTATTTATTCTTACTTGTCCAATTTAGTAAACAAGATTCTACCCGTAAACTGTAATTTTTTAGTCCAAAACTGCCATATTTCCATAAATGAAGTAACTTGGAACACTCTTTTAGATAACACGCTGCCAATATTATAAGCATAGTTCATGATAGTTCATGAATTTGCGAGAAAATGTCTAGTTTAGGCATCTCATCTCAATTTTAAGGTTAGAATCTTGTTTACTAAATTGGACAAGTAAGAAATTGGACAAGTAAGAATAAATAGACTGTAGTAAACTATAGTAATAACAATAATAACTTGTACACAAACGATAACATTACAATACACCCACACTGGGGCAACCCATACAAATGAAGTATAGCGCCTGCAGTGGGAGTTGAACCTACAACCTCTGTCTAGTATGTTTATTTGGCTGCTACATATTTGTGGTACATAGGTATAAGTACGTGGTAGTAAAGCCCGGCACTATCTTACAGTCCTCTACCAACCCGGACTTGGCCTCCGTGGTGGAGTATGGCCTGACCTTCCTGCGATGCAGGAAGAACCCGTGCCCCAGCAGTGGGGATGTGTAAAAGGTTGATATCATCTTCACATGTTGGCGATGTTCACCAATCATGTAGCAGCTAGTGCTGGTACCAAGCACCTCAGACCCTATATCCCTGATGAAGGATATAAGTAAGTGTGAATTGGATGACCAATTCAACGTGTTTTAAGAAGATCGTGAACCGTAAAACCGTCTCTTCAGCTTCAATAATTGCTCCATATCCAAGAAGGAAAGTTAAAATTCTTAATTAGATTTTCTTAATTTTTCACCAAATCGACCTTATATCAAGTTGCAGGTGCACTAGAGAACGTTGTAGATTGAAAGAGGATGTAGTGACTAGAATTGAGAAAGGAATGTTGCGTTAGTTTGGACATGTGGAGAGGATGAAGGTGAGTGGTAAGGGACGTCCCAAGCGGACATACATCGACCAAATAGGGGATGTATTAGCAAAGGGGAAGATAAAAAGTACCCGAAACCGGCGTGCGTGCATGCAACGACTTATGAACGTTGACGAAGCGAAGGTGATGTGTCAGGATCGTGGCAAGGGGGAATTCCATGGTCTCTGCATACCCCTCTAGGATACAGGCGTGAGGTCATGTATATATGTATGTATGTATGTATGTATGTATGTATGTATGTATGTATGTATGTATGTATGTATGTATGTATGTATGTATGTATGTATGTATGTATGTATGTATGTATGTATGTATGTATGTATGTATGTATGTATGTATGTATGTATGTATGTATGTATGTATGTATGTATGTATGTATGTATGTATGTATGTATGTATGTATGTATGTATGTATGTATGTATGTATGTTATATTATGAATAATAAAATTATTCAACATCTATAATTAAAATGTTATCAACTCTTGCCTACCTATCGGGTGTATGGAGTTGCTACTAGACTCTGTTTTATAAGTTTAATTTTATTTTCGAAATACTGTAGAGAGAAAGGAAGGAAAAAAGATTACTACCAGGAATATAGATTGACCAAAGAAATAATACATCGCGCGAAAGTCGGTAAAAAGACCGGTAAGGGACGTCCCAAGCGCATCGAACCAGTTTGTATGTCGGAAAAAAACTATAAGTAAGCGCGTGCGTGTAATGATTTATGAATGTTGATAAAGCTAAAGAGGTCTACCTGGGAGCCAATTCTCACTTCATTAACAAATAAGTCGTATACGACTTATGACTTAGAATTCTACGTAAAAAGTGGAGCGACAGCCAAAATCTGTATTCTGAACATTCTAGATTGAATTCGAATGAGAAAATAAAAGTCTAATAACTCTGTCTGTCGAGTTCTCTTATCTTATTTTTATGCAACCAATGTCAAGGCATTCGAATATTTTGCGTCTACGTTTTCAATTCGCATGGGCGGTAAATGGTCCCTGGGAGCCAATTCTCACGTCATTAGCAAATAAGTCGTATACGACTCTAAGGCTTGTGATTTAGAATTCTACGTAAAAAGTCGAGCGACAGCTAAAATCCGTATTCTGAACATTCTAGCTAGATTGAATTCGAATGAGAAAATAAATGTCTAACGACTCTGTCTGTCGAGTTCTCTTATATTCTTCTTCTTCAGGCTATATTATGTAGTCCTCTGCTGGACATAGCCCTCCCCTAATGAGCGTCATAGCGCCCTGTCTTCAGCTTGCCGCATCCAGTATCTGCCGGCAGTTTTTCGCAGATCGTTATCCCACCTGGTCGGAGGGCGTCCTACACTACGTTTGCCGAGTCGCGGTCTCCACTCAAGAACACGTTAACTCCGACGGTTGTCGATTCTTCGCGAGATATGGCCAGCCCACTGCCACTTCAGCCTGCTGGTTCTCTGAGCTATGTCAATAACTTTGGTTCTCTGTCGGATGCATTCGTTACGAATCCTATCCTTCAGAGAAACTCCAAGCATAGCTCTCTCTATAGCTCGCTGAGCGACTTTGAACTGGTGGACCAGGCCTTTCGTGAGTGTCCATGTCTCGGCTCCGTAGGTCATCACAGGTAGGACGCACTCGTTGAAAACTTTCGTTTTTAAACATCTCTTATCTTATTTTTATGCAACCAACGTCTAGGCATTAGAATATTTTGCGTCTACGCTTTCAATTGGGCGCCGATGCAGCATGGGCGAGAATCGGCCCCCAGGGTCGTGGCAAGTGACTGACCCTGGTCTCTGACTACCGCTCCGAGATACAGATAAGATAAGATAAGAATATTTTTTATTGTACACCAGGAAAAAACAAACAAAAATAATTAGAATGGAATAGAATAGAAATCGTTTATTACCAAAACACAACAATTAACAAAAATACTGTCAACAGACAATTAACATTTTTTTTGTTTAGACCGCGTCTAAACATTTTGGTAAAAGGAGAGAGTACGTAATACAGAGAATAGTGTAAAGAGGTTTAAAATTTCACTGATGCCGGTGAGTCGCTCATTAGCTCAGTTGGAAAGAGCGGTGGCACGGATAGCCAGAGGTCGCGGGTTCGAATCCTGGCATGGGTGGAATTTTAAGCCTCTAAATAGGTTAAAAAGTTAAAATTACTTTGCTGAATTCCGCCAAAAATCCCACAAGCACCATGCGGCTAGCTAATGCACCGCCCTCCCTCCCACTTTTTCAAGCAGAAGCAAGACACGAACACACCACCACCAACACCAATACTTGTGTGAGAAAACACGCGACGCGTTTCGCCTCTAACACGAGGCATCCTCAGGCTCCCAAATGCAAGTGACCGTCTCCGCAAAAACGCTCCGTATTTATAGGCTAGGCCGCCCCTCCCCCCGATGACGCAATGTAACCGTTAAACTGGTGACCGTTAAACCGTTTCAACCGCCTATGGGCTATTGTTGTTTTGTGCAAATATATCGATTAATGGGGAAATAGAGGAGCTGCCCACCTGTTCATTCAGCATTGTAAACAACCTATCCCTAGATAATTTGGAAATTTCCAGCTGTTCAAGTATAGACAATCTCAACCCCTTAGTGCAGGTGTGTAAAATTTCCAAATTATGGTTATTATTAAGTACATGACCCGTATCCAAAAGGTGTTTGGCAAAATGAGATTTATCCGGATGATTGTTTCGGAAAGCTGCCACATGCTCCCTATACCGAGTTATAAAACTCCTACCGGTCTGGCCAATATACACTCCGTTACATTCCGGACAAGCAACTCTATACACCCCAGACCGCTGGAATCTATCCACCCTCTCTTTTTGATTGCACAGATTTCTAGCCAAAGAGTTGCTCGTCCTGAACGCAACCCGTATCCCAGATCTTTTTAACGTCCGGTGGATTTTTTCAGAAATTGGACCTACATAGGTAATACTTGACTTCATTTTTTGACGCCTTTCAGGTGGCACTGCGTATAAAAGTCTACTAACCATACCGTTCCGCTTCCTGACCACCAGCCTATCAATCATTCGCCTGCTATATCCGTTTGCAACTGCTATTTGATAGATGGTATTTAGTTCCTTGTTGTAATTAGCAGAAGACATTGGCACAGTTAGCAAACGGTGAATATAGCAATGGAATGCTGCCATTTTGTGTTGCCACGGATGACAAGACGTTATTGGGATAACAGTGTCAGTCTGTGTTGGCTTTCGGTAAATCTCAAACTCATGCTTGTTACCCACCCTAGTTATTTTTAGATCTAGGAAATTAAGCGATTCGTTCTGTTCTTTCTCTAATTTGAAATTGATTTTAGGGTGTTTTGTGTTCAAGTTATTGACAACGTCTTCATCCAGGGGAAAAATTACAATTATTGGAATTAACAACAGTATGCATGCGTCAAAATTATTTCATGTTTGATGGTGCATTTTACCAACAAACGGAAGGCTTAGCAATGGGTTCACCATTGAGTCCTTTGCTGGCTGATATTTTCATGGATAATTTTGAACGTAATCATATAGTTGGGAAGAGAAACATACTTTATTATTACCGGTATGTAGATGACATCATTATATGCTGGACAGGTACATTTAGACAACTAGACTCATTTGTCAATAACTTGAACACAAAACACCCTAAAATCAATTTCAAATTAGAGAAAGAACAGAACGAATCGCTTAATTTCCTAGATCTAAAAATAACTAGGGTGGGTAACAAGCATGAGTTTGAGATTTACCGAAAGCCAACACAGACTGACACTGTTATCCCAATAACGTCTTGTCATCCGTGGCAACACAAAATGGCAGCATTCCATTGCTATATTCACCGTTTGCTAACTGTGCCAATGTCTTCTGCTAATTACAATAAGGAACTAAATACCATCTATCAAATAGCAGTTGCAAACGGATATAGCAGGCGAATGATTGATAGGCTGGTGGTCAGGAAGCGGAACGGTATGGTTAGTAGACTTTTATACGCAGTGCCACCTGAAAGGCGTCAAAAAATGAAGTCAAGTATTACCTATGTAGGTCCAATTTCTGAAAAAATCCACCGGACGTTAAAAAGATCTGGGATACGGGTTGCGTTCAGGACGAGCAACTCTTTGGCTAGAAATCTGTGCAATCAAAAAGAGAGGGTGGATAGATTCCAGCGGTCTGGGGTGTATAGAGTTGCTTGTCCGGAATGTAACGGAGTGTATATTGGCCAGACCGGTAGGAGTTTTATAACTCGGTATAGGGAGCATGTGGCAGCTTTCCGAAACAATCATCCGGATAAATCTCATTTTGCCAAACACCTTTTGGATACGGGTCATGTACTTAATAATAACCATAATTTGGAAATTTTACACACCTGCACTAAGGGGTTGAGATTGTCTATACTTGAACAGCTGGAAATTTCCAAATTATCTAGGGATAGGTTGTTTACAATGCTGAATGAACAGGTGGGCAGCTCCTCTATTTCCCCATTAATCGATATATTTGCACAAAACAACAATAGCCCATAGGCGGTTGAAACGGTTTAACGGTCACCAGTTTAACGGTTACATTGCGTCATCGGGGGGAGGGGCGGCCTAGCCTATAAATACGGAGCGTTTTTGCGGAGACGGTCACTTGCATTTGGGAGCCTGAGGATGCCTCGTGTTAGAGGCGAAACGCGTCGCGTGTTTTCTCACACAAGTATTGGTGTTGGTGGTGGTGTGTTCGTGTCTTGCTTCTGCTTGAAAAAGTGGGAGGGAGGGCGGTGCATTAGCTAGCCGCATGGTGCTTGTGGGATTTTTGGCGGAATTCAGCAAAGTAATTTTAACTTTTTAATGCTATTATGGATTTCCGCAAAGTAACGCCTGATTCTATGCAACTCTAAATAGGTTTTTAAAAAGGAGAGAGCTCAGCTAACATGTCGGTTACCACGACGTAGTTACTAACGCTGGTTTTCCAAGGTACAGTACAATTGGCGGCCTTATTGCTTACAGCTGTGAGGTTATGTAATTTAATGTAAGAATTCGATTTTTTTTATGTAGACGTTATACTTCCCACTGCTGGGCACAGGCCTTCTCTCAGAAAGAGAGGGTACGGGCTAATTACTACGCGTGCCCATCGCGGATTGGCTATTTCACTCTGACACTCAGGTTTCCTCACGAAGTGTTTCTTCATGGTTAGCTAGTGGTATTGCTACGATAATTTCACAAATGTGCATAACTTTGAAAACTAAGACATTGTTACATGCCGGAATTCGAACGCACGACATCACGATTGAGAAGACGGCTTTCTACCGCTCTGCTACCACTGCTCTACAACTAAATACAATTTAATTACTTTTTTTACTTCGGTTACCTATCAACTCAATACAATACTAGTCAATAATATTCAATAACCAAACATTAAATTACACACATTTTGTTTTACCGAAACTTCGGTGCTCCAAATTAATTTTCAATTGAGGGACGATTCAAATTGGTTAATTCATTTGCGTTATTTATTGATAAGTAGTTTATTTCCCTTCTTTATTCATTCGTTCATTATTTCCATATTAATAAAATTACTCAACCCAAAACAGTAAATAGGTTTCAGTTTCAATTAGTATACAACTTTAAACATACTTATCTCATTACTTATTACCTCAATACATATTAAGCTGAAGCCCTTGTAATTTCATTATGTTTCTACCAATTTCCATCCCACGAGCACAAATTAATTCTGCGTAGTCTAGCTACTATTACACAAACACACAATACGGGAATTATAGGTTCTAGAAATTCTTAACATAACATTACACAAGACATAACATGACACAAGACACGACACGACACGACATGCGATGCCATGACATTACATTACAAAACATGACTTTGTTTTCTAAATTATGTACATTTGTTAAGGTATTGTAGCAATACTCGTATCAATCGCAAATTGTGAAGGAAAACATCGTAAGGAAACCTGAGTGCCTGAGGCGTTTAAATACCTCTATATCCGCTCTAAATCCGCAGTGGGCACGCGTTTTAATTAAGCCCATACTCTCTAAGAGAAGTCATGTGCCTGCCGTGGGGCGTTTATAGCCTACAGAAAAAAAAGTCATTTAATAATTTATCTGGAAAAAAGTCTTTAATATCGTACAGTGCCATCTCAGGAAGAATATTACGCTTCAGGTTTCGTATAATGTACTAAAACTCTCAGCCTCAAGGGATGAGACTTCTGTGAAATTAAGCAATATAATATTTTAAAGCCATTTCCTCTTGTAGCCTTATAGGTATTTTCTATCTATCTACATTTCATGACTCCCTAATATCAAAGGAAATTTTAATGGAAATGCCAAGCCTAGTCTTGCTTGTCAAAGCCTCACTGATAGGCGAATTTAGTTACCACAAAGGTTACAAATTGTTCGAGGTAATCGGATCATTAGGGACTTTTGAGTTTGAATAAGACATCAATTCAAATACCTTTAAGTACCTCAGCGCTTGAAATTGCCAATCCACGGTGGGCACACGAGGTAAGCCCATACTTTCTCTCTCTCAAGGAGAAGGCCTGTGCCCTGCAGTGGAACGTTTACAGGCCCCATCAGTTAGCTACTCCACCTAAATAATCGTCCACAATATTTCAGTAGTTACTGAAATATTGTGGACGATAACACCGCCATAATATCTGTGCACCTAGCTCAAATGACGTGTCAACGGCGCCTGTACCTGTAGTACCGCGTGCAAAATTAATAAATCAAATTAGTTGCCACAGTAGTAGGGATGTATATTGCACACTTTTTGAAAAAAAAAACGGATTATAAAACATGTTATAAAATTATTTTTATACCATTTTATTGTAAGACGGCGGAAAGTTGCGTGAATGTAACGACTAATGAATGTTTGTTAGTAATTACTTTAATAGCCGACGCTTACCTTACAAATATTCCCGAATATACCCGTTTAATATATAACTATGTATGAGCATCGTGAGTCACAAAGAAGTACTAATGTAAGGTTTAATGGTGCTAATACTCTTGAGGAAACTTGCGGTCTAGTTGGATCCACAAGTTCTGTCTACCTAGGCAAATCCGTACTCAAATAAACGCTCAATATTTTCGTGAAAATGAAATTCGTAAGGGCACAAGGGAAACCAGGCCTTTTTTGGAATTTTAAGCAGAATTCGCCAAGCAAGTGGGCTATCAAATTTTGATTAAAGGTTAATATTTACGTAGTCTTTGATTGTTTTGATCGCTGGTTAAAATTTCCAGTTCAATGGGCTTGTCATCAAAATTAATCTCATTAAATTAGCGCGGTAGGCTTTCGCGAGAATTTGTTCTTTCTTGGACGTCGAAGGAAGAGAATGTTTATTTTGTTATTTCCTATTATGATAAAATTATTAATGAAATCTGCTGCTTTCAGTAGGTATCTTATTTTACACTAGCATCTAGCAGAATTGTATAACCTACTCCTTTCAGTTATGGAAGTGACATGTATGATAATTATGCTCTTTGGATGATTTTAATTTTAAATATTTGTCGTCTCAAATGGCAAAACGTACTGGCATTCGTGAACAATACCAATAACATGTTACACAAATAAAATTCTTTATCTGTTAAAACGTGCTAGTTTTTAGAACAAAGATAGTAAAAAATTGAAAAAAAATATGTTTGGACTTGTACGAGTAGATCTCGCGGATTTTAACCAAATTATTACAAACTTTACCATGCAGTCGTAATAAATGTTACATAACTTAAACTAATAGGTACCTGGATTTGCAACTTGTCAGGTTCCACGAATTAATGAATGTTCTTCCATACTGGCAGATTTTTTTTCTTAGCTTATTGATGGCAAACGAGGTCAACCATCGTAGGGAAATATTTGCTAATTAGCGTGTGTACGCCAAAAGCATAATCAAATCCAATACAAGCCAACTACAAAATAAAAGAGAAACATTACGGGAAATTTTCAAATAGAGCTTTTTAAAGGTCGGACGGACGGACAGACATATTGATAGACAGCAGCCGAGGCAGAGTAATAGGGTCCCGTTTAGTACCATTGAGAGACCCTAAACCCTTTGCTGTGTGGTGTCGGCCTAGTGAATAGCCAAATTCTTCCCGCGGGTGTCGTAAAAGGCGACTAAGGGACGCAAACCGGGGGGTGGGCAGCAGCGCTCCCTGCAGTACAATTCCACCAAACTGCGATCCCCAACCCGCATGCCCAGCGTGGGGATTATGGGCATTACCCCCCAATGATGGCACAACCTTGCGTTATGGCGCTCATTAAGGGAGGGCTATGTCCAGCAGTGGACTAAGTAGTTTAGCCGGTTTTCGGCCATTTAAGGACATTTTCATATTCAGAGCGATTTTTTTCAATGACAGAGTAAACAAAAATGGACAAATAAAATACTTTTGAATCGTAAAACTATTGCAATTTCCATTTTTCAAACCTTCATCTAAGAAAACATTATCGTTTAATTATAAAAAATAAAAATATCGTGAGGTGTGGATTTTGCCCTTTCCCGGCCACCTATTTCAGTTTACGGCCACTTGTTTTGTTAGTTTTCGGCCAATTTTTGTTTTTTCTAATAACTCTTATTTTTATGGTGGTGTATCGTTTTTAAATAACAATAAAATGAGTAAAAAAAATCAAAGAGCTTTAAATATTGTTTATACTTAAAACTAAAACATTAACCAATTTCCGGCCTCTCAATAAATCATGGCCGATAAACAAAATTGGTCAACCCGGGTTTCGGCCACCTTGCATAAAATGGCCGACAACCTAATTTGAAGGAGTTAACTTTCGGCCGCCAATGTCAATATATAATTAAACTCTTTCGAACAAATCAAGGATGAAAGAGTTCTCTTAGATCAGGATCTTAGTTAATATAAGAGAAACTTTTTGAAATAAATAGATTTACTAGTATTTATCACCGCTTTTATAAATGACCGAAAAATAACCTAAATATCCTTAGTTCTCGGTCATTTTATTACACTTAGGCCGAAAAGTGGATTTACGAAGTCCCTCTCCCGGCCACCGTTATACAAAACAATTAAAATGGATTTTAAGCACGAATGCAATTAGTAAACATGCGGCCGATATCTAACTGCATAAATCAGGATACTTTTTAAATTATATCTTAACAATATGATTTGGAAAAAGTGATTATTCAATGGTAAAGTAATGAATTTATAATCGTAGGATCGGTGTCAGATTTCGGCCAGGCGGCCGAGAATCAACTGGCTCGTCAAAATTGAAGTTAGTTATCCGTCCACCTAATATTTACTAAAAGTACTAAGTATTATAGACATTTTCATCAAAATAACATCAGTTTAACATATTAACTGTGCATTATAGTAATATTTTGGTGGATAAATCAATACACAATGTCGTAACTTACCATGCAAATAATTGGCGCGCACTATTTTTTTCTCTGCTTTCGATACACACTCACATTGCTTGAAACGCGAGGGAAAACTGACGAAACAAATGAAACGCTACTAAGATACTTAATTATGTAGGCAAAGACATCATTAGAATCTATGCGGTAACAATAGATTTTTTACTGGGGCGTATTTTATTTTCTTATTATTTCGTAAAAACTGCGTGATGGCCGAAAACTGAAGGTGGCCGGCAAACCGACTAAGTTACCCTATAGCCTGACGAAGAGAGACCCTAAAAAGCTCTAGATTCACTTCTGGCGTTTGTTTCACCTTGAACACGAATTTATAAAGACATAAATGAAAAGGAAATGACTTGACAGTCCATTCGTAAATATTTATCTGTCGTTAGAATACAGATGAGGCGCAGTGAAGGTTGAGTGCACAAAATTAACCCCGGGCGGCCGAGTATCTATAGAAAGCTCTTTTGCTATTTTTACAGATCCTTTGACGTGACTTCCACGTTTTGTTTCTCGCCTTGTAGAGGAATTGATTGTTATACAGTCAATACCTATGTTATACAATGTTCTAACTGTTATACAGTCAATACAGTCAACACCAAAGAAAAGTAATGAAACGTGTAAAATGTATAATAGCCGAACAAATGAGGGCAATGAGTTGGTGACAGCTAGAGTATTACAAAGATGAATGACATGAGAGAGATAATAATATAATATAACATGTATGTACGGGCACATACATTGCTATACTTGCTATACAGGGTGTCTCATTCAAATCGGTCAGTATGGGAAAGTCTGAAACTATAAGACATACGAAGATCTGTTCTGAGGAACCATTTCATCGATTTTAATAACAAGAAAAACTGCATTCATACATTTTAAAAAACATCTAGGTAGGTACTCCGTTCGGGAATCGAACCCGGTGGTTTTAAAAAAAAACCTACACTATTTCTATTTAGATATCGATTGTGTAGGTCTTAAGCAGTAAATGTCTGTATGAAACATGACGTCTAAAATGAGTACAATGCATTGTTTTCACATACTTTAATTTATTTTATTAGGTGCTCGAAGTGACCGCCGCCTTTTTCAATACAATATTCAACACGTTTAGGTAACGATCTTAATCTTTAAATAAGTATCTACATACTTATTTTAAGTGGGCTTTTCAATTGATTGTTAGTGTTTGATTAATAGAAATTTTTTTTTTCAAAACAACCGGGTTCGATTCCCGAACGGAGTACGGTTTTTTTTTTAAATGTATTAATACAGTTTTTCTTGTTATTAAAATCGATGACATGGTTCCTCAGAACAGATCTTCGTATGTCTTATAGTTTCAGACTTTCCCATACTGACCGATTTGAATGAGACACCCTGTATAATCATAGAAAGGAAAATATATTTGATAGATAAAACATTTTTTTAACGGCACAATACTTTAAAACATAACATAGGCATACATCAACATTCAATATAACATAAAGGAAAAATATTACAAGTATACGAGAAAAGAAAAGGACAAACACGTTTCAGACATTGATTACATCACATACGCTTAAAAACAATAAAACGGATAATCACAAACGTATACAAACATTGGCTCAATTGGTACAGCGCTGGCATGGATAGCCAGAGGTTGAGGGTTCGAATCCCGGCATGGGTGAAATTTTGAGCCTCTAAATAGGTTTTTCAATTTGTCCTTAGCACGGGTTAGTGCATTAAAAATAAAAGTAGTATAATCATGTGGGTACAGTGATATCGTTCCGATGTAAAACCTAACTGCAAAGTAGGTAGTCGGGGCTGTAAGTGATGCAATTTGCTTAAGCTAGATGTCGCTGCCTGTACGTAATACAGAGAATAGTGTAAAGAGGTTCGAAATTTCACTGATGCCGGTGAGTCGCCCATTGGCTCAATTGGTAGAGCGCTGGCACGGATAGCCAGAGGTTGCGGGTTCGAATCCCGGCATGGGTGAAATTTTTAGCCTCTAAATAGGTTTTTAAGCATACAAACATTTTTTATTTAATCATATAATGACTCCTAGGAGTCTTCTTCAACATCCTTGATCCTTGATTCCTTACTTATGTTTTTATTTTACCATTTGTTGTGCTTTTTCTTCTCCTTGCCTACAACAGTAGGCAACAGTATGATCTGAGGTTTAACAAAACCTCAGGTCACCGACATAAAACGTATGCGGCTATTGTCGTTCAGCGCCTTAAATGTGTAATATTTCAAGCATACATCTGTGTACATCAAAATCTAAATATCTATTGAACTTGTCGTACATTTTAAAAACCTATTTAGAGGCTAAAAATTCCACCCATGCCGGGATTCGAACCCGTGACCTCTGGCTATCCGTGCCAGCGCTCTTTCCAACTGAGCTAATGGGCAACTCACCGGCATCAGTGAAATTTCGAACCTCTTTACGTAATACAGAGAATATTGTAAAGAGGTTCGAAATTTCACAGATGCCGGTGAGTCACCCATTAGCTCAGTTGGAAAGAGCGATGGCACGGATAGCCAGAGGTCGCGGGTACGAATCCTGGCATGGGTGGAATTATTAGCCTCTAAAGAGGTTTTTAAATTGTCCTTAGCACGGGTTAGTGCATTAAAATTAATATAATCTTGTAGTACATTTTTTTATGTAGCTTATAAACGTCTCACTGAAGGGCACAGGGCTTCTCTCAGTGAGTGAGTATGGGCTTAATTACCACGCGTGCCCACCGCGGATTGGCAATTTCAAGCGCTCGGGTATTTAAACACCGCAGAAACTCAGGTTTCTTCACGAGGTTTTGCTTCATATAATTATAAATAAAATAATATTTCGGAGTTACACGCTGTATTTATATATTATTTATTTATAACTAAATAATTTTATTTAGATTAATGTACTTTATTTTATTCTTTGTTTTGTGCAATTTTGTCCTTTACCCGTTATTTCAACTTTTCGTATTTTATAAGGTTAGCTTACAATGATAAGCTCGCCTTTGTACATGTTATATCTTATGTAACGTTTCATGTGAAAGGTTTGTGTGCCATAAGAAAAAAATAACATTCAAATAATTAAATATTTGCCGTATAATTATGTCTCTCAAAATCATTGTCACGTCTCAGGTTGGAACGTTGGATAACTTTTATAATAATAAATAAACTCTGGAACGACTTCAGGTGTGGTTTTATTTGTAGATTTATTGTAACTTTAAAACAGAAAACTGGATAAAAAAACGGAGAAACAGGTAAAATAGTCAGATCTGGTCAAAGGGTAAAGTAGTAGTGGTGAAAAATGAGGGAAATCGAAGAATGTGTGACGTGCATAATTTCAATATTTGAGAATGATAGATGGAAAAAGAAATAAAAATGGTGTGAAGAGGTTTGCACCGTTACAAGGTATCCACTGAAATGCGATAACCACTATGTGACACATTACGCCCCGTATCTCTACGGCTGAGCATTAGCTCAGCGGAATGTTTAATTATAAACATTCCGCTTTCATACATCGATGAACACTTAAGAGACACTGAGGAAACATAATCAGAGCGCAGGTCGACCCTAAAGTAGCCTTGGTATCATCAGACCTTCGTGTTTATGGACTGCCTAAACTTTGTGCTCTCATTACTATTGTTGTTAACTCTTGCACAAAAGAATTTAATATTTAAGTTCACACTTTTCCCATTCATTATCATTTTAAATATTTGAAATATCTGTGTGTGATACTGAGATACATCAATTTTAAAGAACTGACAAAACAGTCCCATTTCCCACACTTAACTTTTTCAACTTACTGTAATTACGAGTATAATATCGGAGGCAGTTAAGGTCCAGAACAGGACTTTAAGGTTCCACTTTTAACAATTATCTGCTTCAGACAAATTCTATTAATTAAGGCCTTTTTACTTTTAGTTTTTACCTTTTTCCCTGATTTATTTGTTGTGCAATTTACCATATCAAAGAGTGGATGCAGTGAAAATTTGATGGTCTCGTGGGTCTCAAGGTTAACACGCTTGTTTATCAAAACAGAGGTCGTGGGTTCGATACCCACTGATAGCCTCATGTTGACATACCTTAGCGCCTAAAATTGCCAATTCGCGCTGGGCAATTCGGGATGCAAAAAATAAAGTGAACTGCCTGAATCGAAAACCATTTCGAGCTTAGCAGCCAAACTACAGTATTTTTAATGTAAGAGATTTTTATCATAAATGATGAGCCTTATTTTGAGTAAATAATAATATTTAAACGCCCTTCATATGACCCCTGAAGACCTCTATGATGACGTCACATGTTAAATCGTCTGTGGTAGTAGTTATTCTGTGAAAAAACTACCAATAGCCTGTCAACTTCATCTGTCAAACACATCGACGTCATTCACATGCGTAGATAGAGTAGAACTATAGATCAAGGCACAGTGTAACCGATTTTACGTCGGTGAATATTATTTGTTTGTGTGCGTGAATGTTGCCACAGTAAAAGTGAATTGCCATAATGTGGGGTAAAGTATTTCAGTCGTTCATAGTCCATGAATAAAAATGCAGATTTAGTTTTGAATTTTATTAATCATACAACATGTCTGACAATTGTTTGTAAAACGTAGCAAACGTTTTATAAACAATTATTGTCATTTTGTATAATTAAAAAGACGTTTTATTTTACACGTTTCAATTTTACAATTAAAGGCGCTTAAGGACGCTATCTAGAACCACCAATGGAATACAATCATAAACTGTTTTATTAATACGTTTTTTTCATATAAAATTCACCATATAAAAATTCTTTCGAATACTACCTCAGACCACCAAAATGTACTTTTTGTCGAAATGTAGAGAGCATCTTCGAGCATTTGATGTAGGTGACCAGTTCTCTCTTCTAAATGCTAGCACCCATTTTTCCAGAACAGGACTATTCTGAAGAAATCTGAAATAGAAACATTGCTAATATTAATAAATATTATAATACATTAAAATATAATAAGTAATAACTTTAGTATTCCTTATTATTCGCGATACTCATACATAGCTGTATCTCAAATGGGTCGATTATTTATTAGGTAAATAAGGTAATTACGTTTTACCTAATAAACAATCGCGGCTAGACGGTATTGTACGAGATTCATTGATACAAATTCAAATTTGAATTCTATACTGAATTCAAGGGCACATTGCTTGCGGCAGAACGCACAAAAAGACTTGACCGAAAGGGTTCTTGCGATAAATTCGAGCTGACACATTTTCTGCTGAGTGGAATGAATGCTGAAAAATGATATGGGCAACAAGCCACATAGGAAGGCGATGCAGCTATCTAACAAAGCATCAGGATATTATTTTTGATAATTCAATGCTGTAGCAGTAACGTTTCTGTGTCTATTGTTTTGATTATAGATTTCGATATCAACTCTTGTATGTCCTTATCCCTGGGGCACGGGTCTCTTCCTGCATCGCAGGAAGGTTAGTCCATACTCCACCACAGGGGCCAAGCCCGGGTTATAGTTTTAGGCACATTGATTTTTAATAACGATACATTAAGTATTAAAGATTCATAATATATTTTGATTACGTTTAAAATTTAATATCTGTACAAGGACAAGCAGTCGAAGTCTGGGACTTCGAGTTAAGTAATGATCACGCAGCGTTGCCAGATATACAATTTAAATCGTATTCATACGATGTTTTACATTTATTTTGCATGTACGATCCAGGGGCAGAAATCGTACGTAAACATAAGACTTTTTTTAGATTTCATTCAACCTAAGTACTAATACCAACATAGCACGTCACTATTTATTCTTTTACTTACTAAGTACCAACCCTTAAGGTCTATCTAATGTTAGACGTTACCGGTTACTCGTATTTGTGACACAGATTATGAACGCTGCTTCAGTTCAGTCAATCTTATTAAAACAAAGATCCCAAATAGGCTGAGCAATGAAACTGTAAACGGCATACTTTTGGCAAAACAACATATTAAGCGCTATGGGTGTTGCATGGATTTTTCTCCAACAAGAGAAATTTTAAATAATATTAACATTACAGTAAAACCCTTTACGGGGATAAATAAAACCTAAAAATTGTGTGTTTATGTTTAATCGATTGTTTACTTTAAAGTAATAAAACAAAGGATTTGAAAACGTACTGTTTTTAGCAGCCTTCTTAAGGAATACTACTTTTTATTTACCCATAGTACGATCGCTTATTCAAAACGTCTGCCAACACGACACGGTCATCACGTAATGATAGGGATTTTCGACATAAACGGATGGCAACATTTTTTTACTCTTCGGTTTTTTAGGTTAGGAAAATAAATTCTAGTAAATTGCTTTTCTTACGGACTAGTTGCAAAGCTACTAGTTGAAACTTAATTAAAATACTCAACATAAGGCAACTTTGGGCTTAACACTAATTGAAACACAATCATTACTTACCTATGAAAGGAAACTTCCCCCAAAGCTCTTTCTTGACGATTTCTGCATACGAGTACACTACAATTCACCATACTTTCTCTATTTAGGTCACTTTTAATATATCATTTCACAAATACACGGTTGCCCTTCCAAACGGCTAGCGTAGCGTTAAATATGATTACATTTTCAAAATCTTGTCGTTTGTTTGCCCCCAGAAACGTCAACTTGACACTGGGGGCAAACAAAAAAAGTAGTTACACTTTTGCTGTTTATTCTATCTCTTTCTCACCCATGATCGCTACGAAGTTTGTTTCATTTAAAACTTGTATGTGTGCGCTGTGGCTTGCTCTATAGTTTTACTCCCTCTACGTTCACATGTCACACTAAACCACAGACAAATCCAATCGCGAGCTCTACCTACACGCAGAGTATGTAACATATGACGTCACGCCGAATAATATTCATTTTAATCAAATAACAATGATAATACTCGATTAATCACAAAAAAAATGAAATTAGTTTCTTAAAATTACATCTACTATCAGAATATAAAATAAAATCCGATCATAAAAAAAACTTTGCATCCCTAATTAGGTAATTAGCAGTGGCACGTATATACGCTACGTAAAAAAAGAATATTATCTTATCTTGATTAAACATCACATATTTTGTAATTTCCACAGTGAATTTGTTTCAAGATAAATATTCAATTGGGTTTATTATATATTATACAATTGATTAAACTAATTTAAATTGTATCTACAAGGACCTTAGTTAGTTAGTTAGTTAGACCTGAGATTTCCGCACTTAGCCTCATAGTTGGGCCATTGTACGTAGCAAGCGCTGAGGTACGCTAACACCTCCGACACTAGGGTTTCCTTACGATGTTTTCCTTCACCGTCAGCGAGTAGTATTGCTACTATAATTTCACAAATGTACATAACTTAGAAAACAAAGTCATTGGTACATGCCGGGGTTCGAACCCACGACCTCCCGATTGAAAAGCCGGAGTTCTACACCGCTCCGCTACCACCGCTCCAAGGACCTTATTCTTTTTCTTATAATTCCGTAGATAGATAATGTCAAGTAGTAGGTATCGAAAAGTATCTGCTGGTTATGGACTACGTGCCCGGTCTAATGAGAAAACGCTATAAATCAGAATATAAATATTCAGTGATTAGGAATACGATTCTAAGCCAATAACACAAGACACAATCTTGTATTGAAATGCAATGCTCAAGCTGAATGCGTAATTAGGTACAGAATTCCCAAAATGAATTGTACCGCGTCAGACCTCTAGTTAATTGACCAGCCTAGAAATCAAATAACATTTTAATTCTAGACACTAAGTTCAATGCCTCGGATGATGAAGTTATTATTATTATTATTAAATGCTTTATTGTGCCTGTAAAGATTGTACAATTGGCGGGCTTAATACTCATTATAAACTCTATTTAAACTCTAATATATTGGAAAACTTCAACCGATATCAATATACAATATTAATCCCTATGTCTCCACTGCTGGGGCACGGGTTGCTTCCTGCATAACAGGAAGATTAGGCCATACTCCACCACTGGGGCCAAGTCCGGGTTGGTGGAGGATTGTAAGACAAAGCGAGCCTTAATGTCAGAAGTTATCAAGCCCCCATAAGACTCCTGACATGGCTTAACGACTGCCATTACGTGACAGCCGCCACCAATAGCTTAACATGCTTTGCGAAGCAAGGAAGCGATCGAAAAAAATGCTACTAGCGGTAGTCACAGGACGATCACCCATCTTGCGCCTGACCGCTCTTGTTTTGCCTAATTCAAGTGATTGATTTCAATCACTCGGTTCGGGTAGGCCATCAATTTGGAGCTAAAAGGTTTATTTATTATAATAACACGATTCCTCTTAAACACTCCTGAAATGCAATAAAGTCTGCAATGAAAGACAAATTTGAAAATATCTTATAAATAATACGGGCGTCTCAGAGAAATAAATATTAAGAACCCTTTTTAGTAAAACTATTGTTGTATTGAATGTAACAGATGTAAACAAACGTCAACAGTTTAACGATTTTATTTATAAAACACGGTTTCTAAAATATGGCTGGCTATGTTGGAGATTTTATAGGGAAAAAAACGTAACCACAAACTGACTCTAAGGAGTGTCGAGAGAAAGATATTAAACGAGTATCATTTAAAATCCTCAACGATTTAAAAAAATATCCATTTCTTAACAGCCTTATTTGTAGAAACACGATTCCACTGTCCACACTCCTAGACACCCTTGAAACCATCACCACAGACTACTTTAGTAAACGTTTTGGGAGTGTTCTGATGAATTGTGTTTTTATGAGTAAAGCCGTAAATGTATTTTTCGACAACTTAATTTGTTCCAGATATCTCGATTTTGCAGTCGATTTAGCCAAATTTAGATAAGGTAAACAACCTTGCGCAGTGGCGCTCATTGGGGGAGGGCTGTGTCCAGCAGTGGACTAATATAGCCTGAAGAAGAAGAAGAAGAAACAAACCCGTAAAAGTTATTACGGTGTGAAACAACAGTATTGCAGAGATAAAATGGAATATAACTTCTGTACTATTATAGCGACATGATCCACGTACTCATGAATCTGTACTTAAGTAAAAAAAAAATGGTTGTTCCAATTCAATTACATGTATTGAAATTTTTGGTAAATTAGAATTAAAATATTATTGTCTAGTATAAATAGCATACATATCGCATTAGGCTAAGCCTGTAATGGTATGTATTTGTAGAAAGTAAATAAAAAAATAAAAATTCTTTTTAATGCACTAACCAGTGCTAAGGAATAATAATACCTAATAAATAGGTTTCTATACACACACCAAATAATCAACTGTCCTAGCTTTAATCTAGGATACTCTGTACCAGGCAATCTAGGATACTCTGTATGCGATGTACCTATGCATGGAAATACACCCAGACTGAGGTCATTTGTACAGAGAAGAAAATACGGCGGCCTCCTGTGGGAGTCGAACCTACGACCTCTATTTAGGCAATGAAGCCCGTTAACCACCAGACAAACGAAGCAGACAAATCATAGTACTATCATAATCAATGCTTTGAAGGGGTGGTAAAAGCGACTATTCCCACTTGAAACGTAGTTTGGTTTTAGTTTATAAAGGACATCGCACTGAAACTTTACTTATATTAATTTGTCGGCCGTTCGGAATGCTGCCATCTTGGGGATTCTCCTCAACAGCATCGGTTTATTTTTTATATAGATTTTATTGCAAATACTACTTTCGGCTTGATAACTTCTGACAGTAAGGCCCGCTACTGTCTTACAACCCTCCACCAACCCGGACTTGGCCCCCGTGGTGGAGTATGGCCTAACCTTCCTGCGATGCAGGTAGAGACCCGTGCCCCAGCAGTGGGGACATAAAAGGGTTGATAACGTAACGTAACTACTTTCCAGACACATCCGTCCATGCACAGAACAAGCCCTATGTTGCTTAAACTTCGTGATCGTTCAAGACCTCTCCCTCACTCAGGCAGCCGGGGCTACGAGCGACAAATAGCATTGGAGGTATTATAAAACAGTTTTTTTTTGTATTACTACCCACTATACTATTTTTTTTTTTAAAAAGTTTATTGGCTATTGGATACAGAGTCCTTAAGCCCCCACTATACTACATTTCATAATTTTATTATATAATCTAGATGTAAATGAGTAATTTGTAAATTTTATATTGTACATAGAACTACCTGCTAATCTTGTCTCTAAAACTTAGGCTAGGTGGTAGATCATGCTAAGTAGCATTAAGCTCGCCTGTGTGCAAATTTTTTATGAAATAAAGAATTTTAATAATAATAATACTATATTCTTTTTAATGCACTAACCCGTGCTAAGGACAATTTTAAAAACCTATTTAGAGGCTAAAAATTCCACCCATGCCGGGACTTGAACCCGCGACCTCTGGCACGATTTGCACGTTTTAGACTCTAAATATGTTTTTAAAATAATAACACTATTTTGTGTTCTTTGTAAGGATTTTCCAAGGAACTAAATATAAGGTAATGATATTATTTGTTGTACACCAGTCCAATGACAGTCCACCAATCCGGACTCTCCTTCGGACTTGGCCCCCGTGGTGGAGTATGTCCAATACCTTCCTTGAGGAAGAGACCCGTGCCCCTCGCTGGGGACATAATAGGTTAATTAAGATGATGATGATGAGTCCAATGACATAAAAAAATGCAAAGGCACAGCGTACAATTGGCGGCCTTGTAAAAGAAATTTAAAAATGTATTACGTAAAAGAGACTTTTCTCGTTTAAATGGTAAATTTTCACTTGACTTGGGGCTCACCGTAACTTACCTCGGCTTAATATCACACCAACATAGGGCTGCTGTTACTTCGATATCAATAAAATGCAGTTGAGCTTTGTCAATAACACAAAAAAGAAAATTCCCATTCACATTGTGCATAGCACAAAACCTTTTGGTATATTTTGCACGCCTGGTGACTTACTGTTACTTGTCTCATGCTTTCTCATTCGCATAATTTACCATTAATTTATGGCTGTCATCTATCAAGGCCGTTAAGAAATTAACTCGTTTTAACATCTACATACCTAGAGTACAGCAACTAATATTGTGGATTGTAATGGTGGGTGGGTCAAAGTGACAGTATTTTTGCATAGCTTTATAGAAACAGACCGGAGTGACTGTGCAAAAATTGGTCTAGGGGTAACAAACTTCATTATTATAAAAACCTATTTAGAGGCTGAAAATTCCACCCATGCCGGGATTCGAACCCGCGACCTCTGGCTATCCGTGCCAGCGCTCTATCCATAAGTAAGTGATGCAATCTACTTCAGCCAGATGTCGTTGCCTGTACGTAATACAGAGAATAGTTTAAAGAGGTTCGAAATTTCACTGATGCCGCTGAGTCGCACATTGGCTCAGTTGGATAGAGCGCTGGCACGGATAGCCAGAGGTCGCGGGTTCGAATCCCGGCATGGGTGGAATTTTTAGCCTCTAAATAGGTTTTTAAAATTGTCCTTAGCACGGGTTAGTGCATAAAAAAAAATATTACCTATAAACTACATTATTATTAAATTATTTACTGTACCAGTATAAATAGTATACACATCTTTAAATCTACGTATTGAGATGATTTTTGCAGAGTCAAGTGCATGAATCATCATAACTCTAGATGAGTGAAGGGACCACTCGGACGCTGCGGTGCCTGGGACACTGTTTTTTAGATTGTATTGGCTTGAGTATCGGTGGTAGCTCAGTGGGTAGAACCATAGGCTGGCAAGCGAGAGCCCCAGGTTCGATCCCGAGTACGGGCATGTACCAATGACTTTGTTTAATTTCAAAGTTACGTACATTTGCGAATTTGTAGTCGCAACACCACACGCTAACGGTGAAGGAAAACATCGTGAGGAAACCCGCGGCTTGGTTGGCTCCGCACGTATTGACTAGTCTTTCCTGTGGGCTAGACCGACTAAGCTGTCAGGGTGGTATAGGTGCTATTATTATTGGCTTGAGTAAAAAATACCGTTGTCAAATTCGTTTCATGTCGTTTCGTCATCAAATTTTTTATTCTTTTGTATGCGTAACATCTAAAGCAGCTATAACGCAGATGTAAAATATTTTTTGACGGCCTCGGTGGCGCAGCGGTTTGGCACGCTGACTGTAAAACCGAAGGTCAAACTACTTAGAAAACGAACTTTTCTAGTTTGTCTCGGGTCTTGGATGTTATCTATGTAGGTGTGACGGTACAAACCTCTTCTCACCATTTTTATTTCTTTTTCTATCTATCATTTTCAAATATTTAAATTACGTCACACATTTTTCGATTTCCCTCATTTTTCATCACTACTACTTTACCCTTTGACCAGATCTGACTTTTTTACCTGCTTCTCCGTTTATCCGTTTTTATCCAGTTTTCTGTTTTACTAATCTACAAATAAAACCACACCTGAAGTCGTTCCAGAGTTTATTATTATTTGTAAAGATATCCAACGTCTATGGAACGATCGATTTAATACAATAATCTAATTATTGTATTAAACCCTTCGGCCGCCAGGTTCGATCGCACAGTTCGATAAATCGAACTGTGAGGAAATTTATATTCTTATGGTTCGATTGAAAAGTCGAACTGTCCGGAGTTTGCTATTTTAAGTAAACCGTGGTTCGATTAATCGAGCTATGAGGAATTGTATGTCCTTATGGTTCGAGTGAAAAGTCGAACAGTGCGGAGTTTGTATTTTAAGTAAGTAAACGTGGTTCGATTAATCGAACTATAAGGAATTTTAGAACCTTACAGAAAATTAATTTAAACGTCCTACTGTATCAGAAAAGTAATTGCTATTTAATACATATCCTTTATTTAAATAAAGAACCTTTCCATGCCATACGCTCCAGGAAAAATCCCACATGCATATCACCATGAGCAAGCATCATATTTGTTGAAATTATGAACTCATTCCGTCTTCGTGGTTCTTTTTCTCGCTTCTCTAACAGTCCTCCTTTCATTTTAATGCCATAATACTCAGAATCTCGGTGTAAACTGGTCAATATAGTCATCAAATTTGGTCCTTTTTTCCCTATAAGTGCATTGATTTTTTTATGCCACCCTTCGAGACAATTTGTTGTCCGGTGTAGCTCTCCATAAACAGACCACTTTTTTAAAAAATCAATGTTATGTAGCCATTGGCTTTCCATGTACTTTTTAAATTGTTTCATTCCCGTATCTTCTGTAATGTCTTCCACTATATACGCCCAACCATCCGTTATTAAGTGACATGGCAAGAAAGGGAGAGCTGAGCTCAGTGCTACTATTCTTTTGTCACTTTGTGCCTTAGTAATTTTAACACTTTTTGCTTTTCTCCAAACAGCCCTTGCAAAATGGTAAAAACATCCTTTTATGATTGATTGTGGAAAGACACTTTCTATGGCGTTCATTGCGGCAGCTTCGTAATCAGTCTGAAATTTTCTAGGATTAAAGTCTGGAAGTTGCGACTTAATCATATTAAAAAGTGCAATATAACTATCCTCTTTTTTATCTGACATAAATGCGTAGACAAGTGGGACTACGTTTAAACAGTCAACCGAAGAACCAACATCCCCATGCACGGTGTATAGTTGTACAAAAGGAGATGGGCAACTGCGAAATGTGCCATCACCAAAATAGTGGTCAATTTTAGGTATATTTTCTTTGGCATCTTTTGAGCAAAACGCAATTATTCGGCTTTCGTTGTAGGAATAGTCCGCCAAGACGAATTTTTCGAATTTTGGTGGTACTTCAACTTCATAAGGTGTTCCATAGACTATTTTTGAAATTCCAGCGGCTTTTTTACGATTGCTATAAAGGCCAGTTTTTACGGCAGTAAATGAAGGTATTTTTGTAATTAAATCTAAGCCTGCGTTTTTCAATGGAATAATATGATCTTCATAAATTGTTTTCATACGTGTAATACTAGAACATGCTGCCAGCTTCATTTTATATAATTGTTTGTCAATTTCATTTCTGCTATGGTCTGGTAGACCAGAATGGTCTTTCATTTTTATAATTCGGGAATCCTGTACACAAAAACGGTAAACAATAAAATAGGATCCATATATTATATATATTGATAATTTAAACATAAAATAGCATTCCATGTATCAAGTCATCAAGAATATGAAATGAGTAATGAAATGTAGCTATAATAGTTTTATAACTCGTATATGCTTAGACACTAGTGATTTCACAGATGACTTACTTGTAAAGTAACGGATCCACGACAGCCTGTTTTCTTGAAGCTACACATCCAAAGCGAAGATCCACTTTTATATTTTTTATTATGAAAAAAATTATAGCCGCTGTGCTGAAGTACTACGCCTCCATTGCGTTTGATAAAAAATAAATCATTCTCATTTTCTTCCGACATAATTGCTAAAGGAACTCGTAGAAATTATAATAGTAATTTCACAGTCATTAAAGTGGAAAATACTTGTATTTATAACTATTTATGCAATATTAATTTGACTTTGACTTGACATTAGAGATTAAATCATCTATTTTGTTGCGCAAAGAGTTTATGCATTAGAAAGGTTTGTGTATTTTCTGTAGTATTCATTCATACAAACCGAACAAGACGTTAAAATCTATAAAAATATGAATTACACATCTAGGACAATTTGCACTTCGGACAGTATCGCTGACTTTTTTACCCATCGAACTATAAGGAAATACAGATCGTCGTAGTTCGATTGATCGAACAACAAGGACTTAAAATTCCTGATAGTTCGATTAAACCAAATTGATCGAACTACAAGGAATTACAAATTTTCGTCGTTCGATTGATCGAACCATAAGGAAATAAAATATCTCGTAGTTCGATTAATCGAACTGTGCGATCGAACCTGGCGGCCGGAAGGGTATTAAATCGATCGTCGAGTTAGCATCTATAACACAAGTCATTTAGTTGTACTTAGTATGGGGCTACCGAGATCTGTGTAGTATGTCCATGAATATTTATTTAGTTTTTTTTTATTTCATTGAATCTTTGCAGTTAGAAACGCCGTCAATTTGTATGAATGAAATAATTGGTGCTCAGGTTATGTATCACCTGTTATTAATGTTTATAGTGTTTATGCCAATTAAGTTATATAAAAAAACCAGAATTTATTCATAATTATTTATTTATCAATTCTAGAATTTATCATATAGCTAACGTAAACATTTACTTACTTCGTACGAATAACAAGAGAAACCTAAAAGTACTTTAGTAATTATAAGTATCATTATTTCTTCTACACATAAAAAAGTTAAGTACATCATATTCACAGCGATAAATTATATTTTTTTATGTTAGTTGATTTGAATATTTACATTATTAAGTAGATAGTTAATAATTAATACAATTACTTAAAACACAGAAAAATATTTTTTTTTTGTTAATTTAAAAAAATTAACATTAAAGACGGTACTTATGCTAACAATCAGTTATTGACACTTGACTTTAGCACTTACTTAAATTAAGTAATGTACGAAATATATATATTTTATACATAAAGTTTACAACCATTTTGGTATTTAATTTTTATGGAAAAGTAAGCTCACATTATGTACCTACCAGACCAAGACAAACAACAGAATAATAATTACAAGCAGGTAGGTAGGTACCTTGTTTTAAAGCCAACGTTCACGATTTAATTAATGGTCAAGCATTAACGAAGTCAACAGCCAAGTAATTGGCTTCAGTATGGGTGTATTTCCATGTTTGTGGTTTTTTTCCTAGTTCCCATAGCAAAGATAATGCTAGTTTAGGATCATGTCAAGTGAAAATTATAACTATTAGCTTTTTATCTTTCCCTTACAAGAAATTATAAGAGCAAGATAAAATGTATCGGGAACCGTCGTCCTTGCAAGCTGTGACAAATAAATATTGATAAAACGAAGAAGTCGTCAGTTTGTCAGGCTCGTGGCCTTGAGCAAACCCTGGTTGTTCGCGCGAGAATCGATCGCGCGACGTAATCATGAATCTGTGGTCATTCGTTCATTAGTCTATCGTTCCGGTGCCGTCGCTCGTGCCGCTCGCTCGCTACTATTTATCCATCCATCTGCATACACATTCGCACGGTGACATATGCGCGTGATAAGTGCTCGAATTCTCGTGAAGTGATAGACATTTGGTGACCAAGAAATTTTATCAGCTCAAAGAACAATATTAGACTATAAGTGAACAGTGCAGGAGTGTTGTCCGTGCGCTGGACGCATCAGCTCATCCATCACCGCTCATCATCTGCCCAACAGCTGAAGCGAGCCATCATCCACCATCACCAAGTAAGTCCATTCACATCACCTCCCATTCCGCTCTCTCAACCAGCTCATCGTGAGGTAGACCTAGCCGACACTGGCTAACTACCACTGGTGTATGTCTATCCCACCAGAAGACGGCGTGAGCTTTGGCAATAGTTGTCAACAACACATTATTTTAGCCTCTAAATAGGTTTTTAAACAACACATCCACTTTAATTCCAAACCAAATTTATTAAGAAAAAAACAATAATTGTAGATTGGCTGTTGAATACAATGCAAACATTACAAAACGCCAAAGACTTACAGACAGCTGATGTATATAAAAAAAAATTGTTCTATATTCAGTTAACTAGTAGAAATTCAACGTGAATTGAGACAAATAAAATTTGTTGATGTACCGGGCTTTAGAGTGACTCTTTAGTGACAGTTAACACGTTTACAATAAAAAGAAACTAAATAAAGTACGTACTTAACTCATATAAATGCACCAGATCAAGCTGAAACACCTATTTTCGGGAAAAAACTACGCACGTGGTTAACTAGTAGAAATTCTATGTGAATTGGAGAATGACAAATCGTTTCTAAACCAGGCTCTTGAGAGCACTTTTTGACTGTTTAAACAAGATTTTCAATAAAAAACTTAATGAAGTACTTAACTCGTATAAATGATTATACTATTTTTATTTTTAATGCACTAACCCGTGCTAAGGAACAAATTTAAAAACCTATTTAGAGGCTAAAAATTTCACCCATGCCGGGATTCGAACCCGCAACCTCTGGCTATCCGTGCCAGCGCTCTACCAATTGAGCCAATGGGCGACTCACGGCATCAGTGAAATTTCGAACCTCTTTACACTATTCTCTGTATTACGTACAGGCAGCGACATCTGACTTAAGCAAATTGCATTACTTACAGCCCCGACTACCTTCTTTGCGGTTAGGTTTAACATCGGAACGATATCACTGTACCCACATGATTATACTATTTTCGTATAAATGAGCCAGATGTCCCTTATCCTTTAAAACCCGGTGTTGGTTGGTAGTTATGAAATGGAAAAAGAGGTTTAGTTATAAAATATTGGTCCTTTTATATTACCTACATTATTTATATTAAATATTGTTAGGTAAATAATAATGAAAAATTCATTAAAAACGATACTTTTTCAGATTTGTTCCGTTCATTTCTGTCACATTTAGCTGCTGCTTTGGCTTTTAAAACTTGACATCATTTTCTAAATTCACAATAAAATAGAAAAGCTTGGGTTGTCTGGACAAGCCAGATCAAAAAGTGCCCTGTACTATGTACATTGTGTTATTGAATTAACACAAAACCTGAAAAAAGTTCCTGTAGTGTTTAGTGTTCCTTTAGTTTCACTTTCATTCTCGATTCATTAGTACCGATAATTAAACCATTTCCAATATTACAGCTTGATACCTTACATAGTCAAAATGTAGAAAAAATACAAAAAAATATCTTTTTACTCGTACTTTACCTATACTGAAAGAACTCTTTGCAGGTTATTTTCGTTAACACGTTGTATATCTCACTTAATTATTCTAGATTGTCTATGCTATTTACAAATCCAATTTATACATTATCCGCTGCAGAATATCTACAATGGGCATTGTCTTAAAAATAAAGAAAACTGTTTTTTTTCGTGAATAGTTAATGGCCATTATTATAAAAAAACTTTTTCGTGAAAATAGACAATTTTGAGAAACTGGGCCGTAAATTTTGCTTTGGGCTGCTTTAATTAAGTTTAAAAGCAAAAAAATCGCCGAAACAAACGAAACTAAAATTCAAAGGGTGTTTTTTGCAGAATGCCAAGATATCCACATCTGGGAGTGATTTATTGAAACAAACGTTAGCTAGTCATATGAAAGTCATACACATATTTATAAATATAAAAAAAAACCGGCCAAGTGCGAGTCAGACTCGCGCACCGAGGGTTCCGTACAAACCTGTATTATAGACCTGAGTATTTGGTATGAATTTCAATTTAATACCTCTACGCGTTTATGAGGAAATGGGTAGTAAGTTTAAAATTATTAAAAAAATATATATTATGAGATGTAACTAAAAATTTATGGTTTTCGTAATTTTTCCTTTATCTATGCTATAAGACGTTGCTTCGTACCAAATTTCAAGATTCTGAGTTCACGGGAAGCACCCTGTAGGTTTTGATTCCCTTGCAAGTGTCGAAAATTTGCGGCATAAACGGCTGTATCTTTTGATTGCGTTGGCTTAGAAGTTTGATTTTTTCACAGCTTCAAGGGACAATAGACCTGAGTAATTGATATAAATTTCAGCTTCATACCTCCACGCGTTCCTGAGAAAAAGGGTCTTGACAGACGGACGGACGGACGGACAGACGGACAACAAAGTGATCCTATAAGGGTTCCGTTTTTTCCTTTTGAGGTACGGAACCCTAAAAACATCAATAATTATTAATTTATGACCGCAACATTACTGACCTTTACAATTTACCTTTGAAATGCTGTAATAGTCACAAATCCATTGTCACTGTTTAAGACAATACCCATTGCCACCAACACCTACATCAACATCCGATGTTCATGCGTAGAGATCTTGAGGCGTGAGATGCGCGCGCGGTGCCGGTCGCGACTGGCGTCATATCCAGGTGCGCTCGACTTGGTGCGCATGCGTTTGCGCAGTGTGGTCCGGCGCGAACTCGCCTGCGGCAGTGCGCCGTCAGGCCCCCGTCAGCATGGTATTGTTGTAAGTGCTGTGCATCGACATGCGGATTGTGCCTGCGAATAAGGCTTATATTAGCTTGGCAGAAAGATTTATGCACTGCAGATTGGGACATAGTTAATGGTTCCCAAAAAAATATGGAAATTGCTTTAAAAAGAGTAACAGTAGTAAAAAAAATAATGTTATGTACTTCACAGTGTGAATTAATTGTTATAATGCAATGAACCGCTATATTTAAAATATATCTGACTACAAAATCATTTCCGATGTCATATTTAATAAAGAGCTGTAAACTAATATAGTTTTTACTATGAATTAAAGCTTCAACGAATAATCGCGCTTTGTAAATTTTAACAAAAGAATCGACTTAAAAATTGTTATTTAACCAAGTCTCATGTCAATATAGCTCAGCGAGATTGGCTCCTCTGTATCAAGATCTGATACAGAGGAGCCAATCTCGGTCCCCAACTATTATTAATTTTAAACTTAATAGAAGATACTAACTAGTAATTAATAAAAAATCTTTTTTATCGTACTATCTGTAATATTATTCTAAACTTGAGACAGCTGGTTACCGTCTGCTCGCATTATATAACCAATGGGTATTTAAATGTACTATACAAATGTTTGTTATATATATATTTATAGTAAACATTTGTTTTAAACATAGTAATGTTACTGCGAAAAATCTTTATTTAGTAAATACATACGAGTATAGTACATTATGGGCATTACCCCCCAATGATGGCCCAACCTTGCGCTATGGCGCTCATTAGGGGAGGGCTATGTCCATCAGTGGATTAATATAGCCTGAAGAAGAAGATATAATGCGAGCAGACGGCAACTGGCTGTCTCAAGTTAGATAAATTTGCCTTCATTAAAAAAACAAAAGCATTAATTTAATACCTAACCAATCAAATCAAACCATGATTGGGTCTCTCCATTTTTATTTTCATTGTCTTTCTAGTTCCAGGTTTGTTTTAAAAAGTATTCTTACACGGACTAGAAGAGTCCGTGTAAACTATCTTGGAAAATAACTTACGACAGTAGTAATAGACTATCAGTTTCCTGTCTTTTAGCCCCGGGAAGAAAATATATATCTGTACAAGGTTACAAAGATTGAAACTTTAGAAAGTTACACAACTACGCTTTGAAGTCAAAACTCAACTATAATAAAACTCAAGTGATACCAAGTTCTTTTTTAAGAGCTATTAGCTGTGAGCTAAACATATTATCAAAATTGTTGGCCTATGTATCTAAGTAATGAGATCATTTATTCAGTGTCCAGTGGCACCTTCACGTTGTTTTTTAGATGGAATGGGCTTGCCCGGCATCTATACCATATTTGCAACCTTGAGAACCAGACATCTCTTCAAGCTACTTACCAAGTTAGACACGTTGCTATTTTGAGAAATTGCAACGTTCAGTACGTTGCAATTTCTCAAAATAAATAACCTGCATACATAAAATTACACGTAACAATAATCTGTCAATGCCATAGAATAAAATGCCTTCTGATACTGAGTTAATGCACCCTGTAAGTATTTAGACAATGGGTATTTATGGACTAATGACAATAATGATGAGTGGTTGTTAAATGTGGAAGTGAAAACCTTCTCCTTTTTTTGAAGTCGATTAGGTAAACAATTGTGCGACGTTGTGTAAAACATACAATATTAAGTACTTATTGATTTTATGACTGTCGATGATAATTCTGGTCGGCAAGTAAAATTAGGTTAGTTAATACTAAGATTGAGACATCGATTGGGAGTTCCGGAATCGTTGCAGTATATGTATGAAAATATTATGTTCGTCAGGAAAAATATCAGTAACTTAAAAGCTGTTGTTAGCCATAAATACTCGTACTAGAAATAAATTTTCGTTCTCAAAATTTAGGCTGGCAAAGGTTAATACATCCTTTATGGTTTCTACAATAAGATCCCTAAAGATATAATAAGCTTGCCAGAAACGCGGTTAAAAAGTGTGTAAAGTATAATTTGCGCCAAAAGAGCTACCTTAACATACAGGATTATTTAAATGACAATTATGTCTGGGACCGAAGCCAGTAAAATGCAGGAGTGCTATATTTTAGAACAAATATGTAAACTCTGTTAATTAAGGACTTTGATCAGACTAACTTTGGAGTTTTTTTGTCCATCTTTTCTCCAAAATTTTCAAGATTTTGAAATGGACACCTAGTTTATCTTGTAACGTTCGTTAAGTCGAAGTTTCTGTGCTACTTTGAATAAAACCTATTTGCTTTGATTTCATACACGACGCTAAAAACGCTTAAAAACGCTACGCAAGCAACTCGAGGGACTAATACAATGGATGGATATTCAATGAATAGATGTTGGTGTGTTACTATAAGCTATCTTATCCTTTAGTTCATCTAAGGCCCTTAAGAGTATCCCTCAAGGAGAATTTCCCAGACACACGTTTGGTTTTGATTCGCAAACGGCATGTCGGATCGCAATAAAATTCTGTCAATATATTTAGAGGACATCGAGGTTTAGATCGAGGTTAGAGATACCTCAATACGTATTGGCAAAGCTTAATCGCGAGCCGGTCTTTTGTAGCTCCGCTCGTAGCCCCGGCTACCTGAGTGATCTTAAACGATCACGAAGGTTAAGCAACACAGGGCGCGTTTATTGGATGGATGGGTAAACCGTCTACGGCTAGCGCTAGTGGCATTTATTCCAAGCAATTCCGTGCTTCGCAAGGCACATTAAGCAGTTAAAGCGGCTTGAAAACTTCTGACAGTAAGACCAGCCACTAGTCTTGCAAGCCTCCAATCCGGACTTGGCTCCCGTGGTGGAGTATGGCCTAAAGCTTCCTCAGGGAAGACACGTGCCCCTCGGTGGGGACATAATGGGTTGACGATGATATCTTTTGTAAATAAAAACCGAACTAAGTTTGTATGGCAATTACTCCTGGAGGGATGCTCTTAACTAATATTATAAGGGTAATGTGGTATTCTTCTCTCGATATGTCAATCTGATTTTGTCAAGAGTTATAAGACGCCTACGCAAGCTTTGCATGAATCAACGTCGACTATTCAATAACACTCCACTAACTACTGAAACTCCGGGAAAGGTAAAAGGAACCAAGTAATGTAACTAGTTTACAGACGCTTTAATTACAGGCGAAATGCCTTTATTCTTTGGATAATGGTTATATTTCAAAGTGCTCAGTTTAGTGTGCTACTTTGTACTAGGGAGTTTTAATTAGCGTTTCGAAGAGAGTCCGAAGAAAATTTGATAAATATTGTGCAGTCTGCCAGGTGTAAATTCTGTAAAGCTGGTTTACTCGTTTCCTTTTACTGAACTTGGTCTACTTAGGGTCGAGTTGCATTGGTTAAGTCATTCAAACGTCATAACTTGCGACCAGAGCACACTGGCTGGAAACTGAGCTGGTTCAGTTAATTCTATGCAAATTTTGATATTTTCAATATCGATTAGTGCATTTGAAAGTGCAAATTAGTAATGTCTGTTTTGAGCTTGGACCTATTGAGCGCCATACCTTCTGGACGAGATGGTGCGGGAGGTCGATACACTGATGGTGTCGTAGATACTACAATAAAGTGTCACCCCGCCTTCTAGAGGCGTAGTTTGTCATCCGCTCAAACTCATTTCAGGTGGGATATCATGCCCAAAAAAATACAGTAGTTTGCTATTTAAAGTGTCAAACTAGTTGGAATGTCGCTAAAGGTTACGCACCAAATGAAAATAACAGTTTTATGATCACAAATAAATATGATGTATTTGAAATCATATTGACTCATATTTATGGCTGTTTACGATAGAAACGCAAAATTATTCACATTTTCTCTATTCTTTGGTATTTCAGCATCTAGTGATGGGATGCTTTCCAAACAAGCTTCGTTATTTTATACCCTAATTTGGTATGGCCTAACCTTCCTGCGATGCAGAAAGAGACCCGTGCCCCAGCAGTGGGGACATACGAGGGCTGGTATTGAATACCCTAATTTGCACCCAATGTGCTCTGGACGCTTAAAAGCTGTTAACAATTTACCGAGTATCTCAATTCATCCCCTACACTTGTGTATTTTACGCGAATACATCAGGTGGGGAGACGAAGGCGGCTTATTTGTGAATTTGGTCGTTTTGGTCGCGCCCACCAGCGAACCTACGGAAGAAACACTGGGGGTTCAATTTTCATTTAAGGGTTTCATTTAAACAATAATATATACAGTTTTGGACAGCTCTAAAATCTCTTCTATCAGCAATAAAATTCTTTGAGGAGTCATTAGTGGGTGTCGCAAATTGTCGTTGAAAACACTTTTATTTTTTTTAATACTGGCCATACTGCGGCCATTGTGTGAAAATTAACTGAGGAAAAAGCAATAAAATACCACGTCAAAATATCTCTCTCTTTATTTTATAAATCTCCAACAACATGCTAAATAACAAACGAAAGTGCATATCTATCCTTTTCTGTTTTGTGATAGTGGGGGACAGCAACCTGATAGAATGCATGAAATTGTACTGACAGTTATTGTTTTATACAATCTTCTACGCTTGTGTTATGAACTAATTACACAAATAAGAACATTTGAAGTAATTATGAAATATAGTTGGTTATATGAGAAAGTCAATAAATAATTTCTGTATTAGATTTTTTTACGATATTCGTTTATTTACTCTATTGTTTTGTTGCAGATTGTTTTTTTTATATTTGTTGATCAATTGTTACTTCTTATTCTTTGAAAAGAAGGAATAAAAAGCGAGAAAAAATAACACGGTTAGGTTTACCCTCCCACAGGCTGTCAAAATAACTTATTGAAATTGGTGTCATTCTATTTACCATTCTATTGATTAAGTAGAATCGAAAAGCGTATTACAGCAATTTGAAAGTGACTATTTGTTATTAAGTAAATAAGTAGTTTGCAAATGCCTCCCACAGTTCCTCCACTCCACCAGTGACTTCGTTGTTTCCACCTTCGCCTCCTTCTGTTTCCTCCCGGCCAATTTTTGCAAGCAAGCTCCAATATCAGTCATTTGTGACTACCATGTAATCATCCCAACACCACATCGCTACAAACCCAGTCTGTTCAGCATTGAGCCTAGAAACAATTTTGTGATTTTCACAGAATATACCTTTAACAAAGGTAAAGTAACTAACATATCATTTTCTAGAACATAGGTACAGTCTCTTTCCTTTTAGAATATACCTCGGGCTCTAGAGTAGGTTTCGGTTTTCGCCGAAAGCACACGAGTGTAATACTACTTCCTGCTCTGTATAAAACTGTTCTTGACTATTTTGAAAAGTTATGTAAAATGAAGTGTCATATTAGTACCGATATTTCTATAACACCAATATATCAGATTCTATCCGATAGTAGCCGAGGTATATTCTAAAAGCTAACAGACTGTACATAACATGCTTTAAAGTACCGGTGAGTCAGCTGTCTTTTGCAGCAGCAGAGACACACTATTTTTTTTGTGATTAGATCAACCAACGTCGAGAGGTTTACCCTCGTAAGCCTACACGTGTCTCAATCTCCGGGTTTAGCTAAGTGCAGCGCGGTGAGTGGGGCGGACGTTGTCGGCCGGTAGATATACGGGTCGCCGCTTGCCGATCAGACCGCGTGGCGGTATATCAAACATTTGGTAAATCTGTTATTGTAGACTTTAGTCCGGATCTACTTACGGGTGTTTTATATCGGAAGAGTCCGACCAGATTTCGCTTCGATTCCCAGAGCCTAATCATGGCGAGCAGAGACGGAGCTCGCGTCGTCGGTTGCTCGTCTCACACTGCTGGCAAGCGCGCGGCGCGCGACGGCACAGACAAAGCTCACGACATCTTCGTTCTTGCAGTGTCGATCTCGATATTCACTTTCACTGCACTTTCGTAGAACCGGTTTCCAGGCCGGCGGTAAAGTCTACAATGTGTTGTGCTTACGAAAGTTTTAGTTCAAAAATCAGTTTTTGCTGCTTAGCGCACCGAGCTTAGCTACCAATCAGGACAGGATCATGGGTTGTCCGTTACAGGTGGTAGTCCTGCCTCTATTAATAATATTCTACCAGAAAGATACACATCGCCAAGCGATTCGTCGTGTTTTGGTTGTGAAACCTGACAGATAAGCTTGAAACATCGTGGGCTTTGTCTTCATTTGTCAGCAGGCCTTTGTCAATAATTTAGTAAGAACGTCTTGTGTAAAAAAATAAATAACAGCCAACCGTATTATATTATTGCTGCAATATTTGTGTCATATGTGGCCCCCACTTAATAACATATTTAAGAACTCAGAACTATTTAGCTTTTATTTTTTGCAAACCTGCCTCGATTCTCTTTTTCCTGTATAATTCTGCTTTGTATTCCTTTTGTAAGTTCTCATCTGTTATATATTGTTGTGCGTGTGTGTGTGTGTAGATGCAAGTAATGTTTTTATCTATCTATCTATCTATTCTTGCCTCTCATGTAGCTTTTGTGGGTTTATTGGTAGAAAAACCTATGAGCCCTAGGTCATTTTGTTTATTATGTTTTGAGCTGTAGAGAATAAATAAATAAACCATCCTAGCCGTCCCTAGGCTAACTTCCCATGTGCCAAATGGACTTTTACCCTTCGTAGTGTAGAACCATAACTTGCTTTTCCTTCTAAATAAAAATAGTAAATCGTTCTTACCATTTTTTCGACTGGGTGAGAGCGACCGCGCCGACCGGTCAGGACCGAAGGCACGGTGCCGGCTCAACCCGCTACTGCCTAGCGCGCCGCAGCACCAGAAGAACTGCTTGAAGCCGCGCCTGAACCTGCGCAGGCGCATCGGAAGTTGTAATATCATTGTGTGTTATTGTCAATCGTGTCAATTGTTGAATGTCGAAACTCAACTCTCTAGACTAGAAACGCAATGCAATTCTTTATTTGTGGCTACTCTAGTTTTGTTAATGTAGACCTTATTCGTCTTACTGTAGGGCACAGGTCTTCTCTCAGATAGAGAGAGAGAAAGAGAGAGAGAGAGAGACTGTGCTTAATCACCACCACGGTCACCCAGCGCGGATCGGATATTTCAAATGCTGGGTATGTGACCTCTGGCGCTCAGGTTTCCTCACCAAATTTTCTGTGAAGGAAAAGCTGCTACTATTTTATTCAGTTCAGTAAGCGAGTGGTTTTGGTACAAATTCGCAAATGTAAGTAAGTTAGAAAACGTCATTGGTGTATGTCGGGATCCGAACCCACAAACCCTTGACTGACGTACAAATGTAAATGTTTTTGCATCTACTTATTGAGATGATTTATACAGCGTCCAGTGGCATCTTCACTCACACTAGATGGGTGAAGAGACCACTCTGACGCTGTAGTGCCTAGGACATGGTTTTATAGATGGTGTAGGCTTACCCAGCACCTATACCATCCTGACAGCTTAATGGGCCTAGCCCACAGGAAAGACTAGTCAATACGTGCGGAGCCAACCACCGTTAGCGTGTGGTATTGCGACTACAAATTCGCAAATGTACGTAACTTTGAAATTAAACAAGTTCATTGGTACATGCCCGCACTCGGGATCGAACCTGGGGCTCTCGCTTGCGAGTTCATGGTTCTACCCACTGAGCTACCACCGCTTGTACAAATGTGCTAATTAACTTTATAAATATTATAGAGAAGAGCGGGTGATCGTGCTCTTCCACTATAAAGGGAAATTTCCCGCCAGGCAGATCGTATGCCTGGGAGCGGCCGGTCCAACTGTTATTAGTCGGACGTTATATTGCGACAAAACTACTTCCTGCCCGGTAGTGAGGAAACAGCAGTCGACAGAACAGAAATGTTAAAACTGAAATTGTGGCCGAAGCCACCAAAAATCTGAAGATTGTCTGGAAGCTTTGAGCTATCAGGGCCTTAATATAAGGGGATGAAAGAAAACGGTTAGTATTAAGCACAATCTTTATTACCTTACGTTTATTTACATGTAGCAATAGTATAATTGTGAAACCGTAGTATCTAAACCCAGACAATTACTTAATTAATTTTTTTAAAGCTCAGAGCAGAGCGGGATCGCTACAGAAAGTGGTTCTTATATTGGTTCACAAGTTACACTGTCTAAAGTTGTTAGTCCCTACTTAAAATCAGATTGCCATCAATTTCAATAATTATATTTATGTCTTTAATCCTAATTCCCTATTTTATCATTTAAATTGTTTCACAGACCTTGCCAAGAAGAACCTTCCTGTGAAGTCAATCCGGCAGCCAAAAATAGCAGCTGTTTCTCGACAGCGAAAAGAGAACACTGCCCCAAACGAAATTTCCAAAAGTAAAAAAAAAACACTAAAAGCTATAAAAAATGAATAAATAAATAAACCCTATCCAGCTGAAAGGAAGAAAATTGCTTCTATTAGGAGATTGCAAATGGCTTAAGCATGTGGCAGGCAATTATTAAATCAGGATAAATCTTACCGAAGACATTCAGCAACTAAGGATTGTCTCAACGCTGGTAATCCCTCCTTTACCCTTTAGCATGGGTCTGATATTAGCCACAAATGTGAGAGATGACCTAACCCGAATTGCACAAGGTTCTACACACAGCTTTCCATATAAGTATTTACTTACAGGGTCCCTGCTGCTACCAAATATGATTTAAATGGGCTGCTTCGACGCCATCTGAGCCAAGTCTGCTCACCATGGAGGACCAGACCTCCGTCAATGACCAGATGCTTCAAGCTACAAATTTAGCCCAATTTATACAAGCAGCCAGTCATGTCACAACTCTCAATCTTATGCTTGGGTGGCCATAATCTGAAAATTATTATCTCCGAAAACAATATTCCAAAATTTCCATATTGTGTGAATAACATTTACTTCTATTTTGTCATTACTAGCTGTATTTAGTCTTTGTTTATTATGTTATTATTTTTCTATCTTTTAATTAAATAAATGATATTCATCAATACCTGAATTTACTAATTTTCCCTGAAATGGGGTAACTAGATTTCCTATGGCAACCCAAACAATGCAACAACCAATCTCAGACGGCCTCTCATTAAAACAGACCTAGAGAAGAGATGTCAGCCTACAAAATTCTTTAGTGCTACCAGAGTAAATCGAAACTTGAGCCGTTCAAGGCATTGGAGAAAACACAACGTGACAATATTTATGGTATGTCATTGAAACACTTTGATTGCGCGATGCAGGAATGTTGAAGTTTGTAGTGCGCGGGCAGAGTTGACATGTGCTCGCCACAATTATTACAAGTCGATAAAGACAAAAAACTACTTTCAAAATAAGCACTAAATTTAATCAAGAGTTATCTTATTATAACACTATGTGGCGCTGACGCTATTATTTAAGCTGCATGTTGACGATCTTAGTAGGAACGGACAAAGTGACTTGTTTTAGTAACTAAAAACTCTAGGCTACTTGTGTGGTGGTCTACATCTTAGTGAATTCAGATTTTTGCTAGTTTAAAGCTGATCTTGACCAAAATTATGGAAAAAGTTCGGACCTTTTTACTCATGGAAAGGGAATGAATTAAATTGGACAGCGTGGTAAAGTATCTCTAACAATAAAAATAAACACTAAAACAATGTATAGACGAACATAACCTTTATTTAGAGTCTGTTACAACACCATTACAATTTTGTCTTTGCAGTCACATCCAAAATTTGTAATGTACTTTACATTATACTTTTCAACGACAAAGTTAAGTTTGTAATAGTTTTTTGAACCCACGGGCCTTACTCAAATTTGTCCAATACATTGTTTGTCTATCTTCGACCATCCTCTTTTAAATGCACAGTGCTAATAATCCTCCATAATTTTTAATTTATCCCAGCAACCGTTTCGGCGATATCATTGCGAAAGATTCAAATACCTCAGCGCTTGAAATTGCCTATCTTCCAGTTCCTTTAAGATGTGAGAATGTCTGTAAAGTCACATACCTATAAGATAAAAATTGCAGAATTTCTGTTGAGTCAATCGTAGTCAAGTTTCATTCTGCCCGGCACACTGACCTCTTGTTCGTGGCAATGTCATGTGACTGACCGAACCCACAGATATTTATATTATTATGTACCTAGCATATAAGAAAACTTTAATTTGTATAACCAAGAGCATCTGCCAAAAAACTGTTATGCAGTTTGGCAGAAACCAACTTCTGTATTTTTTTTGTATTTTTGTTTGAATAAACGTCTTCAATCAATGAAGCAAGCTTCTCCCACTGACAGAAGGCCTTTGCCCTACAGGGAGAAGTTTAAAAGCAACATAAAGAAACATTTGCGAATGAATAACAAATTTTTGTGCGGCCTAGCGGCAGCCTAACTAAAACTGCCCTCACCGAATCGCAATAATGTATCTGTCACAAGAAACCGTAATAGAGCAAGTCATAATAAAGCCACAAAGGAAAATAAATGGCAAATCGATAGGGAAAAAAAGGAAACGGACAGATTGTATCATGTGCGTAGGTATGTAGGGCTGATGATTGATGGGCCGCCCGCCCGTGGAAGGGTTTGGGTGACATCCTGCCTTTTTGCTGCGATAAGCTGAAAAATGACGTATACGAAAATCAAACTTAATACAGAGTGAATCATAATAAAATTCTAACCCAAAACGAACAAAAATTTCAAACTAGCACTAGAACTAGAAACTAGACTTGTTTTTAACTTACACATTTCTACATACCTCCTGTGTTTAGCGTTGAAGAGAACACTGTTACCTGAACACTGTTACCTGATACAGTTCTGGAACTTAGTCAAGCACAGTCAAGCACTTACGGCCGAATACTCAAACGTCAGTCAAATCGATCACTCAGTTGAAGGGCATTCAAATTTGAACATCTGTTAAATATTGAGTGGTATACACAAACGGTCATCCAAACAATTTCAGACCGTGATCAGCTGAGAAGCCGTCAAATAAACAACAAGTCTGTTTTCATTGACAAAATATTTAAACTTACGTTGTGTATCCGATTTACGCAGAATTTGTTCGATCAATTTTAAGTTTTGTGATGAAATATGAAGTATTTTTATAAAAATAAAATAAAATAAATCATAATATGATTTATGAAACAAACTTAAATTATTATTACCTCGTTTTGTACAAAGCAAAATTTTTAATGTTGTAATAATAATATCTTATTTTGTCGTAGAATGAAACGTTAGGGCCATCTCACCAATTACATTTGAAAAGTCTACCACAATAAAAACATTGCGGTATTGCGGTTTTTTAGAGCTATTACCTGATAAATACTAATATAAACAAGAATTGAATGAGAATTATTATTATGCCAGTAGCATAATATAATATTAATAACGCAGGGTTCTTAAAATTTGGTCCACTGGCTGTTTGGATCTATTACTCCTTGTAACTAGTTGGATTGTATGTCAAAAGACGGACAGACTCCAAATATAATACCGTCTCTTTCGACAGCCGGAACCGCGCATGGAAGTCTGTTTCATTATAATACTCGAAAGCATTTAACTTTGCCTCATTTCTTCGAGGCACATAAGGCCCTTCCTCGATATGATAAGGACGTTGTTTTTCACATAAGTTTGTGACGGTGCAAACCTCTTTACACCATTTTTATTTCTTTTTCCATCTATCATTTTCAAATATTTAAATTATGTATGTCACTCATTCTTCGATTTCCCTCATTTTTCATCGACTACTACTTTACGCTTTGACCAGATCTGACTTTTTACCTGCTTCTCCGTTTATCCGTTTTTATCCAGTTTTCTGTTAATATTACTACAATTCTACAAATAAAACCACACCTAAAGTCGTTCCAGAGTTTATTTATTAATTATTAAAGTTATAAAACGTTACACTGGCGCCCAACGATAATAACGAAACCCAACGTCACCCCACGGCTTGATACGCTGAGACGACAAAGCCCACCCACCGCGACTACGCTGCGAGTGCGAAGGAAAATACGAGTACGATTACCACGATTATACGTGTGCACAATCGTCGAACTGCTGCTGCTGTTTCATACCCACGACCCACGACCTCATACATCACAGACGCATCCCTTGGAGCTCCCCAGCGTTGCTCAAGGGTTCTGTCGGACTTCTCCGCCGCCCCCAACTTTACCCACAAGACCTGCAAGATTTTTTTTTTTTGTTAAGTGTTGTTGAGTGTTTTATAAATAAAATATTAAATTAATTTGAAAGTGCGACTTGACTTCTGGACCACAAGGTAATTCATCATAACTACTCATTGACCATTCTTCACTAACTAGATTCACCCATAGTAACAAATTTTTTCGGCCCTAATAAAAGTCCTATTCTATCTATCTGCACCCCACCTAACCGAAACATACCACAGTTAGTATACACCAACAGTATACAATCAATAACTTCTACACGCATTTACCAGACAGTTACACAACCACAGGCTGCTCACTAGCAGTTCCATAGACCTCGGTAACCTGGAATTTATAATTCCAGGTGGGACTGGTTACTAACTTACGTTGCCTCAGGAGAGTATCCTGGGTAATTACACGTAGACAGCCTAGCTTTACCCTCTAGGTCTTCGAGGCCGACTCGAAGGTAAGGCGAAGCTGCACTCATACAGTCTATTGATAACAATATTATATTATTAAAATTTAAATTATAATTATTTACAAAATCTTTGCAAACCAAATTTCTAGACGTCAGTAATTCTGACACCATTCATTGTCATAAAATTTTTCAAAATTCAAAACAAAACCTCCACAGGTTAAACTACAAGGAACTCTTTGGCAATAAAATAAAACTTCACCCTCACCCCATCCTTACCTCATTACTAAAATAATTTCCTAACCTCTTTTTTTATAGTATCCGTATTCTTTTAAATATTATAATTTTCAACTTGTACAATCGAGTATAAAAGTTTATCCACGATGGACGTTTCCCTCTTGAATAAACCCGAAGTCCTTTATGAACTGCGAATTCGAGGAGTCACAATCCCTTCAACTGAAACAGCAGATAACCTACGCGTTATCCTAATAGATGCGTTAAATAATTCAGAAGCCCACCCGATTCTAGAGTCGTCACCATACCAGCTAGAAACTGATTTTGAGGAAATAAATAAATGTCTAACCCTAGTGAGTACTCTACTAACTGCATATCCGAGTAGGAAACAAAAAATTCAACCTTATTTACAACATATTAAGGGAAGGTTATCCCACATATCTATCTCAACCGAAAACACTACACAAGAACTCGATACTTACAAAGCACTATGGGAACAATTCAAAACTCACGAAACACACTTCACAACATTAGAATACACCCCAGGCCCATCACAATACCACTCAACAATAACCACACCAACCACTAACAACCAATTACAAGCAAATGTGTATTTCGAAACATTAACCCAAAAATTAATTAACATTTCGGACAACAGAACAGGAAACGAATTTAAAAAATATGTATTTAAAGGAGACAGCTGCCCAAAAGAATTTATAAAAAAAATTGAAGAACTTGCAGAAATCAAAAATATACCTCACACCAAACTATACACTAACCTTTTCGATATTTTACAACATACAGCTTTAGACTGGTTTACATCAAAAAAAGATCAATTACGTGATTGGCAATCTTTCAAAACAGCACTAGTAACTGATTTTGAAATAGTCGACCACGACTACAAGTTAAAGAAGATTATTGATGAACGCATACAAAAACCAAATGAACGTGTGATTCAATACTTCACAGCTATACAATCACTATTTTCAAAATTATACGACCCCCCGTCAGAGAAAGAAAAAATTAATACCATTCGCCGAAATTTAAGACACGAATACGCACAGCGCTTATCACCCAGTGATTTAAACTCTATAAATTCTTTGCTAGAAGCATGCAAATGGACAGAAAGTTGCTTGGAAATATCCAATCCAGCTACTCAAACAGCGGAGTCCACCCATGCTAAGCCACAACCAAATAGGTACATTCCAAACATTCCCAAATACCCATTTAACAATAAAAACTTATCCGTACATACTATTAAAAAACCTTCTGACTCGCGGCAAACTATATTTACTTGCCCAAGATGTCGAGTCGATACACATTTACTACGCGACTGTACTAGTACACGCTTAGTCTGTTACCGTTGTGGCAGACCTGACGTAAAATTTACTCATTGCCCTAATTGTAATGTTCCAAAAAAACTAATTAACGAGGATCGTATTTACCCTACTAATAATTTTAACGAAACGGATTGGAAAGAATGGCTACAGACCATTACCATATTCTTCAAATCCTATAATATTTCTACTTTATTCTCTAACAAAGTAGATACGGAACGCCCGTATGTTCAAGTTCAGGTAAATCAATTAACCTTAAACGGCCTGTTAGATAGCGGTAGCTCACTAACAATACTTGGCGACAACTCCCATAAAACTCTCCTAAACTTAGGCTATACTATTGACAAGCAACAAATAATTAAAGCCAGTGTAGGAAACGGCCAATCCATTAGCTCGATCGGCACGATAACACTACCAATTAATTTCAACAACAAGTTTTCACTTATAACAGCACATGTTATTCCAGCTATCACCGAATCATTTATTCTAGGGATAGACTTCTGGAAACAATTTAACCTAGGACCAGATATCCTTTCCAAAATTAGAATCTTCAATTCTTCTACTAACAAATCATTTAATATCACTACCGATAACAAACATATCCATTCCTACAATAACCTTTCAGAATGTCAACAAATTACCGCAGACGCAATCATAGCAAAATTCAAAAACATATCCACTGAAGTATTACCACTAGGCAAAACCCATATGGCAGAGCACCAAATAGATACAGGTGATCACCCCCCTCTTCGTCAACGCTGCTATCGACTCTCACCAGAAAAACAGAAAGCTCTCTGCAAAGAAGTTGACGATATGTTGAAACTAGATGTGATCGAACCTTGCGAAAGCCCTTGGCTTAGTCCAGTCATAATTACTCCAAAAAAAGATGGCAAATGGCGCTTTTGCGTGGACAGCCGAAAATTAAATTCAATTACCAAAAAAGATGCTTATAAACTTCCCTTTATTTCGGATATACTTGACAACCTTCGTGATGCCAAATATTTATCATCCATTGATATCGCTAAAGCCTTCTGGGAGATTCCCCTCAAGCTTGATGACAGACCTAAAACTGCTTTTCACGTTCCAGGTCGTGGAATGTACCAATTTAAAGTTATGCCCTTTGGTCTCACTAACGCCCCCGCTACCCAACAAAGATTTATTGATAATCTTTTCTCGGCCGATTTCGATAACTCTGTATTCTGCTACTTAGACGATATTGTCATAGCCACTACCACATTCGAACATCACGTAGAATTACTCAACAAAATCCATAAAAAACTAATACAGGCAAATATTACTATAAATTATCCCAAATGCGCTTTCTTCCGTAAAGAGTTAAAATATCTGGGTTATATTATTGATGAAAAAGGTCTCCATACTGACCCTGAAAAAGTGAAAGCAATATTAGATATTAAAACACCTGTAACTGCTAAACAAGTTAAACAATTTCTAGGTACAGTGAGCTGGTATAGACGCTTTGTACCAAACCTCAGCAACTTAACAGCTCCACTAAACAAACTTACTTCTACTAGCAAAAAAGCTCCTCCTTTCAAATGGACACAAGAAGCTGATAAGGCTTTTAACAAAATAAAAGAAGCTCTTGTTTCCACACCTATTTTATCTTGCCCAGATTTCAATAAACCATTCCAGGTACACTGTGATGCATCAAGCTTTGGCCTTGGAGCCATGCTTACCCAAACCTATGACGGAGTCGAAAAACCTATAGCTTATATGAGCAAATCTTTATCAAGCGCAGAGAGAAACTATTCTATCACTGAACGCGAACTGCTAAGTGTAATTACAGCCTTAGAACACTGGCGTTGCTACCTTGATAATGGCAAAAAATTTACCATTTACACTGATCACGCAGCTCTCCAGTGGTTCCTAAAATTGGATAATCCCACAGGTAGACTAGCCCGTTGGAGTATCCGCCTTTCAATGTTCAATTTCGACATCAAACATAAACAAGGCAAAGACCATGTAGTACCCGACATTTTATCCCGTTCCATACCTGTTAACATTATTAACTTTAACCCTACAGAAACCACTGACAAATGGTTTACCGATATCTTCACTAAATGTAAAACTAATCCAACCTCCACACCTGACTACATGATTAAAGACGATAAACTCTATAGATATACACGCTCTAATACACCATATAACTCAGAATTTACTTGGAAACAAGTGATTCCCAAAGATCTTATCCATACGATTATAACAGAAAACCACTCCACACCCACGGCCGCTCATTTCGGTACCCTTAAAACTCATCATCGTATTAAACAGTCCTATTTCTGGCCAGGCATGTATGAAGACATCGCCTCCTTCGTTTCTAAATGCGATACGTGCCTTGCATACAAACATCAAAACCAAAAAACTATTGGCCTTATGGGCAAGCCTAAAACTTGCTCTCGACCTTTTCAATGCATTTCTATCGATCTCATTGGCCCTTTACCTATAACCCGTAAACTTAACAGATTCATATTTGTCGTAACATGTTGCTTTTCCAAATATTGTTTAATCTTCCCAATTAAACGAGCAACTTCAGGTATCATCAGGCACATATTAGAGAACCTTGTCTTTATGGTCTACGGCATACCAGAAACCATAATATTAGACAACGGCCCTCAGATGATAAGCCAGGAACTACACGACCTATTCACACTTTACAACATACCTAAAATTCACTACACACCACGCTATTGCCCCCAGGTCAATACGGTCGAAAGATACAATAAAACGATAATTACAGCAATCGCATGTTTTGTCGACGAAGACCACCGCACATGGGACGTTAATTTAAACAAAATACAATTCGCTATCAATACAGCAGTAAATGAAACCACTAAATTTACTCCAGCATACTTAGTCTTCGGTCGCGAGTTGCCAGCCTGCGGAACAACATACGATTCCAAAGACCTGTCAGACGACCTAATCTTTGCCCCTCGCGACGAGTACGCTGAAAACATTGGTCATTTAAGACCCCTATTCTCGAAAGTACAACATCGCATTTTTAAAGCGCATCAAGCTAATACAAAATACTATAATAAACACCATCTAGACCTCGAATTTAATACTGGAGATGTCGTCTGGAAGCGTAACTACCCCTTGAGCTCCTCAGACAAGCATTTCACTGCCAAATTAGCTCCGAAATTTACAAAATGTATTATACAAAATAAAATATCACCCCTTATTTACGACTTAATCGACCTTTCTAATAAACCTCTAGGTCGATGGCATATTAAAGACATCAAGCCTATACCCCACTAAGACTTAGAGAATAAACCCCTATGCGACCCTTAAATACGATTCCTCGTTTATATTAAATTGTAAATACTTGTAAAATATATACACCTTCATTTATTTATTTAATTAACTACCTTAACGGCTATAAACGCTACCTTTTTAGTTTTAATTTTTTTATATACACTACATCACCTATTCGGACTCATTTGCATACCAAAGTCTATTTATTTATTCAATCTTCTATTTAATTTTACTTACCAGGTGTATCTCTAACATAAACTTAGAGCACCTTTTTAACTTACCTATCCTTTAGTGCGTACTAAGCACACTTACACCACTATCCTCCAGGACATTTACTAACCATTTTTTTAGAACATCCAAACTTTCAATCAGGTGCGGCGACAACACGTTAAATAAGCCTAGGTCAACTAATTTATTTATCAATCGCGTTATCTAATTAAACGCGTTACGGTGTTTACCCCACCATAGCTCTTGAGAGCACTTCTACGACGGATTCTACCCCGTCGGGTACTATGTACCCAATATTATAAATATTGTTAAAATGTAAATAACTTTCATAGAGCGGATTGTGACTCAATAAATAAGCCTTACCACTACCGAATACCAGCGGGTGGTAACTGGCTAAATAAGCCTATTACTAATTTAGGCCAGTTTCTGGATAAATCTAATTTAATAAAAATAGATTTTGTCTATACTGAATGAACGTCTTCACCTTCACTTTAGATGAAGACAATGCTAGATGATGCATGCTAGGGATGAATGATAGATGATGAACAAAAGTGGAACTGCCTAATGTAAATATTCATTGTAAATATCACCCCACACACGCAAAATTATTTTTTCATCGCCCATCTTTTATATTTTATTTTAATATTTAAATTTATTTACTTACCATCCCACATCCCCGACCTTCATCGACTTTACTCTCGACTTTGACTTTAAATTTTAAATTATATAAGTTAACTTTACTACATTTTTTATAAAAAAAAATTTTTTTTAGATATTTTTTTTTAAATAAATATATCTAAAAAATATTTTTTTTTACCGGTGCCCCCGGGTAATGTGACGGTGCAAACCTCTTTACACCATTTTTATTTCTTTTTCCATCTATCATTTTCAAATATTTAAATTATGTATGTCACTCATTCTTCGATTTCCCTCATTTTTCATCGACTACTACTTTACGCTTTGACCAGATCTGACTTTTTACCTGCTTCTCCGTTTATCCGTTTTTATCCAGTTTTCTGTTAATATTACTACAATTCTACAAATAAAACCACACCTAAAGTCGTTCCAGAGTTTATTTATTAATTATTAAAGTTATAAAACGTTACAAGTTCACTGATATTACAACTTTTTTACGATTTGAAGGTCCTCGCGACCACTTTCAATTGTAGAGCCTACTCAACTCGATTTGACAGCCCATTTGACAGATAAATTGCGCTAAGTTGCGTTCGAGTATACGAATTTTTCGCTGAGTGATGTTTAACTGCCAGTTATTTTGTGTTCCACTTAAATTTAACACAATCTTTTAACTAACGTTTGTGTATACGAATTTTGTGTTTAACGGCTTGTCAATTACTTAAGATGCCTTTAAATATTTGAATGACGTTTGAGTATTCGGCCGTTAGTCAAGAGAATTGTTTATAGATAGATAGATATAATGTTCTTTATTGTACACAGAAAATACGGTAACAGAAATTATATAAAAGAAAAATAGTACAATTCGCCTTATTCCATGTTTATAGATATGAAGTTTTGCCTAAAATATTGTAAGTAATACCGCCTAAAAATGTATACAAACCATTATCTGTAAAAAATGATAGAAATAAAGATACGTATTGTTATAAACCTAGAATTCTGGTTTAGGGTGAAAACTTTGTAAATAAAAAGTATCCCGCTGGCTGAAGATTATGTTTGAAGACGAATTACATTAGAACAGAATTCTGTACAAATTTAAAACTTCGTGTGACACCGATATCAACCCTTTGTATGTCCCTACTGCTGGGGCACAGGTTTCTTGCATAGCAGGAAGGTTATGCCATAGTCCCCTGTGGGGGCCAAGTCTGGGTTGGTGGGGATTGTAAAACAGTGGCGGGCTTTAATGTCAGAAGTTATCAAGCCGCCGGTAAGGCCCCTGACATGGCTTGACGACTGCCTATGCATGACAACCGGCACCAAGCAATGACTTGAAAAAACTTCGTTTACTTTTGTAGAACAGACACAGAACTAAAGCCGCCAGAAGTTGGTTACATTATAGGACATAGTCAATCGCTAGGTGGTATAGGAACATCTCGACAATGGCGTAGGTTAGCCACGAAAAAAATAATAGGAAGTACGTCATCAACTGAGATCCTACGAGCTGTCAGTTTCTAGTGATACCGACAAGAACTCTTTAATTATACATTACCTTACCTGCACAAACGAAAAAGAGGTTATGCTTAATTTTTTTTCTGTGGAATACCGAGATGTCAATATCTTGGTAATTTTTGGAGTCTGTAAAAGTATCCATTGGCGTGTGAAACGACTGTCAAATTATTCACAAAAATAAATAAAATCATTAATTTCAGTACCATTATATATACTGACCTCATACCTTAAAGTGAAGTATCTTTTTTAACTATTGTCAATATTTAGGACAGTGGCCATTGAGATCGCCAATCGGTGCTGTCAGCTATGATAATTTCTACTGTACCCACATAATAGTGTTCTCAATTTATCTATAAAAATGTAAAAGTAACCTAAGATGTTGACTGTACCAAAAACGCCCCATATGGTTTGTTTTCTTGAACAGAACAATCTTAATTATTTGAAAGCCACTAAAGACTACATTCGCGTACGCTTTACTTTCGCCATGACATCCAAATACAAATACCACATATTTATTGCCAATGATATGTACAGTTTCATTCGAACACGTACACGAAAAGAAAAACGCTCATGAAATCGCTCGTGGCCTAGTTGAACCGAGTGATTGGCATCAATCACTTGAGCTAAGCAACATCAGGCGCGGTCAGGTGTAGGACGGGTGACCGTACCGTGACTACCGCTAGTGGCATTTTTTCCGAGCGCTTCGGTGCTTCGCAATCCACGTTAAGCCGTTGATGCCGGCTGTCATGTAATGGCGGTCGGTAAGCCAGAGGCCTTATGAGCGGCTTGATAACTTTTTACAGTAAGGCCCGCCACTGTCTTACAATCCTCCACCATCCCGGACTTGGCCTCCGTGGTGGAGTATGGCTTAACCTTCCTGCGATTGAGGAGGCGACCCGTGCTCCAGCAGTGGGGACATGCAAGGGTTGCTATCGTTGTACAGATCAATTAGGTTGGTCTTTTTATCAGGCTAATTAACATTGCTAATGAAAAAATGAATAAAAACCTCTTGAGATTCTTTAAGTCTTCCTCAACGAGAAATTCTCACACAAACGTAAACTACGTTTGTGTGAGAATTTCTCGTTGAGGAAGACTTAAAGAATCTCAAGAGGAACCGCGTTCGTTCTGCGCAATGCATACGCTGCGCCTTACGCTGTTACTGTAGTTCAGGGTAAATGATTCATCAAGGCAACAAGTTTTACATTCAAATTAATATTTGAGTCGCAATCGCCACAATTTTTACATAGATATAAATATATTAAACTGGCCCAAGCGAGATTATCTTCTCTATAATATAAAAATGAATCCCCGAATGTGTTGGTAAGCGCAAATCTCGAGATCAGCTGAACCGATTTTGCTAATTCTTTTTTTAGAATATTCCTTGAAGTACGAGTGTAACACCCCACCCCGCGTAAAAAAATACTTTAACCCACTTAAGAAGAAAATACGTACAATAATAATTAACCTGCTAAAAGAAGCTATGATGCAAAACACTCTAATGGCCAACTGTGATCGTCTAGTCTAATGAGAACCCTTCGTTGTGAACGTATTAGTAACCTAAGCTCTTTTAGGATATGAGATTGAGTAACGAGAGTGTGTAAGAGATCCGTTTAAATACAAAAGCAGAATTTAGATTAATGAACAGGAACCAAAGGTTAGCTTAAAGCAAATAAATATAAATGAAAACAGCAATCAAGCGAATGAAATAAGCGAAAGCAAGATATGATTTAGAATAAATTAAATAGATAATAGGTTAAGCTGAAATTAAGTTAAAAGAAATAAAACTAGGATGAATTATGTAACTCTTACAAAAACTACTTCTAAATAAATAAAATATAAAAGTACCAAATAAACCAAATGTCATACAGCAAACACGTGAGTGTTATAGTATAACGTCCCCTACCAAAAGGCCGGTTAAGACAGACATTATTAGCCAACTAGGTAGATAAGAATGGATTAATATGAAATGAGTGCAATACTCGGTTATCTACTAGTCGATAGAGCTAATTATATCTACCCTGGATGGGGTATGGCCACCACTATGTTATACTGTTAATATATACTTATAAATAATAAACTATGACAGACTAGAAATAAGAATAGGTACAGTGATTCATTATCCCGAGTCTATTCCTCAAGTAGACATACATAATTACGCGAGAATTGGCAAAGCGACGTTCAGCAGTACAATGCATTGGCAGTCGACGAAAGTGAGAGAGATAGGTAGGTAACCAAATGCACAAAGTACGTTGGAAAAGACTTCACCGAAGCTTACCAACACTGAAACAATCTGGCCAAACTCACGCAACCATGAAATGCCACTATAGGAAAAATCAATCAACTAAAGAAAATACTAACGATAAAATCTGTACATATTCCCAAAATAAATGTAATAACCTAACTACGTATATGCCTTAAGTATCACACACAATTAACGCAGGAATTGGCAAAGAGACGTCCAGCAGTACAATGCATTGGCAGAAGAGTGAGAGAGAGAGAGAGGTAGGTAACCAAATGCACAAAGTACGTTGGAAAAGACTTCATCGAAGCCTACCAACACTGAAACAATCTGGCCAAACCAACGCAACTATGAATGATACTAAAGCACAATTCATCAGAAGGAAATAAATATAATAAACACACAATAAGCATAATTAGGTATAAAAGTCTTAAGACCCAGGTCATTACACACAATTAACGTAAGAAACGGCAAAGGGATGTTCAGTAGTACAATGCATTGGCAGAAGAGTGTGAGTGAGGTAGGTAGACCAATGCACAAAGTACTTTGGAACAACTTCATCGAAGCTGACCAAACTGAAACATCTCAGCCGAACCCACGCAACCATGAAATAATGCCAAGAATTAAGCCAATATACCTACTACAAATATAAGCTTTACTATTAAAAGCCTATAGTGGCTTCTAACTACTCACTAACGTCCCATAACGTCCTTTCATTGCCTATCATAATCCGTAATTTGATAACCCTATATATTGGACACCCTATATCGCGACTATATTCGGACTATGCGTTCCTATATAGTATAATTATAATCTACTAACAAATGTAACATAATATAAACCGTAATTTACCACCCTATATACTGTACACCCTATATTGCGTATACGCCGCCTATGTGTTCTCATTCAGTAGTAAGTACCTATATGATCTATTACAAACGTAACATACCTACATAACTACGGTCGAGAAAAGTACGCACCTTCCTACATAAACGCAAGAGTTGAATGACCCGAAGGTCACGAGTTAGACAGCTATTATAAAGGTACCGCATCGCTCTATACCTATTCCTTAGTTCGATGGAAATGTCACTGTTAGGTTAATATGCACAGAACCTCACACCTAGTGTTATCTAACAATCATTGATATTAAATATTGACAGAAGTTGTAAACAATACGTTTAGTAGGTACCAAATAAGAATTAAAATTCTATAATTTTCTAACGGGTTTAGACAGATTTACCTACCTTACCCTAATTGAATCGAGACATTAAACGTAACGTTTTTATCTACTTGATTTAATAGCTTCAATAGGAAACATTGAGGAGACACCAATTCACTTATTTGTCAATTTAAAATGATCCTAACAAACGAATAATGACCGCATATGTGGGGAGCTGGGGAAATACTTACTCTCATCATTCAACTCTGGATACCCTGGAAGAAAAAAGGGGAGCCTACCTAACATTCCCAGCCCAGTAAGCTAATGAATTTAACCACCAAACAAATTGTTTCAGCAAAGCAAACCCCATTTATATTTAATCGTGTGTATGTGTGAGTGCCTATGGTGTTTCCCTAGTCACAGCTATTACCTATCGCTATCCTCCCTAACTCCGGAAAACCTAACTGTTTCAAGTCATTAATTTCTTTTAATGCACTAACTCGTGCTAAGGACTGACTTGACGCAGTTACCTTTCAGACTTTCTGGCCGGCCAGAGTGTGTAGCCTAGGGTGTGTATGCGTAAGTGGTTTATGGGATCGGTACCACTTACAGGGTAAGAATATACGGAATATAATACATAGATATGTTATGGGTGCAAAGTGCCAGAGGGCTGGAATCGTCTGTCACGCAGGGAAATAGCAGGGGGAAAATTGCTATACCACAAATGCTAGTGGAAGGAGATCTAACACCACATTCACAAGAAGCATTTTAACCCAATTTTCAAGCTAGATAATTAATATGAAATTATCTCAATTAAGTAATTAATTATGACATCTAATTATATAGGAAAATTGTTTTACAAATAAATTAAATTGGGCACACCTCCGGTGAAGGGATTCTTTAAACCTTTCAACCAAAGCAGACTCAGATTCAGCCGTAGCATAGTAAGCAGAGCTAGATATTGGAATTCCTCATTTAGTCTGTCAAATCAACTGTATAAGGCTACCAAGTGAATTCGCTCTAAATTCACACGTTTGTATGCGGAATTAAATATGATGCAAACCTCTGAAAGCTATGGCGCAGACATGTCATTGATAACCTCGTGTGCCTACATCGAGTCGAGTAGGTATTCGACAAAGGCTAGCCACACGGCCTATCCCTAACATGCCCTTGCCACCGAGAGTTTTGTTTTGCACACATTTATTTCCCCAAAAACGCTGTACTGTGGAGAAAAAGGGTTAGTTCACAATTTATTTCGCGGAAGCTACACTAATCACAAATGCTGAAAACCATATTTTACGCGGAAACCTTCTAGCTAATTGTACGGAATACTCACCAAAACCGTTCCTAACATTTACACTTTTTACTTTCAAATCTAATTCCCCCTAGCTCCGAAAGTACCTCTAAACCTGAGACTTCACACCAGGGCTGATACACTAGAACGCAATGCCCACAGATGATGCTAGGTCACAAATCCAAAGCCACTTTCCTATTACCGAATTTAAATGCAATCGAAACTCCCCAGTTCTAATAAATTCACACAAAATGGCGAATTTTCCTACGAGCGGAATAGGTGTACGTACTATTGAATTTCCTGGTCCAGAATGCGTGCGCGCCGCTGGCGCCTCGGCCTTTTTATAGCCTCGCGAAACAACCCCGCGCGTCCAAAATGGCTCCGCTACCAATTCCGCTTTGTCTAACCCATCATGAAACCTAATGACACCCGATTGGCCAGCCGAAATCCACCTTCATCTCGTTTCAGAACTTTAATGTTTTGATATTTTGTAAATTAATTTCCTGTGTCTTAATGTAATACATTATTTATTTTCTATTTATTTATCTCGATATTTCCTGTTTAATTGATTTGTCTACAATAATTTCTTCTTAACAATTTATTCCAACACACCACTGACCTGCGGCACAATGCTTACGGACAACTAACTAACTTCTGTTAATATAAAGGTTTAGCGTAATGTTTGTGTTAAAACATCCTTTCAATTTAGTACAGATTCACCTAGAAATACTCTACTTAGGCTACAATTGCGAATTGAAACGTTATAATCATTTTAGTAGGCGCCGCGGCAACCAGTGGCGCCAAAACCGGAATCGGCTAATCGGAGAACTACAACCCACCAATACAGCAATACTCTAAACTCACACACGCAACCCTGTAAGAATACGAGAAGAAGCTGCGTTCAATAATATTTAATTATTAGGGATGCCCTGAATGCTACATTTCAAAAGTGATGAATGATTCAATTCCTTTCCCGAACATTGAATAAATAGCTCTTTAGCAGTTCGTGACTTAATATATTACATGTCATGTTTCATTCCAATTTACAAGTAACAACTTTAGCTATCCCTCTAGCAACAATTATAAATAATTACACAATTCGCAAATATTATGGTATTAAGTTACTATACTTTGAAATTTTGATTTTATTGAAATAAATAACGTGACAAGACTATCGAAGGCATAGAGCCATGAAAGAAAATCAATAAACAATCAAAATAGAAATTACTACCTTCGACAAATTATGTTAAGAATAATAACTGTTATACAACAGAAACATACATTACAACATTAGTCCCATACTGTCCCAAGCGACGTGCATGGTTGTTTTAAAAAAGTTGAACGGAATCGAACCCGCGTACCGTCCGATCTCCGCACTATTAATACCTACCTTATACGTGCGTCACTCGCCTAACTGTAGGTACGTGTCTCGGCAGACGGCGCCGCCGGTTACTAACGCGGAACGGAATGAGACCATGTGGTACACCTACTCTCACGTTCTTTTATAGACATTGAGTTTATGATTGATTATCATACGAGATTACGTTTAGGTGATCTAGATATTAAAAGGGATATGAAGGGAATCATTCGAGTTCCTTTTCTTTTGTTTAAATCATTCAACCCCAACACTAGCCTAGATAGGCTAGTATCCATTCTCAAAAGAAAGTAGATGTTCTTTTTTTTTATTGATTAATTATGAGCTTTATTTATTTTGTTTTTGTGAATAGACCATTTTTTTACAGAGACAATATTACATCGATGTGATTAGTTTCCTTTCACGACAAGACACCTTAATAACCTCTGAAAGCAGCCGTAAAGAACATTTAGTGATCTCAGTCTCGGCTAGATGGAGCTAGTAGTTATTTTGATTTATTGAGTTTTATTAAATTAATTGTTTAAGTGAATATATTACTTTTACAAAGTCTCTAATATTACATCGGTGCGTTATACATTAGTTTTCTTTCATGACAAGACATATTAAAAGCTTTTTAAAGAAATTGAAAGTAGGATTAAAGAAAGTTTAGTGAACCTATTCTCACCTAGATGGAGTTAGTAGTTATTTGATTGATTATAAGTTTTAGTAATTTTTATTGTTTAAGTGAATATAATACTTTTACCAAGTCTCTGATATTACATCGGTGTGTTATAAATTAGTTTCCCTTCATAACAATATGTATTATCGACATACTACAGAGTTTAAACGTAGCATTAATTATCGTTTAGTGATTCTATTATCTCCTAGGTAGGGGCTAAATTAAATGTTTTAGAGATTATTCTTATTTATATCTTTAGTATATGATTTTCTGTCTTCAAATCACTAACATAAAATCGCTGTGAATAACTCAGTATACTTTGATAACCATAACTTTACCTCAACACGGAATTTTACCTACTTAACTACTAGGTAAATAAATGCTTATAAAATCTACAAGCGCGTGCAAAAACAAGAAAGATATTGAAATTTGTTCTTATAATCTACTATTTTAATAGTGATAGCAATTAACATTTGATTTGAAAGCAGTTAAAGGGAATCTACTTCCCAGCCGCCGATAGCGCCATCTATCTGTTAGGATGAAATGCCGTGTCACAAGTGATAGGTAGCGGACGAGTTTTTTCCAATCGATAGTCTATTAGTTGTGCGTTCGTCCACTGCAGATGTCGTTGTAACTTATTATTTTATTCCACTATTTATTTAGTCATCCCTAAATTCTTGTTGCACAATTTAATCTAGGTATAACAAACCCTGTTAGAAAACAAAATAATGTCTAGCTGTATTTCAGTCTTCGAATAGACTACTACATAAAGAATCCTATTGCATAATTTTGTTTTGTTTAAATGCAAATTGGCCCAGCGGCGACAGACGCCGATCTCCACCGGAAGGCCGCGGGTTCGAACCCAGCCTCACACAATACTCGAAATGTTTTTCTTTTTTTTTTTTATGACTAACTGTCGATTAGTACACAAACAACCCTCAACAAAATCCCCAGAAAGCGTCCCCGCTTTGAATCCCATTTGTCGCATTTATTAGATTTATTGTGATGCCTAACTTGAATGATAAGGACCTTCTAACGACTAAAGTGCCTACCTACCTAATCAATGTCGTTAAATAGTGTTTCCGCGATTTTACTACGTAACCTATCTCGAACCAAACTCGCACAGAACACAATTCAAATTTATATTAACGATCGTGAGCACTTGTATGGACCTTGGTCCGTTACACGAGGATGGTTCTTACGGAGAGAAAAAAAATAATTACTTTAAGAATCAACCGTTAGGCGGTACGAAGTTCGCTGGGTCAGCTAGTCTATAATATAAAAATGAATCCCTAAATGTGTTGGTAAGCGCAAATGTCGAGAGCAACTGAACAGATTTCGCTAATTCTTTTTTTAGAACACCCCTTGAAGTACGGGCATGGTTCTTATGGAGAGAAAAATAAAGAATCGACTGTTAGGCGGTACGAAGTTCGCTGGGTCAGCTAGTTTAATATATAGGTAACTATGTATAGTGATCACGTGTTATTAACAAACATTACTGCTACAGTTTTTGTCTAGTAGTAGGGTAGTTAGTTAGACCTGAGATTTCCGCACTTAGCCTTATGGTTGGGTATTGTACGTGGCAAACAAGGTATACTAGTAACTCCAAAACGGTATATACTATACTAAGCTACGGTATACGTAAACGCTGTAGGCAGCTGTAAAGCAAATAGCTTATTTGATTAAGGATATTCGATTATGTGAATTTGGGTCTCCTATCGAATAACAGCCAGAGGCAATTGATTTTGGGTAACCACGAAATCTAACTCCAGTCGATTCAAGTTCGCCAATTTATCTTTTACCAATTGTTCCATTTGGTTTATTTAAAACTTCCACAATTAGCCTGTGGCTTTATGTCTTTCCGCATTTACACACTCTCTCTCGTGCTGCATTTACTCCACTTGCCTAGTAATAAATAACTCACACCCTTGCAGAATCTAATCGTTTATTCTATGCTAGATAGTCAAAGTGACCATTCTGGTAGTGTAGTGTATGAAAAGTAGTATACTCATCTAGCACATTCAAATGTAATTTCACTTAGAAATGTTATTACAATTCTTAAAATCCCTGCTCATAATAGCGGCGCTCACGGTGACTCCTTCACGATCCATTCGGTCAGGCTGTGGAACGCGCTGCCACAAAAGATATGCGCTAGTCCCACTGTTGCTACATTTAAGAAGCGGTTGAAAGATCATTATCTATCTCTGTCATAACATTGAGCTATATATTTATGTATTTATTTTTAGTTCATGTAGTTTATTAATTTCTTTCATAGTTAGGTAGGTTATTCAATATTTTTGTAGTATATTTTGTACACGTACCTATATAGACCCGCTTCTTACTGCTTCTCCGACTCTCTAAGGTTTGCTGGAAGAAATCTCTTTCAGAGATAAGCTTGCCTTTGTACATATATTTATTATGTAATGTCCTCTTAAATGTTTCGTGTGCAATAAAGTATAATTATAGACTTTTAGTCCGGATTACGAGCTCCGTCTCTGCTCACCATGATTAAGCTCTGCGAATCGGAGCGAAACCTGGTCGGACTTTTCCGATATAACAACACCCGTAAGTAGATCCGGACTAAAAGTCTACAATGTGTTGTGCTTACGAAAGTTTTAGTTCAAAAAAAATATAATTAATTAATTTATGCAGCCATACGTCCCACTTTATACATCATATCTTTTCTTAGAGAAGGAGTAAGGGCACAGGTTTACTTACCATTACCACTAAGTACTAAGGTAGGTAATTAAAATTCAATGGTATAAGCTTGATTACGATTCGTGAGCACGATATTATGCTATTAAAAATAACATAGAGATATCGCGTGAGGAATGCGTTTACACCAGTGCGTTCCATTCCCTCTCATTCCAGTTGCAATAGAGTTAAATGTTAAACTTTTCGGCGGTCAGTGTACAATGGTCAACAAGCGGTTTAGTTTGAATGGAGTTGTCACGTTGAAATATTAGTTTTGCAATCAGGTGCGTATCCAGGGCTTTAGAAATAATTAATTCAGAGACCCAGTTTTATTGCAGTACCCTCTACTATCGGTCAGTGTAATTAAAAAGGAGAAAGTTTAATCTCTCTTACACGGCAGATGTAGGCTCTTTTGTCTGCGCTTGCTAAAAAGAACTTCATAAAAATGATATATCTGCGACAAATGCAGACAAAATACTTTTCTTACACAGGTGAAAGTAGGAAGTGATTAGAAGAAATTAGATTATACATTAGACTATCAGAGGCCTTATGGGCGGCTTGATAACTTCTGACAGTAAGACCCGCCACTGTCTTATCTTCCTCTACCGACCCGGACTTGGCCCCCGTGGTGGAGTATGGCCTAACCTTCCTGCGATTCAAGAAGAGACCCGTGCCCCAGCAGTGGGGGTATACAAGGGTTGATACCGATTGGCTCGCCGAAGCTTATAAGGCAATAGGCTGTCATATCAACCCTATAAGCTTTTATAAAACCCCAAGGGCATCACTTAAATACGTCACTGTAGCTGCGGTCAACATAACTTTTATACCATTTGCTTGAAACCTCTTGTTCGATTATTCAACTTAATTACGGGTTCACAGTTTTCGTTTAACTTTGTCCCTCGGCTTTGCGAGTTGACTAATGATGGTTCGGTTAGTCGGATATTTATAATAGGCTAGACTTAGTTAAATACGTAACTATAAGTTTAAAATAATAGTTTGAGTTTGAATTAACGTACTCTGACCTACCTACGTGTAGAATAGGGAATGAAGCCGATCTGAGACCTGACACGTACGGGAAGGACGTAAAGCAAGGTAGTGAAAAAGACGCGTCCTCTCTCTAATTCACTGTCACACAAAATGTACTGAAGTGATGGAACGCAGCCTGTGGGCTAGAAGGCGGGGTGAGGACGCGAACTATATATAAGTCGTCGCGTCCTTTTCGCGCTATCGTCCCACGTTTACCCTGTGCCCCAAGTCTGCGAGAGCCGATAACGCTTATGTTCTGCGATAAGAAATTATTTTAACCGTATTTCATTGACAAGCAAAAGCAGGTAGGTACATATTGTAAATTTTAAAATAGCTTACACAAATATATCCAGCAACCCGCACTTGGCCCTCGCGGTGGAGTATGGCCTAACCTTCTTGCGGTGCAGAAAGAGACCCGGGCCCCAGCAGTGGAGACATACCAAGGGTTGAATGAGACTATTGGAGAAATGTGATTCGTTTCCACCGTCATTCCGTGTGCATAATGAGAAACCGTATCCAACTATGAACAAACGTTTTTGTAATCAATTAATTAATTAATCAATTGAAAAGCAGAGTCTTGACAAACGGATTGACAACAAAGAAGGGCCACTTTAATAACCGGGATCCCTTTATATTAAACGGGTTTAATCGCGATTATTTATTCTTCTTCTTCAGGCTATATTAGTCCACTGCTGGACATAGCCCTCCCCTAATGAGCGCCATAGCGCAAGGTTAATTGTGCTATCATTGGGGTAATGCCCATAATCCCCACGCTGGGCATGCGGGTTTTGGAATTGTACTGCAGGGGGCGCTGCTGCCCACCCCCCGGTTTGTGTCCCTTATTCGCCTTTTACGACACCCGCGGGAATAATTTGGGTTGGTGCTATTCTTTAGGCCGACACCACACAGCATATAGATTTTTTATTAGGTAAAACGTAATTACCTTATTTCCCGACGTTACGGCAGAGTTGCCGTGGTCTCGGGTAGACTAAAGTGTTCCCTAGTTTTTTTTTATGTTCAAAACCTAAAATGCTGGAGGCGCTTACTTGGAGTTCATCCAGCAGTAGATGATCGGGTTGTACATGGAGTTGCTCATGGCCAGCCAGTAGATGCCCAGATAGATCTCCTGTATGTGAGGGTAGTTGATGAGGTCCGGGTAGTATGACGTCACCAAGAAGTACACGTGGTAAGGTAGCCAGCAGACCGCGAAGATTATGACGACGACCATCATCATCTTCACCACCTAGAAGAGAAATACGTTATAAATTTCGATACTAATGCCGTGCTGATAAAGTCAAGGCCCGTTAGCTTCCTTCTGTTCGAGCGGACTACTATGTTATTAGAGATAAATTAGATTTTGAAGTAGCATACCATTCGCATTAGGTGAACTCTGTAGTGAAAGGTATTTAATAGAAAAAAATAAAAATAAAAATAACCTAATTAAATGTTTTCCTTACTTTCCTTAAATTAAGTTATTGATGGCAATCATAAAATCTTATCAGAGTATAGGTGGCAGCTAAAGTATTAGATTTAATAAGGCTTAAGAAAATAATGTAAAAATGGAGTTTATCCCGCTGCCTTTTTCTCCCCTACAATACGGCCCGAAGGCAGTGGCTTACATTTTACATAGAACACTGACTTTCAGCAAACAGAATGCAAATTCTTTACGTTGAAATGCAATTGATTTAATTTAATGTCACTCATAACAATGTTTTTTAATTGTTTTATTAAAAACCTCCACCCATGCCGAGATTCGAAAGGCAGGTTTTTAAAATTGTCCTTAGCACGGGTTAGCGCATTAAAAAAAAAGAATATGATTGTTTTATTAATTCAAGGTCAGAATTTAACTGGTTGTCAATGCTTTGTTCAAATTTCTAGTCTTTACGAATATTATCTCGTTATCTATTAATAAAATGCAGTTGAGCTTTGTCAATAACACAAGAAAAAAAAATCGCATTCACTTTGTGTAGAGCACAAAACTTTTTGGTATATTTTGCACACCTGTTGACTTAGTGTATAAGTTGTTCATTTAAATTTGACAGCGAGATGATTTAGTTTCTTGTTTTAATGATCCAAGCAGCCTTTGAATAGTTGAGCGTGGTTAGAGGTCGGGTCATAGACGCTCAAAGTCTTCATGGACAAAGTAGATTTGAAGACTACTTTGAAGCAACTAAGATCATAACCAAACTTAGCAAAGAACACTTGGACGAATGCGTACAATAAAAGTTAATATGGAGTTCACGTAAAAGTAAAGTGAGAGTAAGTATGTAAAAGGACAAAACAGAATGGCGTTTCAAGTTCCAAAACTATGATATATCGCCATTAAAATGTTTACATGATGTCCAGTGATAACATAAATATAATCGAACCTCTAAGCCATTTAGGAGAAATATTTTTTAGTACTGGGACATAATAATACATTACATGACTATACTATTTTTATTTTTAATGCACTAACCCGTGCTAAGGAACAAATTTTAAAATTCGCTGCCTGTACGTAATACAGAGAATAGTGTAAAGAGGTTCGAAATTTCACTGATGCCGTGAGTCGCCCATTGGCTCAATTGGTAGAGCGCTGGCACGGATAGCCAGAGGTTGCGGGTTAAAATCCCGGCATGGGTGAAATTTTTAGCCTCTAAATAAGTTTTTAACATTACATGACGTTACGTTAAACTGTATGGGAAAATTACATATAATTTTTTAGTGTTATGGTTTTTCTTCGTCATTTATTTTGCGCCTTAGTTATCACGGAAAAAGTCTTACTTTAAGAACTTCATCAACCGCTTATTAATTATAATAAGCGGTTGATGAAGTTCTTAAAGTAGTTTACAATATTTCACAGACATCATCGCAGAGCAAAAGAAAAACATTGTTTGGAGCACAATACTTGGTCCGAGTTCCTCGAAAAGCTCGAGAAGATTCACGTTTCGGAGTTTTTCCCGCTTCTCCTGCAAACCAAATACAGCAAAAGGATGGCTTGACAAGTAAATCTATTTATTTATGTAGCACCTTATACAACGTGTTGCAGAAATTCATCGTCAGAAAGTTCATCCATTGTTGGGCCTCGATTCTGATAAAGAGAGAGAGAGAGAGACATTTATTTGCAGCCACAAAGATACAATACACATAACACAATGTAACACTTACTTAGTGTAAAGCATTACACTTAGCTCCCGCAGACGATTCGATGTACATTGCAAAGTCGATTAACATACATTAAAAGTTAAATATGCCACGCTATGTACTGCGAGTTGTGATAATAAACTATACGAATTAGTTTTAGGGAAACAAGTCTTTCACTTGTTGGAGTTGGCCGATTTAACCTACTCCAAATTGTCAAATCACGAAGCGCTCATGGCCTAGTCGAGCCGAGTGATTGGAATCAATCAGTTGAGTTAAGTAACAACAGGTGCAGGATAGGTGTCCGTCCCTCGACTACCCCAAGTCGCATTTTTCCGAGCGCTTCCGTGCTTAGCAAGGCACGTTAACGGCTGTAATGGCAGTCGTTAGGTCATGTCAGAGGCCTTATGGGCGGCTTAATAACTAATGACAGTAAGACCCGCCACTGTCTTACAATCCTCCACCCACCAGGACTTGACCCCTGTGGTGGAGTATGGCCTATCCTTCCTGCGCTGCGGGGAGAGACCCTTGACCGTGGGGACATACGAGGGTTGATATCGAATTTATCAATTACATACATATTTTGACACTCAGGAATCGTCAACTCAATAGAATGGTTACGTGATAGAAGGGCTAGTCAGACTGCCACGTTTTTTTACCAAGAGTTAGTGGATTCCATTCCCGATGGAAGGGAGGATGGGCGTGACAGGGACAAGGCCTATGCCCAGCAGTGGATTCTATTCATGGGCTGAGGTAGATGGAATCAGCTATCGATAGTTCTTTTGTTTTTTTCGTTTTCCCGGCAATTCTATCTGTCTGACAGATGTTTCGTTTAAGTGGCCGAGTCCGAAAGTGTTTAAAAAGTTTCCTTAGAGAAAGAGTTTACTCTATCTGCGAGGAAAGAACAATGCACTTTACCTCTTTCTCGATTTTACGTTGTTTTAGTAATAGCATAGTAATGTGGAAAGGGTTGGTTGGTTTAAGACTAAGTAACTTTATTTCTCAAAAGAACAACATCGATTCACTTTTAGAGAAACACATGACTGAAAAATAACTCTGAAAAAAAAATATTAGTAGAAACGTGGTTGAAACACTAAGCTCGAGCGAGTATGGTAACAAGCAAAGGTAAATTATCGAAACGAAAATGATATCATTTGACAATACTTACTTAACTTTTGTGTTTGCGATTTCAAATTATTCTGTGCTTTGATATGTGCAACCTAAATTGTGGTAGGCTGTAAACGGTTTCCTGTTTATTGACCAATGATTTAGAAGGATTTACAACTAAGAAAGTTACACATAATGACTTAAGTATATAGATTATCCTCTGTTAACGAGCTAGGCTTATAGTTATGCTCTCTTAATCTCTTAAACAAGATGGTGTTGGTATCATTCTCCACGTGGTATCTTTGGTGCTCCTTAGATTGTGTTAAAAGCTTTGTTGTGAATATTATTCCCGAATGAGTATAGTTGTTTACGGGGTGCTGACTAGCGCCACTAATGGGAAAAAATCACAACTTATTTTACTCGTATAATACGTCTATCTAAGAGTGAACATGAGAAATCTTAACAAATGAGACAACTATTTTTAGAACTTACAGTCTAGAACCTATGATTAATAGATTAGAACTTTAATCGATTTCCGTTAAAAACGTTAATATACAGTATTGAAATTTGGGATGGGACATGTTTATTTATTAATATTGGCGTTTGATTCGAGACATCATAGTCTTTGAAATTGGAAGCACCGCGATTAGCCTGAAAACTAGGAGTGCTGACTTTTCAATACCTACTACAACAGAAAGTGGAATCAAATATTTGTGTGTTCACCATTTTTGGATTTTAGAAGATTACATTAAAGTAAAGGTACCTGACATCGGTGTGCGTGGAAGCTGACTTATAAAGTATTGTCTGGATTTTTATTTGAGTTTACTATTTGCTATTTTGCTTAGATTAAAGAACTCATGCTTGTACTCTTTATTCTACCTGTGCGATAAAGTGTTCTATCTATTTGATAAAAAAACGTATTCTAAAACAAGTTATGATTTTTATTTCAATGGTGGCGGTAGTTAGCACCCCAAAGCGCCTTAATGAGTTGACGGCGACATAGCATATTATTAAGACCAAAGCGCGTGGTTGTAAAAAATTGAATAAAGAAGTCAGCAATCATGTCGCGTAGAAATAGCACCATAACATAACATTACATACAGGCACAGGCATATTACATACAGGTACATACATTGCTTCTGGCCAGAAGCAATGTATGTGCCTGTATAGTCTACCCACAATAGTCTACCCTGTGTCGTGGGAACCAGAAATAACGACATCACAAACATGTAAACATCAGACCTGGGGTTTTTTTAGAATGATTCCCGAAACTAAATTGCTTGCACTGAGCGCCGAGACGAAAGAGAATGATTAGGCTGCTTTTGAGGTCAAGGTCCTGACAAAAAAGTAGTCATTTCATTACGTGCCTCTACCTCTATTTGTAAGGCTTTATGAGGCGAGGCTGTAAACAGACCCATATTTACCAAACACTGAGCGTGAATTTAGATTTTTTGATTAAAAAATCCCTTTGCGTAGATCGACGTGGTCGTCGGACTCTGTTGTGTACTGTTCTTTCTATATCTAACTGTGTAGGTTAAAAAACGGCAGATTAAAGGTCCTTTGTGAATACTTTGTTTGTTGTTGTTTGTCAATACCAACACTGATTGTGAAGAAAAACTTCGTGAGGATAGTTGAGTGTCTGGGGTGTTGACAGACATCAAGCATTATGTGATGCAATATGCACCGTGAAGCCGCTTTGAGCACAAGTGGCGATTAAGTTCCACTCTCTCTCTTTCTTTTTCTCTCTCTATCTCTCTCTCTCGGAGAAGGTCGGTCCTTTGCACTGGAATGTAAATTGGCTGCTCAGAGAAGCAAAACTTATTGGAGTTTACCATGTATGTATAAAATACGGAACAATCGCACGGTAAAACTATATTCTTCATGCAATCCACTCCATCCAAAGGTTGTCTGGAAGAGATCGCTCTTAGCGATAAGACCGCCAATTGTATAACATTACTTAGATTTAAGAATCATGGTTGTAATATTTTTCTGGTTGTGCAATAAAGTGTTCTCTATCCATCCATCCGTCCGTCCGTCCGTCCGTCCGTCCGTCCGTCCGTCCGTCCGTCCGTCCGTCCGTCCGTCCGTCCGTCCGTCCGTCCGTCCGTCCATCCATCCATCCATCCATCCATCTAAAAAGAATAAATCCGATATCTATATAACTGGACGCCATTTCGTACAATGGCTATCTGACAAGACTCCAAAATGGCGGATGCAACACAAATAGAATTTGGTTTCCTGTATCCTTTTGGGCCAATTTTCTGTTTTTCCATAAATATATTCTAAGGCTAGGTACTTAGGGAAAAGTTTGATTGTTTGTAAGTCGCCCATGACACATTTAGATGAGATAAGAATATTATTTATTGTACTCCATAAAACAATAATTACAGAAACAGCAGTCACAAAAGAAGGGTACAACTACAAGGTGATTAGATAGATAATTTATTTTCACAAGATTACATATTGCCTATATTATATTGTTTGATTTTTAAACGATTTTAGATATTTGTTTTACAGCGTTTGCCCCTGTCGTTGTCGAACAATGGATTGAACTTTGTAACTCTAAATCGATCAGTATGTACCTAAAGCAAAACTGAAATTTACTTCAAACGCAAGATACTCTCTAAAGCTAAGACACGGCAAATATTTGAAAGAGAGTTTGGACAAATAGGTACTTGTTGCATTTGGCAAGCTGATATACAAGACAGCAGATGCAACACAAATCGAAATTAAAATAAATAAACTCTAAAGGATTCTAAACTTGTTGACCTACCTATTTTTAGCCTACCTGACCAAAGCTGGCTTTGGCTCCGTTTTGGGAGTGTTATAGATCCGGTGAAGTAAGTAGATGTTGTATTGTAACATCTCACAGCTGTAAGTTGTTTCTGTCAATAATTAATCATCATCATCAACCCATTATGTCCCCACCGAGGGGCACGGGTGTCTCCCTAAGGCCCTCTTGCGTCAGCACGGGTTAGCCCATTTACACACGCTCATTTACGCACATCAACCGGTTAAATCGATAATTTCGCATGCGAATCGATAATTTCATATACGAAATGATCAATGTGAGTAAAATGAAAGTACTGGTCTTTGAAAAAGATGATGAAATGACTAAGTGCAAGATAACGATTAGAGGCGAAAGAGTGGAACAAGTAAAAGAATTTGTCTATTTGGGGAGCCTTTTTACGAGGGATGGAAAGTGTGAAGGTGATATAGAAAGAAGAATAAAAGCGGGAAATTGTGTAAACGGTGCCTTGCACTCCATTGTGTGTAGCCGATACATCTCCAAAAGAGCTAGATTGGCTATTCATAGTGGCGTGCTGGTCCTAACACTTATGTATGGTATCGAGACTTGGGTGTGGCAAAAGAAGCAAGAAAGTAATAATTAATGCAGTAGAAATGATATCCTTGAGAAGTATGTGTTGTGAAGTGTTACTTTGAATGACAGGATACGTAATAGTCTGATTAGAGAACGTTGTGGACTGAAAGATAATGTAGTGACGAGATTTGAGAAAGGAATGTTGCGTTGGTTTGGACATGTGGAGAGGATGTAGGAAGAAAGATTGACGAAACAAATATATATTGCGAATGTGAGTGGAAGGGTTGGTAAGGGTCGTCCCAGGCGGACATAAATCGACCAGATAGGGGATGTATTAGCAAAGGGAAAGATAAAATGTACCCGGAACCGGCGTGCGTGCATGCAACGACTTATGAACGTTGATGAAGCGAAGGTGATCTGTCAGGATCGTGGCAAGTGGCAGTCCCTGGTCTCTGCCTACCCCTCTGGGATACAGGCGTGAGGTTATGTATGTATGTATGTATGTATGTATGTATGTATGTATGTATGTATGTATGTATGTATGTATGTATGTATGTATGTATGTATGTATGTATGTATGTATGTATGTATGTATGTATGTATGTATGTATGTATGTATGTATGTATGTATGTATGTATGTATGTATGTATGTATGTATGTATGTATGTATGTATGTATGTATGTATGTATGAAATGATCAATTTAACCGGTTAACTCGAGTTAAATGAGCATAACCCGGGCTGACGCGAGTGAGCCTTAAGAGGGTATACTCCACCACGGGGGCCAAGTCCGGATTGGAGGAAGCTTGTAAGACTAGTGGCTGGTCTTATTGTGAGAAAATTTCAAGCCGTACATAAGGCCTCTGACATGGCTAGGCAACTGCCATTGCCTTGCGAAGCATGAAACCGCTCGGCAAAATGCCACTAGCGTTAGTCATAGACGGTCACCCATCCATGCACTGAAAGCGTTCTATGTTGCTTAACCTTCGTGATCGTTTTAAGATCACTCGGACAGCCGGGGCTACGAGTGAATAAATAATATTTGATTTGAATTTCTATCCACTTATCTACTTACCCTATCTTCTTTCAGACACCAACAAGCTGTTAACAGTAGAGTATTAAACTATTACCGTAGGAGAAATCGGAAGTTAGTTTCAGGAACAGGCCCTAGATTCTGTTAATGCATTGTAGTACCATGACAATTGCATGAACGTGGCGATTTCGTTTCATTGCTGCTTTAAGTCTATGCCGGCACACGCATCAAACCTTCTAAGAGCCAATGGTATATAAACACGTCACGTGACCCGTCCTTCTATCTGTTATTGTAGTTTAATGCGCTAAGGCTGACATTCAGAGACGAAAACTGAAGCTAAGACCGGTCTCAAAAATGTCAAAATGTACGTGATTTGGACATTTGTAAGACCAGTCTTTGCTTAGTTATCGTCTCTGAATGTCAGCCTTAGAGAATTAGGACCCAGGACGATGGTACAGTGCTACACAAGAAATAAGTCTCGCGGATAGGTACATCCGCGCAGATGACCAAATTTTGGATGTGCGGCAAGTTGATCGACCAATCAGATAGTTCCATTTTATGGCATGCCGCGCGCCTTTTTTGCTATTGGTTGATTCAACGTCATCGATGCAGGTGACTATTACTTTGGCAACATTGGCGTGAGCGAAATAGGTAGCGCTACTGCGGCAATCAATTCTGCACCTTAACCGTATCGGTTAAAGATCATGTTGAATGTATTTATCGCTTCGGGTACTTTCGTTACACTTCTTCCTAGTCTGCGCGATCTAAGATTCCCGAAGGGACTTTTATGATGTGTAGTACTGTACTCACCCTTCGTTTACTCTTGACGTTATCGAGTTGCCGCTGGGTACACTCGCCGATGGATTGTGAACCCCACAGCTCGAGACCGACCCGCGCATAAGTGTAGCTCATCGATATTATTGGCAGGAAGTACGTCAGCACCATAAACGCCACGTTGTAGCTGCAAAAGAAGATTGAATCAAATCAAACAAATCAAAAAGGTTTTATTCATAGTAGCACAGAAAATACGTCTTAATGAACGTTACGTGATGGACAAAAAACTCTAAACTTAAATAAAATATTATCATTACATCACATGATGATGCCCAAATATAAAACTAAACTTCAATCACACTAATATTATGCTGACACGGTGGATTACATAGGCTACGTTTTACTGCGGGTTAATACCTTAATCCCATGGGAAAATCGATAAACAATAAAATACAATAGTTATTTGTTATACAAGAGTGCAAAGTTGCTTTTTAACCGCGTGTTCAATTTTGATGACCGAGCAAGCGAGGGATTCTAAAATTGAATCACGAGCGCAGCGAGTGATTCAAAATTAGAATCCTGAGCGTTAGCGAGGGAATCAAAAGAGCACGAGGTAAAAAATCTTTGCACTCGAGTGCAACACGTAACTTTTCATTCCACCTCAGCGAGGAAATGACTAAATGCAAAGAAAAAACGTTTACAATCACAAGATAGGTACACTTTTATTTCAGTTTAGGTATTAATTACTACGTTATTACAGGTAAGTATTACAGAATAATCTTTAAATTATAACAAAATAATACTAAGGTATAATTAAGAAAATTTGAAAGTAACGTTGCTACAGTTATTTAAATTGAGGGTAATATTTTTTTTAATTCACAAACTTAGTGCACACGATGTTCTAAATTCAATTTACTTTATCCTCTAGAGAATAAAAACGGCTTTTCCACTCAGATATTGAAGATTAAAAATACTCTTTCCGAGATGGTGGGATGAAAAATGTTTTACATATTTAAAAGAAAACCGCGGGTAACACCGCGGGGCACAGCTACTTCATTATAAAATTTCACAATTTATAAAAGGGTAAAAATCCCGCATTAGGTAAAAACCTGTGTTACGGAAAGAGCTGCCTTTTCAATTACCATGGTGAAAAAGCATTATTTCGATCAGAGCTCTCAGTTCTCTCCAGTTCGAAACTATTACTTACAGACACCATTGGTTTTTAGTATTTTCAAAGTCTTTAATTAACAGAGTTTATGTAATTATTGTAAAACATAGAACTCATGCATTGTACTGGTTTCGATTCCCGACATCATTGTCATCTAAATAATCCTTTATAGTCCTTTTGGCACAAAGTGTACTTTACACATTTTTTGAACCGCATTTCAGGCGAACTCATAATATCTTCAGGGATCTTATTGTAGAAACGAATATAATACCCCATGACAGATGTATTAAGCTTTAAGAGCCATATATTTTACTTTATTTAGCTATCGTCTAACTATACGTTAGTTAGACCTGAGATTTCCGCACTTAGCCTCAAAGTTGCGCCATTGTACGTAGTAGGCGCTGAGGTATGGTTACACTTCAGACACTAGGGTTCCCTTACGATGTTTTCCTTAACCGTTAGCGAGTGTTATTGCTTCTATGGTATAAACCCTTGTATGTCCCCACTGCTGGGGCACGGGTATCTTCCTTCATCGCAGGAAGGTTAGGCCATACTCAACCACGGGGGCCAAGTCCGGGTTGGTGGAGGATTGTAAGACAGTGGCAGGCCTTACTGTCAGAAGTTATCAAGCCGCCCATAAGGCCTCTGACGTCTTCTTCTATAATCGTCGCAAAGTACATAACTTAGAACACAAAGTAATTGATAACTTAGAAAACAAAGTCATTGTTACATGTCGTGATTCGAATCGACAAATCCACCGCTTCGTCAGACAATTGTAGAAAACCCTTGGAAGAAATCTTTCAAAGACGGGAAACAATGAGGCCTTATAGATTTGTAATGTTATTTTCAAAGTCAGGCCTGAAGGAGAATTTAAAAAAACGTTGTTTGCTCGTCCAAGGATTCATTAATCTTATCAATTCAAGAAAGATCGGCCCCTATTATCAATTTTTTCGCGTTGATAAAAGCTAATCGAAACGTCGCATATATATCGTTTGAGGTGAGGACATACCAGGGTATTTGTTATGCCTGCCTTTTCTTGAACTAGAGGCCTCAGTTATACTTGTATATGCTCGCACCATTTTTTTCTAAAAACTCTGTATAGGTATCATTAAACTATCGCAAAAAGTAACATAGGATGTCTACAATGTGGGGATCTTGCGTCTCACTGAGATTGGAGTGACATTGCTTATAACATAGAAAATTTACATATAACAACATAAGAAAAGTTAGAAAATAAAACGATATTTTTTTTAAAGGTCTTTCATTTCACAAAAATTTAACAGATTAAGATTCAGCTCATTAGCTCAGTTGGGAGAGCGCTGGCACGGTTAGCCAGAGGCCGTGTGTTCAAGTCCCGGTATGGGTGGAATTTTTAGCCTCTAAATAGGTTTTTAAGATTAAGATTTTTCATGGAATTGTAGGTTTTTTTATAAGTGATGCATAAAAACATTATTTTACGATATTACTCATCAAATAATGAAACCATAACGCGTTCCATGACGGAGTAATGTCAAGGTCTAAGGCCGATTTGTACGGCGCGTGTAAGTATACCAAGTTACAAGGTGTCTCAATTGAGATCTTTGTCTATATGTATGTTCATCATCTTCAACCCATTACGTCCCCACCGAAGGACACAGATCTCTTCCCTGGGGTAGGTATAGGTCATACTCCACCACGGGGACCAAGTCTGGATTGGTGGAGGCTAGCAAGACAAGTGGCTGGTCTTACTGTCAGAAGTTTTTAAGCTGCCCTAAGGCCTCTGACTTCGCTTAACGCTTATCGACGGCAGCTGGCACAAACTGCTTAAAATGCCTTGCGAAGCACGGAACCCCTCGGAAAAATGCCACTAGCGTTAGTAATAGACGGTCACCCGCAAATGCACTGAACGCGCCCCATGTTGCTTAACCTTCGTGATCGCTTAAGATCACTTTGCTTATTTTTGTAAATATATTAACTTTGTAGATATTTTTGCGCAACTAACAGAATAAGGCTGAAATTTTCAGCATATTTTGTAGCAAACTTAGATTAAACTAAAGACCATTTCATTGAATTTATTAAAAAAATTGTTGATATTATCTTCCTTGCTCGTGTGAATATCGAATAGAATATTATGTTTAAGTAGAAATTTATTTTTCAATTGTAGCTTTGTTCTCAGTTTCTACTTTTATACCTTTGTGATTAATATGTTCTCAACTTTATTGAAATAACCCCAATGCTGCGTGAACAATCTTATTAGATTACGTAGCGTGTGCAATATTCAGAGGCGCTTTCAACCACCATCGCATATACGGCTTCTTTATATAGCAATATCACTTATTTACTGCCGTAGACGAAAATCTTGATGGTTTAGTTCATCTAAATGTTCCACCATCAAACAAAGAGTTATCTGTCGGCATTGGTCAGTGTGCGAGTGCTTTTCAAAAAGAAAGTTTATTTATACTTAATTAAAAAAATACTTTGGAGAGTCGCTTTTGAGTTCCTTTCAGTTTTAATGTACAAAAAAATAGGTATAAAAATAACGGACTAGGTACGTTAAAAATTATACGACAAGTAGTTTAATTAGTGTTTATACAGCGTACAGTGTTGTTTTCACATCTAAGATGAATCTAATGAACTTTTTGAGCTCAAATCCATCAAAGAATAGTTAAATCCTAAGAAATAATGGTTGTATTCTTTTTTAGGTCTAGGTACATTTATGATATATTCTGTAAATTACTGAGCCTGAGGCCGTTTTACCATGGCTCGTGTCCCCTTACTGTGTTCTGCCGTGTTTGTTTGTTTGTTTGTTTGTTTGTTTGTTTGTTTGTTTGTTTGTTTGTTTGTTTGTTTGTTTGTTTGTTTGTTTGTTTGTTTGTTTGATTGTTTGTTTGATTGTTTGTTTGTTTGATTGTTTTTTTTTATAGTTGTGGCGAGCACATGTCAACTCTGCGCGCGCACTACAAACTCCAACATTCCTGCATCGCGCAATCAAAGTGTTTCAATGACATACCATAAATATAACGTCCGACTAACAACAGTTGGACCGGCCGTCCCCAGGCATACGAGCTGCCTGGCGGGAAATTTCCCTTTATAGTGGAAGAGCACGATCACCCGCTCATCCTATAGTAGTGACCCCTGACAGAACATTGTCAACCTTCCTTCGCTCTCGCAGCACTCCACATACATTAGTCTCAAAGCAAGGCCAGCATTCTTCCCTCTCACTTCATCAGTTCCACTACAGTCAACGCACCGACTACTGGGACTGATGGTGATCTTCCCCCAACCCATCGGCACGGCAGCCAAACAGCACACGTTGCCAGTGGTACAGCAGCCTTCACCGGTTCCTACCACATGCGCGGGCTCCATGGTACTGTCGCCGGTGAAGTGACTGTTAGCCGCCGAACATCCTCAACCGCTAGTCGACTCACTGACTCAGCGTCCTCTAGCACTTGCAGGCTTTAGAGCACAGACTTCGATTCCTATCAGACCTAGCTACGGTCTTAAAGGGGAGTGATGTGGCGAGCACATGTCAACTCTGCGCGCGCACTACAAACTCCAACATTCCTGCATCGCGCAAAGTGTTTCAATGACATACCATAAATATAACGTCCGACTAACAACAGTTGGACCGGCCGTCCCCAGGCTTACGATCTGCCTGGCGGGAAATTTCCCTTTATAGTGGAAGAGCACGATCACCTGCTCTTCCCTATAATATAGTTTCTATTTTACGTTTTGTACAAGACTGTGTGGCGATAAATAAATGTATTTCTTCTCCTTCTCATTTCTAAATGACAAGAACTAAACTGCAAGTTTGCTAAAGGTCATTCGAATGGTGGCGTGGTGTTCGGGTCATCTATCTCCCTCCAAAATGGTTGAGACTGGTGAAGGCTGACCACTGCGTTATGCTCGCGAACGAGTGCTGTCCGTGTGTTTGGCCACAGCACTTATGTTTTCGCTACTTTTGTAAGACATTTTACTTATGCACTGGCATTTAAAGTTATTGATGACAATCATGAATTATACTATTTTTATTTTTAATGCACTAACCCGTGCTAAGGACAATTTTAAAAACCTATTTAATGGCAAAAAATTCCACCCATGCCGGGATTCAAACCCGCGACCTCTGGCTATCCGTGCCAACGCTCTTTCCAACTGAAAAAAATAAAAATTAAAATAGTATAATCATATGGGTACAGTGATATCATTCCGATGTAAAAACCTAACTGCAAATTAGGTAGTCGGGGCTGTAAGTGATGCAATTTACTTAAGCCAGATGTCGCTGCCTGTACGTAATACAGAGAATAGTGTAAAGAGGTTCGAAATTTCATTGATGCCGGTGAGTCGCCTATTAGCTCAGTTGGAAAGAGCGCTGGCACGGATAGCCAGAAGTCGCGGGTTCGAATCCCGGCATGGGTGGAATTTTTAGCCTCTAAATAGGTTTTTTAAGACAATCATTAAATCATTTTACGTATAGGTGGCAACTGACGTATTTGGTTTAAGATTATTTAAGAAATGATGGTCCGAGTTGAGCTTTTTTTCCGCTGCCCTTTTCTCCACTACAATACGGCCCGAAGGCAGCGGCTTACATTTCACATTGTACATTGACATTCAGCAAACAGAATGTAAATTCTTAACGTTGAAATAAATTTAAATTGAAGTGATTGTTTTTTTTTAAACCTATTTAGAGGCTATAAATTCCGCCCATGCCGGGACTCGAATCCGTACCAGCCCTACTACAATACGGCCCGAAGGCAGCGGCTTACATTGTACATTGACATTCAGCAAACAGAATGTAAATTCTTAACGTTGAAATAAATTGAAGTGATTGTTTTTTTTTAAACCTATTTAGAGGCTATAAATTCCGCCCATGCCGGGACTCGAATCCGTACCAGCCCTACTACAATACGGACCGAAGGCAGCGGCTTACATTGTACATTGACATTCAGCAAACAGAATGTAAATTCTTAACGTTGAAATAAATTGAAGTGATTGTTTTTTTTTAAACCTATTTAGAGGCTATAAATTCCGCCCATGCCGGGACTCGAATCCGTACCAGCCCTACTACAATACGGCCCGAAGGCAGCGGCTTACATTGTACATTGACATTCAGCAAACAGAATGTAAATTCTTAACGTTGAAATAAATTGAAGTGATTGTTTTTTTTTTAAACCTATTTAGAGGCTATAAATTCCGCCCATGCCGGGACTCGAATCCGTACCAGCCCCCTGCTAACTGAGCTAATGGGCGAATTGTGATTTTTTTTATTTTCTGGTTGTGCAATAAAGTGTTCATTATCTATATATACATGCATTTACTCGAAACACAACCATCTTTTCACACCTCCTGCTCGACAATGCCTTATTACGTACCGTCAAATATCATCGTAAAGCATAGCCTTGTCTCTCGAGGGCAATAATAATGAAGAATTTCCCTAGGGAATAAAGTGATTTGAATTTAGAATGTCAAAATTCGCATGAAAACCATGAAGAAGCCCCGCATTGCAATTCGAAATTCGAATTGTTGTTCGAAACTCACCCCTTTTTTCTTTATTTTCTGAACTACTGTGTCGTGTGACCGCGCGAAACACCAATAAAAAAAAAAGAAAAATTTTATTGTCTCCCAGATGGTGTGAAAAGTAGAGTATTCACCTCTGGAATAAAACATGTCTTAGTCTCGGGCGGTATGAACCCCTGGCTTCACTCAGGACTCTACATAACTCCCTCGCTGCGCTCGGGAGTTAACTCGGAGTCCTTCGCTCCGCTCAGGGTTCAATATACCGCCCATGACGTAATACATGGTTTTATTCCCTTAATGCATAATCTACTATTACACAATTTTGTACATTTTTTTCCTTCTGCCCTATATTATGTCAATCAAACTTTTAAATTACGTCACCCATTAATTTTGAATAACTGCTACTAACAATATTTATAAGACGTAAAATGGTCTGCATTGTTCGTTATTAAAATTGTCAGTAATAGTATAAAAATAGAAAAATTTTGCTAAAGTTTGAAGACCTTTGAAGATTGAAGACCGAAGACCAAAATCAAAGAGAAAGCAATAAAAAGTTGATGTGCCAATCTTACTGATTCTAACTGCATTTAGCTTATGGTTTATTTACTTACATATATTCCAGTCTAGACTGAGTCGTGATACCGTCGGGCCATTCCGAGAAGCACACGCGTCTGAAACAGAAAATAAGATTTTATTGCGAACGGAATTGGAGTAGACTTTTAGTCCAGATCTACTTACGGGTGTTGTTATATCGGAGGAGTCCGACCAAGTTTCGCTCCGATTCGCAAAGCTTAATCATGGTGAGCAGAGACTTTCAGTTCAGGAATTGGAGTTTTACATTGTTGATTTTGACTTAGTGTTGATGTGTTCCTTGAGCATCGAGTCATTAATCAAAAATTAAGGTGGTCGTGGCCTAATCGAACCGAGTGATTGGAATCAATGACTTAAGTTAAGCAACAACACGGTCAGGTGCAGGATGGACGACCGTCCCATGACTACCGCTAGTGGCTTTTTTTCCGAGCGCGTCCATGCTTCGCAAGGCACATTAAGCCGTTGGTACCGGCTGTAATGTCATGGCAGTCGTTAAGCTTTGTCAGAGGCCTTATGGAGGGCTTGATAACTTCTGACAGTAAGACGCGCCACTGTCTTACAATCCTGCACTAGCCCGGACTTAGCCCCCGCGGTGGAGTATGGCCTTACCTTCCTGCGATGCACCCGTGCTCTAGCAGTGGGACATACAAGGGTTGATATCGAATATCAAATTACATTATGATATACAAAGGTTGTCTGGAAGCGATCGCTCTTAGTGATAAGACCGCCAATAACATTGCTTAGATTTAAGAATCATGGTTGTAATATTTTTCTGGTTGTGCAATAAAGTGTTCTCTATATATCTATCTATCTACTTGAGCAGCTCCCAGTAATCTCAGTGCACGTGTATCATTTGTGGATCTACAATTTTAACCACGTAAAAATGTTAAGGGTGATGTGTGGTTCTGAGGATTCCATAGTTTCATAGTCAAAGCCGAGTAGCAACACTTAAAGTAGAGGAGGGTTATTAGGGGTGTTTCTACGTCTGTAAGAGTGGAAGTATGTAAGTACATATTTATATAATTGGATACTTAGATACTTGCACACTTAATGACATAGGCAGAAGCGGTGGTAGCACAGTGGGTAGAGTAATAGACTCGGAATCGCGAGACCCCGTTTCGATATTTTCAAAGCTACGTACATTTGCGAATAGGTAGTAGCAAAATAACACATAACTGAGAAAAAAAAACATTGTGCGGGCGCAAAAACAAACCGCGGCTGGGTTAGCTCCGTACGTATTCATTTGACTTTCCTGTGGGCTAGCCTGACTAAGCTGTGAGGATGGTATAAGGCGTAGGCAAGCCTTTTTCATCTAATAAACAATATCCCAGGCACTGCAAGCTCCGAGTGGTCCCTTCGCGCATTGAATGTGAGTGTAGCATCGGAATCTATATAAATCATCTCATTACTTAGATGCAAAGGTAAAGTTAAGGCCACATGAATGTTATGTATGTAAGTTATGTTTAAGTTTGTTTAAATGAAAATGAAGCGAAGGTGATATGTCCGGATCGTGGTAAGTGGCAGTCCCTGGTCTCTGCCTACCCCTCTGGGATACAGGCGTGAGGTTATGTTATGTAAATTAAAATACACCCAGTCTAAGGCCACTTGTACAAATGTGCACAGATCCCCAGTGGAAATCGAACCCATGACCTCTGTCTTGGTATCTAAGCGCATCAACGGCTAGGCCAAGGCAGTCAATCTTCAAACAAATAATAAAATGTTACTTTAAAAACAAAAAATGCTGCCGCTAAGTCTTAGAGAAGTTCTAAATAAAATTTACAATTCAATAAGAAGCCTACGTAAATTCTGAGCTTTCATCAATATCTAGAGGAAAACCTAACGCCAAATCTTTTGATACGACAAAACTTATATTAATGTTTAATGAGATTTTCTTCAAGTAAGCCTCATGCCTCAGTTAGGTACCTACTTACGCCGAAACGCTTTTAAATAATTCAGCACAAGAACGCCTTCTATATTCTGGGACAAAAATATCTACGAAATAAGCCCTACTTAAACTTTGACATAATTTCAATATAAATTGTTGATTTTTTCACATTTACTACGGTTTAGGTTATAAAATTCTAAATCTGTTTAAAGCTAGTTTTTATGTTGCTTATATACGTCTCTCAGAAAGAGAGAGAGAGGGAGACAGAGTGAGAATGTGTGAGATTACTTACAACGCGTTCCCACCGCGGATTGGCAATTTCAGGTTTTATATGATAGCTTTTCTCAGTGCCATTTCTCAATTAATTTGGTTTCCGTAATATGTATTTTTGAAATTAATTAAACTTATTGATTATTTATATTTAAAGTACTTATATTTTGAATATAAATAATTTATAAGCTTTGTGTCTCTCACAAGATCAAATAAAAGGACATTTTTGTATATTTAAAAGAAGAAGAAACCCGCTAATTAATTTTTAATAAGTAAATTTTTCCCACTGCTTTTTTCTCCACTACACTACGGCCCAAAGGCAGCGGCTAACATTGTACATTGATATTTAGCAAACACAATGTAAATTCTTTAAGATGGTGATTAAAGATTCTTAGATTCTTTTTATTCAAATAATTTCTTAGTTTCTATTTGTCTGTAGGTAAATCCCATTTATTGTTCATATCATGCTTGCTATTATAACTTAATGTTTATATATGTTTATAATAGTATTTATCTATGTAAGTTTATTTTATTACGTATACGTATGTACATTAATATTCGATGAGCACCAGCTATCTGTCTCAATTTCTCGTTCAGCAATCTTTCCGATTTAAGGTTGCCCGGAAGAAATTGCTATCAGCAATAAGGCCGCCAATTGTACCTCTCCTTTTGTAACTGTTGTCTCTGTAATTATTTTCTGGTGTGTACAGTAATGAATATTCTTACCTTATCTTATTTTCTTATTATGAAAACCGAAGTACTTTGGTCACAGTAACAGTGACAAATGTTCAATACTTTTGTGCTTTTTATATAGCTTGTTAAATGTGTATCGAGTCGATCCAAGTGATGGTAATCAATAATTTGAGTTGAGGTGGTTCGGGGTACTAGCGCCCAAATGTAATAAAAATCATAACTTATATCATAAATCATAAACATTTTCATCTAAAAGTGAACAGGAAAAATCTTAAAAACTGTGCCAACTATTAGGACCTGCAGTCTAGATCCCAGGATCAACAATCTAGGACATTAAATACTACATTCTATACCTGAGCCAAATTCGATAACGAATGGCGATAAACAAACCGTTGCTAGGCAACGACTTGTTTACACCTAAAAGGCAGATGTTAACAACCTTTTCTAGAAATCGTTTTCATCCAAATCATAATCGTTCCTCCTACTAATGTAAAATGCTTATTTATGTTTATATGTATATGATTTTATAGTGAAAGGCTTAACCGATTTGAATATGACTGACAACACTGAAATATGAAACACATATTTAACAAACATCTACGATTCGATTTTCCTAATAGAATTAAGCGCGTTTAAGCAAAAAACATACAAACTCTTCAACTTTGTAATATTAATAAGTACCTATAGATGCTACTATAAAAAGGAGTAGATTGGGACCTACTGCAAATATTGCAATAAAAGAAAGTTCTTTGTATATATTTTTATTCATTGTTCACACTAATCATCACTGTCACTAGCCAAAGAGGAGGATGAATTTGTGTCTCCGGAGACTTGAATTATAAATTCATCAATGACATTATCCATTACACCATCAAATTCCGCGTTTGTATATATAGTTCTTTGTATATATTTTTATTCATTGTTCACACTAATCATCACTGTCACTAGCCAAAGAGGAGGATGAATTTGTGTCTCCGGAGACTTGAATTATAAATTCATCAATGACATTATCCATTACACCATCAAATTCCGCGTTCCTTCTCTTCTTTAATTAAGTGTTCAACACAACGTTGCCATGCTGCTGGAGTAATTTTACTTATTGCCTCATCTAACAGGACCTTTATTTAGTTCAGCCATTTAAAAAGTTTTATTTTTGGCAGCAACATGGCCTTCTACTTACCCCATATGATTTCTATCGGATTTAATTCACAATGATATGGGGGCAATCTATATTTTTGTCTTGTGCCATTTTGTCACACATATATGCTATATACTTATGCTATATACACATTGACAAACGACTAAACTTCACTTGTTGGCAGAAACTAAATTTCCCAAAATGTTTGTCACACCTGAATTTCATCCATGTTTCTTTTTCTGTAGGGCTGTCGCGTAAAATTAATGTCGAATTTTTTTATAGTTTTTCGAAATAACTTTTTTATAGTTTTTCGAAATAACAAGGTAATATGCATGTTATTTGAGTGATTCTAGTTAAATATGCTGCAATAGGAATTGTTAATAAATAGTTAGCAAGTAAAAGGCTATAATCATGTAAACAATAGAAGATTTGTAAATCGTGAGTTGTGATAACCCTAAATTGGTTTGTTTACCTCTATTCTTTATCGAGTTTGGCAGAACTGTAGGCTATATGTTCTAAAAAATGTTATCACAGATATTAGGATTTTTGATGTTTACTTTTTGAAAACAACTTATTATTAGAACAGAGTGCATAACCACTATTTTTCCTTAATGTAAGTTTGTTATTTGTATTTGTGAAATCCCTTTCTAGTATTATGTAGGTATATTTTTCATTCATGTCCTATGTTTTTTTTTGTGTATGTTTTTTTTATTTCTTTCATATTTGTATCGTTTATGTATGTGTATCAACTATAAAATTATATGTTATCTAATATTGTTTAGTTGCGCCGACTACCCGTATTTCAGTCTATCTCGTCATCTGTCTGTCTGTCTGTCTGTCTGTCTGTCTGTCTGTCTGTCTGTCTGTCTGTCTGTCTGTCTGTCTGTCTGTCTGTCTGTCTGTCTGTCTGTCTGTCTGTCTGTCTGTCTGTCTGTCTGTCTGTCTGTCTGTCTGTCTGTCTGTCTGTCTGTCTGTCTGTCTGTCTGTCTGTCTGTCTGTCTGTCTGTCTGTCTGTCTGTCTGTCTGTCTGTCTGTCTGTCTGTCTGTCTGTCTGTCTGTCTGTCTGTCTGTCTGTCTGTCTGTCTGTCTGTCTGTCTGTCTGTCTGTCTGTCTGTCTGTCTGTCTGTCTGTCTGTCTGTCTGTCTGTCTGTCTGTCTGTCTGTCTGTCTGTCTGTCTGTCTGTCTGTCTGTCTGTCTGTCTGTCTGTCTGTCTGTCTGTCTGTCTGTCTGTCTGTCTGTCTGTCTGTCTGTCTGTCTGTCTGTCTGTCTGTCTGTCTGTCTGTCTGTCTGTCTGTCTGTCTGTCTGTCTGTCTGTCTGTCTGTCTGTCTGTCTGTCTGTCTGTCTGTCTGTCTGTCTGTCTGTCTGTCTGTCTGTCTGTCTGTCTGTCTGTCTGTCTGTCTGTCTGTCTGTCTGTCTGTCTGTCTGTCTGTCTGTCTGTCTGTCTGTCTGTCTGTCTGTCTGTCTGTCTGTCTGTCTGTCTGTCTGTCTGTCTGTCTGTCTGTCTGTCTGTCTGTCTGTCTGTCTGTCTGTCTGTCTGTCTGTCTGTCTGTCTGTCTGTCTGTCTGTCTGTCTGTCTGTCTGTCTGTCTGTCTGTCTGTCTGTCTGTCTGTCTGTCTGTCTGTCTGTCTGTCTGTCTGTCTGTCTGTCTGTCTGTCTGTCTGTCTGTCTGTCTGTCTGTCTGTCTGTCTGTCTGTCTGTCTGTCTGTCTGTCTGTCTGTCTGTCTGTCTGTCTGTCTGTCTGTCTGTCTGTCTGTCTGTCTGTCTGTCTGTCTGTCTGTCTGTCTGTCTGTCTGTCTGTCTGTCTGTCTGTCTGTCTGTCTGTCTGTCTGTCTGTCTGTCTGTCTGTCTGTCTGTCTGTCTGTCTGTCTGTCTGTCTGTCTGTCTGTCTGTCTGTCTGTCTGTCTGTCTGTCTGTCTGTCTGTCTGTCTGTCTGTCTGTCTGTCTGTCTGTCTGTCTGTCTGTCTGTCTGTCTGTCTGTCTGTCTGTCTGTCTGTCTGTCTGTCTGTCTGTCTGTCTGTCTGTCTGTCTGTCTGTCTGTCTGTCTGTCTGTCTGTCTGTCTGTCTGTCTGTCTGTCTGTCTGTCTGTCTGTCTGTCTGTCTGTCTGTCTGTCTGTCTGTCTGTCTGTCTGTCTGTCTGTCTGTCTGTCTGTCTGTCTGTCTGTCTGTCTGTCTGTCTGTCTGTCTGTCTGTCTGTCTGTCTGTCTGTCTGTCTGTCTGTCTGTCTGTCTGTCTGTCTGTCTGTCTGTCTGTCTGTCTGTCTGTCTGTCTGTCTGTCTGTCTGTCTGTCTGTCTGTCTGTCTGTCTGTCTGTCTGTCTGTCTGTCTGTCTGTCTGTCTGTCTGTCTGTCTGTCTGTCTGTCTGTCTGTCTGTCTGTCTGTCTGTCTGTCTGTCTGTCTGTCTGTCTGTCTGTCTGTCTGTCTGTCTGTCTGTCTGTCTGTCTGTCTGTCTGTCTGTCTGTCTGTCTGTCTGTCTGTCTGTCTGTCTGTCTGTCTGTCTGTCTGTCTGTCTGTCTGTCTGTCTGTCTGTCTGTCTGTCTGTCTGTCTGTCTATTCCCAATAAACAAAATATGATTTTTATTCCCTAGTTTGCGCCGCTAAGCGCCTTAAGCAATATTTGCACGCTTTAGACCACAACGTAGTACATATATCATAGTATTATATAATAGTTACATCGTGTAATGATTCTGATATGTTTTGAAATAAAAACTCGTAAATGAAGTAATAACTCATAATCGTTTTATTGTACGTAAAACTAGTCAATTTTACTCCAGTTTAATAAATGCAACTGGCTCTTATCTCATCTTACCTGCTGGTGCCATCGGGTAGCGAATGCTCCTCCGTGGTGAAGTAGATGAGGTTGGGGCTGCTGATGATTGAGCTGCCGGCCCAGATGGCGGCCGCTATGCCCAGCGTTGCCCTCTTGCCCAGTCTGGGCCGCAGTGGGCTCATGATTGCCACGTACCTGTCATTGAAGGAGCATTTTAGGATTTGCATACAGCGTGTTATCGAAATAACGCTCGATATTAATTCTTATATATCCCCACTGCTGGGGCATGGGTCTCTTCCTGCATTGCAGGGGTTAAGCCATACTCCACCAAGGGGGCCAAGTCCGGGTTGGCGGAGCACGTCTGCCTACCAAGCAAGAGGTTCCGGGTTTGAATCCCGGCTGGAGACAATACAAACCCAGGTCTTGGATGTTTACATGTTTGTGAGTTCGCTGTTTCTGGTTCCCACGACACAGAGTATCCTAGTGTGTAAGCTGTAAGCGCGCGTGGCCTAGGTGAACCGAGTCATTGGAATCAATCACTTGGTTAAGCAACAACAGGCGCGGTCAGGTGCAGGATGGTTCCCACGACACAGGGTATCCGACTGTGGAGTGTGTGGAGTGTGAATCAATGTATGTGCCTGTATGTAAATATTATGTTATACTATACCTACGCACATAGCGATAAAAGTCTTAAATACAATCATTATTATTATTCTGATTACAGGGAACAAACACGTGCTATCAGAAACTACTCTTTACAGCTGTTGCGGGAAGCAACAACTTTAGTCACATAAGATAGCATCCCAGCCGGATGCACTATAGGGCACGTGCTGGCGAAGGGCATGATAAAAATTAATCCAAACCAGCCTGCATTCATACATCGACTGATGTGTACGTATTTAAGTATGTATCGATCGATATCAATAACAACCCTTGTATGTCCCCACTGTTAGGGCACGGGTCTCTTCCTGCATCACAGGAAGCTTAGGCCATACTCCACTACGGGGGCCAAGTCCAGGTTGGTGGAGGATTGGAAGACAGTGGCGGGCCTTACTGTCAGAAGTTATCAACCCGCTCATAAGGCCTCTGAGGGCTTAGTGCGAGTTTTTTAACTACTCGATCGCGTTAACGTAAGCTCACATTTCTATGGCATCGAGGAAGCGCCACCTAGCGACAAGTATGGAAATTAAAATTGCTGAGTGCAAGTTGTAATGGTTTACGTTGAGAAGTAAACACGTTTACCAGTCAAAACACGAATAAACGCGAGTGAGAGTTGTACTGTGACAGCGTTTTGCCAGTTTGAACGGTTAACTAACTCATACTCACTACTCAATGCTCGATTAACGCGGTACCTAGTAAAGTTATTCGATTGGATCTGTCAAACTCGCACTAAGCACTCTGATATGGCTTAACGACTGCCATTACATGACAATCGGCACCAACGGCCTGACGTACCTTGCGAAGCACGAAGAACTCGGAAAAAATGCCACTAGCGGTATATAGTCACGGGAACCTACCGGCACCTGGCCACGCCTGTTTTTGCTGAACTCAAGTGATTGGTTCCAATCACTCGGTTCAACTAGGCCACGAGAACTTTGCTAAGTATTTGTGTTTACGTAAATAAACCTATTTGTTTCATAAAATTGACGTCACGCAACATAATAAACAGATAACATTACGCTTATAAATATTACCGAAAATTGCTTTGAAAAGTTAGCGTTAATACTAATTAATTAATATCGCACAATAACGAGCTTAAGCGTTCTTGTTTCAGAGTTGAAGAGCCAAATTAAATGGCCCTCACAAAATATGAAACAAATTTTCCGCCCTGTGATAATTAGTGGCTTAAGGAAAAAAAGTATAAGATATTCCTGATCGCTTCCGCACTCAGTAATTGCCATGTAGGTAGAGCCACTAAAAAGTCAGAGTTTAGTTTCTGTTTATCTTCTTATTTTCGGAGGCAAAGGAATTACAAGCCTAAAAGGTAGCGTAACCTATACAAAGGATTAGCTATTGAATCTACCGACGCAAAAGCTACGCAACGCCACAGTACAAGTAAAGATACTTGTAGTAAGTAGTATTCAGGCCCGCGCGAGGGATAATCTGCAGTAGCTAAAATGACGAGGGCAGCGACTCAGCGACGGACGAGCGTTAATGTCTATGCAGCGAGCAAGTGGCGCGAGTACGGGTAAAAAAGGTAGTTCTATCAAGTTTTCTTTCTAATAGTTAACGTGCGTGGAGGTCATGCGCAAGTCGCAAGTAGAATGGAATCGAACTCGGCGTCCCGGCCGCGCGTAAGTAACAACCCGTGTGATTCCCTCCTGGGGGCCGATTCTCGCCCATGTGAATTGAAAGCGTAGACGCAAAATATTCGAAGGATTAGACATTTGTCGCATAAAAATAAGATAAGATAAATCGACAGAGTCATTAGACATTTATTTTTTCGTTCAAATTCAATGTAGCATGGCGTTCAGAATACAGAATTTGGCTGTCACTCGACTTTATAAGTAAGATTCAAGTATTATGACCCCAGTACGCAATGGCCTGTGATGGGCCATGCTTTACAATGCACAACTGTAGGCCACGATCACTTGGTGTTTACACAATGGCGCATGGCTCATTGCTGTCTGGCAAAACACTTGCGATGGACGTGGAAGTAATTGCCGCCGCAGCTTTTTATTTATATACTACTTACAAGTATTACAGAAGTGTGTACAACAAGAAAGTTTAAAAAAAATGGCGCAAAATTACGGGCTCATATTTATATCAATTAACTTAAGGTTTCTGCATTATTCCACGATACGGATATTCTGGGCGATCTAAAATTCAAGTAGTTTCACAAAAAATGTACGCAACAAAAAAGTGCTCTATGACTATCTCGGTCAGCGATGGGTGACGAACTAAACAATGCGCCACTGTGTAAACTTCAAAGGAATCGTGGCCACGCTACGCCACGATTCCTTTGAAGTGTGCCCAAAAAACCGACAACTTCCCGATTGCGCGCCACGATAGACCACTGTCCGCCATTACACACCAATGCAGTCAGAATTTGCTCCTTGATACTGTTCGACATTCGCATACATTTTTCGGCGTGTACTAACGCCGAGTTGAATGAAGCTCTGTGTGTGCAGCTGCACTCGCGCCTTTCTATGGAGATTAGGTAATAAAATATTGAAAAAAAAAAAACTGGCCAAGTGCCATTCGGATCCGCCCACCAAGGGTCACACATTCTATTTTTAAGAAATAGTCTCGCATTTTTTCCGAGATTTTCCTGAACTTCAAAGACTATTTAATCGGTTTTTTTCCGGTATTTGTAGTATAAGAGGACATTGCTTGCCAAATTTCATACTTTTCAGTAAACGGGAAGTACCCCATGAATTATGATTCCTTTGAGTGTCGAAATATACGTTTTTTTGCGGCATAAACGGCCGTATCTTTTTTTCCTTTATCTTGGAAGTTTGATTTTATCCCAGATTCAAGGGAGTTTTTCTATTCTGTTCTATCCTAAAGTTGTATAATCCTGTGCTTAAGGTGTTTTACACTGAATAATACATTACAGTAAGTAGTTTTTAAATGAAATTTTAAAGTACTGTTGTAGCAGCAAATAAATAATAATAATAATTCCGCAAAGGGAGTGCCGCGGCAGGCGGTGTACTGGTCAGTTTTTTCGTCTCAGATAAACAGGAAGTTTTTGTCAAAAACGGCCGTTATAACGGAAATTCAACATTGTACCAGGTTAGCCCTAAATTTTACAAGTTCTAAATATTGTTGAGATTTCTGTATACAAATAAATGCTTTTTCATTGATTGTGCTTGTTGGCCCTTAAGGCGCTTAGCCCTTAAGGCGCTAGCCTAAGCGCATTAAGAGCCCTTAACTAATGGAAAAAAATCAAAACTTGTTTTATAATAAATCAAATCAAATCGTTTATTGCCAGCCATGCCAATGCCAATATGTTCACACTGTTACATTCTATTACTTACATCCTAATTAGCGATAATAATATTTAGATTCTAAACATATTACTAACATTGTTTTTCTCTTTGTAAAGGTAGGTGTTTATAAAAGAATGCAGCAAACGGTAACAGCCTAAAACAACAACTACCCTCCGCGCTAGTCAAAAGACTGTGTTGCGGCAGAGTAGGAATCATCATCGGATGCAACCGGTTTTCTTAAAAGTAAACATCAAAAATCTTAATATCTGTGATAACTATTTTTAGAATATATAACCTAGAATATAGCAGTAATATCCTAGGACTTCGATTTCATCCATTTCCATTTTTGGCGGAAATCGATTAAAGTCCTAAATGGTTGATCCTAGGTTCTAAACTGCAGGTTCTAAAATTAATTGTCACAGTTGTTAAGATTTCTTATGTTCACTTTTAGATAAAAACGTATTTTAATACAAGTTATGATATTTATTCCATTAATGGCGCTAGTAAACATCCTGAACCATGCACTTTATACATTTTGATAAAGTTAAAGTTCTAGCCCGAGAAGACCGTTTCTTCCCTAGAATGATACGCGAGGCAATAGAGATCCGCCGGCGTCCAAATTTCAACAGAGATCGTGGTAGGAATATACCGGCAGCATGGGAACCAGTGCTTAAGTGCATGAGACCCCCTTGCTAAAAGTGTAAGTGTAGAGTTAATTTTAATTTCAATTAATAATCAATATTTTTAGTTCATGTAAAATAATTGGTTTATAAATTTAATTTTTAACTCAATTACTAATAATCAATATTGTTGACTTTATATAAAATAATTGATTTACCTGTTTTGGAACGTAACTTCATAATTAACTTTTGTAATTTTTGCCGAGGGTAGTAAACTACGAGTAACAGTTAATGCTTACAAAAAGACGCCTACCACCTCAGTCATCCGAGACCACGGCACCTGTAAAAGTGCCGAAAGGTAGGAATATTGTAAAAATGTAATAAACGAGCATAAATCCGTATAGTAACAGTTTTAATTATCCAGAACCACCTTAAATACATTTTGTTCGAAATTTATCGATTACATAGACAGATGACACTAATGCAGATAACACTAAAATAGAGATGGGCGAGGCATTCGGTCAGGCTGGAAAACGGCGGGTGGAGTAAGGTAGCTAGTGATTGGTGGCCAAGAATAGGTCGATGGTCGGTGGGCAGACCACTAGCCCGTTGGGCCGACGTAACGGCATTGTGAAAGCGGCTGGGAAACATTGGACGAGACTAAGGGAAACAAAGGATCAGATGGGCTGGCGTGAAAGAGAAGAGGCCTATGCCCAACAGTGGGCTCTGTTTATGGGCCGCTTTTTTATTATTTTTTATTTCAGGTGTAAAACACCCATAAATTTGTAGTACAATCTAACCTATGTTAGTACAAAAACAACAAAAGTTATTTGTACTATGTACAGTTAAGTTGCACAGTCTGTGAGCAGTGAGCAGATTAGATAGATAGATAACATTCATAGATTAGTCATGTGATGAAATAAACTATTATTCGTTTGTATATTACCAAGTTTGTGAGGGAGCACAAAAAGTCAACAAGAAGCGCTCGTGGCCTAGGCGAACCGAGTGATTCGAATCAATCACTTGAGTTAAGCAACAACAGGCGCGGTCAGGTGCAGGATGGGTGACCGTCCCGTGATTACCGCTAAGGGCATTTTTTCGAGCGCTGCCGTGCTTCGCAAGGCACGTTAAGCCGTTGGTGCCGGCTGTCATGTAATGTCAGTCGTTAAGTCATGTCAGAGGCCTTATCGGCGGCTTGATAACTTCTGACAGTGAGGCCCGCCACTGTCTTGCAATCCTCCACCAACCCAAACTTGGCCCCCGTGGTGGAGTACGGCTGACTATACCTTCCTTCGATACATGAAGAGACCTGTGCCCCAGCAGAGGGAGGATTTTTGATTGAACAAATAGTTTGCGGAACACAGACTGGTCCAGTTAGATTTATATCAATGACTGTCGCAGTGTTACTTGCCGGACGTTTGCATCGGACGGCTGCGGCGAAGTCAGATAATACGATCAAGCTGGCGAGTCACTTGCGAGTCACAGATGTTTGTCGACGGAGTTATAGCTGCACTATCGTCTCGCGTAGAATGTCAAAGATAGATTGTGAAAATCTTTATTGGACTAAAACTTCGTAGTATTTTCATCCAGATAACTCACGTACAGTCTGTTGGCTTTTAGAATATACCTCGGCTACTATCGGATAGAATCGTTAAAGGTAAGGTTTATTTTGTATTGTTATTTATAACTTTGCATAACTTTTCAAAATAGTGAAGAAATTTTTTGTACAGAGCAGGAAGTAGTAGGTATTATATGTGGTTTCGGAGAAAACCGAAGCCTATTCTAGAGCCGGAGGTATATTCTAAATGCTAACAGACTGTAGGTTTGGGTTATCTAGATGAGTGCTAATGTAGTATGATTTGTCGTCGTCGTCGTCAGGCTATACCAGTCCACTGCTGGACATAGCCCTCCCTTAAAGAGCGCCACGTTGTGCTATCATAGGGGGTAATGCCCATAATGCCCACGCTGGGCATGCGGGTTGGGGATCGCAGTTCGGTGGAATTGTACTGCAGGGGGCGCTGCTGCCCACCCTCCGGTGTGTGTCCCTTAGTCGCCTTGTAAGACACCCGCGGGAAGAATTCGGTAGGTACTATGCTCTAGACCACACAGCACTAATACTAAATGATTTGTGATATATTTGAAATAAACAAATACAGCGACGTCTATCGACAAATATTTCGGTCAGATCCGGAGACGTCGCTGAACTGAATTAACGACTAAAGCGGTGACAAAAAACATTTTTAAATTTTTCTTTCTATTCGTATAAAACTAGTGCAATTCTGGTCCAGTCCGGTTTCTGATTGTATTATTGATTAGTACCGTCAAACGGGGTGATTACCCCGTTTGACGGTACTAATGATTAATACTAGTTACAAACTTATACCATAATAATATAAGTATGTGGGGACACAACATGATCCATTTGTCTGAATCAGCATTCCTGCCGCGTGGCGTCGGTCGCGCCAGTTGTTCCCCATACCGCGCTCTCTCCACCCGCGTACTTGCCTTAATGAAATGTGTTATCGATGTGTAGAAGCTTACAATAAATTAATAGTGAACTTTATTCTGACTATCTTTTATCTCCATATTAGTAGCTGCAACAATAGAACATATAACAGTAAACTGGTGACCCTAGAGTGAAAAGTGAACATTTTTTTTTTTTGTATCGTTTGATAGGGAGCAACTCGCCACGTGGAATCCGGTGTTCCGTGTGGCTAAAGGCAAGCGGGGAGAGCGCAAACGCGGCTTAATAGTCGTTGTAACGAGTTTTAAACAGTTAGTAGATACAGTGCACAAGAAAAATGTCGGAACCACCCCAACCACCAATGCCGGAGTCGCTGGCAGCGATATCCATCACAAATTGTATTGCGAATTTTTGGATTGATCAACCGAGGGCTTGGTTTGTACACGCAGAGTCAACGCTGTTACCACAGAATGCTAGTGATTAAATAAAATACAACATTGTTTTATCGAAGTTAGCCAAAGAGACCATCACTCAGATTACAGATCTTGTTAGTGAACCGCCAGCAACTGGAAAATATGTGGCTTTGAAAAATAGATTGTTACAGTTATATTAAGACTCGGAAAATCGGAAACTGCAAAAACTTATAGGAGAAATGGAATTAGGCGAACAAAAGCCTAGCCATTTATTGAGACGGATGAAGGAGCTGGCAAGAAATAAGGTTCCGGATACTACATTGAGCATCCTGTGGCAGAATCATTTACCGTCATGGGTTAGAGGAGTTTTGACAGTGGTGGATGAGAAGGATATTAGCAAACTAGCAGAACTAGCGGACAAAATAATGGAAACTTCTCGCACAGCGCAAGTAGAAGCCGTGAGAGCATCTCCTTCCACGGCACCGCCGTTATCAACAGACGCAGCCATGATTGTAGCAGAGATAGCAAAGCTCAACGTGAGGATGGCGGATCTAGAGAGGTCAAGGTCTCGATTTAGAAATCAAGGCGGTCGAGGGCGTCTAGCGTTTAGAAGGCGTAGCAGCTCCCGCAGGTCAAACAGTAAGCGTAGGAATGAGGATAGCCCGGATTGGCTCTGTCATTATCACTATCGCTACAGGGAGCGTGCTAATAGGTGCGAAGAACCTTGTGCATGGGAGAAGAAGGGAAACTAGAGGGTGTGCAGACAGAGGCGGATGTCTGTACTGCCCAACCAGCTAACCGCCTTAGTGTGACGGACAGACGGCATAGAATTCGTTTTTTAGTGGACACTGGTGCGAACATTTCGGTGCTACCCAAAACTTTTAAGTGCGATGCAAATGTGTCAGACTATAAACTATATGCGGCTAATGGTACTGAGATAAAAACTTTTGGTGTTAAAAATTTGGAAATAGACCTTAATTTGCGTAGAAAATTTAAGTGGACCTTTGTGGTAGCGACAGTGAACCAACCAATTTTGGGAGCGGATTTTCTGACCCATTTTGGATTACTAGTGGACTTACGGGCGAAAAAGTTAATAGACAGAGTGACTAAATTAGGTACTTTGGCCTCGATAGTACAAAGTAGTGAAGTGACAGTTAAAACAGTGGACGATAATCACCCGTTTAACGAAATTTTATCTCAGTATCCGGACATTACTAAACCGATTTCATTTCGAGAAAGTGCCCGTCACACAGTGTTTCATCACATCGAAACCTCAGGCCCGCCTGTGCAAGCTCGTGCACGGCCCCTGCCACCGGATCATTACAAGAAGGTAAAAGTCGAGTTCCAGACCATGCAGGAGTTGGGCATATGCAGGCCATCCAAGAGCGCCTGGGCGAGCCCGCTCCATGTCGTCCCGAAGAAGAATGGCGACATCAGGCCGTGTGGAGACTACCGAGCCTTGAACGCCATCACCAAGCCAGACAGGTACCCAATTCCACGTCTTCATGATTTCACATACCTATTAGCTGGCAAGAAAATTTTCTCTGGGATTGACGTCAACCGGGCCTACCATTATATACCTGTGGCCCCAGAGGATGTGGAGAAAACGGCCATTATAACACAGTTTGGCCTCTTCGAGTTCCCCCGGATGTGTTTTGGACTCCGCAACGCAGCTCAGACTTACCAAAGATTCATGAATCATACGGTGCTCGCAGGGTTGGATTTCTTATTCTCCTATATAGATGATGTAATAATCGCAAGCGATGACGTAGAGGAGCACAAAAAGCATCTACGTCAAGTGTTCGAGAGATTGAGTGAGTATGGTATAACTATCAACATCTCTAAATGTGCGTTTGGACAGGAGAAGATCGAATTTCTAGGACATGAGGTATCCACTGAGGGAATAAGGCCTTTAGATGAAAAAGTAAGCGCAATTCAAAATTACCCAAAACCAGGAACTATTGAAGAACTGAGACGTTTCTTAGGGATGATAAATTTTTACCGCCCACACATTCCGGGTGCGGTAAAAAACCAAGCATTACTCAATGAATACCTACACGGAGCAAAGAAAAAAGATAAGACTCCCATACAGTGGACACCGGATGCCGAGCAAGCGTTCGAGAAATGTAAGTTGAGCCTGAGTCAGGCAGTGAGGTTGGCGTACCCACGTCTAGACGCTACGTTAGCACTCATGACGGATGCGTCTAATACCAGTATAGGGGCAGTGTTACAACAACAGCAAAACGGCAACTGGGAACCATTGGGCTACTTTTCTAAGAAGTTAACAGACGCGCAGCAAAAATATTCAACTTATGATAGAGAGTTACTAGCTATTTACATGGCAATTAAACATTTCAGGAATATGATAGAAGGACGACAAATTACAGTATATAGCGATCATAAACCGTTGTCATATGCATTTACAAAAATAAACCCAGAAAAAGAGAATCCGAGACGCACTAGATATTTGACTGTAATAAGCGAGTATACAACTGACATACGACATATTAAAGGCGACGACAATGTTGTAGCTGACGCCTTATCACGTGTCGAAACCATATGCGGCCCAACAACGATCGATTATGCGCAGTTAGCAGTAGCTCAAAACAATGACGAATACTTATTGCAAAAAAATTACGGTGGTCATGTAGTCATGAAAAAAATAGTTGTACCTTCGAGCGGAAAAACTATATACTGTGAGATGTCCACTGATAATGCTAGACCGTACCTAACCAAGGAGTTTCGCAAGTTAGCCTTTGATGCTGTGCATAACCTCAGTCATCCCGGAGTGAGAGTTACTCGGAAGATGATAGCAAAAAAGTTCTTTTGGCCAGGAATGAACAAAGATGTTGGTGAGTGGGCCAGAGCATGTTTGCCGTGTCAACGTTCAAAGGTCAACCGGCATACTACGTCAGAGATCAAAATGTTTCAAGAATGCGATAGGTTTGAGCATCTACATATTGATTTAGTAGGTCCCTTACCAACTACTGAGGATGGCTATAGATACTGTCTGACAATGATAGATAGAGCGACGCGTTGGCCGGAAGCGTACCCTACAAAGGACGTTACTGCCGAAACTGTTGCAAGGATAGTCTTCGAGGGTTGGATTGCTCGATTCGGTTGCCCAGTGAGGTTAACGTCGGACCAAGGCAGGCAGTTTGAAAGTCAGCTGTTTAGCGAACTCATGAAGCTGTTAGGTGTTAATAAGTTGCGTACAACGCCTTATCATCCGCAGGCCAATGGAGCCATAGAAAGATGGCACAGGTCGTTGAAGGTTGCATTAACCGCGAGGCTGAACGCAAGTGCGAGTTCGTGGGTTAGTGAGTTATCGACAGTTTTATTAGGCCTAAGAGCCGCTGTGCGTAGTGATAACAGTGCTAGTGCCGCGGAAATGACTTACGGTAAAGTGTTGCGTTTACCATCAGACTTTTACGATAATAATGCAGTGAGAAATGACTCTTGTGTAGATGTCAATAAAATCAGAGAGACATTTCGTAGTTATAAACCTGTAAGTAGGAATAATAATGATAGAAGGTCATTGTTTGTCCATCCCGATCTTCGTACCACCGAGTTCGTGTTTCTTAGAAATGATGCCGTACGTAGGCCATTGCAGCCAACGTACGATGGTCCGTTTAAGGTTCTTGAGAGAAATTCAAAAGTATTCCTATTGCAACTACCGAACAGGAAGGTACGAGTATCGGTGGATAGATTAAAACCGGCATATTATGTAGATTTAAATGACAATACAGCCAATTCCGGAACTCATGAGCAGACAACGCCAGTTTCGGAATCAGAGCCAAGTAGAGTACCAATACTTAAAAATGCAAATAACCATGTAACTAAAAGTGGAAGAGTGGTGAAGCCACCCGTAAGGTTTATGGACACTTGTGAAATAATTGTATTTTAATTTTACTGTTCGATATATCTTAAAAATAATTGGTAGAAGTAATCGATTACTTAAAATGATCGTACATTTATATTGCTAAAGAAGTTGTACGCGACTGTACTTTGCGCTCACTATAACGCGCGGTAGTAAGCATAAGGTACAAAGTGCAATTATTTTACTTAGTATGTTTAGTTAAGTAGTGTAACCGGAATTTTATTGCAAATAGCGAAATGTATTGTTTTAGTAATGAACAAAATGAAATATTGCTTTTTAACAGAATGGAATGTTACTAAAAATCTATGTAGGCAAGCAAATAATAATGGGTATTTAAGGTAAAACACTAAGTTTATTTTATCAGACAGATTTAGTAGACGGACACTGCATATCTTAAGTAGTTTTGTCGAAAAATAAATGAGCATCATTTCCATAATGGGTAATCCACAAAGCAAAAACGAGGAAGTTGTAATTGCCCAAGTGGGAGCGAACGACGCTAACGCCACCACGACGCTGGAAAAGAAGGTGGAACTGTTTAGCGTTTTCGTTATTTTGGTGATTGCTATAGTTGGAGTGATAGTAGTCCTTAAGGGGTACAGACGTTGCAGCCAGAAGGCTAAGTCTGCAATGGTGAGAGATGTAATTTCGTCAATAGAAAGGGGCGCCGTAGCAGTAGCAGCGACAGCGCACCCGACTTCGGAACGAGTTCCTACATATTAGTGTTGTGTTGTGTTTAGTGTCCCTCTATTAAGCAGTGGTTTCGTTTAGTTTAAACGTAATAATTTTAAAATATGGGTTAGACATAGATATTTTTTTAAAGTTCACGTGCAATAGTCTGTGTATTTCGTTTCAACAGTGTAATAATTCAAACATATAATCACGCCTATATCCCTTGCGGAGTAGGCAGAGTGTAAAAGTGTAATAAGATTCAAAATATTTGCAAAGTCTAGTAGCAAGCGCTTGTATACGTGCGATAAGCGGACGCGCTGATCGTAGGTGTCAAGTTGCAGCTAGCGATAGGCGCTGGGGCACTGCGTTGCCGCGCGCATCAGCATTTTTAGAATTGGATTGTAACTATTTGAAATATTGTGTTTAGATTTTTGAATTTTGAAAATTTTTGATAAAATTTTGGAAAAGGAGGGGGAATGATGTGGGGACACAACATGATCCATTTGTCTGAATCAGCATTCCTGCCGCGTGGCGTCGGTCGCGCCAGTTGTTCCCCATACCGCGCTCTCTCCACCCGCGTACTTGCCTTAATGAAATGTGTTATCGATGTGTAGAAGCTTACAATAAATTAATAGTGAACTTTATTCTGACTATCTTTTATCTCCATATTAGTAGCTGCAACAATAGAACATATAACAGTAAAAGTACTTTAGTACTGAATCTCTATTGAAGTCCAAAGTAGTGTCTGTAAAAAGTTCGTAAAAAGAAATTCCTTAGACGAGTCAAAATTTGAATAGCCTGCCTGCTGTTACAGATTTTGTAACTCCTTTTTATAACTGACTCCAAAAATAGGAGATTTATCTTTGCATGTATATTTTTTAATATATGTCCATTCTTCTTTTTCTTTGGTCCTTTAACTCCTGGGGCCTCAACCACAGATTTCCACTTCTGACGATGGTTCGTGACAGTTTCCAATTAGGGCCAGCTTGCGCCGATACCCTTGACCTTGACTTGGTCTTAGTCTTAGCAATAATTCCATACCACTTTGTCCGGTTTCATTGCTTTGTTTTTGTTAGAAAGGTGATCTCATATGATATTGGCCAATTTTTTAACCAACCAGCCAACATAACATTTACATGCAGGCACAGACATCCGGTCGTGTATCTCACGATAAAATCATCGAACTTTTCGATTTACCACGGTCTTATGATAACAACCAAACCGCGATACAAAATACAATGGTCACAGCGCCACCTGGTGTTAGAATGAGCTTACCATAGTTTCTGGTCAGTGTATACTCGTAGTTTTGCTGTTAGGCTTATTCCGATTGAATGAATGAAATGAAAAGGTTTTATTCAAAGTAGCGCAGAAACTGCGGCTTAGTGAACGTTAAAAGTAAACCAAGTGTCCATTTCAAAATCTAAATAATTTTAGAGAAAATAATATGGACAAAAAATCTCCAAATCTAGTCTTTGATGATGATTCATGGAATGATTTTGAACTGAATTTGATGGTATAGGGCAAGATTCTCACCTGTCTATGCTGATGGCCATCAGCGTGAAAACAGAGGCCGAAATGCTGAGCACGGCCACGAACTGACAGAACTTGCAGTAAAAAGGGCCGAATGGCCAATCCGAGTACAGCATGTATGTGTAGTTGAAAACCACGTTGAAAGTGGAGACCATGGCATCAGCGACCGACAGGTTTACTGTGGACAAAAACGTAATGATATTAAAGTTGTGGAAGATAATTATACTTCAGTCTACAATATTTTTCAACCTGTAAAAATATTTCTTAGTTCCACCGACGCGCTTCTAATTTCTGTCTCGCCTCTGCAACTGCTTTTAGCAATAAAGCCGCCAATTGTTCTATATTTTGCTATATTACAATTAAGTTACTGTAATTTCTGTTTAAAAAAGAATGTTCTACTATTTTTATTTTTAATGCACTAACCCGTGCTAAGCACAATTTTAAAAACCTAATTAGAGAATAAAAATTCCACCCATGCCGGGATTCGAACCCGCGACCTCTGGCTATCCGTGCCAGCGCTATGTGATAAGCAGCAGCAGTGTAAGTGATGCAATCGACTTCAGCCAGATGTCGTTGCCTGTACGTAATACAGAGAATAGTGTAAAGAGGTTCGAAATTTCACTGATGCCGGTGAGTCGCCCATTAGCTCAGTTGGATAGAGCGCTGACATGGATAGCCAGAGGTCGCGGGTTCGAATACCGGCATGGGTGGAATTTTTAGCCTCTAAATAGGTTTTTAAAATTGTCCTTAGCCCGGGTTAGTGCATTAAAAATAAAAATAGTATAATCATGTGGGTACAGTGATATCATTCCGATGTAAAAACCTAACTGCAAAGTAGGTAGTCGGGGCTGTAAGTGATGCAATCGACTTCAGCCAGATGACGTTGCCTGTACGTAATACAGAGAATAGTGTAAAGAGGTTCAAAATTTCACTGATGCCGGTGAGTCGCCCATTAGCTCAGTTGGATAGAGCGCTGGCACGGATAGATAGAGGTCGCGGGTTCGAATCCCGGCATGGGTGGAATATTTAGCCTCTAAATAGGTTTTTAAAAGAATGTTCTGTCTATCCGCACTCTTACTTAAAAAATGTTTCTTAATTTTTAACTTTCAAAGAGCTTTGTGTGAGTTTATTTCTCGTACATAAATAGGACTGCTAACAAGTACAACTAATTCGCTGAAAGAGTAAATTCTTCTTGTTTTGATTTTTTTATTTTCTCAGTTTCAGAGCCAGCACAAAACTTTGGGATTGATATTTTTTTCTTATTTTCTTCTGTCACAAGAGATGGCAAGCAAATGCATTAGTTAAAAGAAAAACGTCAGTTATGGCTGATTGTAAAGCGTGCTACCCCGAACTCGAAAACCTAAAAGTGTCAAAAAGGTGTCCTAAAAGCAATCCAGCATTAGCGGATCCCCAGCACCCCAAATCCATAGCTGGATTTATCCTTACTTCGTACATGTTCTTCTTTCTGTTAGAGACCCATTTGAAAAAAAAAACCCGATACACCTTATGACACAGGCGTAAAATTAAAAGGAGAATTTACCACCAACCACAACACTCTTGCAAGAGCGTATTTTGTAAAAGAAACTTTTCGAAACATTTATTTCGCAGTTGTTACTGGCAGTTCGTTGCAGAAAAAAGATAAAAAAAGAAATACGAACAAACAGTGAGACACTTCGAGTGGAAAATTTAAATTTGGAACAAACAATGGACTGGTTGAAGAGAAAGTAAAATGAAAAAAAAAACATAACGAGAAAATCAACCGTCATTTTCAGATGGTGCGTATTATTAGCAAGTCTCGATAAAATGTTGCACAAAAATTAGTAATTTAGCGTTTATTTACGAGTATTTAGTAACAGAATTTACTAATTGAGCGTTCAAATACAATCACCTACCTTAGGTAAGTTATTATTGCAAATGCTACAATGAAAATTACCATTGGTAAAGGTAATTCAAATTTTCTTGCAAAAAGAAAAGTGTTTAGTTTTGTTCGCATAATATTTTAAAGAAATCTTTCAAATTTTACTAATTTATAAATTTAGGTAACCTCAGTGAAAGCAAGAAAGTTACGCGATTGACTAATTCGATGCAATAGAAATTGTTAATAATGTTACAAAGTAAAAAGTTCTAGTTACTGTGAACGTCGTGGGGAAACCTGAAACCGCATTGAGCACACATGGTGATTAAGCCAATTCTCTTTCCTTGAGAGAAATATGTGCCTAGGAGAACCTAAACCATCTTTCTGATCTATCCATCTTGGGCTCGATTAACACGCGTGTGCCCACCATGGATAGGAAATTTCAAGCGCAGAGTTATGCGAACACCTCAGACACTCAGGTTTCCTCACGATAATTTCCTTCGCCGTTAGCGAGGTGTTACTACAACAACTTCACAAATGTACGTAACTTAGAAAACAAAGTGATTGATACTTGTCGGGATTTGACCCCACGACCTCCCGAATATGAGGCATTTTCTACCCCCCGCTAACACCGCTCCACCGGTAAAGAAATACAACATAAGAATATTCTTTATTGTATACTAGGAAAAAAAGGTAAATATTTACAAAGAAACAGTCCAAATGTCAGTCTTATTGCTTACAGCTTCGTTATCAACCCTTGTATGTCCCCACTGCTGGGCACGGGTCGTTTCCTGCATCGCAGGAAGGTTAGGCCATACTCTACCATGGCCTAGTCCGGGTTTTTTTTTTGGGAGAATGGCAATCAGCCGATGTCGACTAATTCTGCCAAAGTCAAGTCTCTTCTTGATACAAGTCCGGGTTGGTGGAGGATTGTAAGACAGTGGCAGGCCTCACTGTCAGAAGTTATCAAGCCGCTCATAAGGCCTCGAACATGGCTTAACGACTGCCATTATATGACAGCTGGCACCAACGGCTTAAAGTGCCTTGCGAACCATGGAAGCGCTCGGAAAAATGCCACTAGCGGTAGTCACAGGACGCTCACCTATCCTGTACCTGACCGCGCCTGTTGTTGCTTAACCAAGTGATTGATTTCAATCACTCGGTTCGCCTAGGCCACGCGCGCTTACAGCTTACACACTAGGATACCCTGTGTCGTGGGAACCAGAAACAGCGACCTCACAAACATGTAAACATCCAATACCTGGGCTTGTATTGTCCCCGGCCGGGTTTCTAACCCGAGACCTCTCGCATGGTAGGCAGATGCACTACCGCTGCGCTGCAGAGGCCGTCTTTTTCCTTTTGTCTTTTTCTGTAGGTAGCAGCCGATTTCCATTCCATTATTGGGGCACAGAGGCTTTCTTTAATCTGTGCCTCCGGCGTCGTGTATCTTGGATCGGAGTGTGTTTCTGACACGATCGGTTTTTTAATAACACAATTTCTTTCAAACCCAAGATATGTTTAGTAGCTTGTATTTTGTATATCCCCTCATAATATGCACGGGTATATAAGCCCTACTACAGGACATAGACCTTCTGTCAAAGACAGTGGGCTTAATCAGCATGCAAGTTAATGCGGGAGTGTTTGAAAATTTTGTTCAAAATTACCATTTGTAGGCTACTGATTTCTTTAGATCTAATTGTGTTTTTTAATTTAAATATTCGTTCGTTATCAACCCTTGTATGTCGTCACTGCTGGGGCACTGGTCTCTTCCTGCGTCGCAGGAAGGTTAGGCCATACTCCGCCACGGGGGCCAAGTCCGGGTTGGTGGAGGATTATAAGACAGTGGCGGGCCTTACTGTCAGAAGTTATCAAGCCGCCCAGAAGGCCTGTGACATGGCTTAACGACTGCCATTGCATGACAGCCGGCACCAACGGCTTAACGTGCCTTGCGAAGCACGGAAGCGCTCGGAAAAATGCCACTAGTGGTAGTCACGGGACGGTCACCCATCCTGCACCTGACCGCGCCTGTTGTTGCTTAACTCAAGTGATTGATTCCAATCACTCGGTTCGCCTAGACCACGAGCGCTTCATTCATTTAAATATTGCTTTAAAAAAATAAGACTGACAAGATTTCGCTGAAATTCATCATCAGGCGTCGCATATAATGGCGACTATAGCGGACATTCAAAAATCGAGCGGTTTGATAATACTGATGGTCGAGACCGCGTGATTCATTTGAGCGGTGGCTATAGCTAAGGATGGTTGCGTAGATTGAATTTAAGTCTATTCCTCAAAAGTATTCAATTTTGATTGATATCAACCTTTTGTGTATCCCCACTGCCGGGGCAAGAGTCTCTACCTGCATCCCAGGAAGATTAGGCCACTTCACCACGGGGGCCAAGGCCGGGTTGCTGAAGGATTGAAAGGCAGTGGCGGGCCTTACTGTCAGAAGTTATCAAACCGCCCATAAGGCCTCTGATACGGCAGCCGGAACCAACGGCTCAATCGGCCTTGAGAAGCACGGAAAGTATTTAATTACGCGCACTTGGAAATTCAATATTATATTTGAATTAGTACAATCCTGCTTGGTAGGTTCAACCTTTTAGAACATAACTGCTCTAAATTCAGTCTGTTGTTGGTACCCACTCTATTGTGGAGTCAACGTAAATCAAAGTGAATAGTGTGCCGGGTCCGAGCGCTTTGCTATCGCCCGGGACTAAGTTGGCTTTGTTTTTATCGCCACCCATAAAATACGTTCTCAGACTCAAGCTGTTCAGGAATTTACAACGTAAATTTGTTTTTTTATGAACAAACGAATATGTTTGACATAGTCACCGCCAGTTTCTGAATTGAGAAATTAGGAAACAAGTAAGAATTGATAATCATCATAGATCTTTAACAAAAAGAAGTTTTGAGACTGAGTTATATCAAGTCAAAATAACTTGATGTAACTCAGTCTCAAAACTTCTTTTTGGAATCGAGAGTCAGACGTTAATACTTGAATATTAATCGATCAACCCGGCCTTGGCCCCCGTGGTAGAGTATGGCCTAACTTTCCTGCAATACAGGAAGATACCTGTGCCCCAGCAGTGAGAACAGATAGAGGGATGAGAGAACATAAAAGTTTTGAGATTTTATTTAAGTTAACTAAACAGAAAAAAGTCATCGTCAGGACATACTAGTCCACTGCTGGACATAGCCCTCCCCTAAAGAGCACCACATTCAGCTATCATAGGGGGTAATGCCCATATTCACCAAGCTGGGCATGCGGGTTGGGGATCGCAGTTTAGTGGAATGCGTGATTGCGTGGTGGAATAAAAACACTTTTGTTTCGAAACCTTCTTACGAATAAGTACGAAGCTTTTGCACTAAAGCTTCGACATGCAAAAAAAGTGCACAAAAAAAGATAAACGGAGCCAATATAATTTATCAGCAGAGCTGCTGTAAGCTGGGCGTTGATTATGGTACTAGCACAATGACAGCTGGATGAATGCGATGATTTCATTTCATTGCCGCTTCAAGTCTACGCGCGCACACGTATCAAACTTTCTACGCGTCAGTAGTATGAAGAAACACGTCACGAGTCTTTGTAATATAACAGAATAGTGCTTGTTCACTTTGCGAACTCAAACTTGTTAGCAGACGATGCTAAGTACAAAAGTGACCTTACTGCCAGCTAAACTTTTCTATTTGAAACTCCCACTTATGCTACACGTAACAAAAGTTCCCTGGGTAAGTGAGAATGAATAAACCATGAGACGTTATTATAGTAAAGTCAGCGAAGCTCTAGTCGATCATTCTGTCTCCCTCGCTTAATTTGACATTTTCAGTGATTGCAATAAAAAGAGTACTTACACTTATGATTACTTAGCGGCGGTAGCCTAGTGGGTAGAACGATGGAATAGTGAGCGAAAGATTCAGGTTCGATTCCCGGTGCGGGCATATACCAATAACTTTGTTTCTAATTTGTGTACATTTCTGAAGTTATGAAATGAAATCAAATGAAAAGGTGTTATTTAAAGTAGCGCAGAAACTTCGGCTCAATGAGCGTTACACGTAAAACTAGGTGTCCATTTCAAAATCTAGATCATTATGGAGCAAAAATGTTCAAAAAACCAAACTTAGTCTTTTCAAAGTCCTTAATTAACAAAGTTTACATAATTATTGTAAAACGTAGAACTCATGCACTGTACTGGCTTTAATTCCAGACATCATTGCCATCTAAATAATCCTTTAAGCAATACCACTCGCTACCGGTGAAGGAAAACATCGTAAGGAATGTAATATTATCTAATTAATCTATCTAATATTCTTTTGATCTGTGGCGGGTGCGTATAGTTATTCTTCTTCTTTCTCCAAGTATAAGCAGATGCTTACACAATCCGGGGGGTGGGCAGCAGCGCCCCCTGCAGTACAATTCCACCAAACAGCGATCCCCAACCCACATGTCCAGCGTGGGGATTATGGGCATCACCCCCTATGATAGCACAACGTGGCGCTCTTTAGGGGAGGGCTATGTCCAGCAGTGGACTAGTATAGCCTGACGACGACGACTAAAACTTCATAGTATTTTCATCCAGATAACCCACGTACGCGTTGGTTATCTGGATGAGTGCTAACGTAGTAAAAGATTTGTGATAACTATATTAGAAATATACAAATACAGCGACGTCTATTGACGTCCCCAACCTACATAACATTTACATGCGGGCACGGACATCCGGTCGTGTATTTCAAGATAACATCATCAAACTTTTCGATTCACCACGGTATTACCACGACGACGAAGCAGATGCTGTAGAGGCACTCACCTAGGAAGTAGTTGGTGACACTCCTCATTCTCTTGTTGGCAAGTACTATCCATATGACGACGAGGTTGCCCACGGTGGCCACCACCACCATGCACCCGAACAGGATTGTCCACAGCAGCTGCCGCCACCACGGCAGGATGAAGGACTGGAACTCCTGGAGACAGATGAAGTTCTTAAGGTTGCTGTTACTGGAACTCCTGGAGACATATAACGTGTAACATTTACATAAAGGCACATACATTGCTTCTGGCCCCACACCCGGATACCCCGTGTTGTAGGAACCAGAAACAACGACATCACAAACATGTGAGCATCCAAGACCTGGGTTTTTTTTTGTTCCCAGCCGGGATTCGACCCCGGGACCTCTTGCATGGTAGGTAGATGCACTACCGCTACGCCAAAGAGGTAGTCTGATGAACTTCTTAAGGTTGCTTTTACTGGAACTCCTGAAGATAGGTGAACGTCTTCAGCGGCAGTATTAACGTTACGTCTGGAATGCGTTCTCGCTCGCGCATTGTAATATTTTTAGTGATGGTAAAAATTCTTTTTTTTTAAAAAAAAAAAAATTAATGTACTTTGAGGTTTTTACATCCATACATAACCTCATGCCAGTATCACAGAGGGGTTGGCAGATACCAGGGACTGCCACCTGCCACGATCATGACAGATCACCTTCGCTTCATCAACGTTCATAACGTTGCATGCACGCACGCAGGTTCCGGGTACTTTTTATTTTCCCCTTTGCTAATACATCTCCTATTTCATCGATGTATGTCCACCTGGGACGTCCCTTACCAGCCCTTTCACTCACGTTAGCAGTATATATTTGTTCCGTCAATCTTTCTTCCTTCATCCTCTCCTGATGTAAGAACGAACGCAACATTCCTTTCTCAATGCTAGTCATTAAATTCTCTTTTAGTCTACAACGTTCTCTAATCAGGTTATTGCGTATCCTGTCATTCAAAGCTTTTATTATTACTATTAAAATTCTTCATTGCATGAAAATTTTGTACTAAGGCAAGCCTAATGCTACTTAGCATTATCTACCAGCTAACCTAAGTTTTGGAGACAAGATTAGCAGACAGTGCAGGTAGGTTTTGCATTGATTGGCGCTTTCAAGAACGTGTTTCTACAAAAAAATTTATTCGGTGATAGAGTACGAGCACGTCATGTGTACGGGATTTTTTGCACTTTTGACGTGAAATGTCTTTGACTTCGGTAGTAGAGGGTCAATTGCTAAAACGACATGCAAGAAAAACATATTGCTACAGCGAGGGCTGTAATTCTGTTATAGTCTGTTAGCTTTTAGAATATACCTCAGGCTCAAGAGTAGGCTTCGGTTTTCGCCAATTTTCGCCGATATTCGTACTGATGATCGAGTTCTTTCGATTTCGAAATTAAGTGTCATATTAGTTCCGATTCCGAAATTAAGTGTTATATTAGTTCCGATATTTCTATTACATGAATATATCCGATTCAATCCGATAGTAGCAGAGGTATGTTCTAAACGCTAACAGAATATATCACTTGCCACACCTGTACTCACACTGGAAAATGTTCTGTGTCTGTGTTTCATTGTGTATCGTATGTGTTGTTGCTTTTCTTCTCCTGATACCTTATATAACTGACAAAAACTTAACTGCAAGTTTGCTAAAGGTCATTCGAATGGTAGCGTGGTATTCGGGTCATCTATCTCCCTCCAAAATGGTTGAGACTGATGATGGCTGAGCACTGCGTTATGCTCGTGAACGAGTGCTGTTCGTGTGTCTGGCCGCAGCACTTATGTTTTCCCCTATTATTGTGAGACATTTGACTAATGCTTTGGCATTTAGGGTTGTTAATGGCAATCATGAAATCTTATTAGGTTTACATATGGCAACTGATGTATTTGGTTTTAAGATGATTTGAGACAAGATGGTCAGAGTGGAGTTTTTTTTTCCGCTGCCTTTTTCTCCACTACAATACGGCCCGAAGGCGGCGGCTTACACTTTACATTGTACATTGACATTCAGCAAACAGAATGTAAATTCTTTACGTTGAAATAAAATTATTTGAATTTTGAATTTTTGAATTCTCTTGTACGTATAGTCTGCTTAATATTGTTATTATTGCGTGTGTGTGTAAGTGTAAATAAATGTTTAATCAATCAATATACTTGGATTCGTGTGCAATTAATTTTATATCGTTGAGTCGAGCAAACTAGCCATTCCTCAGATCCAATTGTCTTTTGCCGTTAGATAGCCAATACCGTGCCGTAGTTTGAGCTAATACTTGACGCTTACTTGAAGACGTTTCGCGAAAACACAATGACCAAGTAGGTTAACGTGTTTGTTTTTATTTTTTCAGTATAAAATAAAGACGTGGACCTGGATTTGGCCCCCATGGTGGAGTATGGTCAAACCTTCCTGGGATGTAAAAAGAGAGACTTGTGCCCCAGCAACAGGGTCATACAAAAGGTTGATATAGTATCAAAATAAAGAATATTCTTATCTTATCTTTACTTAGCGAGTCTTTAAGGATATTTCTTGGATTTCACGTGGCTAGCTACGTATCTTTTAATAAGATCAAGATCGATCACTTAGGTCGGCTACATAGAGAGGTATCGCGGACCGAAGTTTTCCCTTCGGGACCATTAAGGCCAAGTCTGCCTAATTAGCCTGGCGTTCCTTGGGCAATTTAGGAGCTCCCTAAGTCCCAGACGGTACAACTTTGTCTTGTGCCTTGGCATGTCTTTTGCCAGGACGTGAGTCTTGTATCAGGTGCGGGTTGCAGTTTTCCTGCTGTTTTATTAACCGACTTCAAAGAACGAGAAAGTTATCAATTCGGCGCGTATATTACGTTCTTTTTTACTTCTTCTTCTTTAGGCTACATTTTGTAGTCTACTGCTGGACATAGCCCTCCCCTAATGAGTGCCATAGCGCCCTGTCTTCAGCTTGCCGCACCCAGCATCTGCCGGCAGTTTTTCGCAGATCGTCATCCCACCTGGTCGAAGCGCGTCCTACACTACGTTTGCCGAGTCGCGGTCTCCCCTCGAGAACACGTTTACTCCAACGGTTGTTGGTTCTTCGCGAGATATGGCCAGCCCACTGCCACTTCAGCTTGTTGATTCTCTGATTCTTTTTTTTAGTATATTTCGGATATCTTCGTCAAATTTTAACCGATTTGGATATATTTTTCCCATTGGTCCTATTATAACTTGATGAAGATCTGATGAAGACTTCCAGAGATGGAGAACGGAACTCTTCAAGATTTGCAATACCTAGATATATATACAAATTTCACATTTATAGTGCATATTCGTTTAAATTATTTGTGCTTTTAGTGTCTCAGATTACAGAAGTTGGTTTTTATTTATTATTTTATGGCACACGGGGTGTCAAAACTGTGTATCATTCTTGCCTAGGAAATCTTAGCCTGATATTGATATCTCGCGTTCAAGGGGTCCTGGGCTTAGTACCAGAAGAAAAGTTAAAAAGTATTAATTACTATAAAAATGCACATTTTGGTTAAAATTTGACACGCTAGCTATGAAGAAAAATCTTCATAGCTAGGGTTTATTATTGCTGCTATGCTACTGAGCAGTTGTACGCGTACGTAATTTTTTGAAAATAAACCACGTTATAGGTACATTCCCTTACTGGGAATTGATGTTGGGCCTCTCGCTTTCGCGTCCATTGACCACTGCTAATAATAAGAATATACAAATGTCTAATGACGTTTCAATAGTTACAGACATTTGGGAATTTGTAACTTACCAAAGCTCTATAGGGCATGCATTCGTCGTGATTAAGCCCATCAGTCTCTCTGAGAGAAGCCCTGTACTCGCCTACCCTCTGCAGTGGGTAAACCGTGTATATTACAGTGTATATTAATATGCTGCCTGTATTATAATTAGATACAACAAGATTAATCTAGTTTGTATACAACTTGCCGTGCTTATAAGACACTTATTAAAACTTATAAGACAAAATTAAGTTTTTTTGGAGTGTTCCAAGAATTGTGCAAATTTTGGGTAACCATTTTTATGATTTTGCGAAATATATTTATTTACATATTTATCTTTATGCTTGAATAGCCACTAGTATACCAAAATAGTATAATACCCCTCAATGTACCTACCATCATAATAATAGATGCCTCAGTCACCATGCAATTAAAGAGTCATTGACTAAGTAAACATTAAATAAAACATTAAAATAAACACTGAATTGACAAGCATTAAATATTGAAGGGTAGATGTAAAAGGAAATGGAAACCTACAGGGGGTTTAAAAATGGCGTCACGTCGCATTCTAGCGGCGGGAAGCCTTTGCGTTTCCAAATATGGTACTGTTCGTATCCCCGGAACCAACTTCCTGTTGCCATTCATGAAACATTTATGATGACGGCCTGAGAGTCTCAAATGAACCAGTTGAAAATTCACGCGATTTTGAAAACTTTTTGTGCAGGGTGACTTTTAATTTATACTATTTTTATTTTTAATGCACTAACCCGTGCTAAGGACAAATTTAAAAAACCTATTTAGAGGCTAAAAATTTCATCCATGCCGGGATTTGAACCCGCAACCTCTGGCTATCCGTGCCAACGCTCTACCAATTGAGCTAATGGTCGACTCACCGGCATCAGTGAAATTTCGAACCTCTTTACACTATTCTCTGTATTAAGTACAGACAGCGACATCTGGCTTAAGTAAATTGCATCACTTACAGCCCCGACTACCTAGTTTGCAGGTAAGTACAAGTGAGTCGCCCATTAGCTCAATTGGAAGAGCGCTGGCACGGATAGCCAGAGGCTGCGGGTTCGAATCCCGGCAGGGGTGAAATTTTTAGCCTCTAAATAGGTTTTTTTGACTTTTAATTTGTTCACCATTATTCCAACCATGATTTAGAAACTAATAGTGCGATTTTTGGAAAAATGTACCGAGTCATATATTTTTTTTATAGTTTTTTTTAAATAAATATTAGAACTTAGGTAATAAGTACTGAAAAAGCCTTGGTTCTAATGTCTTTTCTCGCGGCGGCCCACTGAATAGATAAATTACCTGACTGCGGCGAAGCCCAATATGAAGATAATGTCAAAAACCTATTTAGAGAGGCTACAAATTCCACTCATGGCGGGATTCGAACCCGCGACCTCTGGCTATCCATGTCCTTGGCACGGGTTAGTGCATTAAAAATAATTGAAGGTATTTTATTTAATTGCTTATCGGACGAAGACATGTGAAGACTTTATTCTACATTATGGTATCTCTTATCACTTCGAATTTAGATTAACAGTTAGATGAAAAGTCAATGGTCGGAAATTAAGAATATTTGCAAACATGCAATATTTTTTTATTATTTTTCAAAACAAAAACCACATTATTACACTATTTTTATTTTTAATGCACTAACCCGTGCTAAGGAACAAATTTAAAAACCTATTTAGAGGCTAAAAATTTCATATGAATATGAATAGTGTAATCATGTGGGTACAGTGATATCGTTCCGATGTTAAAACCTAACTGCAAAGTAGGTAGTCGGGGCTGTAAGTAATGCAATTTGCTTAAGTCAGATGTCGCTGCCTGTACGTAATACAGAGAATATTGTAAAGAGGTTCGAAATTTCACTGATGCCGTGAGTCGCCCATTGGCTCAATTGGTAGAGCGCTGGTACGGATAGCCAGAGGTTGCGGGTTCGAATCCCGGCATGGGTGAAATTTTTAGCCTCTAAATAGGTTTTTAAAAAACCACATTCCCTCAAAACATTACTAAAATTTTCAAAAAATCAACCTGTACTTAAAAAGCTCGCTTCACGTCAAAAGTGCAAAACTTTTCGGGACGTGATTTTTTTATGGGAGCTCGGTTAGAAAGGTTTTGCCTGCCCGCATGTGAAAAGTTGGAAGGTAGAATTAAATTTTATCTTTTTGTTTGCTATAATATGGTGTTATTTTCAACAAATTTATTTGCTTGTCGTTATTTGACAGACAAAAAATGTGAGAATTTCTTCTGTTTTACCGAGTAAACACAGAAAGGGAAACATGCGTTAAGCTAAGATTAACGTAGTATTGCTTTTGTAACATAGAAGTCATAAAAAATACACAATATTTTAAAGAACCGATAATAAATATGTCTCCAGCAGGTTAGGCCAAACTCCACCACGGGGCCAAGTTCGGGTTGGTGGAGGTTTGTAAGCGCCTAGTTGAACCGAGTGATTAGAATCAATTATTTGAGTTAAACGACAACAGGCGCCGTCAGGCGCAGGATGGGTGACCATCCCATGACAGAGTAAGGAACGCCACTATTTTACAAAGCTCTTTCATTTTTTAAGAATAAAACCATTACAAAATTGTCTTCATATAAGACGGAAGAACGAAAGGAAAGACTCCAACAATAAAAAACATGGTAGATTTCTTTATTTCATTGAATTCTAAATGTTCGTTAGACCTGATATTTTCGCACTTAGCCTCATAGGTGGGCCATTTTACGTAGCAAGCGTTGAGGTAGTTGCACACCTCACACGCGCAGGTTTCCTCACGATGTATTAATTTACCGTTAACGAGTGGTACTGATACTATAACTTCACAATTGTATATGACTTAGAAAACAAAGTACATGGATTCAAACCCGCTACCTTCCGATTGAGAATCCGGTGCTCTGCCTCTCTGCTACCACCGTTTACTTATTAAAGATGACATCGACGTACATCGAAATCGAGGCCGGCCTAGAAGTCGGTGGAGACATGATCTCGACAAGGATTGGTCTGAGGCAGCCCAGGACATACAACACTGGACTGAATTGAAGGAGGCCTTTGCCCAGACACAAACACAAACATAGAGGCTACGTAAAAAAAATACTTTAATTAAATTTGAGTTGGAGTTATCTGACACCCTGGATAAACATATCATAGGCTACGTTTTACTGCGGGAAAATATCTTATTTCCATGGAAAAATCGATAAACCGCGGGTAACACTGCGTGGCATAGCTAGTACTCTTTTAATAGTAGATTAATCTCCGATGTTTAAGACTCCACTGTTTACTTATACTGTACACTGTATACCTACTTAGTTTAATTCCCAAGTTGATGCATAGAGAAAAAAAATTAAAAAGTTTAGTGTTATTTCGTCCCACCATTTTTGAGGTTCCTTACCCGAAGGGTGTCAAATCTCGTTTACGGTCGTCTTACTCTGCCTCCGCTGTCTGTCCGTCGCGGTCGGTCCAACCTACCTTTAAGATGATCTATGATATTTGAAAAAGTGATAAACAGCCACATGAAGTTTTCACAGAATACGACCGTATTGCTACGATAGATAATCTTACAAATTATAAAAATAAGTGTGTTATTTTCGCCGTATTTTGATTATTACACTATTTTTATTTTTAATGCACTAACCCGTGCTAAGGAGCAAATTTAAAAACCTATTTAGAGGCTAAAATTTCACCCATGCCGGGATTCGAACCCGCAACCTCTGGCTATCCGTACCAGATTTTTGATTATGCTAAGTGATAAGGCCGCCGTCTGCACTCTAAGATTAAGAAATATCTGTGTAATTTCCATTTTTATCTTCTATCTATATATCTATGGTTTATTTTTAAAGACTAGTCAATACGTGCGGAGCCAACCAAGCCGCGGGTTTCCTCACGATGTTTTCCTTCACCGTTAGCGTGTGGTATTGCGACTGCAAATTCGCTAGTATTGACTAGTCTTTCCTGTGGGCTAGGCCGACTAAGCTGTCAGGATGGTATAGGTGCTGGGCAAGCCTACACCATCTATAAAACCATGACCCAGGCACTACAGCGTCGGAGTGGTCCCTTCACCCATCTAGTGTGAGTGAAGATACCACTGGACGCTTTGTAAATCATCTCATTAAGTAGATGCAAAAAGGCCAATATTATTATTATTATTATTATCATCTTTAAAACGGTATTTCATACAGGCATAAAACTTGGGATGATTGCGGGATTTATTACATATTCAAACGATAAATAATAACAAATGTATAACTGCGTAAATGGCTGACTGCATGTCAGAATCACTAAATACTTTAGATATTCACAAAAAGTGAGTTGGTACGGAACACTCGATGGTCAAGTCTGACTCGCACTTGGCCAGTTTTTATTCTTTTATGCTCCACAGCGGGCACTTTGTTTAAGCCCATTGCATGTGCTGTGACTTTTAATGAATCACCGCACTTTGGAAAAAAGAGTCTTAAGTTATTTTTATCCTTTATAGCCACTTTTCTTTCCTCCTTTCTGTTCTTTCCTTGTTCTCTAGTTCTTTGTTAATTTTATTTTTTATTGCGCTTTGCACATTTGCTCGAAACAGGGAATCGTTTCATGTTTCTTTATACATACACTAGCTGCACCGGCAAACATTATTTGTCTATATTAATGAGCCTACTACCTATTCACAGACCAATATTCAATCAAAAACTTAACACAGGATAAGAAAAAAATACGCTATCTGGAGGCGACTAAACCGGCCCGGGCGTCGAGGAGACGCGCGGGGCAAGAGGGGCAACCGTGGCCTGCGACAGCCGGGGGGCGCAGCGCGGACCCGCACGGCCACGACACTTCTCGATATATCGCGACAGAGAAAGAATGTATTTTTCATTTGTTATAGTCGGAAAGTAGTATTGCTTTGATCTGATTATTGGGTGGAAAATGCTGCTTCCCTCCATAGGGAGGGAAAAACTCATACAAATTACTTCCCACCCAAGGGCCGGAATGAACTTTAAAAATAGAACTACTGTCAGTTGTGAAGAGTTTTATGTAATAAATAAGCTTTTAAAAAAACTAATTAAAAAAATGCTGCTGCCATGTGAGTTTCTAAACAGCCAGTGTGAACTTAGCGCTAACTTCTTTGAGCGGAATAAGCCGCAGCAATTACGCGGTGAGTTCCATATTTAAAATTTAAAAAGTCGACTTAAATGGCGGGTACTAATCTGTTATAGGATCTGAGACGGAATCCAAAAAATAGGTAATAATCCTTTATGCTAAGATTTGAATATTAAAAATGAGTTTTTATTTTCCTCATATTCAAAATGAAAAGTAGAAAAGTGTTTAACACGGATAAAAGAATCAATTCCTACTCGCACTATAGCCTAAATACCTCGGGAATTGATTCTGTCTACCCTCGTTAAGCAATCTACTATTGTTCGCTAGTCATTATACCATACCTATGTTAACTACAGTCCACGCTTTTATATCCCAGTCTAAATATCCCTTTATTAATAAAGATAGGGCACTAGTCTCTTCACTCTCAAACATTCATCAAAAATATACCTACTTATTTGACTGCCTCGTTGGTCGAGCCGTTAAGGCGCTAAGCTACTAAGACAGAGGTCGTAGCATCGATTCCCACTGGGGGTCGCCGTACATTTGTACAAGTGGCTTCAGTCTGGGTGTATTTTCATGTTTGTGACGTCCTTGAATGGTTATTATAACACTGGGTATCCTAGTTTGGGACCATGTCAAGTGAATGTGTTGTATGGAAGTTTACATTATATTCTTTATTGCAAACAGTAAATTCGAAAGATCATTACATAAAATTAGTTAGTATAATTATTTTATTATTACAATCACAAAAAACGTAAAATTGTACGACCGAGACATCATACTCCACGTGAAACGGCCTTAGTCATATCGGCCACCCGGTAGGGACACAAAAAAGATGCGCAAAACATTTTTTATACAAAATGTAGGGACGGTATGTAGCTTACACAGAAGATACGTCTTTTCCGCGTCCCCGTCCTACGTCCCTCCTGTGTGGCCGCGGGCTTAGGATAAAGAACTATGACAACGCATACAGTTGTGGTTTTGTTTTAGATCAGCAGTCTAGTAAATATCGATTATTTTACGAGAGACTGTGCAACAATGGAACGAGGCAAAACGATACTAACTATTATCTAATCTGTGACGATACTGACTTTTGTTAATGTCGGTCATCGTATCATGCTTTTAAGTGAAAGAAATTAACTAACATAGACAAAAAGTCTGAGCAAAACCTTACTTTTAAATTTTTACACTTTTTGGACATAGTATGTATGTAAACCTCAGATCATTGAGATGTAAACTCAAGTACCTACTTAAATATCTGTTTGACTCGTTCCTTTTTAGAAATCCGGATAGACAGAGCGTTAGTTTTATAAATAGTCGCTTAGCAAAGTTCTTACTTCAGGGACCAAGGATATATCATGATCTCTTAACGATCTTTTGAAGTTTCAATATCCTTCTGAAGTACTGTTCATATTAAATCGTCCTTTCAAATATTGAAAGGGGGCAATCCTTCTTCCGAGTTTGGGGAATTTAAATATAAATGTACACCAGGTCCACTCATAAAAGGTTCAAAACCTAAGAAAAAGTGAAATTAAGCCTTGAAAAGCAATTACAATTATATTCTAGTTTCCTTTCAAGCACTTAGGGACTGAGCTACTTGCGGACACCTACCCTTGTGCGGGTGAATGGAATGAAATGAAATCTGTTTATTTCAACGTAAACTTTACATTCTGTTTGCTGAGTGTCAATGTTAAAATATGGAACCCGCAGCGCTGCCCTCGGGCCGTATTGTAGTGAAAAAAGGCAGCGGAAAACGATCGGTTAGTATCGTTTAGTGGTTTAATCGTTTTTGATATAATGAATAAAGTTATTCAATATTAAAATTAGAAATAGAAATCGTCATTTTTGAAATATGTATGTTTTAATATTTAAAAAAATTGCCTAGTTCTTATGTACAAATATTGCTAAGTGTTGAAGTACACTATTTTTATTTTTAATGCACTAACCCGTGCTAAGGAACAAATTTAAAAAAACCTATTTAGAGGCTAAAAATTTCACCCATGCCGGGATTCGAACCCGCAACCTCTGGCTATCCGTACCAGCGCTCTACCAATTGAGCCAATGGGCGACTCACGGCATCAGTGAAATTTCGAACCTCTTTACAATATTCTCTGTATTGATGTCCGATGTTAAACCTTACTGCAAAGTAGGTAGTCGTAATAGGTTGGCCTGAAGGTTGCCAAACCTTCACTCATCTAATGTGAATGAAGATGCCACTGCCCACAGTAAAAATCAACTCATTACGTAGGCGGAAAGGCTAAACGTGTTCTCTTTTAAATAATTAGACAAACAAATCAACTCACACCCGTATCCCAAGGGGTAGGCAAAGATCAGGGATTAGTAATTATGTGCTGCCTGTTTATGGATAATTTGTATTTTATTATAGTAAACAAACAATTAAGTGGAGACCGCGACTCGGTAAATGTAGTGTAGGACGACCTCCGACCAGGTGGGATGACGATCTGCGAAAAACTGCCGGCAGAAGCTGGATGATGCAAGCTGAAGACAGGGCGCTATGGCGCTCATTAGGAGAGGGCTATGTCCAGCAGTGGACTAATATAGCCTGAAGTAGAAACAAACAATTGTACGTTGAGTGGCAATAGCATCTTAAGTAACATTGAAGTATTTTAAGTAACTGTACAACCAGCATCGCTTATCGCGTATTGGAGAAAATGTCGGAGACACCGATAGTTGAGGTGCGCGGCTGCTGGGCGCTGAACTGCTGATTGGCTAAAGCCCCACGCACCGCCGCACGCGCCGCCGACGTCACCGCACCAACGTCAACGGCTCCGGATCGCTCTTCTCTCTTAGACTACGCAACTGTTAGGTCGTTGCACTTACATGTTACTTATTATTTTTTCGGACCATTATATTATATTGTACCAGTGAATATACAGTCCACTCATTTAAATCCAGTTAGGTTAGAACCCTAACAGAAAATGAAATGGATGTCTGTGATTGTTAAATAGTTTTCGCTTTTGATGTTCTTATTCTACCTGAGCCTCTCAACCAATGTAGGTTGGCCGACAGATCCGCATATTCTTCTTTGTGTCTTGTCAAGCGAAACAGGTCTTCGACGATGGCAACATCCGTTCATTGGCTGTTGTGTCTAAGCCACGGCTTATTTCTACTCCCGACATACGTCCTTCCCTTAATTTTGTCCATAAATGTTGGGTTGATATGTTAATAATATTGGTCTTAACCCTTTGTATGTCCCCACTGCCGGAACACCTGGTCTCTCCTTGCATCGCAGGAATGTTAGGCCATACTCCACCACGGGGGCAAAGTCCGGGTTGGTGGAGTATTGTAAGACAGTGGTGGGCCTTACTGTCAGAAGTTGTCAAGCCTCCCTTAAGGCCTCTGACATGGCTTAACGACTGCCATTACACGTACCTTGCGAAGCACGGAAGCTCTCGGAAAAAATGCCACTAGCGGCAGTCACGGGATGGTCACCCATCCAGCACCTGACCTCGCCCGTTGTTGCTTCACCTTGGTGATTGATTCCAATCACTTAGTTCCACGAGGCCACGAACGCTAGGCCACGAGTGCTGTTATCAATGAAATCATAATAAATAAAATATTAACCCGGGAGGAACTTCTGTTCTTTATTAAAGTCTCAAGAGGACTGCCTATTTAGCGGACCCTTTTTGAGATCAAACACGCCATCTTATCACTTGTTTGCCGTACACTTCAGAAAATTCCAGAGAAATATAGATCCACCAATTGTGCCTGCGGCTTCGTTCGCGTGGGAGTCGTAGATAATATAAACATTGGCTATTGTAATGTAGCCAGCGTCAACGCGTTGCAGGGATATAAAATGATATAATAAGATAAGAAAAACCTTTACTGTATACCGAAAAATTAGTTAAAGAAACCGCAGACACAAGAGATAAAATTTCTTCTATATTCAATAGCAATTTCTTCCAGGCAACCTTAAATTGGAGGATTTTCCAAAGGAGAAATACAAGATAATCCTGCGCTGCAGGAAAAGATCCATACCCCAGAAGTCGGGGCATACCAAGGGTTGATATCACATCAATATGTACGGTATCTATATGTACCATCATCATCATAATCAGCCATTCGAGGCCCACTTCAGGACATAGGCCTCCCTCATGGTTTTCCAAGCCTCACGGTCTTGTGCCACCCGCATCCAGTGACTCCCCGCCACCGTAACCAGGTCGTCAGACCATCTGGTGGAGGGCCTGCCCACGCTGCGTCGTCCCCGTAGCCAGGAATAGCGGGGCCGCCGGGGACTAGCGGCTGTATGTATCGATATCCCTTCCCGACAACCCTTGTATGTACCCACTGCTGGGGCACGAGTCTCTTCCTTGCATCGCAGAAATATTAGGCCATACTCCACCACGGGGGCCAAGTCCGGGTTGGTCGAGGATTGTAAGACAGTGGCGAGCCTTACTGTCAGAAGTTATCAAGCCGCCGATAAGGCCTCTGACATGGCTTAACGACTGCCATTACGTGACAGCCGGCACCAACGGCTTAGCGTGCCTTGCGAAGCACGAAACGCTCGGAAAAATGCCACTAGCGGTCACCCATCCTCACAGGACGGTCACCCATCCTGCACCTAACCGCGCCTGTTGTTGTTTAACTCTGTTTAACAAACACCGTAACATCTTTCAAAGTGTGTTATTAGTGTGAATTAAGATTGATCAGTGCAAAATAAGTCTAACACAGTGGACTCGATTAAAGAATTCTCTTCTGACAACCCTTATTGTGAGAGCTTCAGTGTAACGTAATATACGGTTTGTTTCGTATGGGACTAAATATAGAGAGTTATAAACCCATTTATCTTTGTTTTGGATCAAAGTTGAGAGATCAAGGTTCTTTAGCCCTTCCTTCGTCTCGTTCGTTGTCCCACATACTCGTACCCTTTAGATGGATAATAAGAACACGAAATTACAGGGGAATATTACTTTATTTTAGAAATTTATCAATGTCCACCGCGTAAAACATTATAAAAAATAGATAATTAATTTAGACCAAACTTCGTCTTCGCTAAAGGTGTCGGACCATTCTATTAATTATGTTTCGTTATGAATATAGTAATTTTGAGTACACACGACTGAGAAACTGCAGTCACAGACCTGGGTCTTTATTATTTATACTCAGCAGTGTACAATAATTGGCTAATGTCTCGCTTTATCTTTACCAGTTTTTTATGTAGATCGATTCTCTATCTCGATTCTGTCTTACTGTTAGGCAAAAAACTTTCCGAAAGCTCTCCATTCCTGCCTGTTGGTGAACACCTTCTGCCAACCCGGTAGAAAAGTCGTGATGTCATCCCGCTATTACCGTTTAGGTCAGTGTTTATTAACCTTTTAGTCATGAGGGACCATTTTACCAAATTCCTGTCTGGTCAGGGACTTGTATTGGTAATATGCGGTACATAAATATAAAAAAATAAAATATTTTTTTATGTATCTTTAAATAGAAACGCATAATTTTACGACAAATACTCATTTCATTATTATATCGCAATACTGCTTCGCGGACCACTTGGAATGTGTCTGCGGACCACCAGTGGTCCGCGGACATGCGATTAAGAAGCACTGCTTTAGGAAGCCGGCCACGTTTATAATATACGTCGCAAGGAACTCAGTCCAACCTGTTTGAGGATGCACGGCTTAGGTGACCAGCCCAATTCCACTTAGCGGTCGCATTTCAAAAACGAAAACTTTGGTTCTTGGCTCTATACGGTAGGCGAAAAATATAATAGTTGCTGACCTCAATCGTGGCATTTTGCGAGCCGTTGACGAGTCGTTGGCTGGTATCTTCTTCGAAAAAGGTGATGTAGAACTCGGGCTGGTCGGTGATGTTCCCTGACGGCGTCACGCCGAGCTCGTTCAACATCGTCGCATCCGTGACACTACTGATAAGAAAAAACATCTGTCAATGACAACTAAACATAAAGCATTTGAAGGCAGCTGTTCTGTCTGGGGTGTTTGGTATCAACCCTTGTATGTCCCCACTGCTGGGGCAAGGGTCTCTCCCTGCATTGTAGGAAGGTTAGGCCATATTCCACCGCGGGGGCCTAGACGGGTTGTTGGAGGATTGTAAGACAGTGGCGGGCCTTACTGTCAGAAGTTATCAAGCCGCCCATAAGGTTTTTTGTTTTAAGGTTTTTTTGTTCTTTCTTAACTCATCTCCGATCTCTCTAATTATCATCTAATCATATGCATGAAATAGTGGGAATGTCAGTAACATGGGATAGCTGGAAGAAAATACTATCTAGTACTAAGCTCGCCTTTGTACGAATTTGTGTATAGTGCAATAAAAAAAATAATTCATTCTTAACTTCACCAAAAATCTGGTTGAGTTTGCAATGGTCACGTAAGAGCATTTTTTGTTGTACTTAGTATGAGCATGTATGAGGCTACGGGATCTGTGTAAATGTCCATGAATATTTATTATTATTTATAAATTTTGTATTTGTATCTCCTTGGTCTTAAAAACCTATTTAGAGGCTAAAAATTCCACCCATGCCGGGATTCGAACCCGCGACCTCTGGCTATCCATGCTAGCGCTCCTTCCAACTGAGCTAATGGAGCTAATGGGTGACTCACCGGCATCAGAGAAATTTCGAATCTCTTTACAATATTCTCTGTATAACGTACAGGCAGCGACATCTGGCTGAAGTAATTTGCATCACTTGCCGCCCCGAGTACTTACTTTACAGTTAAGATTTAACATCGAAATTATATCGCTGTACCCTTATGATTATATTCATGCACTAACCTGTGCTAAGGACAAAATATAAATAGGTTTTTAAAATTGTCCTTAGCACGGGTTAGTGCATTAAAAATAATATAATATCCTTGGTTGCTTACTATACATCCAAGTTAGGAGCGGACGTTCTCTAGCGATTGGTTCTTAACAAAAATTACAGCAGAAGATTATGAAGAAGTTGCTTAAGTACGCGATAGACCAAACACCAAAAATATTTGAAGGTATGTCCCATAAAATATAATAACATAAGATAAAACGACATACTCATCAGACATTTATATTCTCATATGAATTCAATCTAGCATGGCGTTCAGAATACAGATTTTGGCTGTCGCTCTAATTTTTATCTACAGTTCAAGTCATAAGCCTTGGAGTCCTATACGCATTATTTGGTAATCAAGTGAGAATTAGCTCCCAGATCACGAGTGCATCTTTTTTTTAACAAGAGACAGACAAAAACACTCTTTCATTGTCAGTAACTTTTACGACTCATTGAAGTATCTATTTGATCTTGTAAGTGATTGAGTGTTTATTTGGTCAACGGAGAAATAAAAAAAAATTAGCTAAAAACTATCACCTTATTAAGTATAGGTTACCGATTAGTTTTATACACTATTATTTATGTTTTTATCACATTTATGTTTATTTAAAACTATTCCACTACAATCCCACTAAACTGCGATCCCCAACCCGCATGCCCAGCTTGGGGGTTATGGGCATTACCCCCTAATGATGGCACAACCTTGCGCTCATAAGGGGAGGGCTATGTCCAGCAGTGGACTCATATACTCTGAAGAAGAAGAAAACTATTGTACTTACATTTATTTGATTTAAAGGTCGAATGTTCTAAAATAATGAAGTATCCACTAAATAAACCTATAGGCTTCAGAAAATTTAAATTTTATCTGCCTTTCAACTCTTACTAAGCAGACGCAATAAATCGATTTTGAATAAATAAAACTTTATTCACGGTATACAAAGACGGTACATTAAACTAGAAAAGATTGAGATATCGCGCCTGTCAAATACATAAATATGTATGTGTGTGACCGGCTTGCGTACCTACGTGTATGTATATCTGGATATATACGTACACGTAGATATCTGGATATGTATATCTATGTATGTAAAGGGGTTGTTTTAGCAAAGCGCAAGAAAATGTTACTCTGTATTTTGCGTACATTCAAAGTCAATTGACGAACAGATTAATAAGCAGGAAGATTCGGTTATACCGTGTACATTAATATTATTATTATTATTATTAAAATTCTTTATTGCATAAAAATTTTGCACATAGGTGAGATTAATGCTACTTAGCATTATCTAGCAGCTAACCTAAGTTTTGGAGACAAGATTAGCAATATTAATCAGTATAAAATTTACTAATTATATTTATTTTATATATTAACTCTAAAATAGTGGGCGAATATTATATTGAATTGTCATAATTATTTATGGTTGGTAAGTTTATGACACGCAGGTTTTGCTTTATGGCACAATCTTAATAAACTCTTTTTTTCTTCATACACGTACATCGGTTTTGAGATATCTGTTGCACAGCATTGCACAGAAATGCTAAAATACTACAAATTCACCAAGTAGTACGCGCTGCCATCCAAAACCACTATTTTGCATCGGAGTGTGCAACAAAATCACGCTGCAAAATCCCCGTCGAACGCAATCTCACACGTGACACCAGGAAATCAGGAGGATTGAATTACTGATCGCCAGTCGCCTCGCCACTGACGTCCTGGTACAAATGAAACAGTAAATTATCTATTTTAGCTACGGGGTAGGCAAAGACCAGCTAGTGGAGCACAAAGTCAAGACTTAATTTTTCTTCCACTATCGCGTAGCTGCATCTTGCTTTACGCACTGAATTTAAGCAAAATGGCGCTAACCCGATAGTGAGATAAAACTTTTATTGTGATGATGATGAGTGACTGGTAACGATCCAAACAACACTCTTTCGCTTCATCAACACTCATTAACATAACGTAACATTTACATACTGGCTTATACATTGCTTCTGGCCCCACACTAGGGTATCCTGTGTCGTGGGTACCAGAAACAACGACTTCACAAACATTTAAACATTAGTTCATCAACGTTCGTTTTTACGCATGTACGTCGGTTTTAGGTACTTTTTATCTTCTTCTTAAAGTGCCTCTCCATTACTGGAGGTTGGCAGTCAGCTCTTCACAGCGATCTCGGTTCAGTGCAATTCTGATCAGCTCCTCCGCGGTTTTAACACCGGTCCACTCCTTGTTGTTGCACAGCTATGATATCCTTCTCCTGCCCGGCCTTCTCTTTCCTTCCACATTGCCCTTCAAAATAGTCTGCAGTAATTGGTATTTACTGGATCGCAGCACATGGCCTAAGTAAGCTACTTTCCGCTGCTTGATGGTGCGGACAAGATCCACCTTCGTGTCCATCCAGTACTTTTTATAGAACTTATTATTTTTTTAGGTAGTTGAATACCTCAGACACTCAGATTGTCTGTCTCTGAGATGTTCAACTACACTCAGAGGAAAACAGACACGATATTTTTTTTTTCAACGTTATCGAGTGGTTTTGCTACTTCACAAATGTACATAACGTAGAAAACAAAGGCATTGGTCATGCCGGGGTCCGAACTCATGACTCCCAACTAAGAAGCATAGCTAATAATTGCGGGCGACAGACTTTCACTCAGAGAGTCAGTAGGTCAGTGTGCAACCAAATACGGAATTATAATTTTGGACACGTGACACAAATCCTAAGCTAACTTTTTTTATCTCACATTTATAATTAACTAGCAGTGCCCCGGGGTGTTTGGTTTATTAGGGAAAACAAATTGTGTATTAACAGTAAAAAAAACCGCAGTAAAACGTAGCGTATGTGTTAATCCAGCGTGTCAGCTAACTCCATTTGAAATTTTATTAAAATCGCTTCAGCCGTTTAGACGATTGACGCGAAGAAGTAACAACCATACCTACTCAAAAAGTATTGCCTTTATACACGGAAATATTTGTGTGATGATTACATGATTACATCTGGAAAGTTTATTAAATGAAAGTAATTTTTATTTAGTTAAATAAATTTTTAAACTTAATTTAATTTTGATTGATTTAGAATTTCAGATCTAGGTTGTTTATTGTGCCAAGTTTTATAAATCTTTGGATGTTGTAATGCCTTTTTCTTTATAACTTAAATGAATAATAAAAATAATAATATAAGATAATGGACTTCATTATTACGAGCGCTTCGCGCTCGTGGCCTAGTCAAATCGAGTGATTGGAATCCATCACTTTAGTTAAGCAACTACATGCGCGGTTAGGTGCTAGATGGGTGACCATCCTGTGACTGCGGCTACTGGCATTTTTTTTTTGCAGGGCACGCTAAGCCGTTGGCGCCGGCTGTCACATAATGGCAGTCGTTAAGCCATATCAGAGGCCTTATGGGCGGCTTGATAACTTCTGACAGTAAGGCCCGCCCTGCCTTGTAATCCTCCACCAACCCGGACTTGGCCCCGTGGTGGAGTAATGTCTTAACTTTCTGCGATGCAGGAAGAGACCCCTGCTCTAGCTGTGGGGACATAAAAGGGTTAATATGTGGCGTTGTGGACAGAATCGTATTCCGACGAACAAGTAAACTTTATAATGATAAGTTGAGTGAAATTGATATTTTCGGCAGCACACTAAACTCATTCAAAAATTCAGTTATTAGGCTGAAAGTTGGCTAAATAATTTGTTAGCTGTAATTCTATTGATGCTTTATTTTGTTTAGTAGGTATTGCATGTTACTTTTTCAGGAACTTAAAAATATAGTTATTTTTTGTTTTCAAAAATTGTAAATTCGGAAAACTATACGTCTATTTCTTTATGAGACAACTGTTAATGTTTTTGTAAGACTGTTTGTTTTCGTATGAATAAAGAAAAAAGAAAAAAATAATATCGTATCGTAATGAACTTACCCTAATAATTATAGTTTATGTTGGGCAACAACTTTTTTACGCAGATTTGTTTTTCCGAAAATCTATCGTCATATGAACACTCTTTGTTAGATAGATAGAGAACACTTTACTTCACAACCAGACGAAAGAATACAACCATGATTTCTTAAATCTACCAAATAAATAACCCAAATCATATGCTAGCAGCGTGAGATAAATTACTCTGCTATTTGTACAACGCTAACGTCGAACTCCAAATGTGATAGCGCCACAACTTAACACATTTTTAATGTGTTAAGTTTAATGTGGCGGCCTCACGGCGCAGCAGTTTAGCAGCAAGGAATAACAAATATTGTGTAAAAATGGTTACACTGTTACAGTTTTAATTCAGATATGTTTTAAAAATATATTTAGAGGCTACAAATTCCACCCATGCCGGGACTCAAACCCAGGACCAATGGCTAACCGTGCCAGCGTTCTTCCAACTGAGCTAATGCGCAACTACCGGCATCAGTGAAATTGACGGCCTCGGTGACGCAGCGGTTTGGCACGCTGACTGTAAAACCGGAGGTCTCGGGTTCGATCCCCGGCCGCGTCAATTTGGAAACGAACTTTTCTAGTTTGCCTCGGGTCTAGGATGTTATCTATGTAGTTATTGTATTAAATCTATCGTCGACTTCGCACCTGTAGCACAAGTCATTTAGTTGCGCACAAGTATGGGGCTAACAAAAACTGTGTAATATGTTCATGAGAATTAATTAATATATTTATTAATATTTATTGATGTATTTATTCATGTGAGCTGTAGGTAGGCAAAGCAAAAAACTTCGCAGGACAGAGACAACGAACGACTTCTTGTATTGTAGGCTAAGTGTATGTATGTATGTATGTATGTATGTATGTATGTATGTATGTATGTATGTATGTATGTATGTATGTATGTATGTATGTATGTATGTATGTATGTATGTATGTATGTATGTATGTATGTATGTATGTATGTATGTATGTATGTATGTATGTATGTATGTATGTATGTATGTATGTATGTATGTATGTATGTATGTATGTATGTATGTATGTATGTATGTATGTAGGTAACTATGTATGTAGGTATGTTTATTTCTTGGTTACGCTCTGTTGCCTAAACGTCTAAATGGATTTTAGCTTGAAAGGTGTCGGTTGATTTGTGTTAACTGTGAGAGTGACACTGAGTATATAAAAACTATTTAGGTACTTATATATATATTTTTTGGAATTTAGTTTCTTTAGCGATTCACAGTTATTATAGGTAATATTGTTATACTTTATTCATAGTATAGTTACATTGGCCGTTACGTGTAGAGCTATAGTTATTTGGGCATATTTGCACACTCATTTGATTAACGACGGCTCGCCCTTAATTTTCATAATGAGGCGGGTGTTTTGAGCCGGTTTCGATGTACTGCGTCACACAATAGCCGACGAGGCCAATGTGTGACGATGCCGGAAATGATTTCAGGTTTTTCCGCAACAAAAGTAAAAGAACTTAAAGGAGACGGGTATTTCTGGACCCGATTGTAAATAGTTGAGATATGGTTGAAAAAAAGCGTTAAATTTTCCTATTTTAAAGTATAAAAAATGAGCTCAATTCACAATCTGGACGACGCGAAATCTTAAAAATAAGTTTATGTCCCTAATAAAATAAGATACCGATTACTTTAATCGATTAGTCTGCATGTATTAAATAAAAAACACCAGCACCAGATGATTGATTAAATTAAATTAAATAAATACATTATATGTATGTACATATAATGTTTTATCAATATCAACAGTATCAACAGTTTAAAAACAATCGAAATATTAAGTTGATGAAAATAAATCTTTAAATTGATTCTCGGTTACAGATCGATTTACCACCAGTGTTTGTCAACTGTATTTTTAATCTGTGTCTGTGCTAACAGTGACAGGCGTGACAGCTCCCTGACTCAATCTATGATCACTCGTTTTCTCGTAGGTATTGCTTAGTGCGTTTTGAGTGTGTTTCCTGTTGTTTTTGTTATTATAACGACCAGTGCTTTCTTTCTACGGAATTACGATTTTGCTTAACTTGTACGGACACGGATAAGTTTAGTATAAGTCATTGTCAGCTTGTTGCATAGCCTCACTTTTACTAAATCTCTTATAACTCTGCTCTCAGATTGCCAAAATCCGCAGAATTTTCCGAGATGGTTTAATAATATATAAGCTCTAAATTGACATCTCTTTCACCTTTTAACACCCAAGCCCAAGAATGTATGAAAGTTTATCCGTCTCCTTTATTCGTACTTTGAGAACTATATACACTACAAGGCCGGGTAATTTGTTAACTCGTTGTTCATTTCGTAACCGAGGCTCCCTACGTGTTAATAAGTCGTCTGATCGACTTCGCAATGTATATCAAATAGTCCGAGCAAACGATGAATTTGTAGTTTCACGAAACTCGGCTCGGTATGTGTTTATCAGACATGCTTGGAAATATGAGCCTTATTTTGATAACCTTCTTCGAGATAAATCGAAATTGCTGTACTTGGCGAAATACATGCGAGCGCTGCCCGGCCAAAGTGATATGAATATCCATGACGAGCTCCAGGCAAATAAGTTACGTAGTAGTAACCCATAAAATTAAAAAAATGTGTTACACTTTGTGCCAAAAGGGCTACTAGAATATTAAGGATTACTTGGATGATAATGATGTCTAGAAGCATGTAAAATGCATGAGTTTTGTATAAACTGTGTAAACTCTGTTAATTAAGGACTTTGAAGGGCCTAAGTTTGGAGTTTTTTGTCCATTTTTTCTCCAAAATGATCTATATTTTGAAATGGACACCTTGTTTGACTTGTGACGTTCATTAAGCCACAGTATCTGCGCTACTTTAAATAAAACCTTTTCATTTCATATTAAAATAATCACTCGTATATTTAAAAATGGAACGACCTTTTACTCCGACACATGGCAACCAAGGTAACTTATCAAAGGTTTTATTTCAATTTCGAAAACTGTTTATTGAAAATAGAAAGCTGTTTATGAAAAAAAACAAATGAACACTTAAATATGAGAAAAATTATTGTTGTTTAATGTAGATTTTAAAAATAAACTGTATTTTCAAATTAAAAGTATTGCTTAGGTACTACCTAGTTTTAATTTTCGCGTATTATTTGAGAAACGTACTATTCAAGATTTGGCTACAAGTATAGTGGGCTATGAATGGATGGGTAAATACAAATTGCATAAAAATACACATTTAATAAGTACAACTAATTCAGTTGATGTCAATACAACTTCACAGGCTTACGATGTTGTTTATAAAAACACTAAACTAAAATTATCCATTTACGCAACACAAATAATCTGTGGTAAAGTCTTTCTCTTGTATTATTTCTGCCACAGACTATAGGGCGTTAATGAAGTGTTATAAAGAATCGTGTTTTCATTAATAATACCTTTAGTCATCTGTGTTAGCGGCATATGTTTCCGTATGCGGCACATGTTTTTCTTCATGGCAAAATGCGTAGCCTATTAGGTATGTAGGAATTGAGTTATCGAAAATAACTCTTTTTTCTGAGAATCTGTGCCTGTTAATCTGTGTCTTTTACCGTCCATAACAAGGGGTAGCAGTAACTTAGCAGAAACCTTTGACAGTAATGCTGTCCTGCTTTCGCTAACCAACCTTCCATAAGAAAAAAAGAGATGGCACTACGTTTATCAATGCACCGATTTCAAGGTGCGTACATGCCCTACTGTCAAACGCTACCGACTAGGGATGGGCCTAACTCTCCATCGATGTCGATAAAAACGTTGAAAAATGAAGACTCTTGAATTAATTGTAATGTATCTTTGTAATTATGTTTTGTTTGTTTTTTCCTGGTGTACAATAAATAATGTTCTTATCTTAAACAATGTAATAAATTAAAATAAATTGTATTGTATACAAGTTTTCAATCATGTTTTATCAAAAAAAGTAACAATAATTTAAAAAGCGACACTTTTTCACACAAAATTGCTTATTTATAATTATATTCGTCAACTTCAACATAATACTCTGTCTCGAATTTCTTGCTGAAGGCCTATGCTTCAGAAAAAAATCCGTGACGACGTATTAGATTGACGTTACGTTTCTTCCTCACATTTAGTTAACATACAGATCGAGCTAGGACCTTGTATTATATATAAGTTAATTGAAAAAGTTATCAAAACTTAATACTCATGTTTATCTTGCAATAAAATTCGAAAAGGAAAATACTATTGCTAATATTGATTAGGTAAATCCATCTTCGGCCGCAATCTGTCGCTAAAAGTTGCCAGCAAACCTTATTTAATAATCACAATATTATATTGCAAGTAATAATTCAGTAATTCGATGCACGCAGTAATTTAATGTGTCATGTGAGGAATGCTGATATTTAAATAAGTTTCGTTGACAGATTTTAGACAATAGATAGGGCTGGTCATCAACGAAGGAATTTTCGAACGGATGACTATACTACGTCAGTCTTCAGTAAATTTGATCAAGAAAGAAGAATATGACCGTGGCATTGGCAGATAACAGACATTTTTGCTCAGTTTCCATGTTCAGTACTGACCTGAAAACAAAAAGAAACTTAATAAAGGCATACCTACAAAAGAGAGCTACTTAAATAATAAAATATTCCATTATTGACTGATCCTGATAAGTAATTACATACTTTGAAGTAAGGTACAATTTGCATCTATGTGTCAGATATTTTTTGCAATAAGGTGATCACCACACAATTTATTAATTGTGAAACTAACAGCTTTGATGTTCATTCATTTAACATTTTATTTTTACCTTTCAACCTTTCTTAATCCATCTATCTATGATTTACACTGTTGGAGAGATGGTTTTTTTGTGGGAAAGTTTATGATAGTTTGTATTATTGTTGGGTACGATTTAAATTCAGGACAAACATAAAACAGCTGATGGGGTTTAGAAAACCAATTTTTTACTCGTAGAAGTCTTAATATAAGCAACATCGTGATGTGGGAATTTAGGGCCTGTTTTTTTATATTATCAATTCTCACATCACACTGTTTATTTAATATGATTTAGAAATACTGAAATAAAGATAAATTATTAAATGAATAAAGGCACCACTCGGACGCTGTGGTGCCTGGTACACTGTCTGGATGTAGAAGACTACTAAGGAAGTATGGTGAAAAAAATATTTTGTAAACTTTCATAGTTATTCTCGTCTTCAAATCAAAATAAACTCCTGGGAGCATCCTATTTTGTAAAAACATGTCATAAGTGTATATGAAAAGGTAGCGATAAATATTATGTAACAAATGTTTAACTTTCTTACCATTACTTCAATTTTTACTGGAGTAAGGTGGGCACCACATCTTCCTTCAGGCGTGTTCACAATAAGTTTCTTCGTTCAAATCACTCGGGTCTAAAGTGCCTTGTGCGCAGTTTACAGTCGTTTCTGTCCTGCTTTTTATTTCTGCGTTTTAGCATGCTATTGCGTCCATATATCAATTTGGGAAAACTTGAACAAGAATAAACAATGGATTAAGTACTAAGAAGGAGTAATGAACAAGTATCGACTATACTACTACTATGGCGAATTTTCATCGACCATGCTTTTGTCATCACTAGTACAACCTACAAATGGATTGGTTTATTTTCCTAATTTTAGGGCGTAGAAGGGTTCTAGAAGCTACAATTACGGTAATTTTGGTTACCGAGTCGTTAGGAAGTTTATTTTCAAAGTGATATTTCATTCCTCGGTCCTTTTACGCGAGAAAATATAGGTTTTAGGTACTCACCTTTGGAAGTTCATATTATAAACTGCGTTTTCTTTGTTTCTTATATGACCTGCCGCAACCACGCACTTTTCACCTCATTGTGCATTTATCGTACAATATCCCAGGGTAAGTTGTTTGCACCAAAATGTTTTAGTTATTTCAATTTTCTAAAAGAATCCGACGACGTCTTCACAGATTTTACACTTGCGATAACCCGACTAAATTTGAAAACATTCAGAGTGTTGCCACTATTGTAAGTTACAATACCATCTTAATTTGGACTCTTACTCAGGGCATCAAGGTATCGTTTTGACAATTAGGCATGTACGCTGTCACGTGACCATCGTTTCTTCTATTGATTTAATTGTTCTGTGGTCCATAACGTTCCACCCTTGTACTGCGTGCTACACCGATATCCGATACCAACCATAGAGTATAATAAGTTTGGGAAATAGAGAGTCCTCTCGCGCCCTTTTCCTATTTCAACACGATCGAACTTGGTAAAAGCGCCATCTGGAAATCGCCCCCGAATCTCGAAACATTCTTTAGCTATAGATAGGTGTACATAGCTACGCGTATTGTTATAGATACGTATACATAGCTATGCGTATTGCTATAGTTACTCTGAAATAGTTTTGCTGATTATTTTTAACATCTTTTTGGTACGTACCTAGGTACCTACATAAAAAAAACTTAACAACTGCACATAAAAAAAGAAAATAAAACAATACAAATTCAGAGTAACTATAACAATCCATTTACAAGAATAATGCAAACTATTGGATATTGTACAAAATAAAATGAGTTTGGTTTACAGATAAAACTTTCATTTTATTATAAAATAGTTGATATACCTATAACATTTATTTCTAACTTTTAAGGTGTTTATGTTTGTTATAATACTTTTGAGCTGCATCCTTACACAGTTACACTCGTCACCTTCATTTTCATTGTATGTCGGTTTTCCATCCAAAATCCGGTTAATATGTCTGCACCAACTATAAACGCACTTTCTGGAGGTTTCCACAGTTCAAATTTAACAAAAAAAGACACTCAGACGAAAATTTAACTGCAACAAACAAACCAAACAACGTTGCGAATTCGAAATTCAAGTTTGATTTTAAAACAATGATGTTTCCACTAACAAAAATAAGTTAAGTCATTGAATTATATTTTTGACACATTTACTTACCTTATTAAATTGACTTATTTATATGTCTTACTGCCTTAAGATAAAATAAAATATTAAAAAACTAAATTATTAAAGTAAAATAACAGCTTTTTTGTAGTGACATCTATAGACAAAATAATGAAACTTTCTATCACAAAAATTATTCTAAGAGACATCTAGTGTAACTCGTGGGTTTCAGGGAAGACTAGGAGATGGCGCCACTATATTCTTGAAAAGTCAGTAAAGAGTGTCCCTCCCCTGATACCAACCCTTGTATGTCTCCACTGCTGGAACACGGGTCTCTTCCTCTTCGTCTCTTCCATCGCAGGTAGGTTAGGCCATATTCCACCACGGGGGCCAAGTCCGGGTTGATGGAGGATTGTAAGACAGTGACGGGCTTTACTGTTAGAAGTTATCGAGCCGCTCATAAGGCCTCTGACATGGCTTAACGACTGCCATTACATGACAGTCAGCACTAACGGCATAACGTGCCTTGTGAAGCGGAGAAGCGCTCGGAAAAATGCCACTAGCGGTAGTCACGGGACGGTCACCCATCCTGCACCTGACCGCGCCTGTTGTTCCTTAGCTCAAGTGGTTGATTCCAATCATTCGGGTCGACTAGGCTTTGAGCGTTACACGTACTTAATGTTTTATTTCATGCACCTAAGCTCCACCATAAATGACAGTAAAAACTTAAGAAAAGAACGTAGAGCATTCTCGAGACCACAGTCGTGTGGATTTAGTTCGGTAGTACTTTATTTTACTCCAAGAGACAGCCTGTTGAATTATGTACAAGACCTGTCTGCAGCGGTTGTTGATGGAACTAAGTTTTTATCTGCTCATGTTCCCTACTCGTAAGATACCCTATCAAAAATGTATTAGGTTAGGATTGAATTTTACGATACAAAGAGCTAGCTTATCCTTCACACTATGAGGTGTGCAAAAGCAAATATGGTAATTTTTGTGTTCCGTGGAATCAAACACAGAAATTGAGTACAAATTAAATAAAGAATGCATCGGCATTCTTTATTTAAACGTGTGCCTGGCAGCGGTTTTATTTACTTATTAATACTTCTATCGCACTTAAAAAAATGTACAATACGGCGGAATCACTGCCTTAAGTACTTTCCATCGTAAGGTTGTCTGGAAGAAATTGCTTTTAGCAATAAGGCCGCCAGTTATACTATGTATATTTGCATTTGTATTTGTTTTTGATTTGTATTTGTTGTTTTTCCAGTGTACAATAAAGAATATTCTTATCTTATCTTACTTTCTACCCGTTACCATGTACAATAGTATCGTTCAAGAATGCTTCTGTAGATTCTACATAACTCTTCATTAGGAAGTAGTGGCCACTGCCACTACTTCCTAATGTAGAGTTTCGTAGTGCGTAGAGTGCACCATACTAAGAAAATGAAGATGCAAAGTATTTTTTTACTAGTATAATACCTGTTAGCTCTGTAAAAAGGTTTGGGTGCATAAAAAGAGCCTCTCCGACCAACGTAATCTGTAACCCGTACGTCTGGCGCAACAATCAGCGAGTTCCTTCCGCTAATTGGAAAATCTTTTCACTAAGAACTTAATTATGCGCTAGTCCCACTATTAGTATCTTCAAGAATCGGTTGAAAGAGCATTCTCTGTCTCTGTCGTAACATTGAGCTATATAAATGATTATTATTTATTTATATCTATGTATTTTATTTACATATTCAGTTTAAGTCGTTTAAAATTTTTGTAGGTTATTATGTGACCCGTTTTTACTGCCTTTCCTAATTTTAGGTTTTCTGGAAGATATCTGTAACAGAAATAAGCGCGACTTTGTACATGTTATTTATTATGTCCTGTGAAATGTTGGTGTGCAATAAAGTTTAAGTAAAGTTCCTTTTACGAAAACCTAAACAGGCCCAATACGCACTGGGCCGGTTATTGACATAATGTGTAGTTTGAAGAGCATCGAAACAAAAACCGTATCCAGGTGAGATGTATTGAACAGACTCACTCCTCCCATAATTTCGTGGCCAAAAACCCATTCGTGGAAAAGCAACAGGCGATGTCCCCTCCAGTATATTGGGTCTTTTATGGAGCAGGACCGGGCTCTGCTTACACAAACTAACAATTTACAGAAGGTGAAAAGAGTATATACCACGGCATTTTTCCAAATATGGCATGTCCCTTGCATGCACACACGCACACACACACATACACAAACACACATGCATGTATACCCCCACGCATGCACACACACTCGCACAAGCACATATACACACTTGCACACATATCAAATATTGAGTAATTATAAACCAGACAGAAAAGGAATAACAAATATTGTGTAAAAATGGTTACACTGTTACAGGTTTCATTCTTCAGATATGTTTTAAAAAACCTATTTAGAAGCTAAAAATTCCACCCATGCCGGGACTCAAACCCGGGACCTATGGCTAACCGTGCCAGCGTTCTCCCAAATGAGCTAATGGGCAACTACCGGCATCAGTGAAATTGACGGCCTCGGTGACGCAGCGGTTTGGCACGCTGACTGTAAGACCGAAGGTCTTGGGTTCGATCACCGGCCGGCTCAAACTAGGAAACGAAACTTTTCTAGTTTGTCTCGGGTCTTGGATGTTATCTTTGTATTTATTATATTAAATCTATCGTCGAGTTAGCACCTATAACACAAGTCATTTAGTTGTACTTAGTATAGGGCTAACGAGATCTATGTAATTATGTCCATGAATATTTATTATTATTTATTAATTTCGAACCTCTTTATAATACTCTCTGTAGCCAGAGGTCGCGGGTTCGCGTCCCGGCATGGGTGGAATTTTTATCCTCGAAATAAAATTGTCCTTAGCAAGGGTTAGTGCAATAAAAAGAATAAAATCTTCAGATATGTGTCATAAACAGTCATTAAGTTCATAATTATATAATGGATTGATTCCACGTGACGGACATCGCAGACGTCGCGGAGATGGCGGGATGACAGACGCTTGCTCAAGACAGGAAGGAGACGGAGCACATGGGGGAGGCTTTTGGCCAGCAGTTGGACCCAAACATGGCTGACTAAAAAAATTCACATAGAAGTCTATGGGCCGGTCTCTGAATTGAGAATTGCACTAAGTAAATACTTTGTCGACCTCTGTGGCGTAGCGGTAGCGCGTCTGACCACCATGCAAGAGGTCCCAGGTTCGAATCCCGGCTGGGGGGAAAAACCCCCAGGTCTTGGATGATTACATGTTTGTGATGTCGTTGGTTCTGGTTCCCACGACACAGGGTATATCCTAGTGTGAGGCCAGAAGCGATGTAGGTGCCTGTATGTAAATGTTATGTTGTTATGTTATGTTATGCTACTTAAGTAACGATCTGTCTCGCTCTTTTCTGAGAAATCGAAGAGACTGCACTACAATTAACTATTTACTTAACATAATTCTTATTTCAGCATTTCAACTGGCCCTAAATTTTTTTACACCTTTGAGAAGCTTAATCTCAACTAGGTCTCTTTGTACTTTCCTGCAAAATGGTCTTGGTGGATCGACGGGCGGACTTCAAGACTTGCATAATCAAGTAAAAATTCTGTTATTTCTTCCGAAAAAATTCTGTTATTTCTGCCGAAAATGAGCCTTCCGTTCTTCGGTCACCTCCTATGTCATCTCCTGGAAGTTACATAAGTTATTAATAATGATTTTCTCCGCAGATGTCAATCTAAGCCCCTTGGAGGCAGATGTTACGATTCTGCGTCGAAAGCGGATTTATTGCCAATATAAATAATGGAAGCTTAGGGTAGCGAATGGGTTGAACTGGAGTAGAATTGGTGAAGTAAAGCGTGTATATTGTCCGACAAATAACTTGACTTTGAATTCGCATGGTCGTATTTCAGACAAATTAAGCTCATAATTAAAAAAATCACTGTTTTAACGACCTCCTTCGAGATAAATCGAAAGTTCTGTGCGTACTGGCCAAATAAATGCAACTTAATGCAAGCAACGCCCGGCAAAAGTTAGATAAAAAATCATATCTTTCGTGTAGTTCAAAAATGGAAGGTTTTTCTCCGAAACTTGGTAACCAAAGAGGTAAGGTTCTATTTAAGCTTCGAACTAGCTTGCAAATAGAAACGTGTTTATTGAAAGAAGAATAAAACTTATTATATCAATTTAACGCGAGAAAAATAAGAGTTTATTGTTATTAAAAAGTATTTCATATAAAAAGTTCTGTATAAATAAAAAGTACTATAAAAGACGTGGCCACAACCAGGCCTTGATGGACTAACGTATGTATACCTCGGCTTCGCCTTGGCCCAAATTTGCACGTTCGTCCAACAACTCCTCTTTTGCTGGCCGCTGCAGTATCCTACAAATATTATAAATGTACAAGTTTGTGAAGATGCCTGGATGTTTGTTACTCATTCACGCAATAACGGCTGGACGGATTTACATGAAACTTGGCGTACATAAAGATGACAATCTGACATGGCACCTGATATTGCGGCTATGTGTTTCCGTGGGATAGTAATGATTTTATGGTTATAGTAACGTATGTTCAAGCCTAACACTAACTGCCGCTCTCAGAGACGTCCATTAAATTCAATGTTTATTTAAATTTATATCATTATTTTTCACTTATTATCAATGAAACTGAAAAAGAAAACAGCATAAGATAAGTTATGAAGATAAGAATATTCTTTATTGTACACTGAAAAAACAAAAATTACAAAATAATTACGAATTAATTACAATAATTACATAATACAATTGGCGGCCTTATTGCTAAAAGCAATTTCTTCCATAAGCCTAGGTACTTACCGGCGATTAACTTTAATTGACGTTTCAGAGTGCGGCACGGTTAGATATTTATTTATTGCTTTGCCATGGTAACACGAATCGTATAAACGTAGTCTGTGGCTTGTCTGGCGGTACGAAGGTCGCAAGAACGGCTAGTATGCCATAACTTCTTTGGGAACGATAACCACGCCAAACCAAGCATGCCTACTTGCTCATCTGTTCACATTCTTTCAATATCCAATATTGCCGGCTAGTTTATTTCATTCATTGGTATGCGCCTGTTTATTGGATTTTTCCCTGCCCAATGCACCTCATAGTCTGGTGACCTCTCATTTCACGGAAAAAGTTCTACGACGGTCAACCAGAAAAGCCAAAGACGAAGATTGTACATGAGCTTCACTATGAGGTTTTTGTGGCCTCCGGTTATTATGAAAAGTGAGTGCGAAGAAGTGTCTACGTATAATGGTACTTGCAAACGGAATGTGAATGATAAGGCCGACTGGACAGGGCTCGGTCGGTGTATAATGTTGGTATTATCCGGGTATTGGCATTTATAGCCCATGTTTACTATTATAGGTATTAAGGACTGATAGGTAATACATATGAGTCTCAGAATTTGTCTTAAAATTAAGAGTGTTTTAAGACAAATAACTTATAAAATAAATAGCACGTTAAATTTGTTGTTAAAGTCGTCTTTAAAATAAAAAAAAATATTCAAAACAGACCAAATAAAAAAATAATTGCGCATTTGCCAATGAAATTGTAGAGCATTAGACATAGACATAGACATCATTTATTGGTAATATTAATTACAAGTCAAGACTCTGTACATAATAACAATCCAATTTAGAAATAACAATCAAATTTACAAATGTCAAAAAGAAAATATTACAAATCAATATCATAATTATGCAATCTGTGAGGTCAATCAATTATACTTGGTCTATGTATAAGCGTAAAAATATTTTTTTATAATATAGACAAAATAATAATACATATGTTGAGTAATTTACCTTTACACATTATTACTCACTTAACTACTTAATAATAAACAACACTAATGATTTAAATCGCAAAAGTATTCTTTTTAGGGTTCCGTACTTCAAAAGGAAATAAAAAGAAAGTCTAGTCCCTCGAGCGGTGATACCTCAGTGGGTTGAACAATAGACTCGCAAGAGAGAGACCCAGGTTCGATTCCAAGTGCGAACATGTACCAATGACTTTGTTTACTTTGAAAGATACGAACATTTGCGATTGTGTAGAAGGAAAACATCTGGCTCGCACGTATTGTCTAGTCTTTATTGTTAGCCCACAATGGCCGACTAAGCTGTCAGCACGGTATAGGTGCTGGGCAAGCCTACACCATCTATAAAACCATGTCCCTGGCACTACAGCATCCGAGTGGTCCCTTCATCCGTCTAGTATGAGGGAAGATGCCACTGGACGCTGTATATAAATCATCTCATTCCGTAGATACAAAATTATTAAAAAAAAATGTCTTTAAAGTTCGGAAAAGCTCATAAAAAACTGTGAGACTGGATTCCTAAACTATTTATAATATTTAAATTACCAACATTTTTTACGGAACCCTCAGTACGCGAGTTCGACTCGCACTGGGCGGGTTTTTTACAGCTAAGCAAAAGTTTTTTTCCAAGAGTTAGTCGGTTAGTAGCTGAGCCGACTATTTCTCATCAACCCATTGTGTCCCCACCGAGGGGCACGGGTCTGTTCCTTAAGGAAGGTATAGGCCATACTCCGGATTAGTGGAGGCTTGCAAGACTGGTGGCTGGTCTTACTGTCAGAAATTTTCAAGTCTTAGTTTAGGCCTCAGACTTGTCTCAACTTGCAATCTGTCGATGGCAGCCGGCACCAACTGCTTAACGTGCCTTGCGAAGCACGGCACCGGTCGTCAAAATAATGTCACTATCGTTAGTCACAGACGGCCACCCATGAACACGCCCTACGTTTGCTTAACCTTCTTGATCGTTTAAGATCGTCAAGGCAGTCGGGACTACGAGCGATTCAGCCGACTAACTACTCGAAAAAAACTTATCTTCAAAAAAACCCGGGATCTAGCCCTAGATATATGTATCCTATTCACTGTTGTCAATATATATCTTAATTTAAAAACACTTGAGTAATACGTTCTGGGTCAGAGAACCACGACTTGGTAGCAACAGTTTCGTAGCTTGCTACACCTATGTGCTACGTGCTACGCAGAATCGTAGCATGCTACGAGGCGACCTCTATGATTGCTATACGTAGACATATAGATAGAGAACCTTTCATTGTACATTTGGTATCAACCCTTTGTATTTCCCCACTGCTGGAGGATCGGTGTCTTCTAGCATTGCAGGAAGTTTAGGCCATACTTCACCACGGTGGCAAAGTCCGGGTTGGAGGAGGATTGTAAGAAAGTGGAGGGCCTTAATGTCAGAAGCTATGAAACCGCCCACAAGGCCTCTGACGTAGCTTAACGACTGCCATTACATGACAGGCTGCACCAACAGCTTAACGTGCCTTGTCACTTTATTGTACTACCCGAAAAAAGAATACAACCATGATTTTTGAAATCTAAGTAAGCAATGTTATACGATTAGCAATCTCATCGCTAAGAGTGGTCAGTGGTTTTAGACAACTTTTGGATAGAGTGGATTGCAGGAAGAGTAATACAGTCGGTTGGTGAATGTAAATAAATATTAAATCGAAAATATATGGAAGCCAAGTAGCAAAAGAGTGCGAGAATGTGAGTACTTATAATTACATATGATATAAAATTATAAACTATTTAAATAATAATATTTATAGATACCTTCAAAATAAATACTTATACAACTAAATACATATAAATAACAGTTTTCCAGTTGGCGTAGTACGGAAGCGCTCGGAAAAAATTACACTAGCGCTAGTCACGGGATGGCCACCCATCCAGCACCTGACCGCGCTTGTTGTTGCTTAACCCAAGTGATTGTACATAAAAAAGAAAAATGTATTGATATTTTTAACCTAAGAGTAGAAACGAAGGCAATATATGCCCCGTTAATAGTTATTTTATACACCATCAATGGATACAACAAATAATATACACAAATGAAAACAATACCTATGTAACATATTTTAAACTTTCGCGACTTGTACACATAGTTGTGCGTGAAGCGGTTGAAATTAAGAAACACAATAATTTTAATCGGGAATGTGGTTTCAAACTGTCGCAAACGTGGGATCCGGTCATCAAGATGTAAAGTCGCATGGCTTATCGTCCGACACTGTCAGTGTAGTGTGTCGCAACCCTAATAGTGCTTTGTGATGGCTGATTGAGGGTAGTCTGAAACCTCATCAGCTGAAAATGCGAACGAGTGCCAGCCATCAGTCTTCTCGTGAGCACGATGACTGTAACGTCGTCGAAACGTCGAGGTAAAATAACAATAAATTACTACGCGATTAAGCCCCGAAAATATTCTAACTATAAATAACTATGCAAACTATACTATTTTTATTTTTAATGCACTAACCCGTGCTAAGAACAATTTTAAAACCTATTTAGAGGCTAAAAATTTCTCCCATGCCGGGACTCGAACCGTGCCAGCGCTCTTTCCAACTGAGCTAAAGGGCGACTCACCAGCATCAGTGAAATTTCGAACCTCTTTACACTATTCTCTGCATTACGTACAGGCAGACGATCTAGATGATCTACTTCAGCCAGATGTCACATCTGGCTGAAGTAGATTGTATCACTTATAGCCCCGACTACGTACTTTGCAGTTAGGTTTTAACATCGGAATGATATCGCTGTACCCACATGATTACACTATTTTTATTTTTGACCGGCATGGGTGGAATTTTTAGCCTCTAAATTGGTTTTTAATACCTATGCAAATACATTTTAAACTACAAATAAATAATAAACACTCAATAAAAACGTCGTAGGTCTGGGCAGCACAATACCAGACAGAGAACCAAAGTTATCGACATATCTCAGAGAATAAGCGAGCTAAAGTGGCAGTGGGCTGGCCATATCTCGCGAAGAACCGACAACCGTCGAAGTAAACGTGTTCTTGAGTGGAGACCGCGACTTGGAAAACGTAGTGTAGGACGCCCTCCGACTAGATGGGATGACGATCTGCGAAAAACTGCCGGCAGATGCTGGAAGCGGCAAGCTGAAGACAGGGCGCTATGGCGCTCATCAGGAGAGGGCTACGTAATAATAATAATAAAAATGATAATAATAAATTGTTTATTCAAAGTAAAGGGTACATAGAGATACATTTACATTGAATTATTCTAATAAGAAAAAACAGAAAATAAAATGTACTTAGGTTACATTTTCAGCAGTGGACTAATATATAGCCTGATGAAGAAGAAGAATAAATTAGATTAATACTCTTCATTGCACGCTATACATAGGTATGTGAATATCGAATTCATATATTTCCTCCCCGATAATTTCCTCACCACGTAATTTCCCTTCACCGTTAACAACTAGTTGAGTTACTTACACTTTTGTTAGCATATAACTTTACAGCAATAAACCAACATAACATTGACAAATATGTTATTATTTGTCAATGTTACCTTTCTAAGTGTTTACAGCACCCGCTGTAAACACTTAGAAAGGAAATCCAAGTAAGCGGAATGTCTTTAGAAACAGGGGCGCAGCAAGAAGACTCGAGTTTATCGGCAATACTAAGAGTCCCTGCTAACGACGGATCTCGGTTTCAAGCGATTCAACAAACAATTTCCCTATTGAATTGCACCGCCAACAAGATTCAGTTACAGAACCCCACTATCCGTAAGTGCACTTGGCGAGAGATAATACGGGCTTGATCACAACGCGCGCCCTGTACGTGCCCAGGAGAGAACTAGGTACGATTCCCAATAAGGTCTTGAACCACGGACTTTGTTTTAAAATACAATACAAACAGAAGAATAATACACAGAAACAAATAAAATTGGTATTATTTTCTAACTTATGTGTGAAGTTATAATAGCAATACCATTTGCTAAATGTAGGAAGACATCGTGAGGAAACCTGAGCGTCAGAGGTGTTCAAATACTTTAGGGCTTAAAATTGCCAATCTTTTGTGGGTACTTGTGGCAATAAGCCCACACTCTCTCTCTCTGAAAGAAAGCCTGCGCCCTGCAATGGGACGTTTATAGGCTAAATAAAAAAGGGTAACTTGCCACGTTTTTAACCAACCTCTTTCGCTTCATCAATATTCATTAGTCGTTGCAAGCACCCATGATGTTTCAAGTTCTTTTTATTGAGCTCTTGGCTAATATTTCCTATGAACTATTAACTCGTATGTCCGCCTAGTATTTGATATTATTCTTCACTTTGATGGCTTTACCCGTCCATTGACCCTTAAATACCCTTTTTCTCATACGTTTCTGAAAAAAGGATCGGAATTAGTAGACGGAGGACGGAGGAAAAAATATTGCACGAGGATTTTGTGTTTTCTTCTTGAGCTCCGGGGCCCTAACGCCTACCAATGCGATAAAAATCATCACGTGTATAACAACGTTTGTTATAAAAATTAAACATCAAAAATCTTAGCCACTATGTTAACTATTTTTTTAGAATCCACAGTCTTTCTAGACTAGATCAACAACCAAGGCATACTATTTTCTAAGGTTAACACGAGCACTAGACATAATTAAAACTGTTTTAAATACGGATTTATGCTCGTTTATTACATCTTTACAGTTTTCCGACGTTTCGGCACTTTTTCAGGTGCCGTGGTCTCGGATGACTGAGGTGACATGCTTTTAGGAAGCATTAACGGTTAGTTTACTACCCTCGGCAAAAATTACAAAAGTTAATTATGAAATGAAATTAAAAGGTTTTATTAAAAGTACCGCAGATACTGCGGCTTAATGAACGTTACAAGTCAAACTAGGTGTCCATTTCAAAATCTGGATCATTTTGGAGAAGTTACGTTCCAAAATAGGCAAACCAATTAATACCGAGATATTAAATCGATTTCCGCCGAAAGCGGCCGTTTTTAGCGGAAATCGATTAAAGTCCTAGGATGTTAATACTACTTTCTAGGCTGTATTTTTTGAAAATAGTTATCATAATAATATACTTATCAGTTGAGCGCTCGTGGCCTAGTTGAACCGAGTGATTGGAATCACTTGAGTTAAGCAACAACAGGCGCGGTCAGGTGCAGGATAAGTGATAGTCCCGTGAGTACCCCTAGTGGCATTTTTTAGCCTAGTGGCCGAGCGCTTCCGTATTTCGTACTTAACCCACCAACCACCAACGGCTTAACGAAGCCGTTGGTGCCAGCTGTCATGTAATGGCAGTCGTTAAGCCATGTCAGAGGCCTTATGGGCGGTTTCATAACTTCTGACAGTAAGGCCCGCCACTGTCTCACAATCCGGCCCCCGTGGTGGAGTATAGCCTAGCCTTCTTGTGATGCAGGAAGAGACCCATGCCCTAGCAGTGGCTAACAGTGGTAGTTATCATAGATATAAAGATTTTTTGATACTTAAGTTTTTAAAAAAAAAACTTATTATAAAACAAGTTACTATTTTTATTCCATTCCGCGCTAGTTAGCTGCCCAAACTGCCTTAAAAACGCCTTAAGAATCCAATTTATTTTCAAACAATCTCTTTAGAAAAATCATGTTCCCATTCGGTTTTCTTCTTAATGTTTATTTATCTGTCACAAGATTTCATCGTAAATTGACACGATTCCTTGAATGTGAGCTCTTTGATGGAGATAAAAAGAATTACATTACCTGAAGTACGTTCCTGGGGTAAATAAACATGGTTTTTCTTTAGAGAGGGCTTTGTGGAGGCTGTTGATTTGATTTTATCTTTTATAAAAGTATGTTTTTTTGTAAGAGAGAGACCCCGGTTCGATTGCCAATACGGGCATGAACCACTGACTTTATTTTCTACGTTATTTGTGAAGTTATATTAGCAAAACCACTCGCTAAATGAAGCAAAACATCGTGAGGAAACCTGAGTGTCTGAGGTATATAATGACTCCAGCGGTTGAAATCGCCAGCCCAAGGTGGGCACGCGTGGCAAATAAGCACATACTCTCTCTCTCTCTGAGAGAAGGCTTGAGTCCTGCAGTAGAATTTTATTAGACCACATAAAAAGAAATAAAAGAAGTAAATTGTAGTTTAGGGCACACAATCGTAATAATCATATCATAGACAGAAAGTTACATTTATCATCTACGTCGTAATTTTCAAATGACTTAGAACTAACTAATTTCAAAGACTAATAAATAAATACTGACGAAGCGAAAAAGATCTGTCAGGATCGTTGCAAGGGCAGACACAGGTCTCTGCCTACACCTCCGAGATACGGGCGTGACTTTATGTTACTTTAAACATCAAAGTAGATCTCGGGCTTCAGGCAGGCACTATTAAATAAGTCTTTCTTAATGGTTCGCGATACTCATACGTGGAGCATAGCAACCTAAACGTTGCATTTACCGCAGTCTACGCTGAAAAAACGTCGGGTATTAAGATGATCACGTTTCATTTAATAAATTATCTATTTGTTTTAAAACTCCAAAATTTTTAGGCTGGCTGGAAGAAATTTCCATTGAATAAGTCCTACTTTGTACGTATTTATTGTCACATTGTACGTTAGTAAAGGTTTGTTGTGCAATAAAGTGTAACAAATTAACAAATAATCGCGAATAGACCCGTTTAATATATTTCTTTTTGGTTGAGATACTCTCAAAAACGATCTGTATAAAAAATTTAAAATAATTAAACTACAGCTTGACTGCCGAGCATTAAGTACTAACCAGGCAGGAGCCAAATTCGTTCCTACGTCCCCACCTACCTACTGTTAACTGAGAGAGAGAGAGAGAGAGACATTTATTTGAAGCCACAAAGATACAATACACATAACACAATATAACACGATATTAAAATAATACAGACAAATAAGAAAAGAAAGAACAAAGAAAAATATTATAAAACAAAGAATACGATATAAAACAAACATTTACAATTTAGAAGGGCATTGTATCTCCGCAGACACAAACAGGTAGCTGACTCAGCATTTGCTGCAGGCTGGGCCTGCAACACTGATTTTCAGTCAGCACCTATTCTTCAATTTATACATACATTAAGTATAGAATACCTACATACAGATGTTACATAAAAATAATATTTATAGAACAACGTCAATAGAATAGAATATGCTGTGAAATATACTAAATATAGAATATCTAAGTAACAATGCACATAATATGATAATTATATGTAGCAATAAATAATTATAAGCAAAGAAATAACAAATAAGTACATAATGAAATTATTAAAACAGTTTAATGTAATTAAAGTTAGCATAACAGAAATAAAAATAAAAAAAAATATATAGAGGGGGAGGGAGATCATTCCAACACTTAGACGCCACAAACCTAAAACTTCCTCGTAACGCTGCGGTCCGGTATGCCGGCATTGATTAGACGCCTTTAATATATAGCACAACTGCTATATATTAAACGCGTCTAGTCGCGATTATTTATAAGGTAAAACGTAATTACCTTATTTCTGTAACGTAACGTAACTGTAACGCTGCCGTAACGGGCAGCGTTACAGTAACGCTGCCGTAACGGGCAGCGTTACAGTTGCCGTGGTCTCGGGTAGTCGGGTAGACGGGTAGACGGAAGGGTCACCTTTATCACTTTTAATTTTTCGCTGCTGACCGACACACAACACTTACTACGCCTACGGACAGGTCCGGTGATAAGGCGCGTGATTTGTATTTACTTAGCACTGGATTCCACGTACTAAAAGCTTGAAACCAAAAAAAATCTTGTGTTAATTTCAATTGCCTCCCGAACTATTCTTCGGTAATACTGTCGATCGGTAGAGAGAATTTCTTATTAGTTGTCTTTTGAGTAAATTTGACTTTTGTAGTTGGATTATTTTTGATCAAATGAGATGTTATTTGTAAAAATCTGACCGTTGGTTGAGAAGTTATGATGGAACATAAAATCGGACAGACTTACGTACATACAAACAAAACACATAACTCTCCTACGCAATCGGGTTTATTATTTTTATTCACGGAAATATGATTTTATTCGATATGTAGCGCTAGTTTTACTAGCCGCTAGAATAACAAGGCAGTCAAGTGTCAAGCGTCACTACCTTCTTGCCGTGTAGAGAGAAAATTATACTCGTGTTCTTGCAAAATGGAAGTGTACATTTCTGGGCCCTTTGATGCGTTAAATATATTTACATTTCAACACGAGAGTGAACGTTAAATTAGTTTATCATGCGTCTCTCTTTGTAAATAGTATGATGGGAAACATTTTCATCGCGATAAAATACGTTTTGTATCAACAAATTGGATTCATTGCCTTTTGTGTTAATTTGTGTTACATTCTTTTTACATCGTTTTCTAGTTTAGCAACACAAGCTTGTCACTTATATGTGGAGTTCTTTCTACGATTTTCTATGAAGTTATCGTTTCGATTCTTTATAATAACTGATTTGATTATTTGGAAGTTACTATTTCGTTTTATTTCGATATTTTTTATAGTTTGTCCGTCTGAGCGTGATAAACTAAAAACTACCGAACAAGTTTGCACAGTATTTTTACTTAGAACATTAAAGACCAAAAATCCATATAGTAGCCCTGTCTCGTCACGATGTTATCCTTCACCGCTAGCGTGTGGTATTGCGACTACAAGTTCACCGTGTGGTACCCGCATTGGGTATCAAACCTGGGTCTCCCGCTTGCGAGTCCATTGTTCTAACCACTGGGCTACCACCGCTGTCAATATGACGGGTGTAAAACCGTAGTTGTAAACTATTAGAACTGCGTCAAAACATTTTTTTAACTTGAAAACATTACTACTCACAGCTGAAGAACGTCATTAACTCATGAGTTTTTAAATGCTACCAATTTATGCTCGATTTTGCTGACGCTACCTACCACGAAGGATAGCTCATTGATAGCTCATGTTACAACGGTTCACGTGGGTTACGCTGTCTATACCGAATTACAGCGAACACGCCATCCTGACGTCAATACGACGGTGTAAAACCGTAGTTGTGAACTATTACCTATATCTGCGTCTAAAACATTTTTCCATACATTACTACTAACATCTACTTGCAGCGTTTTGCCGCCACGTCAAATAAATCATTCAATAAATGGAGACTCTTATTTACTCTAAGCCTAATGTTTATCTCGACGAAACCTGTTTGATGGTGTTTTTTTATAGCGGACGATAAATTTTGGCGGTTACAGAACTTCCGTGGGCTAACGATGAACTAGTTTTTACACGCTGCTCTGTGCGCCTACACAAGTTTGTTAGGCGAGGTCTACCCACAGAGTAACCATTTCTTTACAATGCATAGTCAATTAACCATAGATATGTTACTATACTAAACATATGTTATATCTTCTCTATTATATAAAAATGAATCGCTGCATGTGTTGGTAAGCGCAAATCTCGAGAGCTGATGAACCGATTACGCTAATACTTTTTTTAGAATATTCCTTGAAGTACGAGCATGGTTCTTACGGGGATAAAAATAAAAAAATATTAAAGATTTGTCTGTTAGGCGATAAGAAGTTCGCTAGGTCAGCTAGTGTTAGATAAGTTTAAATACTTCGTTATTAAAAGGCGACTCAGGGACATAAACTGGGGGGTGGGCAGCAGCGCCCCTTGCAGTACAATGGGGTAATGGGCATTACCCACCAATGATGGCACAACCTTGCGCTATGGCGCTCATTAGGGGAGGGCTATGTCCAGCAGTGGACTAATATAGCCTGAAGAAGAACAAGAATGATTTTCACGGTAATGTTATTAAATTATCTATCTATCTATCTATCTATCTATCTATCTATCTATCTATCTATCTATCTATCTATCTATCTATCTATCTATCTATCTATCTATCTATCTATCTATCTATCTATCTATCTATCTATCTATCTATCTATCTATCTATCTATCTATCTATCTATCTATCTATCTATCTATCTATCTATCTATCTATCTATCTATCTATCTATCTATCTATCTATCTATCTATCTATCTATCTATCTATCTATCTATCTATCTATCTATCTATCTATCTATCTATCTATCTATCTATCTATCTATCTATCTATCTATCTATCTATCTATCTATCTATCTATCTATCTATCTATCTATCTATCTATCTATCTATCTATCTATCTATCTATCTATCTATCTATCTATCTATCTATCTATCTATCTATCTATCTATCTATCTATCTATCTATCTATCTATCTATCTATCTATCTATCTATCTATCTATCTATCTATCTATCTATCTATCTATCTATCTATCTATCTATCTATCTATCTATCTATCTATCTATCTATCTATCTATCTATCTATCTATCTATCTATCTATCTATCTATCTATCTATCTATCTATAATCAGCCCACATCAACCCACTGCTGGGCATAGGCATCCTTTTTATTGCGCCATTCCTCACGGTCCTGTGCTAACCTGATCCATCTCTGGCCCGCAACCCTCACGATGTCGTCTGACCATCGTGTCGGTGGTCTGTCTACCAACCTCCTACAACAACATTACAGAACCTCACTCCTGTAACCCAGAAACGTAGGCAGAGACTGGGGCAGAGTCATTTGCCACGCTACTTACAAATTTCTTTCTGTTCATCATCAACATTCATTAGTTTTAGCATGCACGCACACCAGTTTGGCGTACTTCTAATCTTGCCCTGTCCTAATCGACATGGGTTTGATTCAAGACAAGCTAACAGACAGCCCTATTTCGTTCATAAATTTAGGGGAAACAAAGGAAGATATAAAACGTGCTTTATCCGACGGCAAAATTAAATACCGTCATAAATTATGTTTTACAGTTTAATACCCGCCCGATGGTATATTAACATACGAGACGGCCGCAGGTAAAATCTGCGGTCATAATATACACAAGTAAAGAAGAGAGGCGCGGTCGCAAAAATTTAAGGACCAAAAAGGTTAGGTATTACCTTGAGAGAAATAGTGGCTGAGAAGCAAAAAAGTTTCGTATTTACATATTGTTGCATGAAATATTCTTTGGTCGATAGAATTCAAAGTGCTTTCATAGCATATGTTATATTGAGTAGGCACCTGTTGTGGTTTACGCGTATTATGTTGGCCGACTCAAGGCAAGATACATACCTACTATTATAATCAAACATAAACATTAAGTTATAATAGCAAGCATGATAGGAATAATAAGTGGGATATACCTACAGACGAAAAGAAAATAAAAAAAAATATTTAATAATATAATGTAATAAGGTAAGAATATTCAGATAAAAGAAGGGCAGTAGCCCAGTGGGTAGAACAAAGGACTCTGAAGCGAGACACCCAGGTTCGAAACCGAGTGCGGGCAATGACTTCGTTTTCTGAGTTACATACATTTTTTGAAGTAACAGTAGCAATACCACTCGCTAACTGTGAAGGAAAACGTGGTGAGGAAACCTGAGAGTTTGAGGGGTTAAAATACTTCAGCGCTTGAAATTGCCAATTTGCGGTGGGTACGCCTGACGATTAAGCCTATAGGTACTCTCTCTCTGACAGAAGGCCTGTACCATACAGTGGGACGTTTATGGGCAGCATAAAACAAAAAAGAATATCCATCATTCTACACCAGACCACAATCAAGTCAATCAATACGCCCCTATTCATCCACTGCTGGACGCAACCCGCCTCCAAGGCTGGAAACTTCCTTGTTTCCTATAGGCCATCATCATGCAGCTGGGAGCAATCTGCTTTGTCGTGAGATCATAGGCCTGCGAGCTGGTGGACGTCCTATCCAGTTTTGTGTCTCCACTCGTGAACCTTTGCACCCCATTGACCATCGGTTCTTCGGCATATATGACCAGTCCACTGCAATTCAAATTCTATTTGTATTGGACAAATACATTATTTTTGAACTAATACTTTCGTAAGCACAACACATTGTAGACATTTTTAAAAACCTATTTAGAGGCTAAAAATTTCACCCATGCCGGGATTCGAACCCGCAACCTCTGGCTGTCCGTACCAGTGGGCGACTCACGGCATCAGTGAAATTTCGAACCTCTTTACAATATTCTCTGTATTACGTACAGGCAGCGACATCTGACTTAAGCAAATTGCATTACTTACAGCCCCGACTACCTACTTTGCAGTTAGGTTTAACATCGGAACGATATCACTGTACCCACATGATTACACTATTTTTTATTTTTAATGCACTAACCCGTGCTAAGGAACAAATTTAAAAACCTATTTAGAGGCTAAAAATTTCACCCATGCCGGGATTCGAACCCGCAACCTCTGGCTATCCGTACCAGCGCTCTACCAATTGAGCCAATGGGCGACTCACGGCATCAGTGTAATTGTAGACATTGGTCGGATTCTTCCGATATAACAACACTCGTGAGTAGATCCGGACTAAAAGTCTAGAATTCATTATTTTTTGTTTGTATTTTGTTAATGATGATTTAATTGCATAGTGGGCAAGGTGGAACTGTCATCGTCATTTTGTGCCAAGAGTTCCTAAAACAAACGTAGGAAAAAATTTGGGTTTTGTTTTATCATGTGTAGTGTTTGTAAATAAATTTAATGTGCCTTTAGGGACCGTAATTAATTTCTCTTAATTCTTTTCCATATATTACTTTGAACACAGTAATTTTTGACGTTTTCTGAATGTTGTCCTTATTTTCCCTGGTAAAGGCCAACCACACGCTGGGTCTAGCGCATGTTATGAAAGATCGATGATAACATTGTTTATTGATTACTTACTGCCTGGCCCATTGTAACAGAAAATTTGCTTTTAAGCTTAACCACGTATAAAATTATTGGAATTTAGTGCTTCATTGAACGCACGATGCAAAATAGCACGCAATACCTAGACGATAAGGATAACTTTGGCTCGGCAATGATTATGATGAGTCTGTGAGTAGGCGGAGACTTTTCGCAGGCGATACCAAAAATATTACCCAACTATATTGAAAAAATTGTTCTCATTACTCTGCGCTTTACAACGCCGATCCGCGGTAGGCAGGCGTGGTGGTTAAGCACACGCTCTCTCTTTCCGAGAGAAGAACTGTGGCCCACAGTACGTATAAACGACGTGTATAAGCTGTTTTTATTATATGTAGCCTAAAAATGTCCCACTGTAGCATTATTATTATTGTTACTGAAAAAAACAAGTTGTCCAGGAAACACTGGTTGGTGATAAAAAAGCGAATATAGAGTGCTTTGCAAGGCGCGTTAAGCCGTTTGTGCCGGCTGTCATATAATGGCAGTGGTGAAGCCGATTTGTGAGATAAACGTCACTTTCGCGATTCGTCACATGAGACATAGACCACCTTCGCGCGAAGCCACAAGAGATATAGGTGACTTTCGTGATTCGATGTCGGAAGCGTTACAAGGGAGACATATAAAGGTTGATATCGAAGCGAACATTTCCAATTCAAAGACCAGGATTGCCACTTGCTACGATCGTGATAAACCTGCTTTGCTTCATCAAATTTTTATTGCATGCACGCAAGCCGGTCTTGGCCCCCGTGGCGGAGTAGGGCCTAACCGTCCTGCGATGCAGGAAGAGACCCTTGTCCAAGCAGTAGGTACATACAAGGGTTGATATCCAAGCCGGTTTTGGGTACTTTTTATCATGCCGTTTGCTAGCACGTCTTGTATTTGGTAGGTATGCCCCCCCTAAGTCATTATATCCCGTTGTTTAATTTCCAATTTTTTTTTGTTAACATTGTTTCCGCCATATTTTTTACAAAATACTTATATAGAAATAGAGGTCGCACTGTATCATGGACTTGTCAGGAACACATACACGCACTATTTGATTGAGACCGGAGGTCCTCGCCGTTTGGAACATAAAACACGCAAGTTCGAAAAAGAGATAATTATTATAGAAAAATAAAAATAACATTTGAGTTCTATAACATTTGAGTTCGACGACCTCTGTGGCGTAGCGGTACCGCATCTACCTACCATGCAAGAGGTCCCGGGTTCGAATCCCGGCTGGAAACAAAAAAAAACCCCAGGTCTTGGATGTTTACATGTTTGTGATGTCGTTGTTTCTGGTTCCCACGACACAGGATATCCTAGTGTGGGGCCAGAGGCAATGTATGTGCCTGTATGTAAATGTTATGTTATGTAAATCTATATTTCTCAATATTCGTGACACTGTGAAATACGTTACAAATACGTGTAAATTCTACGTACGCAATTTTTATTTTCACATACAATATTTCGTTTTGGTGGGGACGCAACTTTAAATTTAAAGCTTTGATGTATTGAGAGTTAGGTTAAGTTGCAAATAAAATACATGGTACTAAATAACCGACATTTTCAATTCGTAACATAAGTTTTTTTTCATCTCTTAGAGCCGTCAAATCTTATCTGATTTTGACAATTCGTTTTTTTTTCTTCGTATATTTTAGTTCAGTGACGATTTCACTAATATTATATTATTTTTAATGCACTAACCCGTGCTAAGGGCACTTTTATATACCTATTTAGAGGCTAAAAATTCCACCTATGCCGGGATTCGAACCCGTGACCTCTGGCACGGATAGCCAGTGGTCGTGGGTTCAAATCCCGGCATGGGTGGAATTTTTAGCCTCTAAATACGTTTATAAGATTTCACTAATACCTTTGTGGATCGAATTCGAGAAGTTCAAATTTTAAAGCAAGTATTACCTTGCTTTTAAACGCTTTCTTCATATGATTTCATACAGTAACTCGCCATCTAATGTCTGGTGGACATAGGTGCAGTATGTAATTTTTCAGATCATTCGCCCCTCTTTTCGATTCTGGGTAGATAAACGGCATTATGTATAATTAAAATATTCTGTTTCAACCCGGAGGTGAAATATATCAAATCATCGTAATTAGCAGCACTAGAACAATTGGAGTCTGATACACTAGAGATAGATAAATAAATAGAATGATAAAGAAATAGATATAACGTTTATTTAGTACCATTAAATAGGAGAAGCGCTCGTGGCCTAGGCGTACCGAATGATTGGAACCAATCACGTGGTTGAGCAACAACAGGCGCCGTCAGGTGCTGGATGGGTGACCGTCCCATGACTATCGCTAGTGGCATTTTTCCGAGCGCTTCCGTGCTTCGCAAGGCACGTTAAGCCGTTGGTGCCGGCTGTCATGTAATGATGAGGTTGTGTTATGTTTTTTTCTTTGAGTTAACTTTATTTAAGCACTAATTCACTGTCTAGACACTTTAAAGACAATCTTAAATGGATAGTAAAGCTAGCTCTATTAAATAAAAATCTAAACTTCATTGACTTCTCAGCGAACCCTTAACCACAAAAGTTGGTGGCATAAAATAAAATTGCCATTAAAAGTTAAACCTTCATTACATTGAAACATTTTAAATCCAATTCTTATTCGCTATAACATAGCAAAGTTTAGTGCTCCATTAAGGCAGAACAAAACTTCTATTTTCATTACATGTAAGTAGAAAAGTTAGAGAGAAAAGTATTGTCATAATTCGATATTTAGTTTGATTAGGTAAATGATTAGGAAAATATTAATTTCTTTGAAAAAAAATACAAAAACAAATTACTCTGCAAAGCAACTTTTGTATGAACTTTTGTACGTCAGGACGTAATGACTGATTAATTGAAACTAAACGGTTGTTACTTATGCGAGACAAAAGATGAAATTACATCATAGCAGATATTAGTATAAATTAGGTTTAATTGTTCTGAGGTATGGGTACTGTTATAATCACCTTCCCTTAGAGACTGTATGCGTGGGAAAGTGCTGACGCGTCAGTAGGTGCATTCGACACGTGGAGCCTTTTTCCCATGGCATGACGCAAGACCAGTCACACAGTCGTACCATTTTGCAATTCAATATCCGGACTCGTGAAAGACGGTCATCTCTACTGTTCCATTTCTATTATTTAATTTCCTTTATTTTCAATTTCGTAATAAACGTGTTTTAAGAAAAATATCTTTTTTAAAAAGACTCTCCTGACCCGCCCCGTAACAGTGGTGTCAGAAGTGGGATCTGCTGGTGGAAATCGCATTTCCCAGCATCTCAGACGCGAAAAACGTAAAAACGTGAAAACGCGAAAAACCGGACCGCAGTGAAACTATGTGAAAAACTGTGTCAAACTCTTCATGCTGTGAAATCCTTACGCTGTGAACTTTATCCTGTGAACTTTTGTGTCCTGTAATTGCGACAGTCAGCCTTCAACCCTGGAGCCTGTCGATACAGCCTGCCGTCCTCAAAGTCACTGCCGCCGCCGTGCTGCCGCTCATCGTGTTCTCCGAATCGTTGCGCCATCCGTAACTCTCCGTGTCCTGCTTCCAAGACGGGCCCGCTGCTGCTGCCCGTATAAGTACCTACCTACTTACCTGGTACTTACCTATGGTCGTCGCTGTCGCCGAGTCTCCGTGTCCATCACCGTCGCCTCCGTCGTCGTCGTCGTCGTCCTGCAACAAGAAACTTCAAACCGCAATGTCTACCACTCTCCAGCTCGCCGTGATCCTGTGAGTCTAACATTTAATTAACCGTTATTGTCACGAGTCCTTTCTATATCCATTCTATTTCCTTACATTGACTATTTTACCAACTCGAGTACATACCTACCTTATTTACTATTTCCAATTCTAAGCGTGCCGCCGCTCGTTCGTGTTATTATCTAATAGGTATTTCTCAAACAAAATGGCCAAGTCCGAACAATCCACTCAAATTTTATTAACAGAGCCGTATCCCATACAAGTCCTCTGTAGCTTCATTTCCCCGTACAAAGGAGACAGGGAAACATTAACAGCATTCCTTACAAATTGTCAAAATGCCCTAGATCTGTCATCGCGAAGCCAGACAGACTTACTCCTAAAATTTATAATATCTAAACTCGAGGGCAAGGCCCAAATCGCTTGCTCAAACCGTGAATTCAGCAGTTTCGATGAACTCAAGGCTGTTTTACAACAAAACTTTGGTCAGAGGAAACATTACAACCATCTCCTGCTTGACCTTCAATCATGTAAGCAAATGCTGAATGAAACCGTAGCGCAATTTGCTCTCCGAATCGAAACGTCCCTCACAGATTTACAGGCTGAAATTCATAATGCTAACTCCCTTAAAAAGGAGCTGCCAGGACGTCTTGCTATGACAGAAGATTTAGCCCTGTACACATTTTGTCTAGGTCTCAATTCACGCTTAAGTAACATCGTGCGTTGCCGAGAGCCGAAAACGCTCAACGATGCCGTGATAATGGCCGTGGAGGAAGAAAACATTCTAAATCTCTTAAATAAGTCAACATCAAGGCCGACCGAGGCCCCTAAACAAAAATTCTGCAGACGTTGCAACAAGCCAGACCACTTAGAGTCTGAATGTTTCAGGCGTGACTCTCGCGCCCTAGTTCCATATAAACCAAATCCTCGCCCTCAGCGAGATTATTCAGATGGGTCTCAAGGGCCTTCCAACCCAGCAGTTTGCAGATACTGCAAAAACGAGGGCCACGACATAAGTCAATGCAAAAAACGTCAATTCAATAACGCCCGGAGAAATTCGAACAACAACCCTTATCAATTCCAGCATAACGTTACAGTCGAGTCACCTCCACTATCGACCTCCGGCGAAGAGGCTGACGAAGATAACTGTAATTTAAACTAAGCAACGGGGTATCGCATTCGTGTCGACGAGTACCCAGTAATTATGCAGGCACCCTATCGACTCCCTCTGAATCGGCGAAATCGCCCGAGTCCCAAATTCTAAATCCCTCTGTATCCAAGGCGAGAAAGCCTAAGCGAGTCAGGTTTAACTTGCCGACTCCTATTTCTAAATCTAAACGACAGATAGGTCGTCAGAATAAACAACACCCCAATGACTCAGCGAGTCCTTCTATTTCAAGGGTTGAAAACTCATCGTTACCTTCTATTTCAGCCACTAAGCCCAGTAACGTCAAAATAAACTCTGCTTCCAAATCAAGTCCTCAAAATCCTCCCTCGGGAGCCTCTGTTTCTTTGAGCCAAAAACCCAAACAAATCTCTGAATCCAAAAAGACTTCTAAGCCGAAAGAAAATTCCAAGCCTAAGCCTAATTCTAAGTCTAATTCCATATCAATTCATGAGATTAATACAACCTATAAAAAGGTGTCTCTGCCACACGTTTGTCTCAAAACAAACTACTCAGATAACGTGTTGTGCTTTCTCATCGATACTGGTGCAAGTGTCAGTATAGCTAAGCTATCACACAGAAGCCATCACTCTCGAACGACACCATAAAGCTTAAGGGCCTAAGCGACAATGATTCATACTGCGAAAGCCTTGGCGTATTCCAAATCCAATTCGACTTTCAAACAGACACAGGTTCAATATCGTTCGACCATGAGTTCCACGCCATCAGCGAAAATGTGAACTTGAACTATGACGGGATATTAGGTAACGATTTCTTATCGCGCCAAAATGCCGATGTCCGCTACTCAAACCACTGTCTACACATACAGGGTAATCTCATCCCTATAGAATTCAATCAGCCTACCTACATAATTCCAGCTCGTTCTGAAGCCGTCATAGAATGTTCAATAACGAATGACAGTTCCGAGTTCCACAACACCAAAGAAGCCTTAGTGCTAGACCATTCAATTTCCGAAGGCATCTTTGTAGCAAATAGCCTCGTCTCTATCAAGCCCAATGGAAAAATAAATATATCAGTCCTTAATACCACCAATTCCGAAATAAAAGTCACAGACTACAAAGTCACCTTGACACAGACGTGTCACATACCGAGTTCGACTTCTAACTCCCAAGAAAACATATACTCCGTGTCCTCTAGCGACTCCAATCGACACAATCGCGTCCTTGACAACATTCGCACCTCCCATCTTAATAGCGAAGAAGAAAAACGCTTAATCGACTGCTGTTCTAAATACACTGACATCTTTTACTTGGAAGGCGAACAATTAACCTACACGAATGTTACAAAACACACCATTAATACAGGTGACTCACAACCCATTCACGTCAAGTCATACAGATTTCCAGAGTGTCATAAGGACAAAGTTGAACGGCAAATTAAATCGCTTCTAGACCAAAAAATAATTCGTCCTTCCAACTCCCCTTGGAGTGCGCCCGTATGGGTCGTGCCAAAAAAAATGGACGCTTCGGGCAAAAAGAAATGGCGCTTAGTCATAGACTATAGAAAGTTAAATGACGTCACCGTCTCTGACGTCTATCCTTTGCCCCTTATCTCTGATATTCTCGACCAATTAGGTCATTCAAAATATTTCACGACACTGGACCTAGCCAGTGGTTTTCATGAAGTCCTTATGGACCCTCTCGATGCCCCTAAAACAGGGTTTACCGTTTCTACTAACAATAGTGCCGCTGGACATTACGAATTCTCTAGAATGCCTTTTGGGCTTAAAAACGCCCCTGCTACATTCCAAAGACTTATGAACACCGTCCTATGTGGCCTTCAAGGTCTCCACTGTTTCATATATCTTGACGACTGCATCGTCTACTCTCACGATCTCGACTCACACATGCAGAAGCTGGAACTCGTATTCTCAAAATTCCGAGAAGCGAATCTCAAGTTGCAGCCTGACAAGTGTGAGTTCTTACGCCGAGAAGTCGCCTATCTCGGCCACATAATAACGGACAAGGGTGTTTCTCCGAATCCTGACAAAATCAAGGCAGTCACCGATTTTCCAACTCCTAAGAATCCCAAGGATATTAAGTCATTCCTAGGCCTAGTGGGCTATTACCGTAGATTTATTGAAAATTTCAGCAAAATCACAAAACCTCTGACGTCACTCCTTAAAAAGGACGCTGAATTTCACTGGGAGCAAGAACAAAAGAACGCCTTCTCTATTCTAAAATCTAAACTAACTTCAGCCCCATTGCTCCAGTACCCCGACTTCGAAAAACCTTTCATACTTACCACGGATGCTTCCAATTATGCTGTCGGGGCCATTCTATCCCAAGGTGACGTTGGCAAGGACAAGCCAATCGCCTACGCATCACGAACACTAAACAAGGCCGAAGGCAACTATTCCACTATTGAAAAAGAACTTTTGGCCATCCTATTCGGCGTCAAAACTTTCCGTCCATACCTCTATGGTCACAAATTCAAAATCGTAACTGACCATCGGCCCTTAGTTTGGCTATTCAATGTCAAAGACCCCAGTTCGAAGCTAATTCGCTGGCGTCTCAAATTAGAGGAGTACGACTAAGAGATCATTTATAAACAAGGCAAACTAAATTCTAACGCCGACGCCCTATCCAGATTTCCCGTCAATGTCAATGTCAATGTCACAGATCCGATTGTAAATCGAAGTAACGCAAGCGGTAATAGTCCACCCGCTGCCGATAACAACTCGCAGTCCCCTCAGCTTCCGCCCATGCCTTCTACGTCCGAAACCTACGAGCAGTATTTGCAAAGTATCCGCCGTTCTCCTATATCCTACGACACTGAAATCCAAGAGTTCAATGAACCTCTGCTGAAAGCTAAATGCAAAGTCATTACTTACCCTACCTCAATCGACTTAGACGAATCTGTCCCATATTGCCAAGAAATACTCGAAGCCTCGACTAGTGAACCAGACATCCGCACTATCGAGCGCGAACTCTACACATATTATTCTACATCAAATGAAAAACACTTATTCACACATCTATTTCTTCGCGTGCATCACTATGACGAAATGTCATACAAAGACATATTTAACCTACTTCGAGATTTTAGAGACATGATAAGATTCTGGTATAGCGAAGAAAAAGAATTTGCCATCTCAGACTTTTCCGATCCATTTTCCAAACTTTCATTCTCAAAAATATATAACATCCTCGCATTTCTATTTCATGGTACAGGCGTCAAGGTCAACATATATCATAATTCTATTTTATACCCTACGCCTGACGAGGTCAAGAAAATTCTAAAAGATCATCATGATTCGCCCACTGCCGGACATCCGGGTATCTCGCGCATGCTAGAGCGCATCAAATCAGGGTACTGGTGGAAATCGATGCGGCAGGATATCGAAAACTATGTAAAGAACTGTCGATCTTGCCAAATCAACAAACCCTTGAGGCAAACAAATCGTGCTCCAATGATAATAACATCTACCGCCACCAGACCGATCGAAAAAGTTTTCCTGGACATTGTGGGTCCACTTCCAGAAACTTACGAATTCCAATTCAAGTTCATCTTAACACTCCAAGATGATCTTAAAAAATATTCCCAGGCGTATCCATTACAGACAAGCAGCGCCGAGGAAACTGCCAAAAAATTCGTCCATTTCATAGCTCACGTCGGAATCCCCAAAATCATCGTCACTGATCAAGGCACGAACTTCTGTTCAGAGGTGTTTAAACAACTGGAACGCTTATTCGGTATTAAACACCTTATCGCATCCCCTTATCACCCTCAAACATGCGGTGCCTTAGAGAGAAGTCATTCGACCCTTAAGGAATATTTAAGACCCTTTGTCAACGAAAATGCTCATACATGGGACCTTTATTTAAACACGGCCATGTTCTCATAAAACACTAACGTCCATACCACTACCGATTTCTCCCCATTCGAATTGTTATTCGGGTTCAAACCCTATATCCCAAAGTCAATAGATACACTCGAAAGTAACACGTACACCGACTACATGAGAGTTCTAAATCATCGGCTCTACTACAGCCGACAAAAAGCATTACAAAACATTCATCTCTCTAAAGAACGGTCTAAAAAACATTATGACTCTCGTGCTAAGCCTACCACTTATAGCGTAAACGACACGGTGTATCTAAAGTGCCATCATAAACAAAACAAGGCTCTATCACCAGTGTGGAAAGGGCCATATAAGATCGTAAAAATAAATGGCAACCACACGGTCACACTCTTAATCAACCGTAGACACGTGCGTTATCATTACGACGAAATCAAGCTCGCCGCAGACCAAACGGCACCATAATAATAAGTCTCCTATAATAGTAAGTACCTATTTTTATTTATTTATTCCAGGTCATTGCTCTCGCTGTATCCCTGTGAGTTCGTCTCACCTATTCGAGGAAGTTCCGGCCTATTCTTTGATAAGCTTATAAACGTCAAGTTCACAAACGACGACTGGAATGTACTTATATCGATATTAGTCACGTAAAGCCAACGTTTGATAAAATCGATTATTTACTCGAAAAGGTAAATACCTTCTGTAGCCCTTTTATATCATCCCAAATTAAAACAGATTGTTCTAACTCTTTATCCGCATTACGTAATTTACGTGACGTCAATATTCGAAAATTCTCTTCTATTTCCCATCTAATGTTAAAAAAACAAAATCCTCGCATTAAACGTGGTCTTTTCGATATCGGAGGCTCATTGCTTAACACGTTCTTCGGTACTTTAGGCTCTGATGACGCTATAAAATTCACTGACGCTATCAACAAAGTACAGACAGATGAAAAACATCTGAGGCACTTAATGAAGGATAACATTCACGTTATCAAGTCTACTATATCTACGTTCAACAACACTATGAGTAAAGTAGACGAGAACGAAAAACGTCTCGTCCAAAATATGGAAGCTATACGCTCAGCCATGTCAGCAATAAATAATTCTAATGATAAATTACAAGCAAAAACGCAGGTCTCGTCCTTGCTGAACTCCTTAGAGTCCATTATCACCTCTGTTTCCTTTGACATTGATGACGTAAACAATGCCATTCTGTTTGCAAAGTTAAACATCTTGCATCCGACTGTACTTAGTCCACATCAGCTGTACAGCGAACTCAAAGGGCACCGAAACGACTTACCTCAGCACTACGAACTACCGGTGTCTCTGTCACTACAAAATATTAACGAGATAATTGATGTATCTCAGCTGGTATGCTACTATCATACTGATAAAATAGTCATTGTAGTAAAAATTCCCTTAGTCCTACCGCAAACTTATGAACTTTTCAATGTCATTCCTTTACCAATTCCCTATGACAGTTCCAAACCCGAGACTTTCGCTCTTATTGCTCCTTCCAGCCCTTACGTGGCAATAACGAGCGATCATATGTTCTACTCATTGATCAAAGACTTGTCAAACTGCAAAGTGATTAGTGAAAAGTGCTATGTGTGCGTGTTAACAAACGTTTACTCAACAATCGCGAACCCTCTGTGCGAAATTAGTTTATTAACGGATGTAGTTTCTAAGATTCCAGACTCTTGTAATATTAAGCTGTTACGCGGCTCTATCGACTTATTTCATAAGATAACTCATAACCGATGGATCTTCGTCCAATCGGAACCAGGCAGAAGCCACATAGCTTGCGGAGATAACCTGTACGATGAGATGTTATCTGCTACAGGCATCCTTTCGCTGCCGAAAAACTGTAAAGCATTTTTCAGGACCTTGCAGTTGTCCTCCACTGACAGGTATACGATTAATATAACTCAGACTCATACTATGTCAAACTTTAGCATAGTCATAGATGACTGTTGCGATAGAATTAAGGTTAATAAAACCCTGTTTAAGATTCCTATGGTTAAGTTAGATAGTGTTAACAATTTAGACTCACTCTTACATGCCAGTGTCCATCTCGATCAATCTGAGAGCGAGATTAACGAAATCGAGAATTCCAATCATCTCCAAAAATACGGAGTTCATTATATGTCACTTAGTTATATAGTTAGTATTATGTTTGTGTTCTATTTACTGTATAAGGGTAGGAAAATAATCCTACGGGAAAATATGTTTTCTAGTTGCACTGAAATTTTCAATAAACGCCGTAACCCGGAAGTTAAACCAGATTTACCTTTGTCAACAATTATACCTACTAAGGACACAGCCAACAACCATTCCTCTATCGCTGAAGCTGAAGATATGGTCCATGTTCAGCATCCAACTCCTCAGAAGAGAAATATTGTACTTGCAAGATCCTTATCTAACATAAAATAATCCTGTCAACGAGATCCTTATTATGGTAGATAGTTAAGAACGTAGGTTAATTCTAGATCTAAGTTTAATACTGACATACCTAATATTAGTTTGTGAATCTGGAGCGAGTCCTGAAATTTCACATCACCCTTTCCGTGATGTTCAATCTTAAGGGGGGGGGTTGTTATAATCACCTTCCCTTAGAGACTGTATGCGTGGGAAAGTGCTGACGCGTCAGTAGGTGCATTCGACACGTGGAGCCTTTTTCCCATGGCATGACGCAAGACCAGTCACACAGTCGTACCATTTTGCAATTCAATATCCGGGCTCGTGAAAGACGGTCACCTCTACTGTTCCATTTCTATTATTCAATTTCCTTTATTTTCAATTTCGTAATAAACGTGTTTTAAGAAAAATATCTTTTTTAAAAAGACTCTCCTGACCCGCCCCGTAACAGTACACCCTAAGTAGGTTAGTACATGGTTTTCAGTTTGATATGTGAAATAAAAATTTGCTCAAAACATTTTGTGTTCATCGCGTGTATCGTACACAGATCAGTCGCATGAGATGCATTTTATTGCACACATAAAAGGTACTTAAAACACAAAATTTACAAAGTAAAAAGTATACACGGCGAGCTTATATTTGGCACTCATGTAACTAAAGTATCACCATCATAATCATCAACCCATTTTGTCCCCACCGAGGGGCACGGGTCTCTTCCCTAAGGAAGGTATAGGCCATACTCCATGATGTAAGTCAAGTCCGGATGGGTGGAGTCTTGCAAGATAGTGGCTGGTCTTACTGTCAGAAGTTATCAAGCAACCCTAAAGCCTCTGACTTGGCTTAACGACGACCATCTATCGAATTTCATCATTCGTTTCATGTACACAACTAGAATGTTTTCAGTGTATTTATTAAGAAGTATTTCTGACACATGTCACTCTATAATGCGTATTAACAAGTCCAGTCTCTTTCAACTTATGCTACAGGGAAAGATTCCAGGAAGAAGGCGACCTGGGAGACCAAAGATATCATGGCTACACAACTTGCGGCAGTGGTTTCAACAGAGTACCAGTTCCTTGTTTGTATTGGCAACCTCGAAAAGCAAGCTAGCCGAATTAGTTGCCAACCTCCGATAGGAGGCGGTAGGGACATGAAGAAGAAGTATCTATTAAATTAAATTCTCAAGACAAAATAATCGTTTTACTTCCTAGAAGTTCTGTAATAACTGACTACGTTAGGTTCTGTTACTTGTTCAGTTATTACAGAAGTTTCTGCACCGGCAAGAGCCGAGGCTCACTACATAATGAAACAGTACGGTGTATGCAATCGCTACGTTATCGGTAAGTTTCAGCAAGAATCCAGGAATTTAGACATCTTCAATAAAGCGATGTCATTCAAAGGTTGTATTCGTGAGTAAAAATTACATATGTCAAGGAAAGGGCGTGGGGGTGTCGCACTTGGGGAAGACAGGGGTAGAAATAATAATCTAAGATACTTACAATATTAACAAAATATTATTTACAAATAGATAAGAAGTGGGTTGAGGATAATGGGTTCGTGCCCTACACCAGTTGGTTGGTTCAGCCCACGCTGCCGATAGGTACTTATCTAGGCTGGACCAACCAACTGGTGTAGGGCACCCAACGTGGGGCAAAGGGTTGCAGACAAGAAAATATTAGTATTATAAAAATACTGATTAAAAATGGCCGCTAGGGCGGTTGGAGACTGGGGGCGTAGCTGAGCGCACACCAACTCCTTCCGTGGTCAAATTTCAATGATCCGCAAGAGCCGAGATGAGTGAGTGAAAAAAATAGCTGAATGAAAGTATTGAATGAGCGATTGCCACAGATAATTCAAAGATAGCTCAAAATAGTGGCCAAGAACGAGTAAAAGAAGAAAATTAAATTAAAATAATAATTTTATGAAACGAAAAAACGTAAAGTTGGAAATAGAAAAATATTAATTTTAGTACATTGCGTATTTGGCTAAAAATAAATAACGCTACAGGGGGGACACCGAGCTTTGCCTAACCAATCACGTCGATTATCACGATATCGCGGCTTCACTCGATGGAAACTTTACCTATATTATAGTGATAATTTATTTATGATATAAAGTACGAGAAATGATTCAACGAAGACTTTTTATATAATAAAACCCCACCTTCATCATAATCGCCTAGTGGCACCTCTGCAGTGGCACATATTTTTTCGTAATAATATTATGTCATATTTCATTGTCTCATTGTACCTGCACGCCCTAGTACTTTCACTCAGGAGGACCTAATGATTGCAAGTGATATACCAGTCAGCGTCGCAAAGTTCTGGGCCGCATCTGTAGTTGAGACTGATGTGTTTTATTCTGCTCAATAAACATTTTTCATTTCATTTCATGATGAAAATTGTTTTGCCATCGACAGGCTAACAAGATATGCAAGTTGATAAAAAAGTGGGTGGGGCTAAATTACAAATCCGATGGTTCAACGTGAAACCTGTGGTGAAACGTGTAAAAGCGTTATATTTCAGCTCAATCTTTGCGATGTGTTACGCGGCGTTGACGCCATCTAGCGGCACAAATTAATAAAATTGGAGTAATGGCTACTTACTTAGTTGTCTTGCTTAACAATATATAAATAAATTACTCAGAACATCTCGTGTTAGTACAGTCTGTTAGCTTTTAGAATATACCTCGGGCTATAGAGTAGGCTCCGGTTTTCTCCGAAAGCACACTAGTGTAATAGTACTTCCTGCTCTGTATAAAAGTTTTCTTCACTACTTTGAAAAGTTATGTAAATTAAGTGTTTGACTGTCGCTCCGGGGCATACTTGATGCAGAGGATCTCCCTCGCTGTGCAACGGGGTAACGCTGCAAGCGTTATGGGAACCTTTGGCTCGGGTATGTCTCGGGGCGGTTTGCTCGACAGTTAATTTTACTATTTTTATTTTTAATGCACTAACCCGTGTTAAGGAACAAATTTAAAAACCTATTTAGAGGCTAAAAGTTAATTTTAGTTTGTGTTTTTGCGTGCATATTATATTATTATTTTTTCTGACATATTTTTGTGCTTATGTATATTTTTTATATTTTATTACTTTGGACGAAACGTTTGTGGATGTATATTTTTATGCTTTTATGTGTAAGATTGTGCTCTGTATTTTATTCTATGCAAGTGATTATATTAAATTAAATGTTTCAACAGTGTTATATTAGTTCCGATATTTCTATTACACGAATTATATATCCGATTCTATCCGATAGTATATTCTAAAAGCTAACAGACTGTACCAGCTATTGCTGGGGCGACATGTTTTCGTTGCGTGCGGGCTAATGCGGTTTAGCAAGTGATCTCAATGAGTGCGATATATTTTGACGTAAAACGTCTTTCAGTTCGGTAGTCGAACCAAACTGAAAGAAGTTTCACGTCAAAATACAAAAAGACAAAATAATATTATTAATCTTCTTCTTCTTCAGGCTACATTATGTATTATTATATTAATATCATTTTATTTTTAATGCACTAACCCGTGCTAAGGACAATTTTAAAAAACCTATTTAGAGGCTAAAAATTCCACCCATGCCGGGATTCGAAGCCGCGACCTCTGGCTATCTGTGCCAGCGCTCTAGCCAACTGAGCTAATGGGCGACTCAACGGCATCAGTGAAATTTCGAACCTCTTTACATTATTCTCTGTATTACGTATATTATATATACGTGTATTAATATATTAATATTATTAATCTATATGAATATTTTCCTCTACGACTAATATTTTTCGTTATAAAAGCTGTCTAAAATGTATTCTAGTCTCGAACGTGGTACAAAAACGTTCTATACAAATCGGGAGTGAAAGGAATCGTCGGAAGTTGCGAGTTCTGAATCTTTTATCAACATTTGAGGTATCTCATGAAATGTTTCGTATGTATCTAAAGCCATATTATAATACGCTCGGAATTTCAAGGAAATAATGAAATCTAATGCCTATTTTTATTACGTTAAAGAAACTTGATTTTTCCGATTTTTACAGGTTTTTTGTATGTTTTTTATTTTTATTTATTTAAAAGAAGACATAAAAACCACCTTTGCATAATTTAGCAAACTGCTAATGCAGTTTATCGGCAAGCTTTTGGTAACAACACCAATATATTTTATTTGTAAAATGATAGTAGCAATACCACTAGCTAACGGTGAAGGAATATATAATAAGTCAGAGGTATTCAAAAACCTCAGCTTTTAACATTAACGTTTACATACAAGCACATACATTGCTTCTGGCCCTACACTAGGATACCCTGTGTCGTGGGAACCAGAAACAACGACATCACAAACATGTAAACATCCAAGACCTGGGCTTTTTTTTCCCAGCCGGTATTCAAACTCAAGACCTCTTGCATGGTAGGCAGACGCGCCACCGCTACGCCACAGAGGTCGTCCTTTGCCCTGCATGGGGCGTCTAAAGGCTACATTTTTTTATAGCATAATGCAAATTAACCCCAACCTAATATTGAATCAAGCGTAGCGTTTTTTTCGCAGCAATAAAAGACTATAATGTAATTTTATCTATTTTGGTCCAATGAATAAGCCGCACCAGATACCCCCGATCCGTCTTCACGTACAATCCATCAATTCCCGCTCACAAAAAACGCAAGTAACTTTCGTCTTATATATAAAGACTAGAGCAATGCTCTTATCTATCTATCTATCTATCAATGCGAAAGCGCGGACATTCAGTCGGGCTTTTCTAACTTGAACCATGCTGTCTCGACCAAGACCATGCACAAATTAAGATTTATAATTGTTGTAATAAAATGAGTATACTTTTGATAAATATACGATCTAGCAACATACATCTTTTAGTAGGGCGCCGTATCGCTAACAACCCCTAAGCTATACTCAGCTTACGCGGTGAGTACATTGTAGAGTTAGTCAGCCCCTCAGTAACGTAGAGCACTACTTTTAATAAACGTGGTAAAAAAGTTTATATAAATAAAATTCAAAGTTCTGACTGATTGACTCACTCGTCAACGCCCCGCCCAAGCCGTTGGACGTAGCAAACTGAAATTTTGCACAGAGGGTCTATACAGGGTGTCTCATTCGAATCGGTCAGTATGGGAAAGTCTGAAACTATAAGACATACGAAGATCTGTTCTGAGGAACCATGTCATCGATTTTAATAACAAGAAAAACTGCATTCATACATTTTAAAAAACATCTGTACTCCGTTCGGGAATCGAACCCGGTTGTTTGTATTGAATATGCCTTAATAGTGTTTCCTTGTAGTCATTTCGAGCACCTACTAAAATAAATTAAGTATGTGAAAACAATGCATTTTATTCATTTTAGACATCATGTTTCATACAGACATTTACTGCTTAAGACCTACACAATCGATATCTAAATAGAAATATTGTAGGTTTTTTTTTCAAAACAACCGGTTTCGATTCCCGAAAAGAGTACAGATGTTTTTTAAAATGTATGAATGCAGTTTTTCTTGTTATTAAAATCGATGACATGGTTCCTCAGAACAGATCTTCGTATGTCTTATAGTTTCGGACTTTCTCATACTGACCGATTTGAATGAGACACCCTATATATAATTTAGGCAAGGAATAAGACCGGATTTTTTTTAATTTAACCCCTGAGAGGGCGAAAATGATTGCCAAAATTTGTATGGGGTATAAAGAATGTGGTCTAATTTTCTTGAAACTTACGATACTCTTCAACAAAATTGATTGAACACTCTCGCGTGTTTCGCTGTTTTTATAAATTTAACCCTTAAGGGAATAAACGGGGATGCAAAAAAGGCCATGCGGACGAAGTCGCGGGCAAAAGCTAGTTAGAAATATACGTCTACGAGCTGAACTATATTTTCATTAGCGATCATCATTTCTATTGTGCAGCAGAGCCGAGCGAGATTCACACAGTCTCTCCTCTCTGCCCGTACATTTTGGTCCTTCGAGCCAGATTCTTGAGGAACCGACGGCATCAGTTGGTTTCCCCGGGTGTCCATCATCAACCAGCGCCTGTGGATTTACGGCGCGACTTCATGAAACAGTCATCATCGAGGTGGTGGAAATGTGTGCTGACAGCATGAAAAAGACATCGCTGCGGCCGAGTTCAAGAGAACCATTCTATTACAGTGTCAAGAAGAGCTGGAGAAGGGCTGCACGACCAGCGAGCTGGAGCAGATACGCCATGACAGTCACTAAGTTATCGTCGTCAGTCAATCAGTTCAGAAAGTATCATTCGTCAGGGATTCATTCACGCTAGTGATAAGTGGAGCCAAGTTTCGCCTTGCATAGTGTCGCTACGAGTTTGACATATTTTTTTAGAAATTGGGCCTCATTACACAAGCCAATACACATAAATATTGCCCAGTGTTATACAATTTTTATTTTTAATGCACTAACCCGTGCTAAGGACAATTTTAAAAACCTATTTAGAGGCTAAAAATTCAACCCATGCCGGGATTCGAACCGGCGACCTCTGGCTATCCTGGCACAGATAGCCAGAGGTCGCGGGTTCGAATCCCGGCATGGGTGGAATTTTTAGCCTCTAAATAGAATTTAAAATTGCCCAGTATGTTATTAGAAATTGACAAACATTAACAAACACAATGTTTTAATTTTATCTATCTGTCTATCTATCATTAGAAAAGAATATTTATCATATATATTTTATAAAGAGATCATTGTGATCTGATGATCTGTTTATTTGTGCCTGTATAATATATTTTTAATTGTTTTGTCCTAGTTCACTCTTTAGCACTAATTTACAGTTAACTGTAACACGTTGTGTAGGTCTGACACTTGCTCTTGACGCACAGGTTTTCCTAGTTCAAGAGCAAGAGCTTATACTCGTATTACAAGGTGATAGCCCTTGTAATACGAGTATACGCTCTTGCTCTGGCAAATTATATTATGACGGCCTCGGTGGTGCAGTGGTTTGGCAAGCTGACTGTAAAACCGAAAGTCTCGGGTTCGATCCATAGAGTACCTTATGTTCGATCCCCGGCTGGGTCAAACTAGGAATCGAACTTTTCTAGTTTGTCTCGGGTCTTGGATGTTATCTATATAATTATTAGTTATCTATAAAATTCATAAAAGTATTTAATTAAGTATTAAATATTAAATATAATCACGAGATCTGTGTAATATCGCACCCTCAGAACGAAAGAGGCCTAAGTCAAAAAATAGTGAAATTGAGTTACAATCATAGAGTCATAATAAGGTATGCCGTGGGGGGATGATTCGCTATGCTCTTTTTTTACAATAAGTGCCTTTGTTTTACTATTCATCGGATAGAGCATACCTTTTTATGTATCTCTATGATTGTTAGGTACTCAATTTATTGAGAATTTTTTGAGTATTTTAACTATTTTTTTACTTAGGCCTCTTTCGTTCTGAGGGTGCGATATGTCCATGAGTATTTATTTGTTTATTGATTTTGTATTTCTCAGGGCTTCATAATTCAGTAGAGCAAAATTGTATTTCTTAATAAAGATGTTTGTACCTATTTGTATCTGTAAGAGTCCTAAACTATTGCAAAAAAATATTAAGATTAAATGGATTTAAAAAATTGTTTTTTTCTTCTAAAAGTATCTTAAGTATTCGAATTTTTATATTACATTTATTTAAAAATAAAATTGATTCTTTTTTTAACATACATACATACATACATACATACATACATACATACATACATACATACATACATACATACATACATACATACATACATACATACATACATACATACATACATACATACATACATACATACATACATACATACATACATACATACATACATACATACATACATACATACATACATACATACATACATACATACATACATACATACATAACCTCACGCATCTATCCCAGAGGGGTGGGCAAAGACCAGGGACTGCCACTTGTCACGATCCTGACAAATCACCTGCGCTTCAGAATTCTTTTTTGAATTCTATAGAGAACAGAGACTGCCACTTGCCACGATCCTGACAAATCACCTGCTCTTCAGAATTCTTTTTTAAATTCTAAAGAGACCAGGGACTGCCACTTGCCACGATCCTGACAAATCACCTCCGCTTTAGAATTCTTTTTTAAATTCTATAGAGACCAGGGATTGCCACTTGCCATGCTCCTGACAAATCACCTTCGCTTCGGAATTCTTTTTTGAATTCTATAGAGACCAGGGACTGCCACTTGCCACGATCCTGTCAGATCACCTTCGCTTCAGAATTCTTTTTTAAATTCTCTATCTGACGCAACTACCCCATTGAACGAAACTCCAAAAAGAGGGAAAGGTACCCAAGATGGTATCTATGAATATTATTATACTTAAATGATTTATTCCCGCCGAGGACGACGGGATCCAGAAAATTATCGTAAGATTCCCCTCCGAACCCTTGGGGTGTTCAATAGACGTTCAATTTTCTTCTTGATCGAACTTCACATAACACGTTTAAAGGGATATGACAAAGAACGTGTTTTGCGTTGTAATGTAATTTTCGACTCGTATCAACGCACCGAACTTTGGCTGTAGTATATTATGATAAAGGACGTTATTGACTTAGGTACTTCATTATCCTTGCAGTTAGTTAAGACAGTAAGAATTGGGCACTTATCCTACTATGCACTTAATTATAATACATAATAATATACTCGTAGTACGCACTAGTAATACGTAACGCCCGTCGCTGTCTTACAATCATCCACCAACCCGGACTTGGCCCCCCTGGTCGAGTAGGGCATAACCTTCCTGCGATGCAGGAAGAGCGACCCGTGCCACTGCAGTGGGGACATACAAGGGTTGATAACGATATCATGATAAAGGACGTTATTGACTTAGGTACTTCATTATCCTTACAGTTAGTTAAGACAGTAACAAATAGCCACTTATCCTACTATGCACCTAATTAAAATACATTATTATGTACTCGTAATACGCACTAGTAATAAGTAAGGCCCGCCACTGTCTTACAATCCTCCACCAACGCGTCTTGGCCCCCTTGGTGGAGTAGGGCATAACCTTCCTGCGATGCAGGAAGAGACCCGTGCCCCAGCAGTGGGGACATACAAGGGTTGATATCGAATACACTCTAGGTACATATTTTGATACGGGTATAAGCTAACCTAGTGCGTTCGAAAGCACAAGTTCAAAAATGTTATAAATGTTAAAAGAGCTGTTTTGAAGGTCAAGGTTGGGTTCAGGTGCTTCGTAGTTTTATTTAATCCCTGTTTCATTGTCCCTTAATGTGAGAACTTCCTTTTTTAATTAGTCTGTGTATTTTAACGTACATGTTTACTTTGGGTGTTAATCTACCTTATAACTAGAATATACTAAAATTATATTCATTTTTAATGCACTAACCGGTGCTAAGGACAGTTTTAAAAAACCTATTTAGAGTCTAAAAATTCCACTCATGCCGGGACTCGAACCCGCGACCTTTGGCTAACCGTGCCAGCGCTCTCTCAACTGAGCTAATGCGCCCATAAGCTCAGTTGGGAGAGCCGGCATCAGTGGAAATTTCGAACCTCTTTACAATACTCTCTGTATTACGTACAGGCAGCAACATCTGGCTGAAGTAATTTCTATCACTGTATATGGTGGTATTTTTAGCCTCTAAATATGTGTTTTATACTAAAATTGTTCAAATACACGCATGGTAATTTAGCCCATACTCTCTTACTCAGAGAGAAGGCCTGTGCCCTGCAGTGGCACGTTAATAGGCTACATAAAAAAACCAAAATTATATCAATACTAAGATTTCACAAGCGGCGGTAGCCCAGTGGAAAGAACAATGGGCTCGGAAGCAAGAGACTCAGGTTCGATTCTCAGTGCAGGCATGTACTAATACTTTCTTTTCTAAGCTATGTATATTTGTGAAATTATAGTAGCAATAATAATTCCTGGTGTGCAATAAAGTATATTCATTTCATTTCATTTCAATACCACTCGCTTAAGGCCTGCGCAGACGAGGGACTATCCCCCGAGTACTTTTTTGTCCGTCGTCGATATAGATCTCTTATAAATTGTATCGAATAATGCACACGAAGGGCTGAAAGTACCCCGTACAAAAAGTCCCTTAAGTTACCGAGGACATCAAGAGACCGGACTGGACGAAAATTCTTCGTTTTCTTTTAAAACACCTTTTCTTTTTCAACTGCGTGTAAATTACAACACAATGTAATCTCAGAATATTTGCTTCTATAGCGCACGTTTTACTCAATTTCCGGGTAACAAAATGACCACTCACCGTAGGCGTTGAGTCCGCAACAAGTACGCGGAGGACATTTTTTAAGTTTCAGCGACTTTTTCCCCTTTGGGGGCAAAACCAGATGAAGAGTCAGACACCCATGAGATATTCAAATACCCCGGCGCTTATTATTGCCAATCCGCCGTGGGCACACGAGGTAATTATGCTCATACTATCTCTCTCTCTCTCTCTCTCTTTGCAGGGTGCAGTGGGACCTTTATAGGCTACATAAAAAAAGATATAACGTGTCTACTAAATAAAATAAATAAACATTCACGATTCCGTAAGAAACAATAGCAATTACCTAATTATATTCTTTTTAATGCAGTAACCCGTCCTAAGGGCAAACCTACTTAGAGGCTAAAAATTCTACCCATGCCGGGACTCACCTATTAGCTCGGTTGGAAGAGCGCTGGCACGGATAGCTAGAGGTCGCGGGTTCGAGTCCCGGCATGGGTGGAATTTTTAGCCTCTAAATAGGTTTTTTAAAAATAGCAATTAAATTGAATTGAAATAATTTATTCACTTAAAACACAGTACAATGACAGAATACAAATACAAAGTTAACAATAGCACCTGTTGCGGTACTTTTTTTTTCTTTTTTTTTTCAGCTATACTAAAGCTATGAAAAAATTTATCTAATCTGTCAAACGATGCTACGATGATTAGCTGATCAAAGAAAGGCTATGAAAAAATTTAATTTTCCGCAATAATTTCAGACAACGCTCGGTCAGTGAAAAAAAAAAATATTGGCCTTTTTGCATCTACTCAATGAGATGATTTATACAGCGTCCAGTGGTATCTTCACTCACACTAGATGGGTGAAGGGACCACTCCGACGCTGTAGTGCCTGGGACATGGTTTTATAGATGGTGTAGGCTTGCCCAGCACCTATACCACCCTGACAGCTTAGTCGGCCTAGCCCACAGGAAAGACTAGTCAATACGTCCGGAGCCAACCAAGCCGCGGGTTTCCTCACGATGTTTTCCTTCACCGTTAGCGTGTGGTATTGCGACTACAAATTCGCAAATGTACGTAACTTTGAAATTAAACAAAGTCATTGGTACATGCCCGCACTCGGGATCGAACCTGGGGCTCTAGCTTGCCAGTCCATGGTTCTACCCACTGAGCTACCACCGCTTTTTAGCCAGTGAGCGCTTAAAATAAAAAGCTACATAATAATATTTACATCACAAATGAACGTACGTGAACGTGTTTTAAAAACGAAATAATATGTGAACTGAATAAAATAGTAAAAGGAACTAAATAAAATCGTGACAAACGGGGAATTGGACTGGAGTAGTTATCGCTAAAACGGTCGTAGTTTTCACGTTTTCAATGACTTTTGGGACATATCAAAGCATGAGCGCCATAATTCAATTTACTTAATAGGTTCAATAATAGATTGCGTCATTGACCCAGCGGTATCACGTCTGATTACCAAGCCGGAGGTCTTCAATTCCTACTGGAGGCCGCTGTACATTTGTCTATGGCCGCAGTCTGGTATAGCCATTAAGTAGTTAATTAGTCGTGGATTCGATTCCAAATGGGGGTGGCAAGACTTTGTGGCCTAAGTCTGGGTGTATTTCCATGTCTGTCGTGTCCTTGCCTGGTTACCATAGCACAGGGTGTCCTCGTTTGGGACCAGGACAAGTGATTGTTTCGTGTGGAAGGTATTATCATTACATTAAAAATTATCAAAAAAAAAACCTGGATGTTTACATGTTTGTGAAGTCGCTGTTTCTGGTACCCACGACACAGGGTATCCTAGTGTGGGGCCAGAAGCAATGTATGCGCCCATATGTAAATGTTATGTTACATTGTTTCAATCAACGGGAATTTTCGAAAATTAAATACATTGTGTTTTTAATTTATCGTGTCTTTTAATTTTATCTTTGTCTTACTCGTCTAGGACCAGATACATTTTAGCGTAGAAGTTGTTAATATTATACAGGGAGGATGTTACGATATACGTTCCAGGCGGTCATGGTTCCTTTCTGGCCACGTGTGGTCCGACTCGACCAAATATGGCGAAATAGAAATTACTTACAACCGGATTAAGTTTAGAGTAGCTAAATGTTGCCATAAAATGGTATTGTAATTATCTTTACTGTATACCAGAAAATAGCTCTCTGAATATAAGCAAAACATCGGTAAATAACATCACATTAAAAAATTGGTCGAGTTATTTCCTGGTCCTAAGTACTTAATTATTCAATTAATACTAAGTATTTAATTAATAATTATGGAAAGAGATATGCTCGGAGTTACTCTGAAGGATGGGATTCGTAACGAATGCATCCGACAGAGAACCAAAGTTATCGACATAGCTCAGAGAATCAGCAAGCTGAAGTGGCAGTGGGCTGGCCATATCTCGCGAAGAACCGACAACCGTTGGAGTAAACGTGTTCTTGAGTGGAAACCGCCACTCGGCAAACGCCTTCCGACCAGGTGGGATGACGATCTGCGAAAAACTGCCGGCAGATGCTGGATGCGGCAAGCTGATGACAGGGCGCTATGGCGCTTATTAGGGGAGGGCTATGTCCAGCAGTGGACTACATAATATAGCCTGAAGAAGAAGAAGAAGATTTAATTAATTGTGCATAGCCTACAAAAAGCAGTAACAGTGTAGCCTAAATACAATACCACCTTTTCTGAAAAAGATACTTTGGGTTTAATACCACGCACGCCCACCGTGGATTGACAATTCCAAGCGCTGAGATATAGGAACACTTCAGCTTTTCTTACGATGTTATCTCTCCTACGCGAGCAAGTGGTAATCCTATAGTATTTTCTAAGGTTAACACGAGCAGTAGACATAATTAAAACTGTTTTTATACGGATTTATGCTCGTTTATTACATTTTTACAATTTTCCAACGTTTCGGCACTTTTTCAGGTGCCGTGGTCCCGGATGACTGAGTTGAAAGGTGTCTTTTAGAAATCATTAACGGTTAGTTTACTACCCTCGGCAAAAATTATAAAAGATAATTATGAAGTTACGTTTCAAAATAGACAAACCAATTATTTTTTATATAAAGTCAACAATATTGATTATTAGTAATTGAAGTTAAAATTAAATTTATAAACTAATTACTTTATATGAACTTAAAGATACCGATTATTAATTGAAATTAAATTTATTTTTATTATTTATTCTACAGTCACACTTCTAGAAAGGGGTCTCATGCACTTAAGCACTGGTTCCCATGCTACCGGTATGTTCCAACCACGATCTCTATTAAAATTTGGATGCCGGCGGATCTCTATTGCCTCACGTATCATTCTAGGGAAGAAACGGTCTTCTCGGGCCAGAACTTTAACTTTATCGAAATGTATAAAGTGGTTGGTACCGCTAAGCGTATGCTCGCTGACTGCAGATCTACCAGAGCGCTTATAGATAGATAAATCATTTATTTATTTTTGCTTAAAGACACACACACATAAAGCATCACATAAAAAATAATTACATAAAATAGTTTAAGTACAAATACAGCTTTATCTTAAATACTAACTCACATGCATCATACATCATACATGCATGCTTATGTTTCACATCAGCGATATGTTCCTTCACGCGCCCAGCTATGGTACGCTTCGTTTGACCAATGTACGAGGAACCACATTCACAGTCAAGCTTGTATACTCCTGCCTCTTGTAAGGGAATCCTGTGCTTGACACTTCGCATGAATTGGTGTATCTTTCTTGGCGGCTGATAGATGGTTCTGATTGAGGCGCGTTTCAAAATACTCCCAATTTTGTCAGTCACTCCTCTCACGAAAGGCAGGTAGGCTGGAACTCGCTCGACTGTGTCCGGTTTGACACGTCCTCCGCGACGGACACGCGGAACTTGCAGCTTGTTTGCACGAAGTACTCGTTTGACATGCTGGAGTTCCGCAGGTAGATGGTCCTTGTCGCAGATTCGGTGTGCCCTCTGTAACAGAGATTTCCCAACGGTAGACAACTGACACGGGTGATGGTGAGACTCACCGTTTAGGTACCTATCAGTGTGGGTCTTTTTCCTATAAACTGTATGTCCTAAGGTTCCATTTGGATTCCTGATGACTAAAACATCTAAGAAAGCTAAAGAACAATCTGCTTCTAACTCCATTGTAAACTGGATCTTGTTGTTTATAGAGTTAAGGTGGTCTAAGAAAGCCTTTATTCCACTAGTAGGTAATATAGCAAAAGTGTCATCGACATATCGCTTATAGAACCTTGGTGGGACGGGAGCAGTTCGCAGGGCTCGCTCCTCGAAGTCTTCCATGAAAATATCGGCTACAACTGGAGAAACAGGGGAACCCATGGCAACCCCGTCTACCTGCATGTAAAACTCACCATTCCATACCAAGTAGCCAGTTGTTAGGCAGTGATCTAACAGCTCTGCATATTCCACAGGCAAATCATGTTCATGGAGCCTTCTCTTAACAATCTCAATGCAATCCTGTATTGGAAGACAAGTAAACAAGGATTTAACATCGGAACTCACCATTGTTTCTTCACTAGTCAAATGTAGGTCATCAATTTGACTAGTGAAGTAGTAGGAATCCTTGACGTGGGCTTCAGTGTTCCCCCTCAGCGGTGACAGGACTTGCGTCAGGTGTTGGGCTAGTTTGTAGGTAGGAGCACCAATTTGGCTGACAATAGGACGCAGTGGAGCCCCCGTCTTGTGAATTTTCGGTAGTCCATACAGTTTAGGAGGTTTTGTTGTCCCTGGTAGAAGGTTGGTAACGTCCAGACTAAGCCATTCGGAGTGTTTTTCAATAAGTTCTTTGGTTTTCTTAAGAAAACGGGTCGTAGGATCTCGTTTGACCTTTTGGTATGTGCTTTCGTCCGATAGTAATGATTGAATTTTGGCGTTGTAATCTGATGTAACCACGGTGGCATTTGTAATTTTTGCCGAGGGTAGTAAACTAACCGTTAATGATTTCTAAAAGACACCTGTCACCTCAGTCATCCGGGACCACGGCACCTGAAAAAGGGCCGAAACGTTGGAAAATTGTAAAAATGTAATAAAGAAGCATAAATCCGTATAAAAACAGTTTTAATTAAGTGGTAATCCTACCATTTAACTATATTGTTAGAAATATTTTAGTCGTAAAGACTGGCAACCTTCTCACCGTTCCTATATAAAGCGTGCGCCGTACGTGCTCCCCTCCCTCCTCTGCCAGTGTCCCCCTTAGCGGGGACACTGCTCCTTAATAGCAGTTTTGTAACATAACTCTTCTAAGCGGACGCTTTGCTAGGGAGCTCCGCTGTGCGCCCTCCACGGCCTCGAGGGGGGTCGCTCCCGATGTGGGTTTAGGGGTCCTTAGGACCAAAACCAGTCCCAAGGTGGTATTTAGTGGGTAGGAGCACTTCTTCTGAGTCCCACATTGGCAGCACGGCCGGGTCCTCCGCAGCATTCACCACCTACCTCCCCCGTATCCTCCGGAGGGTGCCCTTTATAGGACTAAAAAAAAGCCCTCCCCTCTTTTTTGCTGTCTGTCTTTGCTTCGAGTAGGTTCATAGAAAGGTTCGTCGTGGTTTGTCGCCAGTCTGGTGAGGTTATGTTTCCGTTACTTTTGATTTGTGTTCCTCCATAAGCATGGCAACATGACTTTACGAGACTACTCGATATTGAAAAAAGCTTCATACATTAAAAGGCGTTACGTTCAAGTTGTGATGTCTTCGCTTGTGTTCCTAGTAACTAGATTGCTATGTGCTTTGTAAATTCTTTTATGCCACACTTGGCAATAAAGTGGCTTTTTCCGCACGCTGCGCGTACGGAAAAAGCCGCTTTCTGGTAAAGTGTAGCCATAAATTCTTTTAAGACTATTTGAGATAAGATGGTTAGTTTGGAGTTTCTTGGCTACCTTCTTCTCCACTACTGCTTCAACCCGAAGGTGGCTCAGAAATTTAACATTGAAATAAATTTCTGAAAAGTACATTCATTAGCATATTTTAATCTTTCGCGACTTGTACACATAGTAAGAATATTTTCGGGGCTTAATAGCGTAGTAATTTATTGCTATTTTACCTCGACGTTTCGACGACGTTACAGTCATCGTGGTCACGAGAAGACTGATGGCTGGCACCCGTTCGCATCTTCGGCTGATGATGTTTCAGACTACCCTCAATCAGCTATCACAAAGCACTATTAGGGTTGCGACACACTACACTGACAATGTCGGACGATAAACCATGCGACTTTTTTCCACTCGAACACATCTTGATGACCGGATCCCACGTTTGCGACAGTTTGAAACCACATTCCCGATTAAAAATTTTGTGTTTCTTAATTTCAACCGCTTCACGCACAATTCGGTTTTATTAATGGCGATCGTTGGAAAGCACCGATGGTTTGTGCAATTCTATCCAGTGGCAAAATAGCAATAAATTACTACGCGATTAAGCCCCGAAAATATTCTAACTATAAGTACATTAATTTTTATTATTTCTACGCCCGATTTCTAAAAATACACAAATTCACAAATGTATAGGTGACTCGTTATATTTAACCTTATATTTAGTTTATTGTTGTAATTTATTTATGCTGTACATAACATTTATTATAATTATTTTCTTACTTATTTACGTATTCTATTTACTCACACTAATACATTCATTACTCTCATACATCACTCTTTTGTACTTTCATCATACAAAACTAAATATTATTAATTTAGCAAGCGAACCCGCGCGCGATCATCTGTATGGCTGGTCCTATTGTTCGTCGTTGACGTCACTATGAGCAGCCGCCCAGCCTCGCTGCGCGCGCGCCGCCCGCCAGTCGGAATCTAACCTCAGACGCGAAGCCTGTGTCGGTTTTACGCTTGCGCTCCACTCGCTACCGCTTGCGATCTATTTATTTTGCTTGTACTGCTTTCTCTTTGAACCTTACTTCCTTTCTTGTGATTATTACCATCTGTGTCTACGCTATCCGCATCGTTCTGTATATAAAGGATAGGTCTATGTGGCCAAATAAACAGTTTAAAGTAAACAGTGATTTATCGTGTTATTTGCTAACCTCAACACTCAGCCACCTACATAGCTACCTATACTGGTGACCCCTCTCAAGAACACGATGAGCTCAGACGATTCAAGCGGACCTGACTCGGAAGATTCACAAAGGAATGTGAATGTCTTACCTCGCGGCGGCAAGCGGCATACTATCAAGATGGCGTCGCCCCCAGACGAAAAGACTAAGATTGCCTGTTCCACACTGACGGCGTCTCCTACTCCACTCCACCTAAAGATTCCGCCATTCTGGCCCGAAAAGCCAGCGATATGGTTTGCGCAGGTGGAGGGGCAGTTCACAATTATGAAGGTAACAGACGATGCTACAAAATTCTACCACATACTGGCCACTCTCGACCGCCAGTATGCTGCAGAGATTGAGGATGTGCTTACTGGCCCTCCCGACTACTCCAAGCTGAAGGCCGAGCTCATCAAGCGGCTTTCAGTGTCTAAGGAGAACAAGGTGAAGCAGCTGCTGACCCACGAGCAGCTCGGGACCCGCAAGCCGTCGCAGTTCCTACGCCACCTGCAGCACCTGGCCGGACCCGACATTCCTTCGGACTTCGTGCGGACCATCTGGACCAGCCGGTTACCTACCTCGCTGCAGCCAATCGTCGCGTCGCAGCCGACGTTAGGTATTGACGCACTCGCCGAGCTCGCCGACCGCGTCTATGACATCGCAGCACCAGCGCAGCAGGTGGCAGCAACCACATCATCATCGTCAACAGCAGGATCACCTATTGAGGAATTAACGCGGCAAGTAGCTGAGTTGACGCGACAAGTGAGCGCCCTTACTACGCAGTCACAGCACCGCTCCCGCAGCACTGAGCGGCGAGGTGGAGACCAGCGCAGCCGTTCCACGTCACGACGTTCCACGTCCAATTACCAGAGGTACCCGATCTGCTGGTACCACTCAAAATACGGATCCAAGGCGCGTCGGTGTATCAAGCCCTGTGACTACAAACCGGGAAATGCTCCGAGCAGTCAGTGATGGCGACAGCCGACTGCCACAACCTAAGCACAGGTCGCCTATTCATCACGGACCGTATTACACAGACACAGTTCCTCATAGACACCGGAAGTGATATTTGTGTTTACCCTGTATCTGCTTTTCGTGAGCGCCGTTGTAAAACTACTTATCAACTTACTGCTGCCAATGGCTCGGCTATCGGTACGTACGGCTATATACAACTTAATTTGAATTTAGGCCTACGCCGCAACTTTCCGTGGCGCTTTATTATCGCTGACGTCACAAAAGCAATCATAGGTGTAGATTTTTTAACGCATTACCGCATAATAGTCGATGTTAGCCAACAAAAACTTATCGATGGCCTAACCAATGTTAGTTCTGTAGCCTGTTTAGATATAAATAGCTCTCTTGTTCTGAGTGTAAAGGTATCGACTGGTGGTGACGGTAGGTATAATAAAATTTTGTTAGAATATCCGGAAATAACACGTCCCGCTGGTACTCCGGGTATTATAAAACACAACACAACACACCACATACGCACTACACCGGGTCCACCTGTCTCATGTTCCCCACGTCGTCTAGCCCCGGATAAGTTAAAAATCGCGAAACAAGAATTCGACACTATGATAGCTAACGGGACAGCACGTCCGTCTGACAGTCCCTGGTCGTCGCCTCTTCACCTTGTTTCTAAGAAAGATAACGGGTGGCGTCCGTGTGGTGATTATAGGCAATTAAATGCACGTATACCATACCTGACCAATACCCAGTTAGACATATACAAGATTTTTCGCACTGTCTGTCCGGTTGTACTATATTTTCAGTGGTAGATTTGGTTAAAGCTTACAACCAAATCCCGGTTACTGAACAGGATATACCCAAGACTGCGATAACCACACCGTTCGGACTTTACGAATTTCCTTACATGACGTTTGGTCTTAGGAATGCGGCACAAACCTTTCAAAGATTTGTCGACGGACTAACTCGTGGTCTCGACTTTTGCTATCCGTATCTCGACGATTTCTTGGTTTTCAGCAAAACGTCACAGGAGCACGAAGACCACTTGCGCCAGCTCTTCGAACGCATGCGCAGCTATGGTGTACTTGTCAACACAGCCAAGTGCGTTTTCGGTATGTCGGAAATCACGTTTCTAGGCTATTCAATCTCCGAAAAGGGCACTAAACCACTGAAAAGCAAGGTACAAGCCATTGCTGAGTTCACACCCCCAAAAACCGTCCGAGAACTCCTTCGATTTTTGGGGATGGTGAATTTTTACAGACGATTTCTGCCAAATGCCGCCCAAATTCAAGCGCCGCTCAATGCCTTGCTTACAGGGTCGGTTAAAGCTTCCCATCCAGTCAACATAGAAGGGGATTCCCTCAAAGCATTCGAAGCTTGTAAGAAGAGCTTATGTGATGCAGCACTTTTGGCGCACCCCGACTCGTCAGCTAAGTTAGGACTGGTCACTGATGCCTCCGATACGGCAATAGGTGGAGTCCTACAGCAGCTGAAGGATGGAGACTGGCACCCCCTAGCATTTTTCTCTCGCAAGTTGAGCCCAACGCAAACAAAGTACTCACCGTATGACCGCGAGCTCCTTGCCATCTATGAGAGTATAAAATATTTCAGGCATATGCTATAGGCCCACAACTTCACTATCTATACTGACCACAAACCGTTATGTTACGCTTTTCATGAACGGAAAAGTAACTGCTCGCCACGTCAGTATAGACACCTCGACTTCATCTCGCAGTTCACCACAGACATCGTCTTTATTGCCGGCAAAGACAACTTGGTTGCCGATACACTGTCGCGCGTAGAAGAACTGCAGTCACCTGTCGATCTCGAAGTGATGGCCAATCTCCAAGACCAAGACCCAGAGCTCGCTGAGCATCTTAAAGGCGACACTTCACTTCGTCTTACCAAAATGAACATCCCTGGGAGTCGTGCCATGTTGTACTGCGATGTTAGTACACCGACACCCAGGCCTTTTGTTCCCAAACAACTGCGTAAGCAGATTTGCGACTGTCTTCACTCTCTTAGCCACCCCGGGGCCAACGCCACTGCCAAACTCGTTGCTCAACGATTCGTTTGGCCACTGTTACGGAAAAACTGCCGTGAATGGGCAAAAGCGTGTTTGACTTGCCAGCGCACGAAGGTAACTAGACACGTTGCTTCACCGTTAGGTACAAACGACTTACCTTCAGCGCGTTTCCAACACGTCCATTTAGACCTTATCGGTCCACTGCCGTCCGCTGGTGGCTTTCGGTATTGCCTCACAGCCGTTGATCGCTTCACGCGATGGCCGGAAGCTGTACCTATTATCGATATCACCGCCGAAACAGTGGCCAAAGCGTTTGTCAGCTGTTGGGTATCCAGATACGGTTGTCCCACTGAGATCGTCACCGATCGTGGGGCTCAATTTTTATCAGCTCTGTTCGAGCAGCTGTCAAAGTCCATAGGTTTCGATCACCGTAGGACAACAGCTTATCACCCACAGTGTAATGGCTTGGTGGAGAGATTTCACCGGCAGCTAAAAGCAGCAATTACCTGTCATGCCGACGCCAACTGGACAGAGTCGCTGCCACTTGTACTTTTAGGCATTAGAAGCGCTGTAAAAGAAGATCTTCAAGCATCATCAGCCGAGCTGGTGTACGGTGAACCCCTACGTCTACCTGGTGAATTTTTTGGTCATGACGTCCCAGGTTACACCACCGACATCACCGATTTTTCAGCCCGCATAAAGTCCTTCGCCGAGCGCATACGACCAGTCCCATCTCAGCACCATTCCAACACTCGTAAAGCCTTCGTATGTAAGGATTTAGCCAGCTGCAGTCACGTATTTCTTAGGGAAGAAGTGTCACGCGGCTCATTTCAGCCAGCTTATGTAGGGCCATTCGAGGTACTTAAGAGAGGGGCAAAGACTTTTAAGATACGTGTGCGAAACAAAGACGTCATAGTGAGCATAGACCGATTAAAACCAGCCTATATACTAGACGACAACTTGTCCCAACCGCAATATGACCCCGTACCGCCAGACACTCACCCCCCACCCCCGTCCCTTCAATCACGGTCACAGGATACTCCCATTAGGACTACACGTTCAGGTCGGAGAGTCCATTTCCCAGATTTTTATCGCCCTTAGCCGGTCTTTGGAGGGGAGTGATGTAGGTGACTCGTTATATTTAACCTTATATTTAGTTTATTGTTGTAATTTATTTATGCTGTACATAACATTTATTATAATTATTTTCTTACTTATTTACGTATTCTATTTACTCACACTAATACATTCATTACTCTCATACATCACTCTTTTGTACTTTCATCATACAAAACTAAATATTATTAATTTAGCAAGCGAACCCGCGCGCGATCATCTGTATGGCTGGTCCTATTGTTCGTCGTTGACGTCACTATGAGCAGCCGCCCAGCCTCGCTGCGCGCGCGCCGCCCGCCAGTCGGAATCTAACCTCAGACGCGAAGCCTGTGTCGGTTTTACGCTTGCGCTCCACTCGCTACCGCTTGCGATCTATTTATTTTGCTTGTACTGCTTTCTCTTTGAACCTTACTTCCTTTCTTGTGATTATTACCATCTGTGTCTACGCTATCCGCATCGTTCTGTATATAAAGGATAGGTCTATGTGGCCAAATAAACAGTTTAAAGTAAACAGTGATTTATCGTGTTATTTGCTAACCTCAACACTCAGCCACCTACATAGCTACCTATAAAATGTACCTCAATAGGTAACTCAAAAAGCAATCGAATACCTTACATCACATTTGTAGAAAGACTTTATCACACTAATTTATTATGAATGAAATGAAGAAAATGTGTATTGCGACGACCTCTGTGGCGCAGCGGTAGCGCATCTGCCTACCATGCGAGAGGTCCCGGGTTTTATCCCCGGCTGGGGACAAAAAAAAACCCCAGGTCTTAGATATTAACATGTTTGTGATGTCGCTGTTTCTAGTTCCTACGACACAGGGTATCCTAGCGTGGGGCCAGAAGCAATGTGTGTGCCAGTATGTTAATGTTATGTTATTGCCTGCGTGCGTCACAAAACAAAACGAAATAACGTTACCCTGTCACCCATCCTGTTTATACTCAATACCGGAAATGGAAATTGGTGAATGCTAATGGAAACGGCAACATTTACAAAGCCTGTAAGCCATTAAGCGTTACCTTGAAATTTCCGAGTTAATTTGAGGGCAAATGTTTACATTATTACGTTTGCTTTCCTCATCCATGAAAAAATAATTTGCCGAAACATAACACCCTTGTTTTCTGCACATTTTTATTATCCACTACATTTTGGTATTTAATATTTTTTTTACTAAAAAATGTCCAACCATTTGCTGTTCAACTAAACACCTACTAATTCTTGTTCCAAATAAATGGAGGTGAGCAATAAAATATAATTTATTCGACGTCGTATAAAAATCATTACGTACTTTTATAACGTCATCGTTACCACTCCGTATTCTTATAAAAAAATACTGCTTACTGCTCTACTTTATGGCTTGGCGCGTTTTTGCTTGTTTATTTTTACATTTCGTTTCTTGTTCTAAATTCAAATTCCGTTTTGTAAGACTTCACTCCATGTGCACTCCGTATTGCACGGAGTATAATAATTATATTAAACTACTCACGAATATTAAGGTAAAACGTAATTACCTTAATTCTCGACGTTCTTTATAACTATGTATGAGCATCGCGTATCATTAACAGATGCACTCCAAGTAATTTGTTTTAAAACGATCACTAGCCGGAAACGTAGGTATTTATTAAATCTTACATCTGGAGTAGGTACCGACTTCTGAAATGGACTATTGATGAAAGCATCTAGTAAACAACGGTCAAGTGCAAGACGGGATGAATTCCAGACATGTGATCACCACTTCAGTTGCACCGGATTAATTAACGCATGAGCACTTAAATCCTAGACATTATTTGCCACAGATTATAGTTTCGAGCGGTTCCGTGCTTCGCAAGGCACGTTAAGCAGTTGGAGCCGGCTGCTGTCGACAGATGGCTGTCGTTAAGCCATGTCAGATGCCTTAGAGCGGCTTGAAAACTTCTGACAGTCAGACCAGACAGTAGTCTTGCAAACCTCCACCAATCCAAACTTGGCCCCGTGGTGGAGTATGGCCTATACCTTTCTCAGGGAAGAGACCCGCGCCCCTCGGTGGGGACATAATGGATTGATGGTGATGATAGTCTCGAAAATAAGCCTATGTTGAAGATTATTTTTATTACACTATTTTTATTTTTAATGCACTAACCCGTGCTAAGGAACAAATTTAAAAACCTATTTAGAGGCTAAAATTCTAAAAATTTTGAATTTGTTCCTTAGCACGGGTTAGTGCATTAAAAATAAAAATAGTGTAATTATGTGGGTACAGTGATATCGTTCCGATCTTAAACCTAACTGCAAAGTAGGTGGTCGGGGCTGTAAGTAATGCAATTTGCTTAAGTCAGATGTCGCTGCCTGTACGTAATACAGAGAATAGTGTAAAGAGGTTCGAAATCTCACTGATGCCGTGAGTCGCCCATTGGCTCAATTGGTAGAGCGCTGGCACGGATAGCCAGAGGTTGCGGGTTCGAATCCCGGCATGGGTGAAATTTTTAGCCTCTAAATAGGTTTTTAAGATTATTTTTATTTTTAATCTTATGTTTATAGAATCTAAAGGAAGCAAAAGGTCTTTAGCCAAAAAGAATTGTAAGAGGAAACAGGATAAGTACTTATTAGGGGTCGGCCGTGAAGAAATATAACACAGTAGAACCAGACGTAGAAGGCTTTCTTCGAATTGCCTAGTAATACTGCTTTCCGGATTTTCTATAGACTAAAAATCATTCAAGCTATTATTAACCGCTGTCAGCTGTTTTCTTGTTTTTGTTTGCATGCACTTTGGATCACTGGCGGGTACTTTGTCAGTAAATTATGGAAATAATCACATTGTTATACAACGTCCTTAGTTTTGAAACAAAAACATTGCGTAAGATGTCGGTACATAATTTTAACTGTCAATATTTTCATTAAACTAAGATATAACAATTGTATTTATGCCACAATTTTATTCATAAAAAATGAAGCTCGTGTCAGCGCTTGCAGAAATGCTACTTCTAAAGAGGTTAAATAAAGAACAAATTACTACGAGTATTTGTAGTGCGTAGTTTTTTATACCATAAGAAAGGGGTTTATTACAATGTACCTTGTGTAGGAAAACCTCGTGAGAAAACTCTCGGCTTAGTTGGCTCCGCATGCAATGACTTGTCTTTCCTGTGGGCTAGGCCGAATAAGCTATCAGGATGGTGCAGATGGTACAGAAGCGCTCGTGGCTTAGGCGAACTGAGTGATTGGAATCAATCACCTGAGTTAAGCAATAACAGGCGCGGTCAGGTGCAGCATGGGTGACCCCGTGACTACCGCTAGTGGCATTTTTTCCGACCGCTTCCGTGCTTCGCAAGGCACGTTAAGCCGTTGATGCCGGCTGTCATGTAATGGCAGTCGTTAAGCCATGTGAGAGGCCTTATGGGCGGCTTGATCACTTCTGACAGTAAGGCCTGCCACTGTCTTACAATCCTCCACCAACCCGGACTTGGCCCCCGTGGTGGAGTATGGCCTTACCTTCCTGCGATGTAGGAAGAGACCCGTGCCCCAGCACTGGGGACATGCAAGGGTTGATAACAATGGTACAGGTACTGGCCGATCAACTCCATTAGAAAAACAATGTCCCAATGTTCGAGTGGTCCCATCACCGATCGAATGTGAGTGAAGGTGACGCTTTATAAATGATCTCATTACGCAAGTGTAAATGCCATTTTTTTATTACAATATACTTTAAAATTGTTTTTTCCTTGTATACATTCTCTGCGCTATAATTTTATCTACAGTTGTAACGGTGCAAACCTCTTCACACCATTTTTATTTCTTTTTCTATCTACCATTTTCAAATATTTAAATAACGTCACACATTCTTCGATTTCCCTCATTTTTCATCACTACTACTACTTTACCCTTTGACCAGATCTGACTTTTTTACCTGCTTCTCCGTTTATCCGTTTGTATCCAGTTTTCTGTTTTATTAAAATATTCTACAAATAAAACCACACCTGAAGTCGTTCCAGAGTTTATTATTATTTAAATGATAAATGATAAATGAGAAATGATTTATCTAAATGATAAATGATATACATCGTCCCACAGTTATTAAGTCAAGTCGCCCTTCAAATTAATGCTTTTAACTTCTAAATCATCAGAAATCTACTACTTCTAAATCATCAAGGTGGTCAAGATAACCCATTATTTTTAAACTGAAAAAATTAAGGTCAAGATGAGAAAGCTATGGTGAATGATGGCGATAGATCACCTCAGACACTCAGGTTTCCTTACTTTGTTTTTCTTAAAAGTTAGCGAGTGGCTACTATAAGTTCACAAGTGTACGAACTTAGAACTTGCAATAAACTACATTAGCAGTTTAGGAAATGATGTTTATGTGGTTTTTTCATATCTTCTTTTGAATAAGTAAGGAATAATAATATAATCTACCAACTCTTGTATGACCCCACTGCTGGGGCATGGGTATCTTTCTGCATCGCAGGAAGGTTAGGTCATTCGCCACCATTGCGGCCAAGTACGGGTTGGTGGAGGATTGTAAGACAGTAATATAATAATGCCTATGTGGTGTCGACCTAGAGAATAGCACCAACCCATTTGGGGTGAATTTTCTTCCCGCGGGTGTCGTGAAAGGCGACCAAGGACACAAAACGGGGGGTGGGCAGCAGCGCCCCTTGCAGTACAATTCCACCAAACTACGATCCCAACCCGCATGCCCAGCGTGAGGATTATGGGCATCAACCCCCAATGAAGCGAAGGTGATCCGTCAGGATCGTGGCAAGTGGCAATCCCTGGTCTCTGCCTACCCCTCTGGGATACAGGCGTGAGGCCCCCAATGATCTATGCGCTATGGCGCTCATGAGAGGACGGCTATGTCCAGCAGTGGGCTAATATAGCCTGAAGAAGGAGAATGTAATAATAGAAATCAAAGTCTTTGGTACAGGCCGGGAATCGGACCCACCACCTCTCAAATGAGAAGCCGGCGAAGGATCCGTACGTGCGTCGCATAGTAACTGAGTTCTTAGTAAGCTCCGTCGCAGCTTCTGTCACATATTGCCACTTGTGATGGCCCATCCTTCACATAAACATGATAAGGACCTTCGGGAAGCCCTACACAAAATATTAGCCCATTTTGGTCCTCGTAAAGGATGCCAGCGGTGGTAGCGCTTCGAACGCCGGCCTCATTCGGACGGTCGTGGCTTCGAATCTCAACATATCACCAAAAACTTTATATTCTTTCTAATGCACTAATCAGACAATTTTTAAAATCTATTTAGAGGCTAAAATATAAATTACCCTTAGCACGGGTTAGTGCATTAAAACAAAATATAATCATGTGGGTACAGCGATATCATTCCGATGTAAAACCTAACTACAAAGTAGGTACTCGGGGCTGCAAGTGATGCAAATTACTTCAGCCAGATGTCGCTGCCTGTATGCAATACAGAGAAGTATTGTAAAGGGGTTCGAAATTTCACTGATACCGGTGAGTCAGCTCAGTCGGAAGAGCGCTGGCAAGGATAGCCAGAGGTCGCGGGTTCGAATCCCGGCAGGGGTGGAATTTTTAGCTCTAAATAGGTTATTAACATTGTCCTTAGCACGGGTTAGTGGATTAAAAATAATATTATAATTTCAAATGTTCATAAAAAAAAATTAAAGCATACAACTCATAGCCTAGAAAAGCAAAATGTTCGGTTACTCCGGGCAACTTCTGACACTTTCCCCCATAAAAATTGCGGCATTCCTACGAATGAACAGTTTTCAACACAAGTTCACAAAGCAATTCATAGATGGCGGTTACAGACGTGGCCATAGAAAAACCGGAATACGGTTGTCAAAATAAAGCCCGGTTTTCACGGTCTTAGTGCGCTCGGTCCGAGTGCGCCATCCGAGTAAACTAATGCTTCTGATTAGCTATTTTGGTGTTGTCACGAAAAACCGTCCAATCAGAAGCATTAGTTTACTCGGGTGGCGCACTCGGTCCGAGCGTACTAAGACCGAGAAAATTCGACTTTAATCTGCTCTGAACAAAATTTTATAGACGTGTCCCTGTTCTTGTATGTGCACGCATATAACCACCTTCTATGTTGTACTTTGTGAGTGAAAGTGGCTCCTCGTCATAACAAACTAAAGTTGGTAGTATATTATGACAATCTGAGGTACTTTGGGTAGAAGAGTCTACTTGTTAATCTGTGACTTAGTCGACTTTGCAACGCACATCAAATTAACATGTTAAACAAAAGATTGTGTTTCTATGAAACAGGCCCAAGGCGTTCCGTTGCCTGAGATGCGCTCCTTATTTCTTAGGAATTTATTTAGTTAATTGCTTTTTGTGAGTCTTTCATTTGGGTAATACAAATATTCATGTAGGTAACAACTTGGTGTGGGGTGCAAAGTTACCTTATACACTGTTATGTTTTGTTCTGCTCTTTTTCTTCTTCTTCTTCAGGCTATATTAGTCCACTGCTGGACATAGCCGTCCCCTAATGAGCGCCATAGCGCAAGGTTGTGCCATCATCTGCTGTGTGGTGTCGGCCTAGAGAAAAGCACCAACTAAAATTCTTCCCGCAGGTGCCGTAAAAGACGACTAAGGGACACAAACCGGGGGGTGGGCAGCAACGCCCCCTGCAGTACAACCCGCATGCCCAGCGTGGGGATTATGGGCACTTCCCCACCAATGATGGCACAACCTTGTTCTGCTCAATAAACATTTTTAATTTAATTTGATTTGAACTGAACTGAAAATTGCTAATGATAAGTGTTTGTGTACATCAGGAGAACTTGGATTTGGAACAGGGTTCTTGCAGGTCTTTTTTGTAAGTGTCTATTAGTTGTAAAGGTGAAATCAGTTTCAGCTTTCACCTCAAATTTGACATAGGCCTCCCTCATGGTTTTCCAAGCTTCACGGTCTTGTGCCGTCCGCATCCAGCAACTCCACATTGGTAAACTTGAAAATAACATATTTTCACTGAATAGAAACAACTGTGAAAGGTACGGTTATCACCTCCTATGGTCATCTTTTGTGCCTACTTAACTACCTACCTACAATTATGTAATGCTACGAGAACGGGATCCGTATGAACTTAAAAAGTAATTTAAAATATATGTTCATTTTATTTATTAATAATAGACACACCAACAGTACACAGATAAAAATGACAGTTAATTACAACATAACAAATAATTTTGGGCCTGATCTGTGCACTACTAATATGCATCGTTATCAATCCTTGTATGTCCCCACTGCTGGGGCACGGGTCTCTCCCTGCATCGCAGGAAGGTTAGGCCATACTCCACCACGGGGGCCAAGTCCGGGTTGGTGGAGGATTGTAAGACAGTGGCGGGCCTTACTGTCAGAAGTTATCAAGCCGCCCATAAGGCCTCTGACATGGCTTAACGACTGCCATTATATGACAGCCGGCAGCAACGGCTTAACGTGCCTTGCGAAGCACGGAAGCGCTCGGAAAAATGCCACTAGCGGTAGTCACGGGACGCTCACCCATCTTGTACCTGACCGCGCCTGTTGTTGCTTAACCAAGTGATTGATTCCAATCACTCGGTTCGCCTAGGCCATGAGCGCTTCTAATATGCATGCAACAGCTAAAATATACAATATACATACTAAAATATAAAGAAATATATCTTTGAAACATAAAAAACTAAAATTTAAATAGCAAAAAAAATGATAATTTAAAAATTGATCAGTCGGTACGTGGCTTCAGCAACGTACAGCAAGTACATGTAGTTACAAGTACAAATTGTGGAACTCAGCTCGTATATTACATGCACAAAATCGTATCCAAATTCCATATTTATTGCTAGAGCAAACGTCAAAATTTGGTGCCCATAATTAAGCCTCGGTACTTAATACTTTAAGTTGAGGGCACCATTTAACTTTTGCACTGATTCCAAAGTTGCAGCAAGACTATAAAATCTCCTCACGGTATTTATAAATACACGATTCCTTAACATACTGAATAGACGGTCACTAGTCTATCTAAACATAGGTCGCTGGTCCTAATAATTTAATGAAATCGGGTTGTATTCACAAAACAAACTTTCCAAATACCGTTTATTTATCAATAATAATTTACGTTAATGTAGATTTGATCTGACTCTTATTGCATGTTTGCCACGTCCTTGTGTAGTTATCTTAACACGTATCCTCCTATTTTGGTACCAGGATAAATAATTGATTGTTTATTTTATTATGTGGACATTATTAATAATCATAATATGTGGATGGTTTTTTCACACACTTGTTGACGCTTTCATACCATATCTGATCATCCGGGCATGCCAATGGTCTTTTTACTCCCCCAAGAATCGCTGCATCTGGTATATACCTAGTGTAATTCAGTTTATGGCTATCTTCAACATTATGCTTTTTTAAACAAACATTATTTCGTAAAATTTCATCTGTGTCGCACCTTTTTTTCTGATCAGGTGCTTTTTTCTGGTGTTTTTGAGTGTGTTCATGTTGAAAATCCACGGATGCGTTATTTACTTTTCCGAAAGATTGAAGTTCTGGCTTTTTAGTCGATTGTAAACTTGGACTCGTTGTTCCTAAGTCAACATTTCTTGTAGCGTTAAGGCGTGACAGCAAAATACCATTGTCTCCGGAAAGTTCTTTTTGAGTCTCAGCAAACACTTTTGTGGCCACTGCACATACAAAAAACAATGTTTTAATATTCATATTTCGTTTGAATAAACTTTTCAGTACCGAAACAAGTGCTTGCAGGAGCTGACTTCAAATAAATATATCAGAACAGGATGCGATAAATCAAATTGACGGGATGTGTGGTTATTAATTTACGACTAGTGACGAGACGGAAGAACGTCTCGTGCTGAGAATATTCTGAATCAGTTGTAGTGTTGTAAAACTTTTATAAATAATAAAACTGAAACGACTTTAACTTTGTGCTTTATTTGTACTGTTTTATTTAAAAACTTATTTTAGAGGCTAAAACTTCCACCCATGCCCGGATCCGTGCCAGAGGTTGCGGGTTTGAATCCCGGCATTGGTGGAATTTTGAGCCTCTAAAATAGGTTTTTTAAAATTGACAACATTTCATTTTTTTAGCATACGTATTTTATTGTCTTAAAGGAAACTAGATACAAAATAAAACGACCCATATTTTTTTTATTTTCTGAAACACGCACGTTTTCTTATATTTTATAAATTTTTAAGTTTAAAATATTTTTACCAGAAGTGACGAAACAACGAGGCTCACAATATGTTTTCTTTTGCCTAATATCCTAAAAAAACATAGTTACAAACAAAGGTCATTTTAGTATTGCCAGGGCTATGTTAAAAAACAGTTTCTGTATTTTTTTAACATCTGAAAATATGTTTTTCTTTTATACAATTAAATCAGCTTAGTTCAATTCATCGTCCCTTATTTATGTAGTTGTTCCTTTTTTTAAATGCACTTTGTGTTGGCAAAGCCTTTATCTGCGTTCGGAGTGTTTTTGCTGCCAGTTTGTTACTTTTGTAGCTACTTTTTCAAGGTTATTTATAATGGTAAGTATAAAGTATGGTAACCCTGATAGTTATGTTGTGTGGATTGCTTTGCGTAACGTAAACAAACTTTGTGTAGTGTTAAATTTATTTCTCTCTACTCAATTTTGTTCAATCTGTTCACGAGCAATACTGCAGTTTCATTGGTTTCCAAGTTGTCTCGCCCATCATTTCGTATCGAAAAATTACTAAATACACACAAAGTAATTTTCACTTTGAAATTGAAATTGATTTTTTTTTTATCGTGGCACAGGCATGTTCAGAGAGCCATGGTGTGACGTTATCAGCGTATTTTTGTGTTTTTACCATTTTCTCGGAAATGCCACAACAGAAAAAACTGAAATAAATATTTACGTGCTTTATAAAGCCAAATCTCGAAATGGTTTTCGAATTAGAGCTCCATACAATTTTGAAATGTTGTCAATTGTCCTTAGCACGGGTCAGTGCATTAAAAATAAAAATAGAAGTCAGGTCTAGTCAAGTTGTGAAGTAAGTAGTAATGGTGAAAATGAGGAAAATCTCGAAAATATGTGACATAATTTTAAATATTTGAAAATGATAGATAGAAAAAGAAATATAAAAATGGTGTAAAAAGGTTTGCACCGTTACACAGTGATAGAAGTGGTCTTCAGAGCCTTTTTTATGAGAATTGTCTAGCGTAAAATCTCATATATAAAAATTTCACGTATCGATCTCCTCCGAAATGGCTTCTCCGACTTTTATGAATATTATAATAATGGGCCCTACGTCTGATTCTATTAACGATTAAATTTTCACTTACGTAGTAATTAGTACCTTCTGAATAGTATAAGTAAAATAATAGTACCTTAACAGTTAGCCAGAAAACTTACATGTTTTGCCAGCAGGACCCTCCGTTGTTGGAAGGTCTTCAGACCAGTAGTATATGTATAGCGGTCAATTAGTACCTTTAGATTTTCCTCCTTTTCTTAGCAAAAAGTTATTTATAAGAAATATACCTACCTACAAAAGATTTATTTTGCCAGCCGGACCCTTTTTTTGTTTTAGGGTTTTCAGTCCAGACAATCATATTTCCGAACAGCTTAATATTAGTACCTTTCATGTTGATGAGGTTCGTAAATAAATATCATCGAAATAAATAAAAAAAATGCATTTAATTTTTAGGTGATATTAGACAGAGCTAGTCTATGCATATAAAGAATTTAAGGGAGTGTAGCTTCTGAAAACTGGTTGATCTGTGAACTGCTATCAGTGTTACCAGTATACTCAGTGTTATCAAAGGAACAGCATACAAATAAATATCAGTAAAAATAAAAAAACCGACGCTTTCCGTCGAAACCAGTTACCGTAGAATTTAAACAATGTGTACACCTTATTAGGGTGAATTACCGAAGCAAAAAAACACACGGCAAACCTGAGAATGGTAGGGCAAAATGCTATTTTATGATGTGCTATATTTTTATATTATTTTTAATGTACTAACACGTGCTAAGAGAGAGTATTATAAATAGGTTCGAAATTTCACAGATGTCGATAAGTCGCCCATTAGCTCAGTTGGGAGAGCGCTGGCACAGAGGTCGCGGGTTTGAGTCTCGGCATGGGTGGAATTTTTGACATCTAACAAGGTTTTTTGCTATATTTTTTCTTAGTAAAGTAAGTACTTCTCTACCTCGGCAAAAAATAATTGAGTTACTGCGTATATTACACCCAAAAAAAATTGTCAAAGAGTCATTTTATCATCACCGGTCGCAACGTCTTGTTGTCGAGCTCTCGGTGCGTTCGCACCGGTCGCAACGTCTTGTTGTCGCAACGGTGCAAACGCACCGAGAGCTCGAGCCGGACTCAACCGAAGTTGAGTTAATTTGATGAAATGAAATTGATTGAAATCCATATAATGAATCGTATTTTCAGGCTATGATTTTTATGAGCGGAATTGGGTTCAGGACAGGTCACAGTGATGATAAAATGACTCTTTGACAATTTTTTTTGGGTGTAATATACGCAGTAACTCAATTATTTTTTGCCAAGGTAGAGAAGTACTTACTTTACTAAGAAAAAATATAGCAAAAAACCTTGTTAGATGTCAAAAATTCCACCCATGCCGAGACTCAAACCCGCGACCTCTATGCCAGTGCTCTCCCAACTGAGCTAATGGGCGATTTACCGAAATCTGTGAAAATTCGAACCTATTTATAATACTCTCTCTTAGCACGGGTTAGTGCATTAAAAAGAATATAAAAATATAGCACATCATAAAATAGCATTTAACCCTACCATTCTCAGGTTTGCCGTGTGTTTTTTTGCTTCGGTAATTCACCCTAATAAGGTGTACACATTGTTTAAATTCTACGGTAACTGGTTTCGACGGAAAGCGTCGGTTTTTTTATTTTTACTGATATTTATTTGTATGCTGTTCCTTTGATAACACTGAGTATACTGGTAACACTGATAGCAGTTCACAGATCAACCAGTTTTCAGAAGCTACACTCCCTTAAATTCTTTATATGCATAGACTAGATCTGTCTAATATCACCTAAAAATTAAATGCAATTTTTTTATTTATTTCAATGATATTTATTTACGAACCTCATCAACATGAAAGGTACTAATACTAAGCTGTTCGGAAATATGATTGTCTGGACTGAAAACCATAAAACAAAAAAGGGTCCGGCTGGCAAAATCAATCTTTTGTAGGTATATTTCTTATAAACTAATAACTGTTTTCTAAGAAAAGGAGGAAAATCTAAAGGTACTAATTGACCGCTATACATATACTACTGGTCTGAAGACCTTCTAACAACGGAGGGTCCTGCTGGCAAAACATGTAAGTTTTCTGGCTAACTGTTAAGGTACTATTATTTTACTATACTATTCAGAAGGTACTAATTACTACGTAAGAGAAAATTTAATCGTTAATAGAATCAGAAGAAGGGTCCTGCTGGGTATACGGACATGTCACTCGGGTGCGGTGTATTGAAAACTGAACTGGTTGAACTTCGTGACGAAGTGATATCAAACATCATCGATTTTTTAAATTACTTACAAAGTAGGCTGTCAGCGCTTAAACTAAGCCGAAGCTGGAGAAACAACAAAAAAAAGTGACATTAAATAAAGTAAAACAAACAAAAAGTTTTTCTGATTTGGGATTCTAAGTGGCTGTCGATGGAACCACGACTGGTGACGTTTCCTCTTTAGCCACCGAGCATACAAGTTGAAAGGCGAAAATGTTATACCGCCTCACCGGCTCTGGGACGACGACGAATGGAGTGTGCTGCATACAGTATTGTTAGCCAGAATGGACAGGGCGTTGCCATAGACTGCGGGCAATGAAGAGAAACTTACTTTGTTTAGTGTGTATTTGGTAGTTCTGAGAATAGATAGTAGGCAATTAATATGGCAAAATAACATTTGCCGAGTCATCTAGTATATTTCCATTTTTACATATGAACATAAAAATGGAAATAAAGTGTTCTCTACGACATATCTATCTATATTAATAATTATTTACGGTTGTTGTATAGAATCAGGCGTTACTTTGCGGAAATCCATAATAGCATTAATAAGTTAAAATTACTTTGCTAAATTCCGCCAAAAATCCCACAAGCACCATGCGGTTAGTTAATGCACCGCCCTCCCTCCCACTTTTTCAAGCAGAAGCAAGACACGAACACACTTCCACCAACACCAATGCTTGTGTGAGAAAACACACGACGCGTTTCGCCTCTAACACGAGGCATCCTCAGGCTCCCAAATGCTTGCGAAGCAATGTAATTTTAACTTTTTAATGCAATTATTTACGGTATTTCTGTCTCATAGTGGCGCTGTTTCTGGCAAGCTCCACCAAAAGAACTATTGGTGGAGCTTGTGAAGCACAAATTTACTAAAATCACATTGCTGGCAGGGGCTGGATGAGGATTGCCGAGGAAAACAGGGAGTGGCGTACGGTAGGCCTATATCCAGTCCAATAATGGATGAGTATCGGTACTGATTAAGTGTTGTAATGTTATTTCGTACTAATAAAATCTGAGAAAAAACTGGTAAAACTAAATTTTGTTAAACTTACACTCTAAAAGGTGTCTCAGGAAATGTGCATTTTAGAAATATTTAATATTTATATGCATAATTTTATCAGTTGGCAAAGTCTTTGAAGGCATTAATTTATCAAAAGAACTATTTATACCTGTGTATTTAAAGAAATATATTATTTTTGCTCAGTTATTAAACTCTATCCACAGTGTATGCTTAGTTTTCTGTGATTTATATCAATTAGAATAAATAATTTTTTTTCAACTGTAGATTATTCGTCGCGCAAGAATATTCTCCCTCGCCCATCACTAGTTACAAGCTGAGCAATATCACCTTCTCGCGAAGTGCCACTTAATTCAAACGGGCAGGACATTTGGCTGATATTGCAAAGCGATTTTTTGGTACACTATGTAACAAAATTGTGTCAAATCCATCACATTACGTAAACGCACGCCTGTAAAACGTCTGTAAACGCCTGTGTACTATAGTACTCTACTTATGAAAACAGCTAATTTAGCAATACTAAAAGGTATCTTTTTTATTTTCACTTTTTACGCAACCCTAGCTTAGCTGCGGGTTTTGACACGACTGACGTGACACCTGACACCTTAACGAATGTAACGATTTCCTTTAAATAATTTGAAACTTGACTGGACGACTGCGCCTGCAACTATTATAAAGAAATATCGTTACAGTACGCCCGCAAGGGTAGACACAGGCTTTTGCCACAGTCCTTACAAACCAATTTTGCGTCATCAATTTTCAATAGTCGTTGCACGCATGAACCGATGGCGGATGGGTTGCAAGTGGTGAAATTATGTAGGTATTTCCTAACCTAAGTGATTTCTTCCAAACAGCCTTTAGATGGACTGGACAAATACATTGGAGAAGGAAGTGGATGTACAAACATAGAAATAACAATTTCAGAGGTATATGAAGGTATTTATTTGATTCTAAGCCCGAAAACTACGTGGATTGTCTTAATTCACTAACTTCTCAAATTAATCAGGATTGCTCCGATTGCTCCTGATCTGATACAAACCCTTTGTCTCCATTGCTGGGGTATGGGTCTCTTCCTGCATCGCAGGAAGACTAGACCATATTCCACCACGGGGTCAAATCCTAAAGAGGATTGTAAGGCAGTGCGGGCATAACTGTCAGAAGTTATCTATCAAGCCGCCCATGATGCCTCTGATATGCTCCTATGAACTAGATATTAAAACCCTTGGACAGAGGAAACAATGTAAATGGAGCCAACACGGCGAATGGGAGGCAATAAAAATACCGATAACCTTCGACCTGGACATCAGGAAAGACTAATACTGTGGTAAAATCTGACCCTTAAAATGATATAGTACGCGCCATAGTTCAGTAATGTTTTTACTTTATTCTCCTGTAATATTTATTGCTTTACCTATACAAAATAGTTCGTTTTACACAAATATTTTTTACTAATCCGTTAGCTTTTAGAATATACCTCGGGCTCTAGAGTAGGCTTCGGTTTTCGCCGAAAGCACTCGAGTGTAATACTACTTCGTTACGTTCTTAATTATTTTGAAAACTGATCTAAATTAAGTGTTATATTAGTTCCGATAATTCTATTACACGAATACGAGTATATCCGATTCTATCCGACTAACAGACTGTATGTAAAAATCTTGTGTGTTTGTTATCGAACTCTTCTGAAACGGCTTCATCGAGTTTCAGAGCTGTTTTTGTGTATATTTGCACAGATATTTGGTAGGTCTAAGAGGTTAATTAATAAGGCAAAACAACGTTTGCGGGGTCGTTATCAACCCTTGTATATCCCCACTGCTGGGACACGGGTCTGTCATGCATTGCAGGAAGGTTAGGCCATACTTCACCACGGGGGCCAATTCCGGGTTGGTGGAGGATTGTAAGACAGTGGCGGGCCTTACTGTCAGAAATTATCAAGCCGCCTATAAGGCCTCTGACATGGCTTAACGTCTGCCATTATATGACATCCGGCACCAACGGCTTAACGTGCTTTGCGAAGCACGGAAGCGCTCGGAAAAAAGCCACTAGCGGTAGTCACGGGACGCTCACCCATCCTGTACCTGACCGCGCCTGTTTGCTAAACCAAGTGATTGATTCCAATCACTCGGTTTGCCTAGGCTACGAGCGCTTCTAGGCCACGAGCGCGTTTGCGGGGTAAGCCAGTAAAAATAATAACTTCGACACAACACTTGTTCTGGTCCTAAGCTGTGGGATAGCTTGGGACCAGGAATCAACAAGAAAACCTTAGAAAACCTTAGAAAAACAAGAAAAATGGTATTAAAAATCTTTCAATATTTTTTATCATCTTTGTTGCATTCATTAACATTGTCATGAACAATAAAATGTAGAACAATAACGTAAAGACATTTCGACGTTATTACGTCAAATTCTCATTTAATATTGCTTTAGTCCGACAACTCTATATTAGGTTGTATATTATAACAACGTAATAAGTATATAGGCACTGTGCCCTCACACGTGCACTCTGGAAGACCTAACTCAGAAACAAAAGCTAACCTGATTACGAACAATAGTTTGTAAAAGAATCGTTCATCAGAAATGCCGTTGTTTGCACTATAGTTTTGTCGAGCAATTGTGCGTAGTCCGTGCGTCGTTCAAACACAAGTCTCGAACTCGTTCATAAATACCATGATTTTATTTAAACTTCTCAGATGTTAGCCCAATTTTTTTTTGTATGGAATCAGGCGTTATTTTGCGGAAATCCTTATAGAATTAAAATATGAAAATTACTTTGCTAAATGCCGCCAAAAATCCTACAAGCACCATGCACATTTTAATGCTTTTATTTTTAGTTCACTTTTGTGTGGTGTCCGTATTTGACATGTTAATAACATGTACAGACACCATGCACAAATATATAATCATATCCATATAAAAAATCAAGTAAACGTGAGACTTTCAAAACATCACTTCAGTATCACCGTAGGTCGGAATAACAGCACAAGTGTGGGTTCAGGCAAAATTCTCGAGTCCTCAAGAAATAACAGCTTGATTAGTACACTTGAAATATATGTATCTTTTATAATAATAATAAAGTTTATTAACTTAACAATAAACCAGTGTAAACTATAATTTAATACATCAAGTCCTAAAGTAACTTCATACTAACGGTGCATGTTGTGACTGCCTGTAAGTGAGGTAACACTTAGTTTATTTCTAGTTATGGTCTATTGTAAATGTATTGGTGTATATCTTGTTGGTAGTCCTAATAAACAAAAATAAAATAAATAAAATAAATAAAGACTGGAACGACTTCAATTTTGGCTTTATTTGTAGATTAGTAGTATATTTTATAATAAAACAGAAAAAACTGGATAAAAACGGATAAGCAGGTAATATATTGAGATTTGGTCGAAGGGTAAAGTTGTAATGATGAAAAATGAGGGAAATCGAAAAATGTGTAATTTAAATTTTATTTGAAAATGATAGATAGAAAAAGAAATTAAAATGCTGTAAAGAGGTTTGCACCGTTACACACTTAACTCGGTAGTTTATTACCTCACGGCTCTCTTTCATACCAAAGTGTGCTGGCAGCCATTTCACGCATCTTCAACAAACAATTACAAAGTTGCGGAGAATGGAAACGAGTTCTCTGGCTAGTTGCCAATGCTGTTAATAAATTCCACCGGAAGAATGCTTCCGAAGGCTGTAAGATGGTTAGAGGTTTTTACGACTTTAATTTTGTTACCTTGCCCGGTAAGGTTACGAAACTAATCTTTGGATGTCACTTCGTTATTTTACTCAAATTCTTACACCTGAAAACAGACTCGTCAATACAAAAAAAATACCGTGTGAAAAATCGCAAAATCACAAAATTAAATTGGATTAATAATAATGCCGTCCACCCATTGTAGGATACAGGCCTTCTCTCTGAGAGAGAGTATGGACTTAATTACCATGCGTGTCTACCGCCGATTGGCCATTTCAAGCGCTGAGGTATGTAAACACCTCTGAAAATCAGTTTTCTCACAATGTCGAGAAACGAATTTATAAGAGTATAATTATACACCCTGTATAATTCAATAAATACAATGGTTGCATAAATAGGTCTTAGTATTAAATTCGTCGTTTTTGTTTTTATTAGTAGTCATATGATTTTCTTGACAATTGTATCCGTCGTAGAAAATAGCAATAGCATAATTGCACAAAAACACTTATTTATTTATTTGTTCGTTCGTTCGTTCGTTCGATTGTTTGTTGTTTGTTTGTTTGTTTGTTTGTTTGTTTGTTTGTGTTTGTTTCTTTGTTTGTTTGTTTGTTTGTTTGTTGTTTGTTTGTTTGTTTGTTTGTTTGTTTGTTTGTTTGTTTGTTTTTTTGTTTGTTTGTTTGTTTGTTTGTTTGTTTGTTTGTTTGTTTGTTTGTTTGTTTGTTTGTTTGTTTGTTTGTTTGTTTGTTTGTTTGTTTGTTTGTTTGTTTGTTTGTTTGTTTGTTTATTTATTTATTTATTTATTTATTTATTTATTTTAATTCTTTATTGCACTACTCGAGTAAATGTACAAGGGCGTGCTTAATGCAAGAAGCAATTTCTTCCAGCAAATCTTTGGCGTTGAAGAGACTCGCAAAGGGGTAGTGCAAGAAAAGAAGGAAAATAATGTTCTTTTCCTTATAACAATGTAGCTATGATGTAATGTTTATTGTAGAATGTTGTTCATTCAAGCTCATTGTTTTGTTTACTAACAATTTAGAAAAGAGCGATTTATGTGCCATTTGAGCTCAAAAGTGTCGTTTATCATAATAATAAATTTGCATATCTTGATCCCAATTACAAACTTTACTAAACTCGGGCTCGGGAAAGCTCATACTTTACTAGTTCCCATTTACACGCCTCGTCCATCGCCCATTGGCTCAATTGGTAGAGCGCTGGCACGGATAGCCAGAGGTTGCGGATTCGAATCCCGGCATGGATGAAATTTTTAGCCTCTAAATAGGTTTTTTAAATTTGTTCCTTAGCACGGGTTAGTGCATTAAAACAAAAATAGGATAATTATACAGAATTTGTACACGTTCAGCGCAGTCCCAGACATTAATTATTTCAGTTACCCCATACATATTGTCACAGTTTTCAATGGAAAGGTACTCAAAGGTGCAGTACTCAGTATAAGTTGCATAGTTTTTCAGCGATAACCTAATAGTAGAAAGTCATTAAACTTTGACCTATGTTCATAACAGAACGAAGCCTTGAAATGAAATTAAATTAAGTGAAAAGGTTTTATTAAAATTAGCGAGGAATATGTGGCTTAATACAAATATAAATATATATTAAAGTTACAAGTCAAACTAGGTGTCCAATTAGTTATCTAGATAATTGTGGAGAAAAAAGGACAAAAAACTCCAAACTTAGTCTTTTCAAAGTCTTTAATTAACAGCGTTTTCATGATTATTACAAAACATATCACATTATATGCATTGTACTGGCTTTAATTCCAGACATCGTCGTGAACTACCAAAATATTTTTTGCACCACATTTAATTTCGTATCGTTTATTTCGCACCCATTCATTTCGTTTTTCGTAATACCGTCCCACAATTTGTCCCGCAATAATTTTAAACACAATTTCACAATTTACGCAGAGGCATTTCTTCAAGTAGCAGAACACCGTTGTTCGGTATGAGTGCGGGACGGAGTAACATCTGGCTGTGAGGCTTGTCACGGGACTCGACAAAGCGGGGACAAATTATTTGCTGCCTTTCCCGACACCCCAGTGTGGTATACTGTTCAGATTTTGGGAATATTACGTACAACGTGTTTCAGAAAAAAGTTTACTGAAACGGGGGAAGGAAGGTTATTCTACTCCTTCGCACAAACTACTTTGTTAAGACTATAACACGACTAAAGCACGTTGAATATGTAGCAATATAACAAATATATAGCTGTAAAGAACTGACTGCCAACTTCCAGCAATGGAGAGGCAATGTAAGAAAAAGAATATAGAAAAAATATATAGGTATAACTTCCGTACACAACCAATCATTATTTCTGGTCCCAAACTAGTATACCCTGTGCCATGGTAAGCAGGCATGGATATCACGGATTTAATCATCATCATTATAATCAAGGTCGACTTAATGCTATTATGGATTTCCGCAAAGTAATGCCTGATTCCATACAAACAGAATGTATTTTTTTAAGTGGAAATACATTTCTGATTTCGCCAATTTCCACTGGGTAGTTGCTGTGCATATACAAGTAGCCTCAGTCTGGGTGTATTTCTATGATTGCGATGTCCTTGCCTGGTTACCATAGCACGGGGTATTCATACATTCATTTATTGCACTGTCATCTGTCATTACAGTTCGTATTTGTAATTTTAAAAGGACGTACATGACACCCTGTAAGGGCACTAAATAATATTAAATCATTGTATTTAAACCTAATATATCATTGAACCTTAAATTATTAATCTAATACTACTTGAGATCGTATCTTCATGCAGAAACATTATCATCAAATATTATATTATTGTTAGAATATTATGTACATTTATTCTAACAATAATATAATATATGATATGATGGGTATCCTAATTGTATTTTTAAATGATTATATTTTTAATCCGTTTGCTGCTATAATTCCGTTTATGAGTTTTGTTATTTTGTTTTCTATTAGTACTGTGATTGTTGATAGTAGTGGCACTTTTAAACATTGAAGGTTTTAACTGCCTTCGATACAGGTTTCCTAGTGTAGGCAGTTATCGACATATATTAATTTGTACTGCAGTATCTTTGAAACAATAAAGTATTATTATAAATTTCAGGATCAGATAAAAAACTATTTCAAATGTATGTATAAGTTACATTATTCCAATTTCACCAGTTGAAGGACATTATTTTTTTTTCTATGTATCACTTGTAATAGTTATTATTAAAACTGGTCAATTAACATCGGGAAAGTAATTTAATTAAGTTTAACATAATAAACAATAGCGACCGTTTGAATATTATATAATTATTATATAGTATACGCATTAAAATGCTATGTTTTGTTACATTTATGGTTCCACGGAACCCCCGCAGTGTGAGTCGGCCTCGCACTTGGCCGCTTTTTCTTCTTTATTATCTCACAATGAATTTTGTGACGCAGGCTCTGCGAGTAACAAATATTTTTTTGCGCATTTCAGTCTAGACTGGACGAATGACGTCATTTATTTTTGGCATTAGGGCATCACGAGTCAGGTCTAATTAGCAATATGGCGTCATTCGCCGACCAACATGGCAGTTAATGGGCGGGTAAAATATGAGATCATGTAAATAAATTAACGACAACAAAACCAGGTTTGTAACATAACATAAACCTACGCCTGTATCCCAGAGAGGTAGGCAGAGAACAGTGATTCGCACTTGCCACGATCCTGACTGATCACCTTCACTTCAACGTTCATTAGACGTGGCATGCACGCACATCGGTTTTGGGTACTTGAACGAAGTTCTTGATATCTTTTTATTACAAATTTATTCAGGAGATTTATCTTTCATGTAAATGCTCGTTGAATGGTTAACAGAAGTCCGAAAATGTTTTGATCGATTCTTACAAGAACTCAGAGCCCTTGGTTATTGTAATAAAACACAAACCTGCCTTTGCCTTTACGGTTAAACTAAGAGGTTATTTGTTATCTATCCAGGATACATTTCTTTATCTGCCGTGATTGTTATATTCAAACTAAGTCAATGTTGCAATAATAAATGTATTTCTTATTGTTCTAACTACTCTGTCCTTGTCATCTTCCTGGCGGGCACGAAATTGCGATAAAAAAAACTGTTCCATTTATCTTTTTTATTTTTTATGTTAATAATATTGATGTGATCTTAGATTGCCTCATTACTACCCCCTGTCGCAATGCGTCGAGTCAATGTGTTGGTGTTTGTTTAAGGGCTCCGTCGCCATGGCAACTGCATCATCAATCTCTTGCCGCTAAAACCGAGCTTAACCGGTTTCCTACTCGCTCTTCAGCGTGCTTTATACCGATATGAAATTTGGCGGGAAAGAACTTCAATTACGAATAATGATACGGATGATGATAGCGTACTAAACTGAGACATCATTTCGTCTTGGTGTTAGGTACAAATAAACTTATCATTTTCATTTTTTATTTTTATTAAAATTAACTTGAATTGCATTTACAGATTTATTTTTAAATGGCCCAAACCGAACAGGATATTGAAACCAACAAATTTAAAAACATAAGCATTATACCTTTTATGAAGATTTTAGAAGTTTTTTAATTATAAGTACCTTGGACTCTAGAATAGGCTTCGGTTTTCGCCGAAAGCACACAAGTGTAATACTACTTCCTACTTTGTATAAAACTTTTGTTCACTATCTTGAAAATATTTCGAAATGTAAAAAATTGTAGACTTTTAGTCCGGATTTACTTACGGGTGTTGTTATATCGGACCTGGTCGGACTTTTCCGATATAACAACACCCGTAAGTAAATCCGGACTAAAAGTCTACAATGTGTTGTGCTTACGAAAGTTTTAGTTCAAAAATTTTAAAAATCTTATCATATAATGTTCCTACTACATAAAACATCTATTACTTAGTATCTATCTAAATAGATAGATACTAAGTGATTTGGTAACATCTTTAGTGAATAAATTACTTATTATTATTACTTATTATTATTACTTATTAGTCGTGCATGCACGCACGCCGGCTTTCTGGTACTTTTTATTTAGCCGTTTTCTATCGAGATTAATCCTTGTATGTTCCCACTGCTGGGACAAGGGTCTCTTCCTGCATCGCAAAAAGGTTCGGCCATACTCCACCACGGGGGCCATGTCCGGGTTGGTGGAAGATTGTAAGACAGTGACGAGCCTTACTGTCAGTAGTTATCAAGCCGCATATAAGGCCTCTGACATGGCCAACTGCCATTACGTGACACCGGCACCAACGGCTTAACGTGTTTTCACGCGAAGCTCTGAAAAATGCCACTAGCGGTAGTCACGGGACGGTTATCCATGCTGCACCTGACCGCGCCTGTTGTTGCTTAACTCAAGTCGATATCAAGTGTTCAACTCAAGTGCTTGATTTTAATCACTCGGTTCCTCTAGGCCACGTGTGCTTCACGCAGCGCCCATTTTTAATACTTGTATTTCTATTTGGTCAAAGTATGCCCGCCTGTCCCTTTTCGTGCCCTTCAATTCTTTCTATTGTCAATCACATTTCATTTAATTACCGTTTATTCCAGGTTGCCGAAAGGATACTACGGGGGCTTAAAACAATCGACGTCGCGGCTTTGGGAATGACGGGGGGAATGCCGAGTTAAACCGGAATTTTAAGGAGCTTACGGGAAAATGTTAGCTGTGCTCACCGCTAACTCTACAAGGTTATTTTTGAAACGCGCAGTGCCTCAAGTCGTCAATTCTACGACTTTTGCATTTTTAATTCTTCCTCAGCGCTGTTATTCTCCAGGTCTTTACAGCTGCCTTGTCAATGTCATCGCACCAGCTGGACCACGTTTCATCAAACTAGGGCTATGAACTGTAGTTTCGTTATGACAATCGAGCTGCGTTGCAAAATAACAGTTTAATACGCTTTGGGGTGCTAACTATGTTTTCTAAGATGAATACTTTTTGAAAAAACGTAATAAAACAAGTTATGTTTTTTTATTCCATGGTAGCACCCCGAAGCGCCCTAAGCCTCAATAAGGCAATAGACTTATAGTACCTACATGAAATTGGACTTTATCAACTTATAATAAAGTCGAAAACGAATGAAAAATTCATACTACTCATTCCCGATTAAGGATTAACAAGTAAGAAGTCTCGGCTACACAATGTATATCGTGATGTCATAATAAACTATGAATTGTGAAAACAGCGGCGGTCTGCGTTCACTTCTACATCCGCCCCGCAGTTGTAAACCTTGTAGCTTGTGACTCCATATTATAAGTTCTCCATGAATATTATTTAATCCTAATATCTCAAAAACATGAATCTCAGAAAAAATCTCTTGGAGAAAAACAGGTGCTAATGAACGTATCCTAGGAATTGCAAACTTTTAAAATAACTCTGTATAAAAGCTTTCGCTTTGTTCCCTGATGACTGGCACGACTTTGAGTGGGTTGAATTTAGAAAATGCTAATTGCTCTTTGCGCAGTCTAGGCAGAAATTTGTTTGAGAAAATCTGAAAAATAGAAAAACGGAGTAGCGCTTCTATTAAAGCCGGATTTTCAGGATCTCAGTACACTCAGACCGAGTCACCTAATTTAGCTACAGCGTTGCTAGTCGTATGGTGTGTAGGCATCTTAGTAAAAACATGTCACTGACTAAAACTACCATGTTTTTTTACTCTGAATGCGTTCTACTCACTTTACAAATAAAATGGCGGGAACTCTTGCGATTCTAAAAAAAAGTGGAGAGGCAGTCAAATATTGATGTTTGTAGAGTTTTGTGAAGCTGTTGAAGTGTTATGAAATAATAATATGTGGTTTCAATTGCCGTGACCAAATTATTCTTTCTTTCAATGCTTTTCACTGTCAAAGTTCCATGATAAACATATTTCGTTCCTCTTCTGTTCATAGAAGCAGTACTTTTTTGGTACTTTAAACAAACTCCTATAGACTAAAGCAAAAATATGAGTTCACTAGGACGTGTGTACATCTCCATCCGAGTAGCTAACAGTTTTACTTCCTAAGTTTATTAGACTCTTGTCTAAGTCTAATAATCACTTATTTTTGCTACTCGGAGGCTACTCGTACTCGCTGGCGATATTAGTTCAAAAAATGGCTGTTTTAATCAGAGTGTACTTTGATCGCTGGTATACATGATTTTTTTTATGATCATTTTTCTTTGCGGGGCTTTTGTTACTTGGTGACCATGTGTACCCCATTGTGATGCTAACGAGTAAAAAAATAGGTCACCCGTTCCTAGTGGACTCAGAACTTGAAAACGCGGCTTATGCAAATCTCCCCTAGGTTGGATGATAATTTTTTTATTCCCCGTAGTCAAATATAATTATGATGTTTATAAACTGATGAGAATAATGCTTTATTGAACCTCCAGTGAAAGACGCCATAGCTATAACCAAATCAATGTCCAATTACTTAGGCAATTACTTTCCACACTGAAGCTCGTACAGCCCACAAAGGCTTTTTGTTACAACTCGTGGAATTGCTGCAACATCGATGCAATGGATTGAACACTGTCAAAATGGCAAATTTTCAAACCTTAGTAAATTTGTGTACGTAAGACCTTTTATATTAAATAAATAAGCACCATCTCCGCTAATCTTCTTAGCTAATCTATCGGGAAATCAAGGTGATACCTAACCAAACATAAGCAGCACTCCCCTACATTCTCGCATAGTTGTGTAACTAATCTGTCGGACAATCAGGGTGATACCTAAGCAAACATAATCAGCACTCCCACTCCTTCATTCTTGCACAGTGGTGTAACTAGTCTATCGGAAAATAAAGATGATATCGAACCAAAGATAAGCAGCTCTCCCACCCCGTCAATCTAGTACAGTGGTGAAACTAATCTATAGGGAAATAAAAATGATATCTGACCAAACATAAGCGAAACTTCCACCCCTTCATTCTCGCACAGTGGTGTGACTATCGCACACTAATCTATCGGGAAATAAAGATGATATCTAACCAAACATAAGCAGCACTTCCACCACTTCATTCTCGCATAGTGGTGTAACTATTCTATCGGGCATTCAGGGTTATAGCTAAGCAAATATAAGCAGTACTCCCACCCCGTCAATCTCGCACAGTGGTGTAACAGATAAACCGAATAAGTTTCCGAGAGCGGCTAGATTATAAGAAACACTTGTTATTTTACATATTTAACAAATAAAAAAAAACTAATCTATTGGGAAATAAAGATGATATCTAACCAAACATAAGCAGCACTCCCACCCCTTCAGTCTCGCACAGTTATGTAATTAATATATCAGGAAATAAAGATGATATGTAACCAAACATAAGCAGCACTTCCACCCCTTCATTCTCGCACAGTGGTGTAATTAATCTATCAGGAAAAAAAGATGACATCTAACCACACATAAGCAGCACTCCTACCCATTCATTCTCGCACAGTGGTATAACAAATCTATCATATATTTAAGAACAGAGTGCATAACTGTTATTAACTAATATTGTTTAGTCGCGTCGACTACCCGTATTTCAGCTTCCCTTTCTTCTTTACCGTCAATGCTTGTCTGGAAGAAATTACTTTTAGTAATAAGGCTGCCACTTTTAGTGTACTGTTATTTTATAAGTCTCTTATGTAATCCCTGGTGAACATGCTACTAAACAATTTAACAACTTGTATTAAGGAACTGGCAACAGGTAGCCATGAACAAGGAGTGGAAGGCAAAAGGGGAGGCCTTTGCCCAGCAGTGGGACACAATCGAGGCTACATAAGAAATATGAAACTGACTTTTTGCCAGTTTTTGAACAAAAACTTTCACTTAAGCTGTTGGTACGTCTGGCATGCTGACTATCTTATGTAATGTAAAAACGATTCCATCAAAACACTCCCAGAGGTGTTTTACTTAATCTGTGGTAATGTATTTTCCTTGTAACATCTTCACCACGCACTATTTTTGTGAGCGTTTATGCAGTGTTTCAAGGAATTGCGTTTCAGTAAGGAAGGCCGATTGATTAAAAAAAAATGAGGCTTCTTTCGATAAATGTGGTATTTAACAAGTTCCCTGTCCATGAGTGGTATATGACTCAGAGGAGTATATTGGAATAAGTTCATGAGTCACATTTGACTCATTTTCATTACATCTTCCGGCATACAACTATCTAACTGTGGACGTAGGGTATTGGAATTTAATTATATCTTGGACAGGGAAGTTGTTAAGGAAACTACTGAAGTTTTACACTATTTTTATTTTTAATGCACTAACCCGTGCTAAGGAACAAATTTAAAAACCTATTTAGAGGCTAAAAATTTCACCCATGCCGGGATTCGAACCCGCAACCTCTGGCTATCCGTACCAGCGCTCTACCAATTGAGCGATTGAGCGCTGGTACGGATAGCCAGAGGTTGCGGGTTCGAATCCCGGCATGGGTGAAATTTTTAGCCTCTAAATAGGTTTTTAAATTTGTTCCTTAGCACGGGTTAGTGCATTAAAAATAAAAATAGTGTAATCATGTGAGTACAGTGATATCGTTCCGATGTTAAACCTAACTGCAAAGTAGGTAGTCGGGGCTGTAAGTAATGCAATTTGCTTAAGTCAGATGTCGCTGCCTGTACGTAATACAGAGAATATTGTAAAGAGGTTCGAAATTTCACTGATGCCGTGAGTCGCCCATTTGCTCAATTGGTAGAGCGCTGGTACGGATAGCCAGAGGTTGCGGGTTCGAATCCCGGCATGGGTGAAATTTTTAGCCTCTAAATAGGTTTTTAAATACTGAAGTTTTAATAAAATTGGGCACGTGATTTACGATCCTTATAGTAGATAAGAATTTATAATGCTGTGTGTATGAGCCACTTAACATTGTTATATTTTCCGCTGATAGCGCTTACACGCGCGACCTTAATAATTTTACCTAAGCCATTGCAAACTCTGTACATATTTAAATTAGTGCATTATAGACCCACATTTTGGCTGTGTACTCAATTGGCTCTCCTGCGACTATTCACTATACGAATACAACTTTTTTTTCTAAATTACGTATATTCATACTATTTTTATTTTTAATGCACTAACCCGTGCTAAGGACAAATTTAAAAACCTATTTAGAGGCTAAAAATTTCACCCATGCCGGGATTCGAACCCGCAACCTCTGGCAGTAATAGCCAAAAATAAAAATAAAAATAGTATAATCATGTGGGTACAGTGATATCATTCCGATGTAAAACCTAACTGCAAAGTAGGTAGTCGGGGCTGTAAGTGATGCAATATGCTTAAGCCAGATGTCGCTGCCTGTACGTAACAGAGAATAGTGTAAAGAGGTTCGAAAATTCACTGATGCCGTGAGTCGCCCATTGGCTCAATTGGTAGAGCCCTGGCACGGATAGCCAGAGGTTGCGGGTTCGAATCCCGGCATGGGTGAAATTTTTAGCCTCTAAATAGGTTTTTAAATTACAGAATTGCTGATGTATTAGCACAAACACGCTAAAACAAATACACTGCCCGCCATTTTTCGCATTGTTGTTTCAAAAGAAAAAAAAACGCTCAGAAGATCTAGGAAATCAGCTTAATGTAGAGAGACTAATTTGTTGTTTGCTTACAATACCACGCGTTTGATGTTTATTGGAGACTCGTAAACCCAATGTGGCTGAGCGTATTTCACTATTTACGAGTAGCTTGTAACTTTAAAACAATGTTATCAGTCGCTTTACAGCGGATAGACTAGCTGCTTCTCATGTGTAATATTCTGAGTTTGAATCTGTGTACAAAGGCATGATATACACATACACTGGCCTGCAAAACTAAGTAGGTACTACAGTTTTAATTACAGACCGTGGTTTCGATTCCCACTGCGGCCCCCAGTGGGAATCGAATCGTATATTTATATAAATATAAGAGGTCCCGGGTTCGAATCCCGGCTAGGAACAAAAAAAAAAGCCCAGGTCTTGGATGTTTACATGTTTGTGATGTCCTTGCCTTGTTACGATAGTACTGCGTATCCTACTTTGGGACCAAGTCAAGTTATAGTGTTGTGTGGAAGTCATTAATGTTATTAATTTAATGACTTCCACACAACACTTTTTTATCCTAAAATATAGCCAAACAATTTAGTTTTTTTTTTCAGTTCAGAAGAATTTTGTCAATCACGCAATAACAGCCGAACGAATTTACGTGAAACTTGGCATACAGATAGACAAAGATCTGAATTGTGACGTAAGATACGTATTCTTTATCCGTTCCAAATGCGTATTCAAAAATCGTAACCTTTCTTCATGCCCAACTCTAAGATATTCACATTGCCAATAACCAATAGAACCTTAAAGACTGTAAAAATATGTTTTTATCGCCTCGAGCTATCTATTTTCTTGTCCAAATCGTTATCAACCCTTGCATGCCCCTGTTGGGGCACGGGTCTCTTCCTGCATTGCAGGATGGTTAGGCCATTCTCTACCACGGGGGCCAAGTCCGGGTTGGTGGAGGATTGTAAGACAGTGCCGGGCCTTACTGTCAGAAGTTATTAAGCCGCCCATAAGGCCTCTGACATGGCTTAACGACTGCCATTTTATAACAGCCGGCACCAACGGCTTAACGTGTCTTGCGAAGCACGGAAGCGCTCGGAAAAATGCCACTAGCGGTAGTCACGGGACGCTCACCCATCCCGTACCTGACCGCGCCTGTTATTGCTTAACCAAGTGATTGATTCCAATTACTCGGTTCGCCTAGGCCACGAGTGCTTGTCCAAATAATGAACTAAAATAATCATTTATGACTGATTTTGAAAGTGAAATGAAAGTATTAATTAGCATTATTTGCAGCTGTCACGGATGCCGACAACGATATCCTCTCGAGTTGATTTTCCGAAGTTCGATCTATCTAGGTTCGACACTTTGACACGTAGGCCCTCTTCATAAAAGTGACAATCTATCTTTCTTCTCTATAATATAAAAATGAATCGCAGAATGTGTTGGTAAGCGCAAATCTCGAGAGCAGCTGAACCGATTTCGCTAATTCTTTTTTTAGAATATTCCTTGAAGTACGAGGATGGTTCTTACGGAGAGAAAAAATAATAATTAAAGAATCGACTGTTAGGCGGTACGAAGTTCACTGGGTCAGCTAGTTAGTAATAAGTCGCCCGTTTCTGATTTGAAATAATTAAAGATTATACGAGTACTATAGATAAAATTGTACTTCATATAGAATGTAGTGATAAGTACCTACATTCTCGCAATCTTTTGCTACTTGATACACCTTAAATTTTATTATTTATTTTAATTTACATGCACCTACCGACGATATTCTTCATTACTTAGATTTAAGAAATCATGGTTGTAATATATTCTCTGGTTGTGCAGTAAAGTGTTCTCTATCTATGTAAATAAAAACATTTTAAAAAACACACAAAAGACAATAATTGAATCGTCTTACAAATAAAACGCAATCGTACACACCACTTCAGTCTACCCGTGACCACGGCAACTACAACGCTGCCGAAACATCAGGAATAAAGTTATTTCGTTTAACGACTTAATTTGCTTAATTTGCCTTGCGAAGCACGGAATCGCTCGGAAAAATGCCTTGAGTGTTAGTCATAGACGGTTTACCCATCCATGCACTGAACGCGCTTGGTGTTGCTTAAACTTCGTGATCGTTTAAGATCACTCAGGCAGCCTGGGCTACGAGCGATTCTGTATCTTTACGTGTTTTATAATATGTGCTCTGGAGTACATATTACTTTATTTTATCTATCTATTCCCAGTAGCGCGAACAATAAAGAAGACTTTAATCGTCCTTAGTACTAGGTAATACATTTATTGACTAGTACTGACTATTCAGTAATTGTATCAGCTTAAACGAGTATTTAATTCTATAGATCGTACCTTTCTGTAATCCAATCAACTAAGTAGCTGTCTCCGGGGAATGCTTCCAATCAGCACACAAGTTTCGGATGAGACCTGGAACGAGACGAGAAAACAAATGTACACCATAAGTATATATGTATGTTGTACTTGTACGTTATTGTGGTACAATGGACACCTCATTAACCTTTGAATTTTTGTTACTAAGTCCTCCGTAAGGAAACTGTGCGGAGTCGACACTTGTAAGGACTGTATATTGACGACTGTTACCACGAGAAAACAAACATTTTTAAGGGATTTAGGTAATAGAAAACCTGCGTTCGCAGAGCCCAGCCTTAATGTCAAAATACGTATTAGTTAAATTCATTAAAAGTATGAATTTAACTAAATGGTTTTTTTTACATTTGGGCTGGGCTCTGCGAACGCAGGTTTTCTATTGGACTGATTGCGCTGCGCCAGCAAATAGCTAAAAAAGGTAAGTATTTTAAAATCATAGAAATGCACATCTAATTAACACTTTGGTTGCGGGAGTAAAAATCGTCATCCTGAATTCTAGCGCGGTACGGGGTCTAATCGACCCGGAGACGGGCTATGCCGTGGTACGTTACGGGTGTAAAAGTGCCTCGTACACCTTATTAAATGTAAGTAGCTCTAAATCAGTGAAATCTTATGATATCTGTAATTTTATTTTTTTATTTGATGGACCAGTTAGACCTGAGATTTCCGCACTTAGCCTCATAGTTGGGCCATTGTACGTAGCAAGCGCTGAGGTACGTTAACACTTCAGACACTAGGATTTCCTTACGATGTTTTCTTTCACCGTCGGCGAGTGGTATTGCTACTATAATTTCACAAATGTACATAACTTAGAAAACAAAGTCATTGGTACACGCTGGGCTTTGTACCCACGACCTCCCGATTGAGAGGCCGGCGTTCTACACCGCTTCGCTACCACCGCCCTCATTTGATGGACTAATAAATGGCGTTTACCAAACTCTTTTCGCCGAATGGTTGGAAATAAATTAAATAAATTAGAGAACAAATATATGTGCGGGGCACTTTCTGCCCTGTTTACTAGAATGCATCGACATTTTGTGTTAGATATATTTTATATTAAAAACATAAAATATATCTAACACAAAACAACAAAACATTTTTGCACACGGTACATTAAGTTTTAACTTCTTTTTACTTTATTATCCGTTTCTCAGCTATTCATGGTTTTTATCTATTCTCTATAACAGGCTGTGCATTTTCTTTTTTGTGGTTTAACTGGATTGTGGGGTAACTAAAAATTTTGCAGTTCTTGAAATGTGATTTCTGTACTAGGGCTGGTAAAAATCTAGAATGTCTCTCTTTGGAATACTTTTCGAAGCATTGGTGATGATGTTGCCCGTATACATGATCTTGAAGGTAGATTTTCGATACCGCCCCGAAGTTCTTGGCTTTCTTCATTTTTGTAAGACATTTACGCCTTGATCGCCTTGATCCCTTTATTTGTAACACACCTCGTATGTCACGTCTTACACTCTTGGATGCACTAGCTGTCATTAACGAAAAACCCGGTACGGGACCATCGAAAATTCGTACGGGATCTAATGGACCCCGTCCTGCACTAAACAGCATTTTTTTCCTTCTAGTGCGGTGCGAGGTCCATTACACCCAGGACAGTAATTTTATGGAAACTAGTATTTTGGAAGTAGAGCAATACAAACATATATTTTAAAAACCTATTTAGAGGGTAAAAATTCCACCCATGCCGGGATTCAAACCCACGACCTCTGGCTATCCGTGCCAGCGCTCTTTCCAGCTGAGCTAATGAGCGACTCACCGGCATCAGTGAAATTTCGAACCTCTTTACAATATTCTCTGTATTACGTACAGGCAGCGACATCCAGATAATCAGCGGATAGCCAGAGGTCGCGGGTTCGAATCCCAGCATGGGTGGAATTTTTAGCCTCTAAATAGGTTTTTTAAATTGTCCTTAGCACGGGTTAGTGCATTGAAAATAATATAAACATATATTTGTCTCCCTCGTAAAACTGTAAATGACGAAAATATGGCCTCCGCACCAGCGCGTAAACACGCCTTTTCTACGCTCGCATAGACTGAAAGATACGGACGGGGTTTTAAGGACCTCGTAACGCAATGAAGGTGTTAAACCAAATTTGACAACCGATGTCACTTGTCACATTCAGTAGTAATCATTTTGGTATGGATATTTTTACCATCCATAACTCGGTATAGCTCAAATAAAACTATGTTTAGGTATCATTAGTCTCATTAGAGCTTTTTTATGCTATACATCAATATTGAAAAATCCTTGAAATTACCAACGGCTTAGGTAATAGAAAAGAACAACGGCTTGACGTGCCTGGCGAAGCACGGAAGCACTACTGCCACGGAAATGCCACTGGCGGTAGTCACGGGACGATCACCCATCCTGCAGCTGACGCGCCCGTTTTTGCTAAACCGAAGTGATTGATTCTAATCACTCGGTTCGACTAGGCCACGAGTGCTTCATTGCGCGTGCCGAATACACCTTTTTGCATTCGGCACCCTTATTGATTTTTTTTTTAATATTTGATTTTTTTTTAATTTCGAATTTTTGAAAATTTATACTCAGCTATTTGAGTGATCCTTTGCGTTTGCAGTCGGTTAAAAAGTGAATTCCAAATGACAAACTTCCGTTCTTTTCCCCATTCTGCCCTAACGCAATTGAGCGCTTTTTTCGTCACACGAAAAAAAAACTTCGTTGACAAATAGCTAAGAATGCTTTCAGAAAGTTCAGCCCTGAATATATGTGCATATTTTTCACATGCTCCTGCAGCGTACAAACTCGGGAAATTGGTGGAAACTGGGGCGTGTAGAGAAAAAAATACCAGGAGACTTATATACTGCTGGAAACTTCTATATTGCTGCAGTTTATGACCGTTACCGTTTTGTCTAGATATAAAAACACTAGCCATGTCTCGCGGCTTATCGATTTTTTTCTTGGGAATAAAATATTTTCCTGCAGAAAAACGTAACGTATGTGTTACTCCAGGGTGTCAGCTAAGTCCATACCAAATTTTATTAAAATCGACAGATTTAGAAATAAGCGAATTTACAAAGGAACTATGTGATAGGAACAAGCTTATTTCGAGATTTTTTTGGTCGATGTACTACTGCGGCAAGTGTCAAAAAAAATGTACTAAAACAAAATAACAAAATGTTTTTTTGACTGAAGTTTAATAGTCTGTAAAAATATGCATTTAATAGTTTATTCATCGTGATTTTATTTGGTTAGATTAACCTAAAATATTAGTTTAAAAATACCTTGATGATTTGGTATTATGTCAAATATCTCTAAAACAAAAGAAGATCTAGGGATAATTTTTGGCACACAGTAACCTTGGCTTAAACCGGTGCATCACCGTAAAAATCAGACAAATCGCTTTCGTGGGCCAATCTTGTTCCTCCAAAATGACCTACATTTTGATATGAACTCCTAGTTTAACTTGTAAAGTTCATTGAATCGCTGTTTCTGTTTCTGAATAAAATCTATTTAATTGATGGATTGAAGAAATAAAGAAAAAGTCAATTCATTAAATAGCTACTGAAATAAGAGTAAACAAAATACAGGTAAAAAAAATCGTAAATAGTGTAGTGCGTCACCGTCTGAGTGGTCATTTCAACTGTCTGATGTGGCTGCCTTTTTCTGCTGTATAAATCTAGTACCTTTCTACGTAAAAGCCTATTCGATAGTGCACTTAGCCACAGACGCAGGCTCATCCAGATTATCTAGCTGCAAGTCCATGCATAAAACTATAAGCACACAAACAAACAGTTGGTTAGTTTAATGGCTATGTGCAAAGAGTATATAACCACTACGTTTGCTATGTGTACAATAGTGGTTCCGACTACCGCCACTTTTAGGAAAAGGTGTTTTAAGTGTTTTATTATTTCTGTATATTTATTCTTATTTATATCATATATGTATCTACATATACATCTATATAACTTATCGGGGAACTTACTTGAAACTTAGATTGACACTTCAACTGCCTAGAAGACATAACAAAACCGAGAAATATATAATAAAAATATTTACGAGTTATCTCGTAAAATATGAGATGTGAGAAAAGTGATGATTGGCCTTTTTGCATCTACGTAATGAGATGATATATTCAGCGTCCAGTGGTATCCTCACTCACACTAGATGCGTCAAGGAAACACTCCGACGCTGTAGTGCCTGGAACATGGTTTTTTTATAGAATAGATTTTATATTACATGATTAACGTGATTTTTCACATTTTTTGAGAGGTGCACCAGAAAAATTTTCTTTAACTTATGTTAAAGATATTCACTATTTACACTCAAATTTTTTTTGTTTTTGATTTTTTGTTATGTTATAATATTTTAGCGGTTGTCGCGGAGCGGTAAAAAGCCGTCCTTACATTAGAGAGGTCGTGATTTCGAATCCCGTCATGTACCAATAAATGACATTAATCTCAATTACGTACACTTGTGGAGTTGCAATGACAACACTGGCTAACCGTAAAGGTAAACATCGTGAGTAAACCTGTGTGAAGTGTTCACATACCTCGGCGCTTAAAGTTGACAATAGCGGTGGGTACACGTATTCATTAGCCCCACACTCTCTCTCTGATAGAAGGTATGTGCCCCGCAGTGGGACTTATACTATAGGCTACATAATAATAGATTATACAAAAATGAAAAATGAAATTCAATTCGAGGGACTAATTTGGATCCCGAGATTATAATCCAGATTAGAATCCTGAACGAGCGAGGGATACAACGACCGAGATTGAATTAGTTTTTTCACGTGTGTACTCTACTTTTTACTGTTGAAATATGAATGTTGTGTTTGATTTTCACTGTGGCTTTTAGCATAGAATATATGTTTCAAAGTATCGACGGCTTCGTAATCTTGGTTAATTCGTTGAAATCGTTTTGAAATACAGACTTTGAAAAGGAATCGGCGCCATTCGTGTTTCTGCAGACGCAGAACAAATTGTATGTTTTCAGGTATAACACTCAAGATTTTGGCGGCAACAAATTGTTTACTATAACTGTTTTTTTATTTGGAAATGATTCCAGAGGTCATTTTTGTCACTGGAAGACCTCATTTTATAATGGATTTTCCAAGAACTTCAAACAACCACTTTAACAGATAAAAAACCCAAATTGGCGGGATATATATTTTTTTATTTCATTTTATAGTTTTGTGGACAAGCTCCATTTAGCCAGCCAGTATTTACTTTCAGCACGTTTTATTTATTTTTGTAGTTCGCATATTCGTGCTTGTTCCAAATTCAAAAGGATTCACTCAGTGAGTGAAAGAGAGTTTTATTCACTGTTATCAAAGAATAAAATGCCCTTCTTCGAGTGGTGATGGTAAAAAAATATATATCACTCTCACGTGATAATATAGGTACATGTGCCCTACCGTGGAACTTTCTTACAGACTACATAACAAAATACAACATCTTTAAAAACCTATTTAGAGGCTAAAAATTTCACCCATGCCGGGATTCGAACCCGCCACCTCTGGCTATCCGTACCAGTATCCGTATCCTTAGCACGGGTTAGTGCATTAAAAATAAAAATAGTGTAAAATACAACATCACTCAGATCAAATTTTGAAGCACGTCCCCCCATCGAAAACGGCCATAATATTAGGCGGAACCGACCGCGTAAGACAGAATTTACAAAAGGAACTGTGATGCCGCAGATAAGCGAACTCGTAATGAAAGTCGTAAAAAGTCTCTTATACGTTACACAAAGAGGTCTATGACCAAATAAACGCTTTACGGCGTCGAAATATGCACACAGTATACGTACCTACCATGTATATTGAAAGTCAAATTTGGCTGCAAGGATTTTGTTCCGCTTTCCGACGATTCCGTTTTTGAAGATATGGCTCATTATGCTTCCCATGAGACTAGAAGTAGTTAGCCAAGTGTAGACATAAAAGGATGTACACAATACGGGAGGTAATAAAGAAAGCTCTCGATCGCATATTTACGTCCCTCGCTTGCAGCACGGGCCGCAAACTTCTGCGATCTCAGCCTTTCTTTGTATTCTCGTACCACCCTAGTTGTGTAATGTACTATTTAAATACAGTTGCTCAAAAAGTGGCGTATTACTCGTACAGGGACATATAGCGTGCGGGATGTGGGCTATTACACACTCGTGCTTTTTTTTACCTTTCCCGCACTCGTGCGTTTTCTTTCTCAACTGTCAAAATAATGTCTATTAAAAAGAAAAACCAACCATGAAGTTTTTACTAAAAAAAATCATAGAAGTTTTTATGAGTTACTAATTTGTTTCAATATCAGATTTAATGATTTGATTGAATGAGGTTTTATTTCATTACATCTCATTAAATTTCATTTTCATTTCATATCAATAAAAGAATTCTACTGAAGACTTGGCTGTATGGGCATAGTTCCCTTTACCTACTAGAATGGGTGAAGAAAAACATCTCTGCTTATATTTTTACGGTTGGCGCCATTTTCCAAATAATTTTTCTTTATTAAATTGCTTATTTTTTTCGCAACTGTATTAAAAATAGTCGTTCAGTACACGTGCGGAACCGGAACCGTCATTGCAACTTGTTCCGACTGTCAACCCTCGCCTTCGGCTGCGCCTCGGCTCGGGTAGACATTTGTCGGAACTCTTTGCAATGACAGCCTTTCCGCACTTGTAATGAAATATACAATAATTATGACATGACCAAATCTTTAAAGTTTTTTTTATTTAGCCTATAAACGTCCCACTGCAGGTCACATGTCTTCTCTCACAGAGAGAGTATGGCTTGGTTACCACGCGTGCCCATCGCGGATTGACTATTATGCTACCGATTGGACTAAGCAAAGAAAACCCTTTTCGCTTCTAAAACTACTGAGGGTTTTTTTTTGTAACAAAAGTTGATGCCCGAGACTTCGGCCGGGCGGAAATTTTAAATCCAAACTAAAACCAATCTTTACGTCCAAATTCATCGAGATAAGTTCAGCCATTCGATTTAAGCCATTCGACGTTCGATTCGACATCTATATAGAAATAATAATAACTTCCCAAATCTCACCTCACCTCACCTCACCTCATCTTATATTATGTCAAGGCCGTATGTATTTCTGTTTGTGACGCCCTTGCCTGGTTGCCATAACACAGTGTATCTAGTTTGGGATCAGGACAAGTAATAACGTTGTGTGGAAGTTATTTTTTATGATCTCTGGCGTAGCGGTAGCGCGTCTGCTTACCATGCAAGAGGTCCCGGGTTTGAATTCTGGCTGGGGACAAGTAAATTCGAAAGATCATTACATAAAATTTGTTTCAAACGCGAACTTATCTCTAACAGAATCTCTTCCAGCCAACCTTAGCATGTTTGTGATGTCGATGTTTCTGGTTCCCACGACACAGGGTATCCTAGTGTGAGGCCAGAAGCAAGGTATGTGCTTGTATGTAAATTTTATGTTATGTTATGTTTTATATTATTATATTAAGTATTAGAATATGTACTTGATATAATAAAATAATAGGTTTGGTCGCTGAGGCAAATCAAAGGCTTTGGAGCGGATTGAAACCTTCTGACAGTAAGACCAGCCATTAGTCTTGCAAGCCTCTACCAATCCGGAGTTGACCCCCGTGGTGGAGTGTGGCCTATACATTCCTCTGGGAAGAGATATATGCTTTTCGGTGGGAACACAATGGGTTGATAATAATGATGAAGTTTTCAAATATCTATATGTAGCAATTGACCATCCTGATGGAAAAAATTCAAAAGACAACTTTTATCAATCTCATTTTTTCTCTTACCTAACTTTCTACAGCTCACAGTTGATTATTCTTTCTCAAAACTTACGATAGCTTGTACAGTCGACAGCAGCTCAACCTTCACTGCCAAATCTCCCGATTCTAGGTAAGGCGTCTTTTTATTGCCTTTATCGACACACGTCGATAGTAAAAAAAACAGGCCAAGTGCGTGTCGGACCACGCGAAATATGGGGTCCCGTAGCATGAGGGATACTTTTTAATCGTTTTACAGAACTATCAGCTTCACATTCAAAGCCCTGGCGTCCTATATATAGGACGTCACATAGAACTTTCTTAATTCACGCCCAATGAACTTTAAGCAGAAGATCTAAAAAAACTTACTGTTTTTTTTATATATACTATATTTTTTTCAGAAGTTTTTAGAAAAATATTTCTCTTTTCAAAATCGGCGTTATTTTAAAAGAATCAGAGTATTTTTTTACCTCCAGTAGTTAAGAGGTTACAGTAGACAGACAGATAGGTAGATAGAGAACACTTTATCTTACATGACTGCAACCCTGGTTAGTCCCCATTGCTAGGGCACGGGTCTCTCCCTGCAATGCAGGAAGGTTAGGCCATACTCCACCATGGGAGCCAAGTCCGGGTTGGTGGAGTTCCGGGCTTATCGTACATAAAATAATAAATTGCAAAAGTATTTTTTAATGGGATTCGTACGCAGTTTTCCTTTTATAAATTACTTGTAAAGCCTATTTAGCCGTGATAGTTTTTCTTTTAAACTCATTAAAGAGCTGCTGGCCCGATTTTTTTCACATTTCGACAATCAACTAATTTGCCTCTAGACTCTCGTTCGAATCTCTCTGCGACCGCCGTACGTTTGTGCAAAAGGCCACAGCTGGTTGTACCTATTTCCATGTTTTTTACGTCCTTGCGTGCGTTGTATAGCACTTTTTGTGAGACCAAGACAAGTAATAGGCACGACGAAAGATTTTTTAATCCTCTTCCATATTGTGTATATATATACACAATATGGAATAGGATTAAAAAATCTTCTGTATTTCTGTATTACGTACGTATAATCATCTAAATAAGTTTTTAAATTATTCTTAGCACGGGTTAGTGCATTAAATATATATATATTAAATACTAACCCGTGCTAAGGATAATTTAAAAACCTATTTAGAGGATTATACGTACGTAATACCGATAATATTGTAAAGAGGTTCGAAATTTCACTGATGCCGGTGAGTCGCCTATTAGCTCGGAATGAGCGCTGGCAGGGATAGCCAGAGGTTGCGTTAGAATCACGGGATGGGTGGAATTTTTAGCCTCTGAATAGGTTTTTGAATTGTGTATACTATTTACAAAAAACCTATACTTCAGTAATAAACTAAAGTTTTACGACGGCAAAAGTATTTTTTTTTTGTAATTATTTGAAATCTGTAGGATAACAGCTCGCAGTGTCATGGCGTTGAATCTGAACATCGAGTCTTGCAACACCGTAATCACTTGTAGTTACAACAAAATACGGGTGAAATTTACCATTGTTAACAAGCATGACATCACGCGGTGTGATGGGTGTTTCAGTCAAAATGGCTGAAAGCAGTATTATATTATTTATTTTATTGAAAATATTGGTACAGTACCTACTACACATCATAAAAGTCCCTTCGGGAATGTACGTTCGCGCAGACTAGGAAGAAGTGTAACGAAAGTACCCGAAGCTATAAGTACATTCAACATGATCTTTAACCGATACGGTTAAGGTGCAGAATTGATTGCCGCAGTAGCGCTACCTATTTTGCTCACGCTAATATTGCCAAACTAATAGTCACCTGCATCGATGACGTTGAATCAACCAATAGCAACAAAGGCGCGCGGCCTACTATAAAATGAAACTATCTGATTGGTCGATCAACTTGCCGCACATCCAAAATTTGGTCATCTGCGCAGGTACATCCGCGAGACTTATTTCTTGTGTAGCACTGTACATGATCTCTTCCTTTTTGTAAAACTAAATCAGTGTCATAAATCCCTTTAATATGTACTTATCCTTAACATCGTTGAAACTCTAATGTTTTGATATCGTCGTCATGCTTATTGTGTTGTGTTTAAGATTATAAAATCTATCCAGCGTTTTCCTGGTGAAAGAGCTGTTCCCAATGTCCCTATTTACTTCCGTTTGGAACTTTTAAATCAATTTGCCCAAAAGGGCAAAAGTCCAACTTGACTAAGCTTCTCCGTAATGATGCTATCAAAAAGTTTTGGCGGCTCCCTCGTTACACTCTGACTTCATCGAGTCCAATTCTTAAGGGGACTCAGTGGGCAAACTGGCGCCACCAATGAAAAAAGTCATATCTTCGTTTACAGATCATATTTTCAAAAAGCGCCGAAGCACTCGTGGACTAGTCGAACCGAGTGATTGGAATCAATCACTTGAGTTAAGCAACAACAGGCGCTGTCAGGTGCAGGATGGGTGACCAACCCGTTAATGGCATTTTTCCGAGCACTTTCGTGCTTTAATCCGTTGTTGCAGGCTGTCATGTAAAAGCAGTCCTTAAGCCATGTCAGAGGCCTTACGAGTATAGGCAGCTTGATAACTTCTGACAGTAAGGCTCGCCACTGTCTTACAATCCTCTACTAACCCGGGCTTGGCCCCCGTGGTGGAGTATGGCCTAACCTTCCTGTGATGCAGGAAGATACCATGCCCCAGCAGTGGGGACATACGAGGGTTGATACTAATCAGTCCATCCATCAATGGTTTTAGTGTTATTGTAGGACCCATGTTCATGCCCAGGATTATGTTTTATTCGAGCGTTTTGTCTCACCTACACCATAGTTTTCTGTAAATTGATTCTTTACAAATGTTCTGGGTGTAGGAACATAATTTTGCGATTAGGGTTCCGTTTGCAAAACATTAAACTTTAAAGTGCACGGTTGACTGTAGAAACATGAAAATTCAGGGTAGTAGCATATTAATGAACTTAAAAAAACTATCATGGCCAAGCAAGATTCACAAGCGAGTAATGCGACCTACTTTTATAAAAAATCTTCGTACAAAATCCATTGAAAATCACGTGAAGCAGACAAACCCCCTCTTTCTACGGAAATATATTCTGCGCGTGCGCATGACTCGACACGTTAGTCTGTGGTTACGTCTTTCCCTTGTATAATATTTACCACAGACTATTCTAATCCGCGATTATTAAGTGTTTTAAGTAATCGTGTTTTTATAAATACCTTTTAAAATATTATTAGCACGCCCTTGTACATTTACTCATGTAATTAGTGCAATAAAGAATTAAAATAAATAAATACATAATAAATAAACTAGCTATACTCCGCGGTTTATTGATTTTTCCATGGTAATAAGATATTTCGCCGCAATGAAACGTAGCATATGTGCTAATCTAGGCTCTCAGCTAACGCCATACCAAATTTTATAAAAATCGCTCCAGAGTGCTTAGTGCGAGTTTTTTAACTACTCGATCGCGTTAACGTAAACTCATATTTCTATGGCATCGAGGAAGCGCCACCTAGCAACAAGTATGGAAATTAAAATTGCTGAGTGCGAGATGTAATGGTTTACGTTGAGAAGTGAACACTTTTACCAGCTAAAACACGAATAAACGCGAGTGCGAGTTGTACTGTGACAGCGTTTTGCCAGTTCGAACGGTTAACTTACTCATACTCACTACTCAATGCTCGATTAACGCGGTAGTAAAGTTATTCGATTGGATCTGTCAAACTCGCACTTCACGCGTTCAAACGTGAAGAAGTAACAAACATACACACTCACAAACTTTTGCCTTTATAATATTAGTTTGATGTGATGATGAGAGTGGGATAAGTCACGTTATAATCGATGACTGATCGAGATTTTCATTTTGGTACCAAGATCATCCGTAATTTTACCGAGTTGACTGTACGCTGTTCGAAACAACGATAAATCTTCACGTTTTGACTGTTTCAGATTGTATCAAAAATCAATGCAGCCATAAAGCTTTTCAAAAGGTTTATGACAGCTCCATATTCCGTATGTAAATCTGAGCTGACTTAAACATAAACAATGAAATGAAATACTGTACGTAATACAGAGAATATTGTAAAGAGGTTCGTTTCACTGATGACGGTGAGTCGCACATTAGCTCAGAGAGCTGGCACGGATAGCCAGAGGTCGCGGGTTCGAGTTTTTAGCCTCTAAATAGGTTTTTAAAAATGAAATGATTTTTTTTTTTTCTGAAATTTCGTACAATTGATAGTGAGTATAATAACGATCTAGACATTTCACCCGTCCAGGTATGCAAACATTATGCCTCGAACTAATGTTACAATACATAATGTCATACAAATATTAGTATTGTGACCTGATTTTGACTGTTCAAATAAAAATTCAATACCGTTTAAGTATTCTGCTATTTTGAAGTAACATATCATCTCAATGAGGGATTTTTCTGACAGCTATTAAAAAAAAATAGTTCTTAAAGCTAAAATGAGATGGCGCTGAATCGCAAGGGTTTACCTTTTTTGTTTGTTATTGCTTGTCACAGGTAAAAACTTTATTGCTGTTTTGCGATTTCATCAACTGGAAGGAATCTAATCTGTGATCAACTGATCAATCATCTATTGTATGTCATTCGGTTTCTCCTGTGGTTACGACGACCCTGGCTTTTCTTTTGGACTGTTCTGGCCTAACAATAATAATGCAAGAGCCAAAAGAAAGAGGGAGGAAATACCACGTGATCTGTGGACTGTGGACCACAGAATAAACTGGAAAGTGGGAAATCCCATTAAAACAAAAACCCTTACTTGAAAACGCCATCTACTGACAAATTTAGAACTACTTTCTTAGCTGTCAGAAAAATCCCTCATTGCATCTTCTTTTTTTTCTTATAGTGCCTTTTCCACTAGAGAAGGTTTTTCTTTTTTACACGCCTACGAAGTTTTTCTTCCACCTCCTGGGGAGGACTGCAGTAGAAAGGCATTAAGTCCGCTGTATGGTACATTTGTTTAAGTGCAATCAATTACGATTAATCATCAAACCCCACCGACGGGCACGGGTCTCTTCCCTGAGGAAGGTACATGCTCGGGGGGACTTGGCCCCCGTGGTGGAGTATGTTACTTAGTAAAGTTAATAGTAATGGGTTATAATAATGTTAAAATAAGGTTATCCCATTATTGGGTATGCTATCATGCTTTATTTCGCCGCGAAAAGCAAGATGCCGCAAATAAAAGTTTTATCTTGACCTCTTATCGTGCTCCCCTAGCAGTTCTGCATATTTATCTCTTTCTCCCGCAAGGCGAAAGAACTCGGCAGCACTTGTTGCGATTCCAGTCTACTCCCGTAGGTTGTAGTTTGCTCAACCGGGCTCGATAGTCAAATACATACGTAGTTATTCAATAGAATGACAAAAACACGACAAATTGTTGTGCCTATTTGAGCTAAAATATGAACAAGAACCGAACCCAATGACCCACGCAAATTATTTAATTTATGCCTATTTAGGCATCTCTCGCGAGGAAGACCGAATCACGCGGGGCCCCGAGTTAAGTTGCACGGGTTGGAATGTGATTGGTTAAGTATCAATGAAACAATCATTACCGTCTATTGGACTCTATTAAGCAACTATGCATTTTAGACACTCGTCGCTCTGGATGTTTTACTCTGGCTTATGTGCTAGTATGGAATAGCGAAGAGAATGTGCCGAGATATATAGAGCAGAGAATTTGAAACCTGACACCGCATTACTCCCCTGTGGTCCATGCAATACGAGGTCAGATGGAAGGAAACACTTTGCGGTTGGCAGCTAATCAAAATGCGGGGCTTTTGGATGGTGCCAAAAAGGGGCTACTCCGAAACGACAATGAATATCCTTATCTCGAAGAGTACAAGTGAGAATTGAGGGGCGACCCAGAGCGTTGGTAGCGGAGCGGTGTAGGACGCCGGCTTCTCATTCGGGAGGTCGTGGGTTCGCCCTCGGCATGAACCAATGACTTTGTTTTCTAAGTTATGTACATTTGTGAAATTATAGTAGCAATACTACGCGGGTGAAGGAAAACCTCGAGAGGAAACCCTAGTGTCTGAGGTGTTAGTGTACCTCAGCGCTTGCTACGTACAATGGCCCAACTATCATAATACTATACCAATAGAATGAAACTAAGTGCGGAAATCTCAGGTCTAACTAACTAAAATTCTTTCCCGGCGCTAAAATTCTTTATAGGCTGTACGAAATTAGTGAAACGAAATATGCGCTTTATCCAACGTCCTTGTTCAATGTCCACGTTTCATTTCAACATCATCATCATCATCAACATCAACCCATTATGTCCCCACCGAGGGGCACGGGTCTCTTCCCTGAGGAAAGTGTAAGCTACACCCCACCACGGGGGCCAAGTCTGAATTGGTACAGACTAGCGGCTGGTCTTACTGTCAGAAGTTTTCAAGTCGCCCTAAGGCCTCTGACTCGGCTTTACCACTGCCATCTATCGACAACGTGCCTTGCAAAGCCCGGAATTGCTCGGAAAAATGCTAGCGTTAGTCATAGACGGTTTACACATCCGTGCACTGAACGCACCCTGTGTTGCTTAACCTTCGTGATCGTTTAAGATCAACAACTTTTTATTTAAAAGAAATATTTCACACTAAAAAGATAAGTGATGCAGCACATCACATGTACCTTATACTCGTAATATATCCAAATACAGGATTCACGTTGCATTACTCGTTAGACTACATTACACGTTACACACGTCTCGATTCTGCTTAAAATAAAGAGTTCTACATTTTATTTATTTATAATATATTTTTAAATACATACACATTTTATTCGTTTTTGTAAAAAACATTGCTGGTTTGTCTTGAATAATAGCTATGTATTGCATTAAATAATTGTTCATTTCACACTCACTGCAGACTCTCTGCTTTGCCTGACTGATAGCTAATTTATATTTATGAACGGCCATCGTTCAGAGTACCTACCTAAAAAAGCTTTTAAACTACAGGCACAAAAAATGATGAGTCCAGAGGGCAGACTTCCTGGTAACTTTACTCGCTGTAAACATTATGTAAGCTACGGTAAGTGGCCAAATCAGAAAAAAATTAATTAATAGAGAATCCATGATAAAAGACAAATAAACGTGATGTTTTTGCTCTAAAATTACGTAACACTTTTTATAATATGACCGGTCGAAAATTCTTTCTAGTCACGTAGCATTTAAGGCTAGTTTCAAATAGGAATAATTGATGCTAATAAGAAAAAAAATTCAAATATCTTAAATTATAATTAACTAGTCGATCCAGCGAGCTTCGTACCGCCTAACAGACGATTCTTTAACTTTTTTTCATTTTACTCTCCTTAAGAACCATTCTCGTACTTCAAGGAATATTCTAAAAAAAGAATTAGCGAAATCGGTTCAGCTGCTCTCGAGATGTGCTTTTACCAATACATTCAAGGATTCATTTTTATATTATAGACTAGCTGACCCAGCGAACTTTGTCCCGCCTAACAGACGATGCTTTAATTTTTTTTTATTTTTCTCTCCGTAAGAACTATTCTCGTGCTTCAAGGAATATTCTAAAAAAAAATTAGCGAAATCGGTTCAGCTGCTCTCGAGATGTGCGCTTACCAACACATTCAGGGATTCATTTTTATATTATAGAGAGAGCTTTTCTTGCGATACAGAGGTCGTCACCGCTGCGCCACAGAAGTTGTCATACAAGCGATCGGGATACAAGCGAATGTATGTATATTTTTTCCCAGTGATGGCGCTAGTAATAACAATACTACCATACAATACAAACACTTATTAGCCCTAAATAGGATAGAATAGATAGAATACTCTGTGCTATAGTGATCAGTAACGGCCATCCACAAACAATAAAATACACAATAATGCCGCATGAACAAATTATTATATTATTATATATATATAAAGCTACAATCCGGTATACTCACTGATCTATTCATCCATACGTTTTCTCGGAAACGGTAAGATTTTGACGAAAATGATGTATGAGAAAGTTGTAGGAAATGTATGAATTACAGCCATCCTATGAAGCCGATTTTTGAATTTCGAACGCGTTCCACTACGCAAGGGTGCTAACTCTGTTGTTTATTGGCCGATTTGGATGAAATTTTGATAGAATGGTGTTATAGTGATCCGATTGAAAAAAAAAATTTTGGTTGTTCGAAATTCAAAATGGCGGCGCAGATATAGCCGACCCAAAAATCGACCTTTGCGCAAAAAAGTCGGCAGCCAACTGGGCATATGCTGGAGATATGCCGTAAGCGGCATCGCGTTGCCAAAGGACCCAGGTATATGAGAAAAATCCGACATCTTCGAATTTCAAGATGGCGGCCGAGATATTGATGATTGAAAATGACAAATTTTTGTATGGAGATTTAGTACTAAAATTGACTTTTCAATAGAGAAATGAGACAAACTTGCGAGGCTGGAGGCCGAGCTTTGCGAAGCGGGCACAAAAAGTTCTGCCGCGGCGAGGCCGAAGGCCGAGCTCCGTTTAGGCCGAGGCCGAAGGCCGAGACCATTCAGGTTACGGCGCACAAGTACCAGCGCAAGTGCAAAAAGGGACAAACTTGCGAGGCCGAAGGCCGAGCTCCGCGGAGCGGGCACGAGGAACCCCGCCACGGCGAGGCCGAAGGCCGAGCTCCGTCCAGGCCGAGGCCGAAGGCCGAGACCGTTCAGGTTACGGCGCACAAGTACCAGCGCAAGAGCAAAGAGGGACAAACTTGCGAGGCCGGAGGCCGAGCTCCGCGGAGCGGGCACGACGAACCCCGCCGCGGCGAGGCCGAAGGCCGAGCTCCGTCCAGGCCGAGGCCGAAGGCCGAGACCATACATGTTCCCATGCAACAATTCACTACAATAAGTGTCTAGCGAGGCCCTAGGCCGAGCGCCGCGAAGAGCGCAGCTCGGAGCGGCTGGGGGTTGGCGCGCGTAAGCGCGCAGGGGGCGAGCCCCCTAGTCTATAATATAAAAATGAATCCCCGAATATGTTGGTAAGCGCAAATCTCGCAATCAGCTGAACCAATTTAATTTAAGCTAATTCTGTTTTTAGAATATTCCTTGAAGTACGAGGGTGGTTCATACGGAGAGAAAAAAATAAAAACATTAAAGAATCGACTGTTAGGCGGTACAAAGTATAAATATTTATGGACATATTACACAGATTTCGTTAGCTTTATACTAAATACAACTAAATGTCTTGTAAACCTATTTAGAGGCTAAAAATTTCACCCGTGCCGGGATTCGAACCCGCAACCTCTGGCTATCCGTGCCAGCGCTCTACCAATTGAGCCAATGGGCGACTCACGGCATCAGTGAAATTTCGAACCTCTTTACACTATTTGGCTCTTACTTATTTACTTACTTATTTTGTATTTACTTATTTATAATTTTGGCTCAATTGGTAGAGCGCTGGCACGGATAGCCAGAGGTTGCGGGTTCGAATCCCGGCATGGGTGAAATTTTTAGCCTCTAAATAGGTTTTTAAGTTTGTTCCTTAGCACGGGTTAGTGCATTAAAAATAAAAATAGTATAAATGTCTTGTGTTACAGGGGCTAATTAGACGTTAGATTTAATACAATAAATACATAGATAATATCGAAGACGCGAGACAAACTAGAAAAGTTAGTTTACTAGTTTGGCCCGGCCGGCAATCGAACCCGAGACCTTCGGTTTTACAGTCAGCGTGCCAAACCGCTGCGCTCCAGAGATCGTCAAATCAAGTTAGCGCTGGGTCACCCCTTAACCATCTGTCGCTATTCGATTGATGATGAAAGTTAGGAATATAGAGGCCACTGAACGACGTTTGACATGCTAATGGGGCCCAGGTACATACTCGTATGGTTCTAGCGGACGTACATGAGCTTTGTATTTGCCAACCGTCTAATGCTTCCTGTGAACTTTCTCGTCAGTCCAGCGGTAGCATACTTGACTACTAAAACAGGGGTCGTTGGTTCACGTCTCGGTAATCACCGTACTTGATTTTTACAATAAATGACGTCAGTCTGGGTGTTTTTAGCCGACCGCGCCAGAAGGAGGGTTTTTTTTTCAAGGGTAACAACATAACATTTTATACAAGCACATACATTACTTCTGGCCTCACACTAGGATGCCCTGTGTCGTGGGAACCAGAACCAGCTACATCAGAAACATGTAAACATGCAATACTTGGGTTATGTACATCGTATTTCTTTGTTAGGCTATGTAGCCTAAACCAGTATTAATAATGTACTCTATGGCCTAAACGGCTTGATGGATTTTGGGGAGGTATCTTTCAAGTCGACTTTACTGTGAAAGTGACACTGGATATACAAAAATATGAAGACTTTTTAACTTACACTAACATTTTCTTATACATTCAGGTGTTTTTGTAATATGTCCATGAATATTTATTACTATTATTATTTTGTTTTTTTTAAATAGTAAATTGTACTTACAGTCTATTCATTCTTACTTGTCCAATTTAGTAAACAAGATTCCAACCTTAAAATTGAGATAAGATGCCTAAACTAGACATTTTCTCGCAAATTCATGAACTATGTTTATAAAATTGGCAGCGTGTTATCTAAAAGAGTGTTACTTCATTTATGGAAATATGGCAGTTTTGGACTAAAAAGTCACAGTTTAAGGGTAGAATCCTGTTCACTAAATTGGAAAAGTAAGAAAAAATAGACTGTATGTGATAACTCCTCTGGTTAAAATCGTTGCTAGCATCATCCAGCCACCGGCTGGACAACTAATTTTGCCACTACCGCACGCAAACACACACACACAAACACACACACACACACACACACACACACACACACACACACCACACATTCCACACTTACACACCACATACATTCCACACACACAAACACACACACACACACACATACTCATAATACAGCACCCTCTGGGAAATTAAAGGGAAACAAATTTTAAATTCGCTTCCCAAATCAATTCATCAGCGCGCGCGGACGTGAACATACTCTGAAACCCACGTCTGTCAAATTGCCGAATTTCCGCAACAAACGGATTCACAAAAAAAGGGGTTAGTCCACTAATCCTCATTGCCAATACTAAGTAACGCCACGTGGGGATATGTAAACAGAAATCCCCATTGGTATAAACAACAACACATTAAGTATGAATCACAAAATTTATAATTTCTACAGTTATTTTAAACAAAAATCGGTGCAGTCGGGTTTAGTTTGTAATACACATGTTAGAGCCACGGATGTCAAATTTTTTAAAGATTGATTTGAAATATATATACTGCGAATGTGTGTGGAAGGGCTGATAAGGGACGTCCCAGGCGGACATAGGTATATCGGCCAAATAGGGGATGTGTTAGCAAAGGGAAGGATAAAAAGTACGCGGAACCGGCGTGCGTGTATGCAACGATTTATAAACATTGATGAATGGAAGGTGATCTGTTAGGATCGCGGCAAGTGGCAGTCCCTGGTCTCTGCCTACCCCTCTGGGATACAGGCGTGAGTTTATGCATGTATGTTTTTTATATTTCTTTTTTGTTAGTTTGAGTAAGTTCACGGTTCAGTTTATTTGCCGTTCAGAAAGAGTGTAAAGTGGTAGAATTTTCGGCTTCATAATTATTTAACCTATTGTAATCGATATTAAAGAGACGATTTACAGACAGAGAGGGCTTTGTGTTATTACCAGTGGTCGGTGTAGGTATATTGATTTTAGATACTTGCGTCATGATATCATAGCATGGACATGCATTTCTTCCGGAATGTACCGGAGTTTCCAAAAATTTGGTAAACCGGACTCTCATGCGCTGTGATGATTGCTATAAAGTGATTTTTTTTAACTGTTTCCAAGTTCTAAAACCTTCTTAAATAGTGAAAATAATTAAAACTTACCCGTACAAAAACAACTTCAAATGGGCCCAATCCAAGAGTAATAAATCGATGTCCGTAGTTATAAGCCAAATTCAACGTTTTAAGTAGATTTCAGAAGACAGTAAACAAGCCAGGGTCAAGTCAAGATATTCACAACACATAAAATAAGCGCACTCCACGAACCGAAATAAGTGAGTGAGCCACTTGGTCTGGATGTCGGTGCGAGCGCATTGTTTTCGAATAAACAGTCAATGAGTCATCCTGGATACTTGATTCTAATTGGTCAGATGCGTTGAGCATAGAGATAAGAGGACAAAAGACCCTGTTTGCCGGATTTCGTGTGTTGAAATGATTATTATATCATTTTATACATGCTTAGGCTTTTACTCCAACACTTTTACTACAACAAGGTTTTTACACACCAGTCATTTTTTACTATTAAATTCTGGTCATCTACGCCACTAGCAGCATAGCGTTGAGAGTATTGATACATTTTTAACTAGTTTCATGTAGTAATAGTTCCGGTATTTTTATCATAATAATCCGGAAACTCAGAGGCGTATCCATATTAACATATACGTTTGATGTCAGTGACCTTAATTCAATACACCTACACCGACCACTGGTTATTACAATAACAATTCAGAGTAAAACCCCTGCGCCGGGACGTTGTCAAATCACGTGAGACTGTAATCCGGCAGTTAATAAATTGCATATTTTGCCATCGATTTTTTGGTATCTTCCTCCCATATTGGCACTATACTCGAATAATTGCATTTCCAGTGGATTAAATTGACTAACTGCATGGATGTAAATCCGTCGCTAACTGGTGTTTGGAATAAAACGTGTAGTCGAGGCGGCAAAACTGACTGAGTAATCTGTGGCAGATTAATCAAAATTCTTTGTTTCATACTATTTTTATTTATAATGCACTAACCCGTGCTAAGGACAAATTTAAAAACCTATTTAGAGGCTAAAAATTTTCACCCATGCCGGGATTCGAACCCGCAACCTCTGGCTATCCGTGCCCGCGCTCTACCAATTGAGCCAATGGGCGACTCACCGGCATCAGTGAAATTTCGAACCTCTTTACACTATTCTCTGTATTACGTACAGGCAGCGACATCTGGCTTAAGCAAATTGCATCACTTACAGCCCCGACTACCCACTTTGCAGTTAGGTTTTACATCGGAACGATATCACTGTACCCACATGATTATACTATTTTTATTTTTAATGCACTAACCCGTGCTAAGGACAAATTTAAAAACCTATTTAGAGGCTAAAAATTTCACCCATGCCGGGATTCGAACCCGCTACCTCTGGCTATCCGTGCCAGCGCTCTACCAATTGAGCCAATGGGCGACTCACCGGCATCAGTGAAATTTCGAACCTCTTTACACTATTCTCTGTATTACGTACAGGCAGCGACATCTGGCTTAAGCAAATTGCATCACTTACAGCCCCGACTACCTACTTTGCAGTTAGGTTTTACATAGGTATAATCATGTGGGTACAGTGATATCGTTCCGATGTCACTCACTATCGTTCCGACGCAGGTACCTAGTGCAATACTTGTATTAAACAATATAAAATTTATTAATTATACCTAGATTATAATATAAAATTTAAAATAGTGGTGGAATATTATTTAACATAACATTCCACCACACATAGTCATAAAGGCAAACTACTTATCTAGCGAACCATTTCGCCCGTGCAGGGCCTATATCAACCTTTGGCATTGTTTCCCAGCCTTTCAGTTACCCGTTTCTCTAACTGAGGGACTGTTTCCAATCAATGCCCTGAAGCATCTCTTACAAACATATACTATCCCAGGGATTTAGTTGTCCCTTTCAACAAACATGGCGGAAAAACTATGTCTGAAATGAATCAAAATGAAATAATTTAATTCAAAATGGCACAGAAACTGTAAATGTTAAATATTATACTACTTGTCCATATAAAAACCTAAATGTTCATCCAAAATATTGGAAAGCTGGCACGGATAGCCAGAGGTTGCGGGTTCGAATCCCGGCATGGGTGAAATTTTTAGCCTCTAAATAGATTTTTAAATTTGTTCCTTAGCACGGGTTAGTGCATTAAAAATAAAAATAGTATAATCATGTGGGTACAGTGATATCGTTCCGATGTTAAACCTAACTGCAAAGTAGATAGTCAGGGCTGTAAGTAATGCAATTTGCTTAAGTCAGATGTCGCTGCCTGTACGTAATACAGAGAATAGTGTAAAGAGGTTCGAAATTTCACTGATGCCGGTGAGTCGCCCATTGGCTCAATTGGTAGAGCGGTGGCACGGATAGCCAGAGGTTGCAGGTTCGAATCCCGGCATGGGTGAAAATTTTTAGCCTCTAAATAGGACCTTAAGGTTGGTAATTGCGTGCACAAATCTATGGCACATGGTCGATGATGTTATGTGATTTGATTAGGCATAGAGCATAGATTAGGCATAGAGCATAGAAAAAGCAATAGAGATTCACCCAAGCGAGGTTGCCATGGTTTTACAATCTAATTTCTATTATTTCACTCTACGATTTCAATCCTAGTATTTTTGATAAATGTCATTGTAAAAAATTCAATTATGTAAACCTTTAAATAAAGAAAAGAGTTTCACCATCAAAACGTCATGAATACTCTTTTTGTTAGAATCGATGCTATAACTATTAAAAAGTAATACGAACATAGATATAGCATTTAAGACTTTACTGTACACAGTGTGCTAAAGAATCTAATTTGAAAACTGATAAACATTTTTAGACCGCGACCGTACGTAGCTTACGTATGTTTTAATGATTCGCGGCACTCATACATAGTTATATATTAAACGGGTCAAATCGCGATTTTTTATTAATAGTGACTACCCACAATAATTGACTGCACTCGCCACTTCAGTCTACCCGAGACCACGGCAACTTTAACGCTGCCGAAACGTTGGGAAATAAGGTAATTACGTTTTACCTAGTTAGTTAGACCTGAGATTTCCGCACTTAGCCTCATAGTTGGGCCATTGTACGTAGCAAGCGCTGAGGTACGCTTACACCTCAGACTCTAGGGTTTCCTTACGATGTTTTCCTTCACCGTCAGCGAGTAGTATTGCTACTATAATTTCACAAATGTACATTACTTAGAAAACAAAGTCTTTGGTACATGCCGGGGTTTCGTACCCACGACCTCCCGATTGAGAAGCCGGCGTTCTACACCGCTCCGCTACCACCGCTCTACGTTTTACCTAATAAATAATCGCGATTTGACCTCTTTAATGTATAACTAGGTAGCTTACGTATGTGACGCTATTGCCCAGACCCACAACTTCAAGTATGCGTTGATTTTTATCGATCCTGAAAAGTCTCAAAGAGAAAAACGGAATCCTTTTACATCACTTTGTATTCCGTCCGTCTGTAAAGACCCTTTTTCTCAGGGACCGTTCGAGCGATTAAGTTGATATTATATGAAATACGGTACTAATATCACCACAGAACATAAAAAAAGAGTAGAAGTAGCGACATGCATGACACATTAGTACGAAAACCAGTGTAACCAAACGCACACTACGAATGCCAAGCTGCCATTGGTAAATAAAGTCAATGCCGAAAAGGTGTCCATCATAAAAGTTTCAAGTAAAATATGCACCTTTGTCGTAATGTAAACAATGATCTAATGACAATGATAAATACGTCTTACAGATGAAGTGTTAAGGCATGATCGGTATATTTTGGTCCCCAACTTTTATTTTTGCTCTCTAACACAGCATAACAAGGCAGTTTAATAAAGTTTTCACCATTTTTTCTTTACTAGAAGCGCACGGCAACTGAAGTCAACAAAACTGTCACCCACTACGCATAGGCAATACATTGCTAATGTGTGGCACGCGGGCACCGCCCACTTACGACTTCTACTCTTTTTTATGTTCTGTGAATATCCTGTGAATCACCCAAAGAGTTCTGATAACGCTCCTTAGAATGTGGGTAACTTAAGACTGTAGTTACGACCCGCATGCTGACTCACTCACACAATTTAATATTTTAGTTAATGTAATTAAATGAGTAGACTTTTGGTAAATGAGGTCTGACAGTTTGATGCATAATTAAATTATGAACATTTCAAAAATACCTATATATTTTTCATACGTTCTAGTTCTTCCTTATATTAACGAAAGTGTTCTGCGCTACAGTTATTTATTTACTAGCTGGGCCCTGCCATGTGACCCGCGGTTTATCGATTTTCCCATGGAAATAAGATATTTTTGTAAACATAAAACGTAGCTTATGTGGTAATCCAGGGTGTCAGCTAACTCCATACCAAATTTTATTAAAGTCACTCCAACCTTATATTATTTTTAATGCACTAACCCGTGCTAAGGACAATTTTAAAAACCTATTTAGAGGCTAAACATTCCATCCATGCCAGGACTCGAACCCGCGACCTCTGGCTAAACGTGCCAGCGCTCTCCCAATTGAGCTAATGGGCGACTCACCGGCATCAGTGAAATTTCGAACCTCTTTAAAATACTCTCTGTATTAGGTACAGGCAGCGACAACGATTTTTTTTAAAATCGCTCCAGCCGTTTATACGTGAAGAAGTAACATACAAACACTCTCAAACTTTCGCCTTTGTAATACGTGCCAGCGCTCTCCCAATTGAGCTAATGGGCGACTCACCGGCATCAGTGAAATTTCGAACCTCTTTAAAATACTCTCTGTATTACGTACAGGCAGCAACAAGGATTTTTTTTTAAATCGCTCCAACCGTTTAGACGTGAAGAAGTAACATACAAACACTCTCAAACTTTCGCCTTTGTAATGTTAGTGTGATATAATATAATAAAATTATAATAATACTCTTTTAATTTTTAATGCACTTACCCGTGCTAAGGACAAATTTAAAAACCTATTTAGAGGCTAAAAAATTCACCCATGCCGGGATTCGAACCCGCAACCTCTGGCTATCCGTGGCTATCTGGCACGGATAGCCAGAGGTTGCGGGTTTGAATCCCGGCATGGGTGAAATTTTTAGCCTCTAAATAGGTTTTTAAAATTATAATAGTGTGATTTATTTACTTAAGGCACACCAGCAGGTAACATACGAGTATTACATGAGTGATTTTCTCAAGCATGATATTTAGGCGGCGCGGCTGAAAATCATATCTTTAACTAAACGTACAGTAAAGTTATTTTTTTAAGAAAGAAGGCGTATCTACCTTGATCAAGCCGTCAATATTTTAGTAGATAACATTTTGGTAATGAAAATAAAATTGTCATTTAGCATAATTCTAAGTTTGGTGGCGCGTCCACAATCTGTTTTTCTGGGGATGACCACCGCTTGAACGAAACTACACTAGTTTACTAGAAATCACTAATTTTATTTATATTCCGTATTAGTTTTTCTATCTAATGACAGTTTTATTTTTATATTTAGGGCAATAATTTATTCTAGAGAAAATCAAAAAGGATTGTCCGCGCGATATTTTAAATTTTGGTGGGAGTTATGTAATCATTATGTGATTCGTATAGAATAAACCTAGATGGACGACGCTACCAAAGATCACTTAATTTAGTCAGGCACCCACGCGCAGCATCGATAAACATGTGCCATCCCATTGTGATTTCTCGCCAAAAACGTAAGTAAGTCTTTTCGTAGTAATCGGACAAAAAACCTGCAATTTTGGTGTAATGATTTAAAAACGTTTTATGACTAAGTCGGTGATGTAATTTAAATTTATAGAAAAAAGGTTTGGTATGCTTTCAAAATTATACAAATATAAATACTGTATTCTTAGTAGTTTTTTTTTTAATAAACATATTCAACAAGATTCTAATTTTGGTGGTGCAATTTTGGTGGTTTTGGTGGTACTTTACCAATCACCAAAATTTTTTAGTTACACCAAAATTAGTTTTTAGAGTTACGTACCTCAAAGACAAACGAAAATAGAACCATAATAAGATGACTCGATTTAGAAGTACAGTATATTAGGTTTCTTACCCGTGGAACACCAAGGTTTCTTACCTACGAGTAGCTTGAGAGTGGTGATATGTGATTCTGCACTAAGAATTCTCCATCAGCACAATACAGTAACAAAACAGTTATCTACCTAATATCTCAGTTAAAAATCGATCTTCCTAGCTTGACATGTCTTATATGGCACTACTGCGAATGTGGGCACAGAAAAGGTGCACCTGATAGCGTCGGCGGAGTGCTGAAGAGATCAGCAGATCGGCTAGTTGCCTTTGGAAAAGATATTACAGATATCGACAGCCGTGTCCAAAGATTGAGAACAGTCGTCACAGAGGTTTAAATTGAAATTGTTTAAGAACATGAAGTCATTGAGATAGATGAGCTTCTACCAATAAATCTTAAACCTTTCCTTGGTTCAATGAAAGTTCACAAATTTTTTGGATGAAAAATTCTACCAACGGCTTGGCAATGCGTTTGTTATCTTGTGTTGAGCCAGTCTGTCTTTACGACACAATTCGATGCCGCCATGGGAAGCATAAGGGCTGTTATGAATTGCCAACTGAAAAATGTTCAGGAAGAAGTCGAAACAATAAGGGATTTTGTGTCACTTACAAGTTAGAGACACTCATTGTCAATAACACATGCCCGTTCCGATGTTCAGCCACCACAAATATATAGATTTCCAGCTTTCAAACCATTTATTTTGAAAAACGCATGGGTGAAATTTTTAGCCTCTAAATAGGTTTTTAAATTTGTTCCTTAGCACGGGTTAGTGCATTAAAAATAAAAATAGTGTAACAGCTTATGAAAATTATAAAAATGATCATGATAGTGATGATAGCGAAGATGATTTGAATACTTTTTAATTTACAGACCTAAGAAATAATGGAGAAGACTTGGAATAGTAAGAAAGTTTATTAAGTTGATTGTTAATTTTTAAAATTCATCTCATTATGTCAACCTAGCATATTAGGAAATTTCTTATAAAAATTAAAAAATATCATGATGATAGAGGTTAGAGGAGATTAGTACAATTCATTTAAATTAAAAACTGTAGAATTAACAAGACAGAAAAATAAGAAAGTTGTTGAATGTTATTTTTTATTGATCTCACTATGGTGTTTTTTATAAAAAAAAATATTCACTTTATAAAAATAAAAATTATCATGATGATGATGATGATGGAGGTTAGAGGAGGTGATTGCAATTCATTTTAATTAAAAACTGTAGTACTAACAAGGCAAGGCAATAGAAAAATAAGAAAGTTGTTTGTTGATTGTTATTTTTTTATTAATCTCATTATGTTTTTTTTTACTAACACATTTATTCACTATAAATAAGATTTCTATCCATATTTTATTTTGATTTGGTTCAGTAAAAAAAGTTTGGTGTCAAGACTTTCTAATTTAGATGACAGAAATAAATTCTGGTGTCAATATTTCTAATTTTGGTGTCAGATTTAAATTTTGGTGTCGTACCAATTCTGGTGTCGACAGTGTATTAGAAACTTTCAGGAATAAATAAATTTCTCTCTTATTTTATGTACCTGAATACGCATCTCTTGCTTATCAATAAAGTATTATATAAAAAAAACCAGAAACAAACTTTTCCACCAAAATTAAGTAATAAATCATAGTTGTTGAAATTCACTCACATGATAGCTTAGCTTAGGGACTATTCTAGTATGTTAGCCAATAACAGGTGAGCACAACATTACATAATATATCTCATTTGTTTACATTAAAAACTTTTCAGAAGTAACACTGCATAGCTTTCTCCATCAGATGCCTTCAAAGATCATCCTCAATCTCTACTCTCGCGCGAGCGACGTGTTTACAACCAAGCCATTCGCACTTCCTTGTTTACTGCTGCTCCCTTTGATGCGAGCAAGGGTCTCAACGTGGCACAAATCTCCAATACCCACTGATGCCGATATGAAGTCGTCCATTTGACGAATTTCCCGGGGCTCCTACAAATTGACGAAACAACTTTACTTTTTCAGTCGTTAATAATACGTCTAAGCCAAAATGAGACATGGACAGAAGCACGGATTTTGTAATACTTGAATTTATTAAACAAGTATTCATCATCATTATCATCGACCCATTATGTCCCCACCGAGGGGCACGGGTCTCTTCCCTGGGTAAGGTATAGGCCATACTCCATTACGGGGGCTAAATCCGGATTGGTGGAGGCTTGCAAGACTAGTGACTGGTCTTATTGTCAGAAGGACATCTGACTTGACTCACCAACTGCCATCTATCGACGGCAGCCGGCACCAACTGCTTAGCGTGAACGTAGCACGGAACAGCTCGGAAAAGTGCCACTAGCGTTAGTCATAGACGATTACCCATCCATGCACTGAGCGCGCCCTATGTTGCTTAACTTTCGTGATCGTTAAAGATTAATTCAGCTTCAATACTTGAGAATCGCTCGTACCCCGGGGTACCTGAGTACCCGGGGGTACGAGCGATTCTCAATTAGTGAAGCTTCTCAATCTCGGGGTCTTGGGTCTGAACGTACCAATGACTTGGTGTTCTAACTTACATACTGCTTCTCTTATTTTCTAAGGTTTGCTAGAAGAAATCTCTTACTGAGATAAGCTTGCCTTTGTACAAATGATTTCTTTTGTAATGTCCTGTGAAATTTTTGTGTGCAATAAAGTATTATTATTAATTAATTATGTATATTTATGAAATTATAGTAGCAATACCAATCGCTAACTGTGAAGGAAAATATTTTCACTCTCTTTGTGAGAATAGGTCTATAACCTGCAGTGGGACGTATATAGGCTGCATAAAAATTGTATTGAAGACGGATTTATTCTTATAGGTACACTCAAAACCTAAACTCAAACTCATACGATATCTCGTATTTAACGTTAAATAATGCCGAGCTAATCTGCTACGCTGACGACACCGCTATCATCTTCCATGGATCGTCATGGGACGAAACATACTATTGGATTGAGGAGGGAATGGCTAAAGTTGCAACCTGGCTTGAAAGTAATCTACTGTCTCTAAACACTGATAAGACTCATTTAATATGTTTTCATAAAACAAAGGCGTCCGAGCCTCCCAAGACCCCTCAAGTAAAAATACACTACTGCAACACATCACTTAGACTGACCTCAAATAATCCCATCTGTCAATGCCCATATATTTCTAGAGCTATTTCTACTAAATACTTAGGTGTAACTCTTGATCAAAATCTGTCGTTTAAAAATCACATTCACGCCCTGTCTGGTCGTGTAAGGAAAGTAATTAACATAATGAAGTTACTCAGAAACTGTGCTGATCATGAATTACTTAAATATATTTATGTTGCCATCTGTCAATCTCTGATAGCTTACTGCCTACCTATATGGGGTGGCGCCGCCAAGACTACTTTGATACAAGTGGAAAGGGCACAACGCTCTGTCCTTAAAGTTATGTTAAAAAAGAAATATAGATATCCCACCGCCAAACTTTATCAAGAATGCCAACTGCTTAGCGTACGAAGACTTTTCATTCTGAATTCCACTATTAAAGTACACAAGAAAAACCCACCAAACAAATTGAATGGAAGCGGATCCACAAGAAATCCAAGAGTTAAAGTCAAGGCTGTCAAAACCACTTTTGCAAAAAGATTCTCAGCTTTTTTCCACCCTTATATGTACAATAAACTTCTCCTTATGTGCGATATCAGGCAGTGCAACCTTCATGAATTCAAAACGATAGTTAATAAGTGGCTTTTGGAACTTACATACGATGCCACAGAGGACCTAGTAAGGGTCATATCATAAAATCTAAATAATAATTGCAACTCACACACCCTCACTCTTACACACACACATACACACACGCACACACACACACACACACACACACCCTCACACGCACACACACACCCTGACATACGCACACACACCACACTTCACATAGTCTCACTTAGTTTAGTTTCTTTTATTTTTGTTAATATGTTTTAAGTACCTATATGCGCATACGCACGTTCTGTAATATGTACTTCCTTTTTTTTTTAAATCTATCCTGCCATTCGAACTATTAATGTTTAATGTTTACCTCTAGAGTGGTACCCACGATACAGGCTTGCCTAGTGTGGGGCCGCAGTAAAAATTGTATCGCTAAATATTGTTTATCTACTGTTCTACAATTGTCAACATATAGATACTTTAATGTGTCACTAATGGTTAATAAAGATTTTATTTATTTTATTTATTTATACAAACATACAATACATAGTTAAATTATGTTAAATTATGTATGTATGTAAATTATGCTCTACCAATTGAGCCAATGGGCGACTCACCCATTTGATTATACTCAAATAGTATAATCATGTGTGTGCAGTGATATCGTTCCGGTGTAAAACCTAACTGCAAAGTAGCTAGTCGGGGCTGTAAGTGATGCAATTTGCTTAAGCCAGATGTCGCTGCCTGTACGTAATACAGAGAATAGTGTAAAGAGGTTCTAAATTTCACTGATGCCGGTAAGTCGCCCATTGGCTCAATTGGTAGAGCGCTGGCACGGATAGCCAGAGGTTGCGGGTTCGAATCCCGGCATGGGTGAAATTTTTAGCCTCTAAATAGGTTTTTAAATTTGTCCTTAGCACGGGTAAGTGCATTAAAAAAAAAATAGTATAATATACCTACTATCAGAAATAAAAGAAAAACCATGAATTTTAACATTTGAAGTGAAATTTCGTTCAGAAAAATTAAAAGCTAACATTGCCATAAGGACATATTTTAATGGGGTTATGTAAAAAAATTAGTTTACAAGAACCAAAATGAAAGTGTCCACGAGGTACAAACAGAACTTAGACGTATTATTCTGAATATCCACCACAACAAGATCAAAAGATCGACAGGGAGTGAAATAATCAAAAGAGTGCGACTTTGTATTCAACAGGAGGGGACTCATTTTGAGCATTTTATAAATTGATTAATATTGTATTAAAATTTTTAAAATTCATGGTCTTCCTTTTATTTCTGATAGTATGTTATATCATATCAGTTGAGTATCAGTCGTAAAATTATGCGTTCTTTTTAAAGATAGATCAAACAATCCTTTATTTATTTAATTCGGCATCAACCCTTTGTGTGTCCCCCACTGCTGGGGCACAGATCTCTTCCTACATAGCAGGGAGGTTAGGCTCCCAACGGGGAGGTCCCAGTTGGTGGAGGATACATTTATTTCATTTAGGTACCGTACAGTATAGCATATATAATATATTTAGTATATTAATAAACCAACTGGATGGTCCCTGACCAGACATAAATTTGATAAAATGGTCCCTCATGACTAAAAGATTATTTAAAATCAAATCAAAGTATTTCATTCAAAACAACAGAGAAACTGCGACTTATTTAATGTTACTAGACAAACTTGGTGTCTATTTTATAAGCTAGATCATTTTGGAGAAAAATGGACAAGAGAGATCCTAATTAAGACTTTTCAGTCCTTAATTAACAGAGTTTACATAATTATTATAAAACATAGAGCTCATGCATTGTACTGGCTTTATTTCCAGATATCATTGTCATCTAAATAATCCTTTATAATAGAGTTGCCCTTTTGGCATAAAGTGTACTTTGAAATTTTTTTAACCGCGTCTCCGGCAAGATGCCAGTTAAGAACCACTGACTTAGACACTCCCAAAGTTCTAACCCGCGGAAATATCGAAACTCATTTGCGTATTGAAACAACAGCACGGAAATATTGGAACCCATTTGCGTATTGAAACAAGCACCTTTATAGCGTAGCACCTTTGTAGCGAGGCCTCTCCGCTTTTAATTAATCTATCAATTAAAGTCTATTTGCACAAGACAGGTTGTTACAAAACCGTCTCTTCCACGGATTTTGGATTGTTTTAATTACCTGGTGCTTTCTTTACAGAGTGAATTGTTTTAAATATCAATCAGTAATTTTAGCAGCTTTCAACATTATGAAACGGCTCGTGCCGTAGAATAAATAAATGCAATAGAAAATTTTACCCAATTTACCGATTTAGGTCTATCTTCAATGGAACAGATCAGTGGAACTAGTGGGAATGAAGGTCACAAACCACTGAAAGACCGGTGCAAGCGGCACGGTATCAATCTAACACTATTTGCAAAATTGACGGCCTCGGTGGCGCAGCGGTTTGGCACGCTGACTGTAAAACCGACGGTCTCGGGTTCGATCCCCGGCCGGGTGAAGCTAGGAAACGAACTTTTCTAGTTCGTCTCGGGTGTTTGATGTTATCTATGTATTTATTGTATTACAAATACAAATAATTTTATTTCAACGTAAAGAATTTACATTCTGTTTGCTGAATGTCAATGTAAAATGTAAGCCGCCGCCTTCGGGCCATATTGTAGTGGAGAAAAAGGCAGCGGAAAAAAAAACTCCACTCTGACCATCTTTTCTCAAATCTTCTTAAAACCAAATACATCAGTTGCCATTATGTAAACCTAATAAGATTTCATGATTGCCATTAACAACCCTAAATGCCAAAGCATTAGTCAAATGTCTCACAATAATAGGGGAAAACATAAGTGCTGCGGCCAGATACACGAACAGCACTCGTTCACGAGCATAACGCAGTGCTCAGCCATCACCAATCTCAACCATTTTGGAGGGAGATAGATGACCCGAACACCACGCTACCATTCGAATGACCTTTAGCAAACTTGCAGTTAAGTTTTTGTCAGTTATATAATGTATCATATAGTTATTAATATGCAATCACGTCGTCTGTACACACTTGTATGATAAAATATGTTATACTTAGTTATACTTAACAATAAAATCGCGGTGGAATTGGTTTACTACCACGGACTAGGATCGTTTATATAGTCGTCTATTCTATAATATGCCTTTTTACATAGCGATTATTTAATGAAAGTTTTAAATTTATTTTCAGACAAGCATAGAACACGTTCTGGAATTTTGTTGTAAAAACGAACGCAGTAACCTACAAATGATGTGCCTACCTTGGCTAATCGGGATTTAGTACAAGCAACCTTGTTTCTATTCCTTGTGTTACGTTATGAACGTCCCTATTTAATTTAAACATAGTTATATTTTTTCGGACATACATTATATTATCGAATATATATTGGCAAGCCAGTGTAAGAATGCCTATTTCTTTAAAACGCTCCCTTAGCGACTCTCTACTGTTTAAGTTGTAAATAGCTCTTATTGCTCTTTTTTGCAAGACAAATATGGTTTCTATATCTGCTGCCCATCCCCATAATAACAAACCATACGACATGACACTGTGAAAATAACTAAAATAAACCAGCCTAGCCGTCGACACGTCTGTAAGTTGTCTAATTTTTCTGACTGCAAACGCTGCTGAACTCAACCGACCCGACAGTTTTCCAATATGCTGACCCCATTGCAGTTTTGAGTCTATCGTTATGCCTAAAAAAAGCGTGGACTCTACCAGCTCTAGCCTTTCACCAGATATTTTTAAACTCGTGTCAACATTTTTAACATTGGGTAGTGAGAATTTGATGCATTTTGTCTTTTTTGCATTTAGCATCAGATTATTGATAGTGAACCAGTTTAGAATTGTAGATAAAGCATTGTTTACATCGTCTACATCACTTATACCTCTCTTTACTTTAAAAATTAAAGAAGTATCATCTGCAAACAACACTATCTGTGTATATATAGTGGATTTTGTAAATAAATTATCTAAATTATATGACCTGAAAAGGCTTGCGAGTTTAGTTTTAAGTGGACCTTGAAATAAGAAATCTATATTGAAGTCCCCACACACCACTATGCTCTTCGTAGTACTGAATAGGCGTTTTAAGGCATCCTCCATAACTAATTCAAATTCATTATAATTTGATTGTGGCGGCCTATAAACACACATAACTATGTACCTATCCAATTCCACACACGATATCTCAATGAAACGTTCAACAGATAGACTGACAATATCTTTTCTTTCTTTCATTTTCAAACTACTTTTGACAAAGATCATTGAACCTCCTCTTATTGAGTGTTGTCGGTTAAAAGTGCTTGCTACAAAAATAGTCTTTTAAAGTAAATGACATGTCAGAATGTTTCAGCCAATGTTCTGTTAAACACAAAATATCTACATTGAAATCTGCTAAAAATAGTTCAATTAAATTGTCTTTGCCGGAAAAACCTTGTATATTTTGTGCAACTAAATGATACCTAACTTAGGGTTTTCCTTTGTCTGCGATGGCAGTTTAAAGCCATTGACTGTGTGTTTGAGCCCGCTGTTAAGTTATTACTAATACTAGTAACACGGTTGTCATTCCTATCTGGTTGTGTTATAATTCCTATAACCACAGAGTCAAAAATATTGTAAGCTAACAAACTAGCTAACTTACGTCGACTATTTTTCGTGAGGTACACAGTATCTCGCGTCAAAAAGTAATTCTTAACAAATTTGTTAAGATCCTATCGTCGAGTTAGCACCTGTAACACAAGTCATTTAGTTGTACTTAGAATAGGGCTAACGAGATCTGTGTAATATGCCCATGAATATTTATGTATTTATTTGTTTGTTTGTTTGTTTGTTTGTTTGTTTATTTATTCATTTATTTAAATACTTGTTAAGTTAAATTCTACAGCACAAGTGCAATAACAAACCGTCTCCATGACGTGCCAGTCTACTGCATGTGGTCAGGCGATTTATACATAACATAACATAACATAACATAACATAACATAACATAACATAACATAACATAACATAACATAACATAACATAACATAACATAACATAACATAACATAACATAACATAACATAACATAACATAACATAACATAACATAACATAACATAACATAACATAACATAACATAACATAACATAACATAACATAACATAACATAACATAACATAACATAACATAACATAACATAACATAACATAACATAACATAACATAACATAACATAACATAACATAACATAACATAACATAACATAACATAACATAACATAACATAACATAACATAACATAACATAACATAACATAACATAACATAACATAACATAACATAACATAACATAACATAACATAACATAACATAACATAACATAACATAACATAACATAACATAACATAACATAACATAACATAACATAACATAACATAACATAACATAACATAACATAACATAACATAACATAACATAACATAACATAACATAACATAACATAACATAACATAACATAACATAACATAACATAACATAACATAACATAACATAACATAACATTTACATACAAGCACATACATTGCTTCTGGCCCCACACTAGGATACCCTGTGTCGTGGGAACCAGAAACAACGACATCACAAACATGTAAACATCCAAGACCTGGGCTTTCTTTTTTTTTTGTTCCCAGCCGGGATTCGAACCCGGGACCTCTTGCATGGTAGGCAGACGCGCTACCGCTACGCCACAGAGGTCGTCTGTCTAGTACGCTATACGCTATACGCTAGTCTCTTAGCGTTAAAAGTGTTTAAGGTTTATATTACTTTGTATCGTTGCGACCGTGTGTCGCAGACCCGGACTAGTGAAAGTGAAAAACATTTATTTCCATTGTAACATGAATAAAAATATTACAAAAATGAATCCAAATTACAGCAAAAAATCTAAACTAATAAAAAGTACGACTAATACAATCGTGCGCACACAAGTGCCACAAAAGAATAAGGCAGCTCAGCCAAATGCTACCCACAGGGGGCCACAGGTGACCAGCGCTGGTCGTTCCATGTTACTTTACATCACATCACACTAAAAGTATAAAGGCGACAGTTTGTGAGTGTGTATGTTTGTTATTTCTTCATCTAAACGGCTGGAGAGATTTTAATAAAATTTGGTATGGAGTTAGCTGACACTTTGCGTTAACACATAGTCTACGTTTTACTGCGGGAAAATATCTTATTCCCATGGGGAAATTGATTAACCGCGGGTAACACCGCGGGCCACAGCTACGAGTATAACCTAGTGGTTATAACAAGGCCCACAAAACCAATTACTTGGTTTCACTGTGGAAGCAGTCTCGTTTACAATAGTTCTACCAGAGATTTTACATAGCCTTTACATAAGATTTGCACACTGGCACTTTCTGATAATAAGGATAATAGGTTTTCTGCTGCACCTGATTCGAACTTAATATAGAGAATCCATTACATAAGGTTTCTATCCTAAAGGTTTCTAAAGGCTTTAAAACTGACTGATCTTTTGACAGGAAACCACCTCAATTTCTATAGGTACACTCGTAAAATCAAACGTCAAACGATTTAATGTTTGACGCAGAACTTTTTATTTCACACTTGCAGTGGTAGGCAGTACACTCAACGATACACTACCCTTGTAGCTTTGTGATCAAGACCCGCTCTTAAGCCGAGCGCGATAAGAGCGACTGTGGAATACCTGGAATGTCGCTCGCAGTACAAAGCCGTGCTGACTTGGTTTGACGATCTCTCCCCTAATAAAACGCGACCGTATGGTGAGAGAAACACTCGTGTTGTGCATTACATACTCGTAAAAAAGCTTCTACAGCGAAATCTGTGGAATGAAATGCCAGGTTTAACTCCAAAGTTGAGGCTGGGTTTCCACGGCAGGTCCCCGAAAACAAGTGACTTAAAATACAGTTTGATTTGTAACGGTGAAGTAGTGTTTGATATCTGAAGAATTACTTGTCATTTCTTATACTCGGAAAGTAGTGTTGTTTTGATCTGATTATTGAGTGGAAAATGCTGCTTCCCTCCATAGAGACGGAAAAACTCATACAAATTACTTCCCACCTAAGGGCCGGAATGAAGTTTAAAAATAGAACTACTGTCAGCTCTGAAGAGTTTTATGTAAAAAAATATGCTTTAAAAAAACTAATTAAAAAAAATGCTGCGGCCATGTGAGTTTTTAAGCAGCCAGTGTGAACTTAGCGCAAACTTCTTTGAGCGGAATAAGCCGCAACAATTACGCGGTGAGTTCCATATTTAAAATATTAAAATTCGAAACAAATTGGCGGGATACTAACCTGTTATATAATCTGTGACGGAATTAAAAAAAAAGATAATAATCTTTTATGCCATGATTTGAATATTAAAAATGGGTTTTTATTTTCCTCATATTCGAAATGAAAAGTAGAGTGTTTAACACGGGTAAAAGAATCAGAATCAATTCCTACTCGGACTATAGCCGGTCTATTACCTCGGGAATTGATTCTTTCTACCCTCGGTTAAAAATCTACTATTTCAATGTTCTATCTAGGCCCATGAGTCGTAATTTTTCATGATTTTTGAAACAGCATCAAAACATCGCGAATACGAGTCTAAATTATAACTATGGTTTAACATAACATTCACATACGGGTACATACATAGCTTCTGGCCCCAGACTAGTATACCCTGTATTGCGGGAACCAGAAACAGCGACATCACAAACATCTAAACATTTTGTCCCCAGACTGGGTTCGAACTCGGGACCTCTCGCATGGTAGGCAGATGCGCCACAGAGGTTTTCAGCGGTTTTATAGGATCTATACTGAGATTTCGATGATAAAAATATACCATCATAATCAGTTGATTACCACTGAGAGTGTAAATGACGACAGTCGTAAATTTTTTATTTGTTAGTAAAGTAGTGCATTTCCGTGATTTCTAAAATGGCTACCCCCAAATATTCGCTCGTACAGGACACTAATGTCTAATAAAATCGTGCGTTCAGAGAAGCTTTAATGCTGCTTTTGATTAAGACAATAGTTAATTATATCAGAATTTTATTAGCGCGTCGATAGTACACTCATTTGTAGGAGATTAAAAGAATACTTTTAACGAAACGTGGACTATGGCGGAAATGGAAAATAAAATGACGGAAATTTAAAATATATTTTAATATCTAAATAGTCTTTGATTATTAATTTTTTTAGAGATTTAGATAATAAAAGTGAGTGCAGGCAACGACTTTGAACATTGATGAAGCGAAGGTAATGTCAAGATCGTGGCAAGTGGCATTCCCTGTTCTCTGTATCTAAATTGCATTCCAACTGTTACATTTTTGTTGCGAAGGCGAAGGTAACGTAACTGAGTAAAGAGCATGACAGCAATGTTTTTTACATTTACATTTAGTCAAAAATCAAATAATGTGTATTACTGAACAAGTAGGTAATTTTATTGTTTTCTAATGCACTAACCCGTGCTAAGGACAACTTTTAAAAACCTATTTAACCTGTACGTAATACAGAGAATATTGTAAAGAGGTTCGAAATTTCACTGATGCCGGTGAGTTGCTCATTAGCTAAGTTGGAAAGAGCGCTGGTACAGATAGCCAGAGGTCGCGGGTTAGAATCCCGGCATGGGTGGAATTTTCGGCCTCTAAATAGGTTTTTAAATAGGTAACCAATTTACTAGAATGTTAAATAAAATGTACTAATAAAAACTTTTCTAACACATATAAATGTGAAGAAGAGAGCTGGACAGATTTAATTGGCTCATTAAGATACGTTTTATACCAGTCCGGGTAATGGTTGTACTCGGCTTTACCTATGTCCCATTTGATGAGCTGGTCCCTAATAAAACGGTGTACGTCTGTCGTCACACTCGTAAAGAAGGTTCGACGGAACTGCCTGCAAATAGTGTTGGGCATGCAAATAGACGACTCTATTAGATCCGAGGGGGTCGCTCTGATTACTTGCGTCGACATTTCTGACCATACTGATTGTAGATAGAATCTACAGTTACTCCGTACAAGATTGGATTTCTCAGTGGTACTGTTATCAACCCTTTGTATGTTCCCACTGCTGAGGCATGAGTCTTTTCCTGCATCGCGAGAAGGTTAGGCCATACTCCACCACAGGGGCTAAGTCCAAGTTGGTGGAGGATTGTAAGACAGTGGCCCGTCATACTGTCAGAAGTTATTAAGCCACCAATGAGGCCTCTGACTTGCCTTAACGACTACCATTACATGACAGCCGGCACAAACGGCTTAACGTGCCTTGCGAAGCACGGAAGCTTTCGGTAAAACGCCAGTAGCGGTAATCGCAGGAAGTTTCAACCGGAACCTGACCGCTTGCCATCTTGCTGATATCTTGGCATTTGCATCCACGGTCCCTATCATGCCATCATTAGCGATCTCTCGCCATTCTCATCCACGGTCCCTATCATGCCATCATTAGCGATCTCTCGCCATTCTCATCCACGGTCCCTATCATGCCATCATTTGCGATCTCTTGCCATTCGCATCCACGTTCCCTATCATGCCATCATTAGCGATCTCTCGCCATTCTCATCCACGGTCCCTATCATGCCATCATTAGCAATCTCTCGCCATTCTCATCCACGGTCCCTATCATGCCATCATTAGCGATCTCTCGCCATTCTCATCCACGGTCCCTATCATGCCATCATTAGCGATCTCTCGCCATTCTCATCCACGTCCCTATCATGCCATCATAAGCGATCTCTCGCCATTCTCATCCACGGTCCCTATCATGCCATCATTAGCGATCTCTCGCCATTCTCATCCACGGTCCCTATCATGCCATCATTAGCGATCTCTCGCCATTGTCATCCACCTTCCCTTTCATGCCATCATTAGCGATCTCTCGCCATTCTCATCCACCTTCCCTTTCATGCCATCATTTATGGTATCTTGCCATTCGCATCCACGTTCTGTAACATGCCATCATTCGTAATATCTTGACATTCACATCCACGTTTCTTATCATGCCATCATTCGCGATATCTTGCCATTCGGATCCACAATCCCTGTCATGCCCCCTTTCGTGGTCTCTCGCCATTCACACCCACCTTTACTGTAATGCCCCCTTTCGTGGTCTCTCGCCATTCACACCCACCTTTCCTGTCATGCCCCCTTTCGTGGTCTCTCGCCATTCACACCCACTTTTCCTGTCATGCCGACTTTCGCGGTCTCTCGCCATTCACACCCACCTTTCCTGTCATGTCCCCTTTTGTAGTTTCTCGCCATTCACACCCACCTTTCCTGTCATGCCCCCTTTCGTGGCCTCTCGCCATTCGCAACCACCTTTCCTGTCATGCCCCCTTTTGTGGTCTCTCGCCATTCACATCCACCTTTCCTGTCATGCCCCCTTTCGTGGTCTTTCGCCATTCACACCCACCTTTCCTGTCATGCCCCCTTTCGTGGTCTCTCGCCATTCACACCCACCTTTCCTGTCATGCCCCCTTTCGTGGTCTCTCACCGTTCGCAGCCATGTTTCCTGTCATGCCCCTTTCGCGAACTCTCGCTATTCGCATCCACAGGCCCCGCAGCACCTATGCAATTGCTTTTTTCAGTACGCGTCATGTATCGCTAAGCTGTTAAAATTTCTTCGCAACTAAAGATAAGGAGACATTTTTTCCACTTGCTGTCATAGTATTAGGGGTTGAAGTATGAAATTGCCGTTTTATTGCAATAGGTTCTTTGAATTGACATAGAATCTTCATGGTTTGAGGTTTTCGAATGAAACTTTTTTCAAATGGTTTCTATGATGTTCTTTTTTTAAAAAATGTGAAACATTTGAATATCGACTTTCAATTGTTTTTGTTATTCAATTTAGACAAGAAAGATGGATACTGCGAAAATTCGAGTGATTTTTGAATACGAGTTCCGACGCGGAACTAACGCGGCAGAAACAGCGCGCAATATCAATGCTGCGTTTGGAGAGGGGTCTACTAATGAACGCACCGTGCGATTTTGGTTTTCGTGATGGAAATTTCGACTTAAAGAGCGAGCCACGAGGAAGACCGCCCACACAGGTGAATAACGATGAATTAAGAGAGATAGTGGAAGCCGATCCTAGTCAAACTACCCAGGAATTAGCGGCATGGTTTAACGGCATTAGTAGACCCCTCTCCAAACGCAGCATTGATATTGCGGGCTGTTTCTGCCGCGTTAGTTCCGCGTCGGAACTCGTATTCAAAAATCACTCGAATTTTCGCAGTATCCATCTTTCTTGTCTAAATTGAATAACAAAAACAATTGAAAGTCGATATTCAAATGTTTCACATTTTTTAAAAAACCGGCCAAGTGCGAGTCAGACTCGCGCACCGAGGGTTCCGTACAAACCTGTATTATAGACCTGAGTATTTGGTATGAATTTCAATTTAATACCTCTACGCGTTTATGAGGAAATGGGTAGTAAGTTTAAAATTATTAAAAAAAAATATATTATGTGATGTAACTAAAAATTTATGGTTTTCGTAATTTTTCCTTTATCTATGCTATAAGACGTTGCTTCGTACCAAATTTCAAGATTCTGAGTTCACGGGAAGCACCCTGTAGGTTTTGATTCCCTTGCAAGTGTCGAAAATTTGCGGCATAAACGGCTGTATCTTTTGATTGCGTTGGCTTAGAAGTTTGATTTTCTCACAGCTTTAAGGGACAGTAGACCTGAGTAATTGATATAAATTTCAGCTTCATACCTCCACGCGTTCCTGAGAAAAAGGGTCTTGACAGACGGACGGACGGACGGACAGACGGACAACAAAGTGATCCTATAAGGGTTCCGTTTTTTCCTTTTGAGGTACGGAACCCTAAAAAAGAACATCATAGAAACCATTTGAAAAAAGTTTCATTCGAAAACCTCAAACCATGAAGATTCTATGTCAATTCAAAGAACCTATTGCAATAAAACGGCAATTTCATACTTTAACCCCTATTATTAGAGCGGTCATAGAGGTGCATGAAAGGAGCCTCCTCGAATGAAGTACTCATTGAGCTCATACATCTGGCGCACCCTGGGCAATAATCAGCGATACGTAACGGTGATTGGAAAATCCTTTCTCTATGATACCTTGTTCTCGACACGCTAAGAATAAAAAGTAGATAGGTAGTAAGAAATCGGCACGCTAGGTTTGCATAGAAACGCTGCGAATGCCCGCGTTGTCTAGGTAAATTAATGTCAGTGGTTCAGTTCCTTACTGTGATTTAATTCCATTCTTCTTCAGGCTCTATTAGTCCACTGCTGGACATAGCCCTCCCCTAATGAGCGCCATAGCACAAGGTTGTGCCATCATTGGGGGTAATTCCTATAATCCCCTCGCTGGGCATGCGGGTTGGGGATCGCAGATTGGTGGAATTGTACTTAATTCCATTGCCGACAAGAAATTGATTTCACCCAGTCGCTGAAATTGATTGAACCAACTAGTCCCTACAGAAATAGCCCCGTATTCCACGATACGTTACCCCCTTATCCCAAGGCTGCGAACACTGACATTCCCCGTCCTTGCTTAATTGCGCAGAGAAGAACAATTCCCTAACTCCGACCCTGCTCCACGTGCGGAAATACGGCTTTTGGGAACTACTCGAGATTCAGAACATTTTAATAGATCTATGAAATACATAGTATGTACCTAACTTGTGATCGTCTAGCGGTGCCCACAACTATGTTCGCGTGGGAAACGGTTTGGACTATTGTGTCCACTCTGAAAATCCATTCTAAATCCTAATGTTTTTATTTTTAAATCGGTCAAGTATAGTTATATCGCGAATCATTAAGAAATACAATCGGTCAAGTGCTTTCGAAGATTACCCCTACATCATCATCATCATCAGCCCGGTAAACCTCACTGCTGGGTATAGGCCTCTTCATTTCCACGCCAACCAGCACGGTCTCGGGCTAGTCCACTGTTTGCCGGCTACTTTACTCAGGTCATCTGACCATCTGGCTGCTGGTCTGCCCACCGACCTTTTCCCCTCCCATGGCCCCCTACATACGAACTTAAAAACAGACTTTTCCTCTTTAGACTATATAAAAATATTTCAAATAGGAAACTGACATGAAAATATGAAATATCATATAATGTAGGTAGATGAAAATGTATCTAGATTATTTTCTTTGAATAACTGATTAGGTTTGGTAAGATATTGTATCTGGCTGTCAAGAAGAGATTGCTTTAAGTAATAAGACCACTATCTGAACATGAAAGAATATACGGAATGAACTGTTTAATTTATTTTGTGTAAAGTACACAAAAAAGTGTATATTAAGTATCTAATATTTATTATTCGACATAAAAGTCACAGCTCAAAAAACCTATCATCCCCGCCCATTGCTTGCCGACGTGTTGCTTACGTGAGTTCTAAAGCCGTTTGGATGATTAGAAATGTCACAGATCTAACGGGTCGCTGATCCCAACGAGATTATTTTTATGTAGCCTCAATCGTGTCCCAATGCTGGGCAAAGGATCCTCTTTACTTCTCCACGCCTAGCGCCTTCTTAATCGGGTCACATTCCACCATCCCGGTAGAAAGGTCATGAGGCGGTCCCGCCATCTCCGCGTGTGCCGGCCACATTTTTGATATCCGAAATGAAATGAAAAGGTTTTATTCAAAGTAGCACAGATACTGCGGCTTAATGAACGTTACAAGTCAAACTAGGTGTCCATTTCAAAATCTAGATCATTTTGGAGAAAAAAATGGGCAAACAAACTCCAAACTTAGTCTTTTCAAATTCCTTAATAATCTAAAAAAAATACACAAATTTTACAAAACTCATGCATTTTTACATGCTTGAATTCCAGACATCATTGTCATCTAAATAATCCTTAATATTATAGTAGCTCTTTTGGCACAAAGTGTACTTTACAAATTTTTTGAACCGCGCTTCAAATATATCTTCAAGAATTTAAAAACCTATTTAGTGGCTAAAAATTTCACCCATGCCGGGATTCGAACCCGCAACCGCTGGCTATCCGTACCAGCGCTCTACCAATTGAGCAATTGCGGGTTCGAATCCCGGCATGGGTGAATTTTTTTGCCTCTAAATAGGTTTTTAAATTTGTTCCTTAGCACGGGTTAGTGCATTAAAAATAAAAATAGTGTTATCTTCAAGAATTTTATTGTTTGCGTGAAGCGTATTCAATGCTCCATGAAGGATGGAACGCATGGAACCCAAAAAAGGCTTACTTTATTTTTTTTTTACATTCCAGGCGATTTATTATGTGGCAAAAGAAGCAAGAAAGTAGAATTAATGCAGTAGAAATGAGGTCCTTGAGAAGTATGTGTAGTGTTACTTTGAATGACAGGATACGCAATAGTCTGATTAGAGAACGTTGTGGACTGAAAGATGATGTAGTGACTAGAATTGAGAAAGGAATGTTGCGTTGGTTTGGACATGTGGAGAGGATGAAGGAAGAAAGATTGACGAAACAATATATATTGCGAATGTGAGTGGAAGGGCTGGTAAGGGACGTCCCAGTCGGACATACATCGACCCAATAGGGGATGTATTAGCAAAGGGAAAGATAAAAAGTACCCGGAACCAGCGTGCGTGCATGCAACGACTTATGAACGTTGATGAAGCGAAGGTGATCTGTCAGGATCGTGGCAAGTGGCAGTCTCTGGTCTCTGCCTACCCCTCTGGGATACAGGCGTGAGGTTATGTATGTATGAGTCGATACATATCAAAGGTGCCTAATCCCACTATAGTAACGAATGAATGTTTTTGATTGGCCGGATTCTTTGTACATAAAATGAAATATTGTTTTGGATGAAACCAGCTTAAGTCCTCTGTAACTAGTGGAAATAAGGCTCAAAATATTCGTTTTGTTTTCATACAAACCTAAGTCACAACGTCATTGGAAATCAAACTCGCCTAAATCCGATTCGTGTCATGGCCGCAGTTGTTGGCGTTACATTACATCAAACCGGCCTAAGTCACATTGTATTTTTTCAGATTCGCTTAAGTCCAATAACAGTTGCTTTCAAAGAAACCAAAAGTGCTTAAGTCCAAAATAAAAACCGGTTTAATTTAAAGTCTGACGGTTGTTTCACCCATTTTTTTGACAATGTTGCCAGTAGACATAACAACCTTGTAGATGTAACAACCTTGAAACTTGTGGAATGCAATAAAGTATTGAGTATTGAGTATAGACATTATTATGAGAGTGTTGGTAGTATTGCTCTGTATTCAAGAGTCATGGATAAAGCAAACAGAAACAAATGACATCTTTGATGCGTGGGAGGAGGCGCAGGATGCTATCGGAGTTTTCTGTGACCTTTCTAAAGCTTTTGATTGTGTAGACCATAAAACGCTCCTTTGTAAATTGAACAGATACGGTCTCAGTAATGGATCTCTAGCTCTTCTTCAATCATATTTAGCATACAGAGTTCAGAAAGTTGACATAAATAGGGTTAAGTCTTCTGGATCTGATGTTAAAATAGGAGTTCCTCAGGGTTCTATTTTGGGGCCTTTCCTCTTCTTAGTATATGTAAATGATCTGCCCTACCTAGTTGAGAAATTGTCACAAATAGTATTGTTTGCAGACGATACTTCTCTAATTTTTAAAATCAAGAGAGGTCAATCTAATCTAGACGATGTAAACAACGCCCTTTCTAAAGTGTTAAACTGGTTTACTGTAAACAATCTCATGTTGAATGCGAAAAAGACAAAATGTATAAAGTTTTCATTGCCCAATGTAAAAAAAGTGGACACAAGTTTAATTATAGCTGGTGACAGACTAGACTTAGTAGAGTCCACGGTGTTTTTAGGTATTACAATAGACTCGAAACTGCAATGGGGTCCACACATAAAAAATCTAGCGGGTAGGTTAAGTTCAGCCGCATTTGCAGTTAGAAAAATTAGGCAACTAACAGATGTGTCAACTGCGAGGCTTGTATATTTCAGTTATTTTCAAAGTATTATGTCATATGGTTTGTTACTATGGGGGCGTACGGCAGATATAGAAACAGTTTTTATTCTACAAAAAAGGGCTGTTAGAGCTATCTACAATTTACCTACCAGGCAATCGCTAAGGGATATTTTCAAGGAAATCGGAATTCTAACGATGGCTTGCCAATATATATTCGATAACATAATGTACGTACGAAAAAACTTAACAACATTTAAATTAAACAGGGATATCCATAACGTAAACACTAGAAACAGAAACAAAGTTGCTTTATCTAAATTCAGATTAGCCAAGGTAAATGCATCTTTTGTAGGACTAAGTGTACGTTTTTACAATAAAATTCCAGAACATATTCTATCCCTGCCTGACAGCAAATTTAAAAATTTCATTAAAAAGGCGCTGTGTAAAAAGGCCTATTATAGAATAGATGACTTTATAAATGATGTAAGCCCTTGGCAGTAGGCCAATTCCACAACGAGTAAATCATAGTTATTAAATAAATATTTTATATGTAGCAACAGAATCAGTGCAATCCTCAGTGTTAGTTATGTATGTCATATTTTAATTTAAGTTTGTACAGACGACGTGATTGCATATTAGTAAATATATCATTCATTCTATAACTGACAAAAACTTAATCTGCAGGTTTGCTAAAGGTCATTCGAATGGTGGCGTGGTGGCCGGGTCATCTATCTTCCTCCAAAATGGTTGAGACTGATGATGGCTGACCTCTGCGTTATGCTCGTGAACGAGTGCTGTTCGTGTGTCTGGCCGCAGCACTTGTCATGTTTTCACGGCCTATGTAAAAAAGTATATTTATTTAATAATGCCTTAACATTTAAAGTTATTAATGGCAATCATGGAATCTTATGCGTATAGGTGGTATCTAATGTATTAGATTTAAGACTTGAGAAAAGATGGTCAGAGTGGAGTTTTTTTTCCCGCTGCCTTTTTCTCCACTACATTATGGCCCGAAGGCGGCGGCTTTCACTTTCATGTTACATTGTACTTTGACATTCAGCAAACAGAATGTAAATTCTTTACGTTGAAATAAATTGAATTGAATTGAATTGAATGCGTTTTCCCAGAAGTTGTTTATGCGTGACTTAGGTGCGTTTGATAAGTATCGACACGTATGTATGTGTTATTATGTAGCCTGTAAATGTCCTACGGGCACAGGCCTTCTCAAGAGCGAGAGTATGGAGCTTAATTACCACGCGTGCCCACCGCGGATTAGCAATTTCAAGCCCTTAGGTATTTGAACACCTCAGACACTTAGGTTCCCTACGATGTTTTCCTTCACCGTTAGCGAGTGGTATTGCTACTATAATTTCACAAATGTGTATTACTTAGAGAACAAAGTCATTGGTACAGTGCTACACAAGAAATAAGTCTGATGTACCTGCGCAGATGACCAAATTTTGGATGTGCGGCAAGTTGATCGACCAATCAGATAGTTTCATTATGGCATATGGCAGGCCGCGCGCCTTTGTTGCTATTGGTTGATTCAACGTCATCGATGCCGGTGACTATTAGTTTGGCAATATTAGCGTGAGTGAAATAGGTAGCGCTACTACTGCGGTAATCAATTCTGCACCTTAACCGTATCGGTTAAAGATCATGTTGGATGTACTTATAGCTTCGGGTACTTTCGTTACACTTCTTCCTAGTCTGCACGAACGTAGATTCCCGAAGGGACTTTTATGATGTGTAGTACTGTACATGCCCGCATTGGGAATCGAACCTCGGTATCTTGCAGCCGAGTCTACCCTCTGGGCTACCGCCAACTTGAAAGATTAAAGTACTAATAATAATGCAGAGAGAGTAGAGGAGGGGAGAACACTATCAGAGGCACGTTTGCTCTAATAGCACAAACTTAGAACAATCAAGTTTACGAGTTCCGATTCGCGGCTAATGAAGCGGTCCCAATTCCGTCTGGATTCAAATAACAAATAAATATTTTCACGTCTGTACCTTTAAGGGGTAGGCAGAGATAACGCTTTGTCACTTGCTAGGATGATGGCAAACCGTTTACATTTCATCAACAGCATGAACGCGGTTATACCTACTTTTTATCTTGCCCTTAAACCTACATATTTACCTACGTATTTTTTTACAACGATTTATTGCAACCACGCAACTCTTCCGCATCCAATTCGTAAAAACACGATTCCTTAGAACACTCCTCAAACCCAGTTTAAATAGTTTGAGATGGTTCTTGTTGTAATAAAATGTATACATTTTTAATGACTGTATTGTTCCAAGGAGTGAGTGACGTTATTTAACATTTGAGTTTAAAAATTATACCGGATAGAATGAAAAGAAGTAACAAAAATGGTGCAAAAAGGTTACACCGTTACAAAGTAAAAGAAAAAACGTAATTAAAGATTACGGTTATCTTCTTGCACCGCAGGGTTGGGTGGGGATTATGGGTATTACCCCCTATGATAGCACAACGTGGCGCTCTTTAGGGGAGGGCTATGTCCAGCAGTGGACTAGTATAGCCTGACGATGACCGCAGGGTTGGGTTGCATATCTAAGGGTTGATATCTAAAAGTATGGTGGAAGTGCCGTCTCGATATCAACCCTTGTATGTCCCCACTGCTGGGGCACGGGTCTCTTCCTGCATCGCAAGAAGGTCTGGCCATACTCCACCACGGGGGCCAAGTCAGAGTCGGTGGAGGATTGATTTGTAAAACAGTGGCGTCTCTTACTGTCAGAAGTTATCAAGCCGCCTATAAGGCCTCTGACATGGCTTCACGACTGCCTTTACATGACAGCCGGCACCAACGGCTTAACGCGCCTTGCGAAGGACGGAAGCTTTATAAGGCAAAAAAACTTTTAAACTTGGAAAGTTGGATATCTTTTATAGTAATAATAAACACTGGAACGACTTCAGGTGTTGTTTTATTTGTAGATTAGTAGTAGGTATAATAAAACAGAAAAACTGGATAAAAACGCATAAGTAGGTAAAATAGTCAGATCTGGTCGAAGGGTAAAGTAGTAGTGATGAAAAATGAGGGAAATCGAATAATGTGTGACGTAATTTAAATATTTGAAAATGATAGATAGAAAAAGAAATAAAAATGGTGTGAAGAGGTTTGCACCGTTACAAACTTAAACTCTTTGCTTCGTATTTAGTGCAGGAAAACGAGTTGAGGATCGTGGGGGAAGCTCTTGCGCAACAGTGGCTTGAACCAGCGTTACAAACGCGGTTAACTAAAAATAAGTAATACTTTATACCTACACAGTTTTATATAAATACAGTTTATGAAACCTGAGTATACGTCTGAAACGTGGATCGCTAAACATCATGGTTGATTTAGCTGACGCTACCTACCTCAATTAACAAGAACTATCTTTGGGAGTACAGCTACCTTTTGGCGTAGGTAGTGTCAGCAAAATCAAATCAACGTACACAATCTCGAGTCTGAACCGCATTTAATTCACAACTCGATTTTTATTCTGATCTTATTCTGCCATCTTTTGGCTTTACAAAATCCCGAAAGTATAAGATAAGATAATAATATTCTTTGTTTTACACCAGAACACATATAATAAAAACATCTAAAGATACAAAGTACAATAGGCGACCTTATTGCTAAAAACAATTTCTCCCAGACAACCTTATGAAGGAAAGTTGCTAAAGGATATAAGATGGGGGTGCAAATATGAATATATTAATCATCACACCATCAACCCATTATGTATCTTCCCTAAAGAAGGTTATAGGGAAGGAATATAGTTATATACCGGGTACCGGCAGAATATCAGCGCTGAAGTTTTTTTCCGAACTTCCAGCACATGCTGAGTCGGAGCCCATTTACGTTTGCCACACCTACGTTGGTCACTCTTAGTCCAGTACATTGCCCGGGTACATTGCCGTACCGTGTATGGCTAGTTGTCTGTGTGTTTCGCTTTTCATGTACCAATGCTACTGTTTTGTTTGTTTATTATTTCTTCGTGCTGTGACTTGTAACCAGATTCTTATGGCTTCACTTTGTATGCGTGTAAATTGTTAATCAATCAATCAATATATTTATATATATGTACTACTTATATAAATAACAATATAGCTTTAAAAACCTATTTAGAGGCCAAAAATTCCAACCATGCCGGGATTCGAACCCGCGACCTCTAGCTATCCGTGCCAGTATCCGTGGCACGGATAGCCAGAGGTCGCTGGTTCGAGTCCCGGTATGGGTGGAATTTTTAAAAAGGCTAAAAATTCCACCCATGCCGGGATTCAAACCCGCGACCTCTGGCTATACGTGCCAGTATCCGTGGCACGGATAGCCAGAGGTCGCGGGTTCGAATCCCGGTATGGGTGGAATTTTTAGCCTTTTTAAAAATAGGTTTTTAAAATTGTCCTTAGCACGGGTTAGTGCATTAAAAATAACCTACCTAAACAGTATGAATTGATACTAAATACTGAACTGTAAATTGGGTTTCCAAATTACCCTTGCGTGATTAAACTGAGCAGCGTATTTCGCGGCACGAGTAACAGAAATGCTCATTCGATCACGAGCGTTACGATAACACTGGCGAAACGGGTAAAGTGAACGATACTTGGCTCAAAATGTGGGCAAATATTGCGCTACTTTAGTACTGATGGAAGCCAGGCGAAGTATATTAATGGTGTAGCCTCATTTTTTTTATTCTATCGGCCTTATTTACTACAATAATCCTTAAAACACTGCATACACGCTCACAAAAATAGTGTAGTGAATATTTTACAAGGAAAAGGCATCAGAGTGCTTAGTGCGAGTTTTTTAACTACTCAATCGCGTTAACGTAAACTCATATGTCTATGGCATCGAGGAAGCGCCACCTAGCGACAAGTATGGAAATTAAAATTGATGAGTGCGAGTTGTAATGGTTTACGTTGAGAAGTGAACACGTTTACCAGCCAAAACACGAATAAACGCGAGTGCGAGTTGTACTGTGACAGCGTTTTGCCAGTTCGAAAGGTTAACTTACTCACACTAGTCACACTCACTACTCAATGCTCGATTAACGCGGTAGTAAAGTTATTCGATTGGATCTGTCAAACTCGCACTAAGCACTCTGTACTGTGTGCAGTGTGCCCCGCCCCCTTCAACTTACTAATCCGCTGAGCTATGTCGACGAATTTTGATCGTTTTCGGATCTCATCATTTCTGATTCGGTCTCGTAGAGAAATTCCGAGCGTTCCATGGAGTGGATATTCCGTCCATGTAAAAATACGGATAGTAAAAAAATCCCAACGTTTCCTAGTATTATGTCATTAAAGTAACGTAAAATAAAGTGCTCTAAAATAAAACAATGTTTTATCTAGCAATGTTTTATGTAAGTAATACAGAGAATATTGTAAAGAGGTTCGAAATTTCAAAGTCGCCCATTAGCTCAGTTGGGAGAGCGCTGGCACGGTTAGCCAGAGGTCGCGGTTTCGGGTCCCGGCATGGGTGGCATTTTAGCCTCTAAATAGGTTTTTAAAATATTTTATCTATTTAGGCTAGTCCTTTATTCCAGCGCCATTATAGAGCTGTATATTTGGCTATTTTTAACGTCCAGCGGCTATATTTTTTAGGGCTAATGAATGACATAAAACTAATAACTTAGTATGCTTGCGGAAGTTGTAGTAAATTTTATTGAATCGGGGGCTGATGTGTTTACCATTTACCATGCTCCATACTTATTCTTATTTCTTGGGTTGCTTTCAACCCAAGCAACTCTACCATTTTGCATAGAACGAAAAAGAAGACCGAGGTAATTAACACCAGCATGAAACGGAAGCTGAATTATTTTGGACATAATAATGGGTACAAACAAGTACAGTCTGTTAGCTTTTAGAATATACTTCGGCTAATATCGGATAGAATCGGATATAACTAATATGAACTAATAATTACATAACTTTTCAAAATAGTGAAGAGATGTTTTATACAGAGCAGGACGTAGTATTACACTCGTGCGCTTTCGGCGAAAACCGAAGCTTACTCTAGAGTCCGAGGTATATTCTAAAAGCTAATAGACCTTACTGTCTCCTTCAACTTATCCTACATGGAAAGATTCCAGAAAGATCTGTAAGATCAGAAGACCTGTGACACCAAACATATTATGCCTACACAACCTGCGACAGTGGTTTCAAGAGAGTACCAGTTCCTTATTTGTTTTGTCAACCTCGGAAAGCAAGATAGCCGAATTGATTGGCCACCTCTGATAGGAGACGGCACATGCACAAGAAGAAGGTACTTATATGCTTAATATTTTTTTTATTTTGTAAATCATTTGTATGTATCTGTGGATAATTTTATTTATTCACACTGTTATTTAAGCATGTATTTATGTACCCCTGAAATCATCATTTTCTATGTTTTTTTGTAAATCTACTTCCCTATCTAATGTATTAATGCAGTTCATCCAAAGGTTGTCTGGAAGAGATCACTTGTAGTGATAAGGCCGCCGTCTGTACTCATAAGTCAAGAAATATGTGTGTAGTTTCCAGTTTTATATACAATAAATTGTTCTCTATCTCTACTTATTAAGCGCATGAACATGCAACCGACTGTACTTCCAATAATCACAAATGGCTCCGCAAACACCAAATTTCGATTGTAGACTGTTGTTCGCGTGTGAATTACGTGTAAAGAGCCTTGTTCAGCTATGTTGATGTACGGCAACGAATTGGTGTTTGAAACTTAACGTTTGTCTTTTGTGGGGTAAGTCGCTAACCATGAAGGTGTAGTAATGTCATTATACGCGCTGATATCTGGGTAGTTTGAAGAAATGAAAAAGTAATACCTTATTTATAACCTAAACCAAAAGTCCCTGGCTACCCATGGCACAGGATACTCTAATACTGTGCAAACAAATTATTTTAATTTCATTTCAAATCGGTTATGTAATTAGTAATTAAAAGTTATAATTCGTATAGATGTGAATAAAAAAAATGAGAAATTTTGTTTCGGAAAATTCCCTAATCATTATTAGGAATGTCTCTTTGTCTATCAGAACGAGGACATGTAGAGGGGCGGCTCGCACCGCTCTGGCTTCTTACGTCTTACGTCACGTCTTACGTTTTACGTAACGTCTTACGTCTTACATAATATCTTACCTCTTACGTTACGTCCCCAAGACACAGGCGCATACAGGCCTAGACTAGTTGAGGGACTGCCGGTAAACGTAAAACGTTTTGTAAATAAATAATTTACTATTTCCTACTGCTAACTTACAGAATCGAGTTTATGTCAAGATATTTTTCGAAAGAGTCTTCGTAAAGTAAACAATCTTGCGTATTCGATAGCTATTATTTTTGCGTTCTAAGCTATTAGTGAAAAGTAGCCGTGTACAAAATAGCGTGTGAACAAATTGCCCAAATACTTGAAAATTACCGTTTCGATTAATCAGTTCCAGTTCCAAAGGCGCTCAAAATCTGATTAAGAGGGAAATCGAACTCTATTCGTCAATAATTACAGGTTAGAATAATTTGGGGAACCTTCAAGTGACTTTATTTGGCAGTTGATGGGCTAATTAAATGATTGATTGACTCATCATCTGCCGACAATTGTATTCCGCGGAACCAGTTAACGACATAACTCCAATTAGTTTTGAAATTGAAAAGCTAAGACGCGAGATCTAATTGAAACTTGATACGTTTTCAATCACTAGGGGACCTCAAACACTGGCGCGTTGATTGATATTTGATCGATGACGGTAGGTCGATTGTTCACAAGCTTGATATGTGAGACAGCAAACTACAGGGCGGAGGTTTTGCAAAGTGATTCTGCTACCATAACATCAAAATAATGCAGGGTTTACACGGGTGACCAAAGCCGTACAATTTTGGCGGCAAAATCGACCGTCTAAATGCCAATTCAGGTAGGTAGGCCACGGGTGACTGAAGCCGCAAGCGCCAAAGTAGACTTGCATACGAGACGACTGGAAGCACGCAGGGAGCTGATTCTCGCCCTTGCGAATTGAAAGCGTTGACGTAAAACATTCTAAGGTTTAGACATTTGTCGCATAAAAATAAGATAAGATAACTCGACAGAGTCATTAGAATTTTATTTTCTGATTCGAATTCAATGTAGCATGGGTTTTGAAGACACGCTTTTGGCTGTCGCGTGACTTTTTATGGCAGGCGGATGACAAGGCCGTAGTTACAATTTTGCCCACCTGAACAGATAACTTGGTGGCGCTGTAAATTTTATTTCTTGTCGTAATTACAATCCAACTAAGTTGACAAATTCTGTCAAAGTTTCGTCTTGACACCAAATGGCGAATAATTTTGATACGCGATTTCTCTCTGCAGCAAATCAGAAACGACAATCTAAAATATAAAAATGAATCGCTGAATCTGTTGGTAAGCGGAAATCAGTTGATCCGATTTAGCTAATTCTTTTTTTTAGAATATTCCTTGAAGTATGAGGATGGTTCTTATGAAGAAAAATAAAAAATAATTAAAGAGTCGTCTGTTAGGCTGTACAAAGTTCGCTGGATCAGCTAGTGATAAATAATTATGCAATCGTGAAATAATACAAATATAAGTAACAACTACGCGAAGAAAAAAGTTAAGTCCGTAAATGGTTCGTTCGGTACTCTCAGGGGCCAACTACAATTCTATTCATGGATGACTACAACTCGATGTACTTTGCAAAGTCTTTTATCCCAAGTAAAAAGATTCGGCTACGCAAAAGGCATTGTATTGTCATAATAAACTTATCCGGTTTTTTGTCGCACTCCAAACTCACCTGCCAGGAAAAGCGTGAACCAATTAAATCCACTTATAAGCAAACGGAGGGAAACGTGCAGTCCTTATCCTCCCTTTCAGTGGAAAGCGAAACTGATTGCCTATCTTCCCACTGGTAATTGGTATCAGTTTCCGGTAGGCCACTCGGGATTTTCCACTGTAAAATAGGTATTTTCATTCAATACTTTTGAAATTGGATAAAAAAGGAACACAGGAATTTCGGCAGGCGTTTTATATAGAAAAGAGAAATTTTAAACTGGATAAGTTCCAATCCAAACAGAAGACAAAAATAGAATTGCAGTATTAAAATTTACTCTACAAAGATACAGTCTGTTAGCTTTTAGAATATACCTCGAGCTCTAGAGTAGGCTTCGGTTTTCACCGAAAGCACACGAGTGTGATACTACGTCCTGCTATGTATAAAAGTTTTACAGAGCAGGAAGAAAGAAAGTTATAAATAATAATATAAAATAAGCCTTACCTTATTGCAATATAATCGGTTTTATCCAATAGTAGCCGAGGTATATTCTAAAAGCTAACAGACTGTAATTATTAACGCAACTTTAGAGGACTTTCCGCGGTATGTCACTTTGTTTGTAATTTATTGTAATAAAACATTTCGACAATTTGTGTACACGTAGACCTAACCTGTGTTCAGCATTTAGGATATTTACCTAAATAGATGATATGGAATGTAATAAATTTTGATAGGTTATGGTGAGTCTCACCGATTTTACTTTTACACAAAATATACTTAAAACCCTACGCTAGAGTTTTGCGCGTGATTTGAAAACGATGCGATTGCTCGCTCGCCGCGACTATCACTATCGACGCCATTTTGTACAATCGCGTTCGACAGTCCGCCCCGCTTGAGTCATATCAAACATATATTTGTGTAAGCGGACGTACCATCGTTTAGGTTCAATCGTCGTCGATACAATGGATATATTAGTAATTTATAACAAAAATAAAATCGTTAATATGGGATTCATCCTCCAGCAATGCACCAACCCGGACTTGGTCCCCCGTGGTGGAATATGGCCTAACGTTCCTGCGCAAGAACAAATCCGTGCCGTGTTTACATTTAGTTATATAATACGAAAACAATATACACGTTCAAATAAATAGTATTATAATAAGTAAAACCACTAAGTCTACTATTGTATAAACTGTATTAGGTACGTGGATTGAACACGGAGTAAATAGTATAACAAAATATGTTCTGAGCTGAGATCGAGCGTCGTCCGTGTAGGTATCTCACTTAAATTGCTCGGCCGACTGCCGGCGGCGGCGCAGGAGATTCCGAGAGGTGCGCGCTTCGGAAATCTTCGGGTGCAATCGTTTTGCATCGGGCGAGCCCGCAACCTTCACCTTCCTGGAATGGCACTACGGTATAAGTTGGAGGGAAGCTATGGAGATTTGGTTTTGCGGCGTCTTACAGTATGTATATAATAAAATAACACGTTCCTAAGTGGTAATACACGCTACTTTTTTATTTTAGAACCCCCGGAGGGATTCGACAGAAATCTGCCGCTTGCCACGATCCTAACAAATCTCTTTCTGAAATTGGGAGTAGACATCCTTGGCGAGAAAACGTTGGAATCATTAAAAGATCCATGCCATTTTTTATTTTCTCATTTTTTATTACCTGTGTAATGAGTGGTAGTTTATAGTTAGTGCCAATAATTAGTGCTGATCGAATTAGTCACACACTTAACGGATTGAAGAAGTCAGTAACAGATATTATTAATTTATAAATAAAGCATTATATTAACTAACCTCAACGTATAATTTGTAACAGTATCAATATTTAGGACAACGCCAATTAAATCCAGGGAGCCCCAGACTATCACTTTTGTTCTTACAAGTTTCATACCAGACTTCAGTAAGAATAAGAATAAAGAGAATATTGCCTCATCAAAAACAAATTAAACAAAGTAAGACTTAAAACTAGATATTATAAAATAAGGCAAAAGTAGTGGCTCAGCTGGTGCTGACCCGGGTCAGCCCCGGACAGCGCTGGTTTTCAGCCACTGCCTTCTCCCTAAGATGTTGTACGGGAGTAATGTAAAGAGGGCTGTATCAATTAGGTTCTATTTAGTCTATTTGCAACTTAATGCAATACGTGCCAATGAATAGTTACAGCCAGTTTGCCATTATTTCAGCACATGTCGGAAATCAAGTTGCCAACCGAGGGTAAATTCTTTAAACCCAAGTTTAAACTCAAACTTCAACCAATAATGGATTTGATCTGTGTGACATAAGAACCTTAAACACAGTACTATTATTTTCAAGGATGAACTAGGTTTTACTTACCTGTTTCTGTAGTGTTTGCTCTATGAACGCTAAAACTTTTTTTTTGTGGTAAAGGTCTAAAATATACCAACAACAACAGCCAAGAGTCTACAGAACCTACGTATCCGAATCTTTTTTGAACTAAAACTTTCGTAAGCACAACACATTGTAGACTTTTTGTCCGGATCTACTTACGATATAACAACACCCGTAAGTACATCCGGACAAAAAGTCTACAATATCCGAATTTTGACGCAATTCCACTGGGCTATCAAGACGTGTTATCATCATCAATCCATTATGTCCCCACCGAGAGGCACGGGTCTCTTCCCTGAGGAAGGTATAGGCCATACTCCATCACGGGGGCCAAGTCGGGATTGGTGGAGGCTTACAAGACTAGTTGCTGGTCTTACTGTCAAAAGTTTTCAAGCCGCCCTAAGGCCTCTGACTAGGCTTAGCGACCGCCATCATCGACGACCCCAACTGCTTAACGTGCCTTGCGAAGCACGGAATCGCTCGGAAAAATGCCACTAGCGTTAGTTATGGTTTACCCATCCATACACTAAACGCGCCGTGTGCTGCTTAACCTTCGTGATTGTTTAGGATCACTCAGGCAGCCAGGACTACGAGTGATTCGGGATGTGTTATATATCGGTGAAAATAATCAGATTTTTTTGTTAACTGTACAAAGCGTGTCAGGCATTATTATTCGATAGAAGAAAGATTCTTATAAAAAAAGAGACGTTTAACAAATTAGCACATCACAAGACTTAAGAAGCAATGTATATGCCTGTATGTAAAGTTAATGTTATGTTAAAGGAATATCACTCATCGTTACAACATCGTTTCACAAGGAAAAGAAAAACAATGAATACAAATACAAATACAGATACAAATGCAGTTTATGAGTTGTTATACGCCGATGATCAAGTTGTGTTCGCATCGTCGGTCGAAGAACTGCAGACACAAGTCGCAGTAATGGATGAGGCATTTAAAAGAAAAGGAATGAACATTAATGTGAGTAAGACGAAAGTACTGGTCTTTAAAAAAGATGATGAAATGACTGAGTGCAAGATAACGGTTAGAGGCGAAAGAGTGAAACAAGTAAAAGAATTTGTCTTTTTAGGAAGCCTGTTGACGAGGGACGGAAAGTGTGAAGGTGATATAGAAAGAAGAGTAAAAGTGGGAAATTGTGTAAACGGTGCTTTGCACTCCATTGTCTGCAGCTGAAACAACTCCAAAACAGTTAGATTGGCTATTCATAATGGTGTGCTGGTCCCAACACTTTTTTTTATTGATAGCAAAAATAACCTTTTCATTGTTGTTTTTACAAATTTTCACCAAACTGCAGTTCAGTTTGTTGGGGTTGCGCTCTTATAACTCTTATGTATGGTAGCGAGACTTGGGTGCGGCAAAAGAAGCAAGAAAGTAGAATTAACGCAGTAGAAATGAGGTCCTCGAGAAGTATCTGTAGTGTTATTTTGAATGACAGGATACGCAATAGTCTGATTGATTAGAGAGCGTTGTGGACTGAAAGAGAATGTAGTAACTTGTATTGAGAAAGGAATGTTGCGTTGGTTTGGACATGTGGAGAGGATGAAGGAAAAAAGATTGACGAATCAAATATGTACTGCGAATGTGAGTGGAAGGGCTGGTACAGGACGTCCCAGGCGGATATACATCGACCAAATAGGGGATGCATTAGTAAAGGGGATGATAAAAAGTACCCGGAACCGGCGCGCGTGCATGCAACGACTTATGAACGTTGATAAAGCGAAGGTGATGTGTCAGGATTATGGCAAGTGGCAGTCCCTGGTCTCTACTTACCCCTCTGGGATACAGGCGTTAGGTTATGTATGTATGTGTACAAGTAACACTGTTCTGTTCAATCTTTTTTTCCAATTTACAAAAGAAAACATTTGAGAAATGCGTGTGCCACATACAAGGCTAATTATTTCTTCCATTGAGTCTTGATTACGGATTACCTTCCACTTTCTGCGGTGTGTAAGGACCTTTCAGAAGCCATCCGAGCCACTTAATTCAATGCCAGGTATTCGTGTAAAGTTACGTAGTAAGTAGGTACTAGTAATTAATATGCAAGCTATATCAAAGGGCACCGACAACTGAGCAATATTAGATATTACAAGTAATTCAATTTCTAGCTCAAGCCATTTGTGAAAAACCACGTCTAAGTCTTAAATTTAGATGGGAGAAAAACCGAAGGTTTGAAATTGAAAATTTTACTAATAAATACATTATCTTCTATCTTCTATGATATAAAAATGAATCGCTGAATGTGTTGGTAAGCGCAAATGTCGAGAGCAGCTGAACCGATTTCGCTAATTCTTTTTTTAGAATATTCCTTCAAGTACGAGGATGGTTCTTACGGAGAGAAAAATTAAAAAATTAAATAAAAGCATCGACTGTTAGGCGGTACGAAGTTCGCTGGGTCAGCTAGTATAATACAAAAATGAATAGCTGAATGTGTCGGTAAGCGCAAATCTCGAGAGCAGTTGAACCGATTTCGCTAATTATTTTTTTAGAATATTCCTTGAAGCATGAGGATGGTTCTTGCGGAGAGAAAAATAAAAAAAATAAAGTATCGACTGTTAGGCGGTACGAAGTTTGCTGGGTCAGCTAGTAGATTATAAATACTTAAAAAACAATTTAGTAGTTTATTTTGCCAATATTTTTTAACCAGCTGGTGTGCACAATACATTCCTACAAGAGCAAAAGAAAGGATGAATTTACCTTGATATCAACCCTTTGACTTACAAATGCCCCCACTGCCACACGGGTTTCTTCCTGAAACGCAGGAAATAATTACGATATTTCATTTGCAAAAACACAATTCCTCCAAAATATTCCTCGGGGCAGATTAAATATTCTATGGTTACGTCTTTCACTGTAACAGGCCTTAAACTGCCTCTGAGGTGTGTTTCAAGGAATCATGTTCTTTATAAATAAGACTGAAAGTTATTTATAGTATTGTTATGCCAATGTACGGTCACGTGTACTAAACATAATAATTATGCACTTCAGTGCCTTGTCTAAGTCAAAATTGTCAATTTCTCATACATCAGACTACAAGAGGTTAATGTCACAAAGTTTTAACTTATTTACATGTTAGTGCTCGCAGCATTAAGAATATTCTTTATCTATCTCTCTGTTCCCAAATATCTCAATCACACTCATTCACTGTCGTAATCTTATATTTGACAGGGTTTATTTTCATTGTGAAAGATAGTAAAATATCGTTTTCTTAAATGCCTTCCTATTAGACTGGTACTTTACAGAATTGACGGCAAAACGATTTCAGCCACAGGACAGACAAACGGTCTTATAAATTGTCTAAAGGGGGATTCCAGACTAGGTATTTGCCAATAACATTTCAGCTATTCAGGAATGTAGGCAAATTTTCCATCTAGATTCTAGACCGCCCTTCAGTTGCTTTGCGGGCATTCTCGACCCTTGCGCAAGTCAAGCCCAGAGTTTTTTTTATTTATTAGCGAAACAAAACATCAAGGTGGTAGCAGGTACTACTAATCACATCACATTATCACATCAGACTTATATTATAAAGGCAAAAGTTTGTGTATGTATGTTTGTTACTTCTTCACGCTTAAACGGCTGGAGCGATTTTCATAAAATTTAGTATGGAGTTAGCTGACACCCTGGATTAACACATTAAGAGCACTGTTTATTTTGGTTGAATTTTTGATGAATGGAACCATAATACGCAACCATGGTTACTTTTCCCGTGGGCAATTCCAATTGTTTCCCAATGTTGTTTCGGTCAATAATCTAGCTTAGTTATGACTTATGTATGAGTCATGAATGAGCCATTACTGTAATATGTGACTTATTAATAAAAGTGACAAGCAATAAGAGCACTGTTTATTCTGGTTGAATTTTTGTCGTATGGAATCATAGTAAGCAACCATGGTTACTTTTCCCATGGGTACAGCCGACTGATATTGAGAAAAGAAGGTATAAGTGCTGTATTAAAGCATCAAATCTACAGTCTGTTAGCTTTGAGAATATACTTCGGCTACTATCGGATAGAATCGGATCGGTATGGTTGAGTTTGTATTGTTGCTTATAACTTTGCATAACTTTTCAAAATAGTGAAGAAAAGTTTTATACAGAGCAGTAAGTAGTATTACACTCGTGAGCTTTCGATAAAAATCGAAACCTACTCCCCCGCAGTTATACCCGTGGTTTTATTTTCTCATGGCAATAAGACTTCTCCCGCCGTAAAACGTAGTCTGTTAGCTTTTAGAATATACCTCGGGCTCTAGAATAGGCTTCGGTTTTCGCCGAAAGCACGCGAGTCTAATATTACTTTCTGCTCTGTATAAAACTTTTCTTTACTAGTTATATATTAAACAGGTCGTAATCACCTTATTTCGCAACGTTTTTCGTGCTCGCCACTTTAGTCTACCTGAGTCCACGGCAACTGTAACGCTGCCGAAACGTCGGGACATAAAGTAATTACAAAAAACCTATTTAGAGGCTAAAAATTTCACCCATGCCGGGATTCGAACCCGCAACCTCTGGCTATCCGTGCCAGCGCTCTACCAATTGAGCCAATGGGCGACTCACGGCATCAGTGAAATTTCGAACCTCTTCACTGATGCCGTGAGTCGCCCATTGGCTCAATTGGTAGAGCGCTGGCACGGATAGCCAGAGGTTGCGGGTTCGAATCCCGGCATGGGTGAAATTTTTAGCCTCTAAATAGGTTTTTAAAATTTGTTCCTTAGCACGGGTTAGTGCATTAAAAATAAAATAGTATAAAGTAATTACGTTAGTATATAACTAGACCTTTTTAATATGTATGAGTGACTCGAATCATTAAGAGATACTTTTTCTTCACAATTTTGAAAAGTTATAAGCAACAATACATAATCAACCTTACCGATCCGATTCTATCCGATAGTAGCCAAAGTATATTCTCAAAGCTAACAGACTGTAGATTTGATGTTTTAATACAGCACCTATACATTCTCCTTTCAATATCAGTCGGCTGTACCCATGGGAAAAGTAACCATGGTTGCTTACTATGATTCCATACGACAAAAATTCAACCAGAATAAACAGTGCTCTTATTGCTTGTCACTTTTATTAATAAGTCACATATTACAGTAATGGCTCATTCATGACTCATACATAAGTCATAACTAAGCTAGATTATTGACCGAAACAACATTGGGAAACAATTGGTGATACGTAATTCCCTTGTAACAATAACTTATTTGCTATCGTGGTAGGTACGGTCGATAGCATATTTTATTTTTCTTACTATCCTTGCGTATATTTACCAACACATAAAATGGGGAAAGGTTGTTACTTAATACATCTGCTGTCAACTTCCGCAGCGAAGTCTATTTTTGTCATCTATAAAACAAAATCATTGAAAAGGTCACAAATGAATGACTCCAATAAAGATAGATAGATAGAGAACAGATTAACGGCGAGTAATTTTCTTTCTTTTTTTTTCAGAATGGACGCTCAGCCCACATCTACCTGATAATTAGGTAACAAGCTGGTTAGGTAATTCATAAAAAACATTCGTGTTAAAATTATTAGTAATTATTAGTTGATACAACTAGAAACTGAGAGTTTTGTGGATCTCAGTTGATGACGTACTTCCGCGTATGACGTACTTCCGGTTTAGAAGACTCTGGACCTTTATCCCTTTAAAAATTAATTGAAGCAGCTCAAATCGAAATATTCAGCCCAGGCTTTTAATTTGACCTATTTTGTCGATAAAAACCGAACTTTTTTTGTTTGAGACAATTCCCATTTTAAATTAATTTAATGAAACCAGCAATCAGCAATAATCTGTTTGTGAAATTTTGTGTTTACGTTGCTTTACTTTTTTTGCATAAAATATATACATCGCCCAAATAGAGGATGTAATAGCAAAGGGGAAGATAAAAAGTACCCGGAACCGGCGTGCGTGCATGCAACGACTTATGAACGTTGATGAAGCGAAGGTGATCTGTAAGGGTCGTGGCAAGTGGCAGTCCCTGGTCTCTGCCTAACCCCTCTTTGTTTGCTACCAAGTAAAATTTAATGAAACTTAAGCTAAAATTAGCATGAATAATTTAACCACACATCATCACCTACAACGTGTTGTAAAAATAATTAAATAATACGTGTAAATTGCTTCTTCAGTAAGCCAATTGAACCACTTGCAATAAACTGAAGTTAATAATTGTGTTTCTCAACTTTCGCTTCCTGGGAGTGGTTAAACTTTATCGATAGGTACTGAGGAAAACGTTGTACGTACATAATTCGTAACTCCGTCAAAGCTTTAAAACACACTATGTTTTCTCATTGAATTACGAGTATGTAAACATGACAGTAGGCGTGAATAGCAATACAATTTCATTCCAATGGTAAAACTCGAGCAAATTAAACAGGTATCTCTCGCGTGAGTAAGATCGCGCCCAGTTGGCCTAGTCGAACCGAGTGATAGGAATCAATCACCCAAGTTAAGCAACAACTGGTGTTTGATGTGTGACTGTCCCACGACTACCACCAGTGGCATTTTTTCCGAGCACTTCCGTGCTTCGCAAGGCACGTACAGCCGTTGGTGCCGGCTGTCATGTACTGGCCGCCGTTATGCTATGTCGGACGGCTTGATAACTTTTAACAGTAAGGCCCGCCACTGTCTTACAATCCTCTACCAACCCGGATTCGGCCCTGCGATGCAGGAAGAGACCCGTGCCCCAGCAGTAGGGAGGGTTGATACGGAGGCGCCCAGTTAACAAATGAAATTTGAAATACCTAAACACTCTAATTACTATGGATTTAGGTTAGGTAATTGCTAAGTAACAGCCATTTACAAGAGCATTCCTAACGAATTATGTAACACTGTTCCGTGGTGTGGGCCGCGGTTTATTACGAAAAATAAATTGTGTATTAATAGTAAAAGATATTTTCCTGCAGTAAAACCTAACCTAACCTTGTTGCTGTGTGGTGTCGGCCTAGAGAATAGCACCAACCCAAATTCTTCCCGCGGGTGTCGTAAAAGGCGACTAAGGGACACAAACTGGGGGGTGGGCAGCAGCGCCCCCTGCAGTACCATTCCAGCAAACTGCGATCCCCAACCCGCATGCCCAGCGTGGGGATTATGGGCATTACCCCCCAATGACGGCACAACCTTGCTCTATGGTGCTCATTAGGGGAGGGCTATGTCCAGCAGTGGACTAATATAGCCTGAAGAAGAAGAAGAAAACCTAACCTACATAGTGTAAATCTAGGCTGTCAACTAACACCATACCAAATTTTATTAAAATCGCTCCATCCGTTTAGCCGTGAAGAAGTAACAAACATACAGTCTCACAAACTTTCACATTCATAATATTAGCGTGATGATAAGTTTGTTTTGTTTCAAGCTGTTTGTGAACTCATCCTATGCCTCAGTAATAGCAATTACGACATGTGGTAATTTTAAGCGCCGAGGTATTTGAACATTTCGGACATTCAGGTTTCCTCACGATTGTTTCCTTTACTGTTAGCGAATGGTATTGCTACTATAACTTCAAAAATTTACATAACTTAGAAAACAAATTCATTGGTATATGCCGGGGATTCAAACCCACCACCTCTCGATTGAAAAGCCGGTGCTCTACAGCTCCGTTACCTAATGAGCCATTTAATTAACTTTTGTTTACGTTCCGTCCAAATTCCTGGGGCCATAAAGATTAATAACCCTTGTGTGACTATTAGGTCGCCGTTGACGTTCGTTTTATCACCGGCATTCATTACACAGGTCATCTCCACCCTAAACACGTCAATTCGCCCTAAATTTAGGGCGGATTATCTTCCTGAAAACGGTAAAATTATTCTTTTTCTGACTACTCGCTGAAGGCTTGTAATGGTGTTGCTGTGATTCTCTCTAGTCATTCGTGTTTTATTTATTTATTGACGGCCTCTGTGGCGCAGCGGTAGCGCGTCTGCCTACCATGCAAGAGGTCCCGGGTTTGATCCCCGACTGGGGACAAAAAAAAAACCCCAGGTCTTGGATGTTTACATTTTTGTGATGTCAATGTTTCTGGCTCCTACGACACAGATTATCCCAGTGTGGGGCTAGAAGCAATATTTCCGCGGGGCACAGCTAGCAAGTATATAAAATGTATGTATTAGTATAAATAAATATAAATATTCATGGACATATTACACAGATCTCGTTAGCCCTATACTAAGTACAACTAAATGACTCGTGTTATAGGTGCTAACTCGACGATAGATTTAATACAATAAATACATAGATAACATCCAAGACCCGAGACAAACTAGAAAAGTTCGTTTCCTGGTTCGACCCAGCCGGAGATTGAACCCGAGACCTTTGGTTTTACAGTCAGCGTGCCAAACCGCTGCGCCACCGAGGCCGTGTATAAAATTTGTATTTATTGCAACAGATAAGTAACATTACATGTTATAATATTTTGGGGGAACGCCACCGACAGAGAAGCCGTCTTCAAATCACAAAAAAGGTGTTTACGGGCAATATGCAACTTGCGCCAAACAGATAGTTGCAGAAACTTCTTTGAAACAATGAAAATCCTCACATTTCCATGTTTGTACATTTATGAAGTCGCAGTATTCATAAAGTCTAACCCTGGGCTGTTCGAGAGACAAATTTGCAGACGAAACCGGAACAAAATAAGAGCCTTACCGCATAAAACTTCACTATATGGTAAAAGTTTCTTCGGGATGGCATCAAAAATCTTTAATACTAAACTACCTAAAACACTGCGAGATGTCGACGATCTACTATCTTTTGAACGTGATTTGTTTAATTTACTTATATCAAAAGGCTTTTACAAAATAATTGAATTTTTGGATAAGCGTGTATTTTAGGTCCGATAATGTGAAGCCTAATGTTGACTTGTAATCTAAGTGTATTTACTTAATAAAATGCATGCTTTAAGTTTAAACTTTTCGATATTGTCACACCAGAATGCTAAAATTGCATTGAAACTTAATGTACTTATAAACAACCTCGCACATGTAATTTATGACAGTAAATATATGATTGATTGATTGAATATCATGGCGAAGCTTAAAATCTATTTACATATACTTTAATGTGTGACGACAGCACGCTAAAATATGGACGAGAAGGGAAACACATTTAGCCACATATGTTCAAATACGACCATACAGAACATCATTTCATACTTTGATTTAATGGTAGTATACGTGGCTTGATCCGCATTTAAAAGCGAATCCGGGAGCCGATTCTCGCCCACGCGAATTGTGGACGTAAAATATTCCAAAGCCTAGACATTCGCAGCATAAAAATAAGATATAAGAAAGTAAATAAATAATTGAATATTTATGGCCATATCACACAGATCTCGTTAGCCCCGTTCTAAGTACAACTAAATGAGTTGTGTTACAGGTGCTAGCTCTATGATAGATTTAATACAATTAATACATAGATAACATCCAAGACCCAAGACAAACTAGAAAAGTTCGTTTTCTATGCTGTTGTTTGACTAACAAACATATTCTTCCAATATTTCATGTACCTACCAACTCTCTTCATTTACCACTTTTATCCATCCTAAGTTTGTCTGGAAGAGATCGCTTTTAGTGATAAGACCGCCAATTTTATACGGCATAAAAGCCTTGGTATTTAATGAAATTTAATAAAAACATAAACTGAAATAAATAAATATAAACTAATACTAAATAAAATACATTAAAACATTAAAGCCTTTTGCATTGCAGGAAGATTAGGACCTACACCACCACGAGGGCCAAGACCGGGTTAGTGGAGGATTGTAAGACAGTGGCGGGCCTTACTGTCAGAATTTATCAGGCCGCCCATAAGGCCTCTGACATGTCTTAACGACTTTGTTAGGTGATATCATTGTAAAATATTTAACACGCATAAAGCCAATAACAAAGCAGGTAAAGCTAGGTTAAACGCGTAAGCAAAATATGCGGCGGTAGATCGTACAGAGAACGTTGATTAATTCCGTGCGAGTGATCTACTACAGCTTCTATTTATCGCGTCTGATGTTCCAAGGGGCGGTTGCTTTATGGCTGTTATGAATTAACGTAGTTTCGCCTTTCTTCTGTTTATTTACTGATGTCACACACAGCTAAACTAACTCGACGATGTAGATAGACAGAAAGAGATAGAGAACACTTGAAGGTACAAAGACATAAAAATAATTTCAACCATGATTTTTACTTTCCATTACTTGGGCCGGAGTTCATTTTAGTTTACCTTTACTTAAGCGTAAATTACAACCATGATTTCTGCGTTTTACTACTTTGGCCGTATCTCATTTTAATTTAACTTTACTTAAGCGTAAATTACAACCATGATTTCTGCGTTTTACTACTTTGGCCGTATCTCATTTTAGTTTAACTTTACTTAAGCGTAAATTACAACCATGATTTCTGCGTTCTACTATTTTGGCCGGATTTCATTTTAGTTTAACTTCACTTAAGCGTAAATTACAACTATGATTTGTAATCTCTACTACTTTGGCAGCATTTTAGTTTAACTTTACTTAAACGTAACAATAAATATAAGTAAACCAATCGATGTCATTTCAGATTTTCTTTAATTGTTACTGTACTATGTTACTGTGGCGTGTGCACTGTTCTATAATAAAAGTTTTTTTTCCTTCTTCTTCTTAATTGTACGGTTTTGTAGCATCAAACCATATTATTAATCGACCAAATTCGCCTCCCCCCTAAACTCATAATAGAAGACAGATATTTAGTACCCATATTCTCTCTTCTCTGGGCAATTATTAGGCCTTTTTGCATCTACTTAATGAGATGATTTATACAGCGTCCAGTGGTATCTTCACTCACACTAGATGGGTGAACGGACCACTCCGACGCTGTAGTGCCTGGGTCATGGTTTTATAGATGGTGTAGGCTTGCCCAGCACCTATACCATCCTGACAGCATAGTCGGCCTAGCCCACAGGAAAGACTAGTCAATACGTGCGGAGCCAACCAATCCGCGGGTTTCCTCACGATGTTTTCCTTCACCGTTAGCGTGTGGTATTGCGACTGCAAATTCGCAAATGTACGTAACTTTGAAATTAAACAAAGTCATTGGTACATGCCCGCACTCGGGATCGAACCTGGGGCTCTCGCTTGCCAGTCTATGGTTCTACCCACTGAGCTACCACCGCTGTCATACACCGTAATACACGTACGTATTCCCCTAAGAAACTCTAACCTTGGGTCGAACGTAGGTTTACATACCCAAAGCATTTCTATAAGCTAAATGCACCAATTTCACTGAGCTGTTAGCTTCTATATGCATTATTCAGACCGTAATCTAGACATTAATTCCCAAACCGAAAGCTTAATCTTAAGTACAACGCTCTTAGAAGGAAAATGCAATATTCCTAATAATAGTAGGTAAGCTCGGCGCCTCATATAACGGTACCCTAAGTTGTTCTTCCGTAGTATGTAATTACAAGTACTTATATTACTGCAATCTTACCGTATACGTTTTTTGGTATCAACCCTTTATATGCTGGGGCACGGGTCATTTCCTGCATCGCAGGAAGGTTAGACCATACTCGACCACACGGGGGCCAAGTCCGGGTTGGTGGAGGATTGTGAGGCAGTAGCGGGCCTTACTGTCAGAAGTTATTAAGCCGCCCATGAGGCCTCTGACATTACTTAACGACTGCCATTACATAACAGTCGGCACCAACGAATTAATGTGCCTAGCGTAGCATGAAAGTGCTCGGAAAAAATATCACTAGCAGCAGTGACGGGTCACCCATCCTGTACCTGGCCGCGCTTGTTGTTGCTTAACCTTATTGATTGATTCCAATTACTTGGTTCTACTAGGCCACGAGCGCTTCATTCTTACTGGTTATTTATATCTTAATTCTTACTTGTTATTTATATACCTATCAATATATTGTAAATTTTCTTATTTATGTACATGTACAACCTACCCACTATTCTTCTTGCCATCTTCTACACCCAAATGGTATCTGGAAAAGATAGCTGTAAGCGATAAGACCACCAATCGTATAACATTAAATAGGTTTAAACAATATAAGGTAATTCTTCTTTTTGTAGTGCATTAAAGTGTTCCCAATATATCTTACGTGCTACAAACTATACCTGTTCTACTAATTAAGGCCGGCTACATATATTCAGAATTCTGTTTCGGAATTTAGATTCTAAATAGGCCAGATTGTGACAAATATGATTACAATCGACTTCGAATTTGCGCGACGTTAAAGTCTGTATAAATTCAACTGAAATAATTTAAATAACTAAAGTGGCAAAAATAAAAAACTGAAATAGTAAATTACCAACAACCCGAATGATCATTAACTACAAAGCAGACGAGATCCCAATTCACGAATGTAACTCATTGCAAGGTGTAGGGGTTGGTCCTAGCTGCTTAAAATACTCAGAAGTCAAGTTGTGAATTATTTTTTTCATATAATTTTCAATTCTTTTTTTTACCTCTGGTATTATAACAAATAATGCCAAAATCATCTACGTCTTCGTTCTCTTATTTAGACCAAGCTTTGAATAACAAAAGCGTACAGTACAGCAATTATTTTGTTACCGTACTCCCTTCCTTCAAACAAAACAAAGAAAAACCACACAATTTGATGTGTATAAATAAACCAAGAGGCGAAAAAGACGATGTCTCTAATCAAGTATCAGCTGTCAGTACCGATAAAGTATTTTTGGAGTCGTTATTTCAATAAGCTACAAAGGAATAGGCTTTGTCTTCACAGTGGTGACTCAATCCATTTCACTTCTGTGCGAAATTAACAATATTTTGCCGTGTCAGCTCTTTGATTATTTCAGTCAATATCAAATATCAAAAAAACAGGCACGAAGGCAAATCCTATACAAACGCATTTTGTTTTTAAATTAAAAACGAGACGCTGATCGCAATGAGACATTACCAATATGTTAAAAGGCCACAGATGGAGGTTTGGTTGTGCTTGAAATTCACAATAAAAGAATGAAAGAAAACTCGACACTAATAAGTCTTTCTTAAAAACTTTTCATGACGCTCAAATTTCTTTTTGATTAGTTAATTTACAATTCTAGACACGATGAAACCTTCATTTGTGTGCTCTAAATATATTCGTATTTTTATATTAGTAAATTAAAACCAAACTCCATTAGTAAGGACATTTCCTCGAGAAGTAATTTCCCAACAATATACAAGTAATTGTGGGATGACGATATGCGAAACACTGCCGGCCAATGTTGGATGCGGCAAGCTGGAGAAAGGGCGCTATGGCGCTCATTAGGGGAGGGCTATGTCCAGCAGTGGACTACATAATATACCTGAAGAAGAAGATGCAAGTAATTGTAGAAAACTAGTTAAAACTTACTTTATTCGGAAGAGAGTGCCGTTTTTATCTTCATCATGAGTTTTAAAAGAATTGGTTAACAACTAATGAAGAAATATCAAAAAATATTTTGCGTTTTTTTTGTTCTACGTGCCTTTATTATTATTTCACTAAGTACCAAGTCCGTCACTCTTAAATTCTCTTGGAACTTAAAACATCAATTTGAATAGTAGATTGTTACCCGAGGGTCAAAAAAATCAATTCCCGAGGTATTTAGACGGCTATAGTCCTAGTAGGAATTAATTCTTTTACTCGTGTAAACACCCTACTTTTCATTTCGAATATGAGGAAAATAAAACCTACTTTTTAATATTCAAAGCATAGAAGATTATTTCCTATTTTTTTGAATTCCGTCACATATACATTAACAGATTAGTATCCAGCCAATATATGTAGAATTTTTAAATATTTAATATGAAACTCACCGCGTAATTGTTTGGGGCTTATTCCGATCAAATAAGTTTGCGCTAAGTTCACACTTGCTGTTAGAAACTCACATAACCGCAGCATTTTTTTTATTAGTTTTTTTACATAAAACTCTTCTTAGCTGACAGTAGTTCTATTTATAATGTTCATTCCGGCCCCCAGGTGGGAAGTAATTTGAATGAGTATTTCTCTCTCTAATGAGGAAAACAGCATTTTCCATCCAATAATCAGATCAAAACAAACACTACTTTCCGAGTATAAGAAATGAAAAAAGCCTTTGCCCTTACTATTATAAGGGATATCTCTCGCTTCGTGGAACTATTAGATATTATTACAGATATTAATATGACATTTATCGTAATGTTCACAAAAAACAACGAGTAACGCTGCCTATCGCGAGACTGAAAGGAAGATTTTTTTTATTAGTGTTCACATTAACAAGTAGCAACTCACGCAATGTACACAAGAACGTTTTACCCAAACACCCTTGAATGTACATCAATTTGACATAATAAACTACAAATTAATAGCTTTATGAAATGCAGCCCTGGCGTCTTAGTGTCGCCACAACTCTTGTAGACGTTAATTATAGAGTATTGTATCGAGTTCGGTTCAGTGTTGAACCGTTAAAAATATCACATTTCTGCAAAGTAGAATTATTTTACCCTGTTCTTTGTTAAGACTTAAAAAATCCTTTGAAGTATGTATCGATATTAAATTTTGCACTGCTTACCCGTCTTTCTAATTTCCTTCAGCAACTTTCTATCGTAAGGTTGTCTGCAATAAATTGCTTTTAGCAATAAGGCCGCCAATTTCACTATGTATATTTGCAATTGTTTTGTATTTGTTGTTTCTCCAGTGTACAATAAAGAATATTCTTATCTTATCTTGAAATTTTCAGTCGCAACGTTTATCTACCATCTTCAGACTGCCGCTTTGAATATTTTTTTTGGGTTCCGTAAGCAAAGGATGCAAACCGGACTGTTGAAAAGTTGGACTACAGGCAGAGTAAAACGAGATCACTGAAATTAACTTTTCTATATTTTCGCTAGGAAGAATACATGAGCACACACCGATTGGCGCGAAATACAAGAAAGAATGAAAAGTCATCTGTCAAGGGGCCACGTTTGGGTTGGTTGTCCCGGTCGGTATTTTCGATTAATTTAGAATCTTAGTTTTGTATTGTTTATTGTTCTACTCTTTTTCTATACTCAGAATAGATGTGTCTTGGGTAGAGATTATATAATATACTAGCGTACCAACAGACGTTATCCTGCATGCAGCGCCAACTGCCGGGCAGATTTTTTAATCTACACCATTCATTTTTTGTATGCGGTTGGCTACCCAACCGCATACAAAAAAAAACATTCAAAACTGTCCTGCGTTTAGGAGGAGTTCAGTAAAGTCCTAATAAGTATTAGATCGATGAGTCACATATGTAGAAGGCCTGTTGCTCAATCTGATGAGAAAATTTGCTCCGCACGCGCGCAAGCGGGCATGTTTATTGCGGAAATTGAATTTGTTTAGAACATCCAACCAAAAACATTGTAGGCGGTATATACGTTGCTGCAGCGGAAGGGTTATTTACCTTATAAAGTGTATTATAAAATAAATGACTTGTTCACAGCACACTGGTTCCAAACTAGGATACCCTGTGCTGTTGTGACCAGGCAATGACAGCTCAAGCATGGAAATGCACCCAGACTGAGGTTATTTGTACAAACAATTGTTATTATTATCTCAGCGCTTGAAATGGCCAATCCACGGTGGGCACGCGTGGTAATTAAGCCCATACTCTCTCTCAGAGAGAAGGCCTGTGCCCTGCAGTGAGAAGTTAATCGTTATCAACCCTTGTATGTCCCCACTGCTGGGGCACGGGTCTCTTCCTGCATCGAAGGAAGGTTAGGCCATACTCCACCACGGGGGCCAAGTCCGGGTTGGTGGAGGATTGTAAGACAGTGGCGGGCCTTACTGTCAGAAGTTATTAAGCCGCCCATAAGGCCTCTGACATGGCTTAACGACTGCCATTATGTGACAGCCGGCACCAACGGCTTAGCGTGCCTTGCGAAGCACGGAAGCGCTCGGAAAAATGCCACTAGCGGTAGTCACGGGATGCTCACCCATCCTGTAGCTGACCGCGCCTGTTGTTGCTTAACCAAGTGATTGATTCCAATCACTCGGTTCGCCTAGGGAGAAGTTAATAGGCTACGTAAAAATAATTCAGTATTTGTTTTTTTGTTATACAGTTCTAAGCCAGTCATTTTAGCACTGATTGACAGAGTAGTTATATCATATCACCTGACATAACTTCTCTGTCAATTAGGTGATAGTTATGTCATATCACCTATAAAATTTTTTGGTAAGTACAATTTGGTTACAAATTCTCGTAGAACTGTTGCTATGTTTCTGAATTATGATTAATCCCTTGCAATTTTGTTGCTTAATATAGACTTTTGTAGGGGTGTCTTAAGCTTTGCTTATTTAACAAACAACCCTCTTTTCGTGTCTGGCTAACCGTAACTAATTTCTATTCATAATAGATATGTATTCAATGTATTCAATGATTCACTGTCTTTTCGTGTGTTCAAGTGTTTATTGAAACAAATTTATTCTGATAATGATATTTATTAACCTTTTATGAACTTTACAATCTTCTTAAATGATGGCCTCATTTTTTATTCACATTTGTGCTACGACAAAGTAAAAATAAAGCGCTCGTTCCCTAGTCGAACCGAATAATTAGAATCAATCACTTGAGTTAAGCAACAACAGGCGCGGTCAGGTGCAGAGTGGGCGACCGTTCCATGACTACCGCTAGTGGTATTTTTCCGAGCGCTTCCGTACTTCGCAAGGCACGTTAAGGCGTTGGTGCCACTGTCTTAAACTCCTCCACCAACCAGGATTTGGGCCCCGTGGTGGTGGCCTTATGGGCGACTTGATAACTTCTAACAGTAAGGCCCGCCACTGTCTTACAATCCTCCACCAACCCGGATTCGGCGCCCGTGGTGGAGTATGGCTTAATTATTTTTACTTATTTATTTATGTAATTCCTGGTGTACATGCAATAAAAAATATTCTATCTATCTATCTATACTAAAAAAGAATATAATCGAAATAAAATGAGGCGTCGTATCTAGGAACAAGATCGTGGTCAATAAGCGAGTTCAAATCTTGTTTTTTTCCTTTCTTCTTCTTCTTCTTCCTCAGGCTATATTATGTAGTCCACTGCTGGACATAGCCTTCCCCTAATGAGCGCCACAGCGCCCTGTCTTCAGCTTGCCGCATACAGCATCTGCCGGCTGTTTTTCGCAGATCGTCATCCCACCGTTTTCCTTTCAGCTAAAGGTATTTTTTAAGTGTATAACTGCTTTAGTTCAGTGGCCACAGCAGCTAATGTTGTTCCTGTTCCTTTTCGTTCCAACTTTGGCTGGCTCTAGCTTGATCTCCTTGAAATCATTGTCAGCGTAAGACGTTTTATAAAAAAACTGTATTTTATTTGCGTGTTCTTAATTTTTCACGACTTTGATAATCTTTATATCAGTAAGTTTTACCTTTTCTCCCTGTATAATTTGTTTGATGTTTTTATCTGTTATTGCTTTAATGACACTAGTCTTATCGACATTTTAAGTTTAGTTTCATTAAGTCAATTATTCTAGATAAAATAACGCGCTCCATTTAACTGACTTAACGACACTAATAAAATAATGTCGTTATGGTGTCACAAATGATAAAAAACTTAGCAGTTTTATAACCGCAACAATGTCTCTAAACTTAAATTGTCACCATTCCTTGCACTGAATTAACAATACTCGTTGACGTCCCGTTGCATAATGGCGAAAGTGTCTCTATGCGCTCACAACTCAAGCGTTTTGGACGAAACAATGTGACGTCACAAAGCCATCTAGTGCAGTTTTAATTAACTATTTGAACCAGTGTCTTTTACAAAAAAATTGGCAAAAAACGTAAGTTAGATGGCGTTACTTATCTCCTTTTTGATGATTTTCGTTTAGTGACGTTATGGAAATAACAGTGCAGTAATAATAATTGTACAATTACCTGTAGTACAATGTAAGTATAATAATGTTCTCAGCAGGTACGCAGATTTTGATTGGGGTGGAATTGACACACGAGATAGAAAGTATAACAGGATATTTATTTAAACTGTTTGATAACTGTACAATTACCTGGATTACCAGGAATCAAACGTCAGTAGCAGCTTCATCGACGGAGGCAGAATTGGCATTGTTTTTAGGCATTGTGGCTTAAATTCCTAGCAGTTAGTGTTAAATATAATCATTGATAAGCCTATTATCATCTATGATCACAACAATGGCTGCATTAGTATTGCCAATAACCCAACGAGACACAAGCTGTCAAAACATATCAATATTAAGTATAATTTCTCAAGAGAACAAATTGAGAAAAATGTAATATACTTAATCAAATTACATTCCCTCAGGTGAGCAGTTAGCGGATGATTTGACCAAGCCGTTACCTGTGGTCACTTTCCAAGAAATGACAAGAAAAATGGGCTGACATTAATAGAAGAGTTTTTGATGATTATTGAGATTTTTGTGTATATAATGCTTAAGGCATTTAATAATTTCATAAAGCAAATGAAATGGTCTGGTTAGGTTTTTTATGGGTTTCCCTAATCCTGAGCAACAAATGTTGGACCATAATTATTGTATTTTCCCAGGAAACACATGGAAGTCATATTCGGTCTGTTTAGATAAATTAGCATGTTATTTATGTTTTTATAATTTTAGTGGCGATTAATTTTTGAGGGGGCGTGTTGATTTTATGTAATTTTATTTACAAAAATTAATCTTAAATCGATTACTAAATAATCAAGTTTAACAACGTGATTTCAACGCCATCTTGTTTCGGTCAGTCAAAGTCTGTCAGTGCTAGGAATCAGTCGATATGGCTTCCCAGTGTCGTAAGAATAAATAATTATTTGTTTCGTTTAAACTATCTTAGTGGTTTCTATTCAGCTCCTAACCGTAATTTCCTATATAAACTATGAAATTTGGCGAGAAACAATGTACCTATTGGTCTTATAGCACAATAAACGAAAAAAATCCGGGAATTGTTAAATTTCTGTTTTATGAAATAAAAGTTAAAAAAAAAATCGACTTTTTACTTAATTGCGTCACCTTCTTGCTTTGGAAATATGGAACATTTTCCCCTACTGAGGTAAAGAACCTTTATAATGTTCAAACGTGCTCTCAAAGAGCGATTAAATCTAATTTTTAGAGTTCCGTACCCAAATGCTGCCAGCTTAGGCAATGCCAACTTAAAATAAAGTCACAACAGTAGTTGGTATTCGTTTGCAAAAACATATTAAACTCCTGTCTTCAAGCTTTTTTTTCTATCTTTTAGGTAGCCAGAGTGTACAAAAAAACATCTGACAGCTGTTACAGATGTGACAGACTAGTATAGAAACAAACTTATGTATTGGGACCACGACTGTCAAAAAAAGATGGGACGTAAATATGCCACGTAAATATGTCAACCGTAGATCAGGAAATCAGACAGTGAACGCTGCCAGGAGCGCTTAAAGTGCCACCCTAACGTTTTGACTGCACGCTTTGTTACAGACAGAAGACAGGATTACCCCCAGCGGCGGCGCAGAATAAATATACTGGATATAAATTATTAAAGAAGGAAGATGGAGGTCGATGGATCTCATTCTGCTAGCTGAAATTAACGCAACGATATTTGTAGCGGAACATCAGATAGAGTTACTTATTGGAGTCATAACTTTACTAGGTACTGATTGTATTGGAACAAATACGAGAAAACAAAAGAAACTGGGGGTTAGTACTTATGGTGGGTTAGGTTAGTAGCATAAATTGTGCAAACTGTAAAGTAAAAGAAATGAAAAAACCGGTGAAGCATTAGTGCATGCACGCTTTCTTTTCTATTAGTTTGCAATTTTTTGCAAAAAAAAATGTGGGTATACGGTGGTACGGAACGCTCAGCACTCGAATCCAACTTGCACTTGACTGGTTTTCCGTTTTCCGTCTGAGATAATGGTCCACACAGCCTTGTAAAGTATCCAATGCAATTAACACTGATGTAGCACGAAATGGCAGTCTGAAAGCCTCTTTGAGGAACTACCTATTTCCAAAAAGGTTTACTGTTTTTTTGTGTAATCATGGTGCCTAGTAACGAATCTCTTTTACGTAAAATGCAGAATTTTAAAATACAAACGTTCGACCCGTAAGCTAATTCTTCGTCTTCTTAGATAAGTACGATTGAATAAAGGAGGCCGGCCGTAGTCGCAGCTACTTATTATTATTAGGATCTGATTATTTTTATTTATTTATGACAATAAGATGATCAGATCTTGGAGAAATCGGGGAAAAGCTTCAAATAATAAAGGCTCATGCATTTAATTTCAAACCACACGATCTTGCGAACTTAGTGATATTTACAAAATAAACGTGAAATTTAAATTTTAAATGTAGTATTATACACCAATAAAACATAAATAATTTGAACGAATATGACCTTTAACTTCGATGGACGTACAGTTTATAATTCTTCAATACATACACTGACTCCAAAATATATTTCTCCAATACCTGCATCGAATCTAAAGTTATTAAACTCGGTATTTATTTCTCATAAAAAAATATTGTTTCGACAATTTTTTTATGACAAATCAACTTGAACTTCGAACTTCAGTTCCACGATAAATTGTTCATTGGAGCAGTAAATGTTTGGTCATTTTTGGCACTATGTGCAACCATTTACGCTATACAGTCGCGTGCACTAATATGTAAACACATTAGAATTTTGCACATTAACCTCTTCTAGCCTAATGTACGAGATATTGACTATTTCGACAGTGACAACGTACTGAGATGCATATAAATTAGTGCACGTGACTGTACACAGACTGCAACAAAACGCCTACAAACCGAAGCAAATATCTGAATTCACAGAAATTTGTGTATCATTCAAGCAGCCTACAGTTTTGAGTCACTGTCCGAGCCAACTAAGATCGTGAAAACGCGGCTTTATGCTACCAGAGTCTCCCTCTGCGTATTAGTCCTACTCTGTTAAAGCCTACCTATCTCCTGTCCTACCGATAAGTTTGACAGGGGTTGTTCTTAGTCTTATCGAACAATACCTAAGGTAAAGATCCACCTGACACCTGCCAGTCATCAAAGGCTTACCGTGCGGTAAATGTAACGTGTTTGGTGTTAATTTACTATTACCCGAAATCCACGTATTCTCTGCACGATTACAGACATTTTTCCAAAGGGATCCCGCCTGTGGGGTGTTATTAAGGTTCTAAGTGGAACTTTTTGTAATAAATACATACATACATGCATGCATGCATGCATGCATACATACATTGTATGTATACATACATACATACATACATACATACATACATACATACATACATACATACATACATACATACATACATACATACATACATACATACATACATACATACATACATACATACATACATACATACATACATACATACATACATACATACATACATACATACATACATACATACATACATACATAACCTCACGCCTGTATCCCAGAGCGGTAGGAAGAGACCAGGGACTGCCACTTGCCACGATCACCTTCGCTTCATCGACGTTCATAAGTCGTTGCATGCCCGCACGCCAGTTCCGGATACTTTTTATTTTCCCCTTTGCTAATACATCCCCTATTTGGTAGATGTATGACCGCCTGGGACGTCCCTTACCAGCCCTTTCACTCACATTCGCAATATATACTTGTTTCGTCAATCTTTCTTCCTTCACCCTCTCCACATGTTCAAACCAACGCAATTTTTTGTAATATTTCTGCAGAAATACTATACTAGAAAGCCCACTATCGTATGCTGAACATGTTATCCTTGAGGCCGAGTATAATTTTATCTACTATTAGCTGACCCAGCGAATTTCGTACCGCCTACCATCGATTCATAATTTTTTTTATTTTTTCTCTCCGTAAGAACCAGCCTCGTACTTCAAGGAATATTCTTAAAAAAGAATTAGAAAAATCAGTTCAGCTGCTCTCGAGGTTTACGCTTACCAACACATTCAGCGATATTTTTTTATATTATAGAATATATAGGATTACAGACATTTTCCCAGAGGGATCCCGCCTGGAGTGTTATTGACGTTCGAAGTGGAATTTTTTTATAATACTTTTGCCATAACGCATAATATAGTAGGTCATCTATCGTGTACCGATAATTTTTATCTAATAAATAATCGCGATTAGACCCGTTTAATACATAACTATGTCTGAGTATCGCAAATCATTAAGAAATGCTTTCTTCTCTAATGGGGCCCTTAAATATCATTACATTCAGCTTTTGTCTGTCTGTAAAGAAACAGTCTTTGAAATACTATCAAAGTCAAAAAGACTTTGACTTCGGAAATTAAATCATACAGCTTTATTAAGTAATTTCCTGCTTTTAGTTTTGTCAGTCTATCGATACACCCAGACATCCTTAGATCTTCATATTGCAATTAATTTTTGATAGATAGAAGCAGCGCTGCTATAAAACTCGAATCAAATTGATCCTTACTATGTAAATTCATTCCAAAGTTAAACGACTTGACGGTATAAATCCAATGTCACTGTGCTCATTTTCTGTTGTACGAAGGAATACCTAAGTTGCTTGAATATTCTTCTTCATCTTCAGTCAGTCTTCATCTTCGACGAATTATTATTAGATCTTCAGTTCTATCTCTTGATACCATTCCGTTACACTTCAACTACAGTGCCCGGCAGTGATTTATATTTTTTTTATCTTGATAAATTGGCAGCATGCTTTGGGGTACAAGAAAAAGTATTTTTTTGTCTATTTATGTGACAAAACCCCAGCAACCCGGGCTCGGCCCCCGTGGTGGAGTATGGCCAAACTTTTTTGCCAGGCAGGAAGAGACCCGCGCCCTAGCAGTGGGGACATACAAGGGTTGATATCGATCGATATAACAAAACTCAAGTTGGAAATTTTCTAGGTTAGTTCCCGCCTGCCCTGCCAATGAGACTCGAAATACGTCCACACAAGAACACGTTAGAATTTTGTCACATTAACCTCTTTTAGCCTGATGTATGAGATATTTATTATTTCGACTGTGACAACTTACTGAAGTGCATATAAATAATTAGTCGACGTGACTGTACACAGACTGCAACAAAACGTCTTCAAACCGAAGCAAATATCTGAATTCATTCAGATTTGTGTACATCACCATCCGAGCAGCCTACAGTTTTCAGTTACTAAGCTGAGTCATTTTGTCCGAGCTAAGATCGTGAAAACGTGGTGTTGGCGACAGATCTGGCAACGGCGTTGCTGTGAGAATGTTATAAGACTGACATAGCAACGGGGTAGCGGCCTGGATCGAATTCTATTTTATTGTCCTTTTTATTATTTAATTTGTTATCGATATCAACCCTTGTATGTCCCCACTGTTGGAGCGCGGGTCTTTTCCTGCATCGCAGGAAGGTTAGGCCATACTCCACCACGGGGGCCAAGTCCGGGTTGGTGGAGGGTTGTAAGACAGTGGCGAAGTCATCAAGCCGCCCATGAGGTCCCTGACATGGCTTCACGGCTGCCATTACATGATAGCCGGCACCAACGGCTTAACGTGCCTTGCGAAGCACGGAAGCGCTCGGAAAAATGCCACTAGCGGTAGTCACAGGATGTTCACCCATCCTGCACCTTACCGTGCCTGTTGCTGCTTAACTCAAGTGATTGATTGAAATCACTCGGTTCGACTAGGCCGCGAGGGCTTCTATAATAATGTTTAATTTGTGATATTTAATTTGTTATAAATATTCCCCGCCTGGGGTGTTATTAAGATTCAAAGTGGAACTTTTTTATAATATTGTTTACATAATGCATATAGAAAGTCATCTATCATATACCGAACATTTTTTAAAGAGCCTTTAATCCGAGTAAAATGTTATCTACTCTTTAGGACTACAGTCATTAGTCCAAAAGGATCCGGCCTGGAATGATATTAATGTTCAAAGTGGAGCTTTTTTTATAATACTTTTTCCATAATGTACCTATATAGAAAGAACTAGATTTTTTTTAAAGAAACTTGATTCTAAGTACAATTTTATCTACTAAGTATAAAAAAATCTCGTGTCGCACCGTTTGTTATGGAACTCCTCCAAAACAGCAAGTAGGACTGAGAGAGAATAGGCAGTAGGCTAATTACCTAATATAGCAAAACAATGTTTTTGGGGTCAGCTAGTAAGTCTATAAACCAATCCAAATTTCAAATAAGTCGACTTCTTCTTAGCGTGTCAATACAATCGACAGGTGGACTAAAAGTTGACTATGCCTAGAGAAAGTTGCCTGTGCTCCATGATATAATTGAAACTTAATCTCCATGAGATATTTGGTGCAAGGTATTGTAAGACAGACAAAAACAGGCCTTGATGAGATTGTTTGTGGTGCTTTTAATGATATTACCTAATAATATACACAAGGCCAGTTATGAAGGTCATCTCACCTTTTGACAATAAAAATGAAAATAGTATAATCATGTAACAGTGATATCGTTCCATTGTTAAACCTAACTGCAAAGTAGGTAGTCGGGGCTATAAGTAATGAAATTTGCTTAAGTCAGATGTCGCTGCCTGTACGTAATACAGAGAATAGTGTAAAGAGGTTTGAAATTTCACTGATGCCGTGAGTCGCCCATTGGCTCAATTGGTAGAGCGTTGGCACGGATAGCCAGAGGTTGCGGGTTCGAATCCCGGCATGGGTGAAATTTTTAGCCTCTCAATAGGTTTTTAAGTAAAAATGAAATGAAAAAAATATTTTCGAACGAACACTTCGTTCGAAAATATATTTTTTATGTAGCCTACATACTCGTACGACCCACCGCAGGACACAGACCTTCTCTCAGAAAGAAAGTATGAGCTTAAGTGCCACGCGTACCTACCGCGGATTGGCGATTTCAAGGTGTGCGAAAACCTGAGTGTCTGAGGTGTTCATAAACCTCAGCACCTGAATTTGCCAATCTGCGGTTGGTACAATTGGGACTCATTCTCTGTCTCGCTAAGAGAACTAACGTGTGACCCACATAGGCTACATAAAGAGAGATGATGAGAGATTTTGTGGCAATTTAGACGCACCACAGGCGAAAGCTATTTGTGTGTTTTGTTGTTTCGTTTATTTCTATATTTGGTTAATTTCTGTTGTGCTCATGTTGTGTTAATTTTGTGGTTTTTTGTTTCTGTGATGTGTCTTGTTGCTAAAATAAATGTCTTTCTTTCTTTTCTTTCTTTCTTTCTTTCTTTCTTTCTTTCTTTCTTTCTTTCTTTCTTTCTTTCTTTCTTTCTTTCTTTCTTTCTTTCTTTCTTTCTTTCTTTCTTTCTTTCTTTCTTTCTTTTTTTTTTCTTTCTTTCTTTCTTTCTTTCTTTCTCTCTTTCTTTTAGATGAAGCATAATATGCTTCCTTCCACACATTTATATTTTAAACGGGTCTAATCGCGACTATTCATTAGGTAAATACGTTTTACCTAATAAATAATCGCAATTAGACCCGTTTAATACATAACTATGTCTGAGTATCGCGAATCATTAAGAAATGCTTTCTTCTCTAATGGGGCCCTTAAATATCATTACATTCAGCTTTTGTCTGTCTGTCTGTAAAGAAACAGCCTTTTAAATACTATCAAAGACTTTTACTCCGGAAATTAAATCATTCAGCTTTATTAAGTAATTTTCTGCTTTTAGTTTTATCAGTCTAACGATACATCCAGACATCCTTAGATCTTCATATTCTAATTTATTTTTGATAGATAGAAGCAGCGCTGCTATAAAACTCGAATCAAATTGATCCTTACTATGTAAATTCATTCCAAAGTTAAACGACTTGACGGTATAAATCCAATGTCACTGTGCTCATTTTCTGTTGTACGAAGGAATACCTAAGATGCTTGAATATTCTTCTTCATCTTCAGTCAGTCTTTATCTTCGACGAATTATTATTAGATCTTCAGTTCTATCTCTTGATACCATTCCGTTACACTTCAACTGCAGTGCCCGGCAGTGCTTGAAAATTGCAATATATATTTCTTTCGTCAATCTTTCTTCCTTCATCCTCTCCACATGTCCAAACCAACGCAGCATTCCTTTCTCAAATCTAGTCACTACATCTTCTTTCAGTCCACAACGTGAATTATTAATTTAAAAAGTATGTATTTCTATAAAAAGACGTATCAGGATTGTTTACATTTTTTGAATACCTAAACAAATGGACGGTAAGTACGTAAGTGCGACTACTCATCAGTAAATCGCATAAATCTTTATGAAATTCATAAGACCTCGTCATAAAGAAATTCCTATTTAGTAGCATACTTCCATCTCCGATCTTATCGATCTAACTTGACGAAAGTAAGTAGTTATTTGGTAGAATTTCCCAGACACTTTCCCGGCGCCAAAAGTTAAGTAGACAAGGCTTAGGCCAGTCTGATGTAGGTAAACAAGGTTGAACTACAGTGCAACTTTCCATCACCGGTTGTCTGGAAGGAGTTAAGACATTCCTCCTACTCTTAGAGACCTTACAAGCAAATATGCCTTTAGATAAAACTAAGAGGCTAAATTTTGTTATGTATCCACGCAACCTAAACCTTTCTTTCTTTTCCAGCATAAGATGCTACTCCTATGTCTATCCTTCCCTTATATTACTCGAAATGGCTTCATTATATTGTGTTGTATAGTATTACTATGCTGTATTGTGCTGTGCTATATAGTATTATATTGTATTGCATAGCATAGCATAGCATAGCATAGCATAGCATAGCATAGCATAGCATAGCATAGCATAGCATAGCTTGCATTGCATTGTATTGTACGTCGTGGGTCTCGATGCGATTTTCCGTGAGTCACTGTCACCAGGCCCTTGCTAAAAATCAGTGCTGTGGGCAAAAAAGCCTGCAGCAAGTACTGAGCCTGAGGCCGTTTTACCGCCGCATGGACATGGCCCGTATCCGCTTGCTGTGTTCTGTCGTGTTTGTTTGTTTTTATTACTTTGTTTTAAAAATTTTAGTCTCTATTTTACGATTTGTATATGTCTGTGTGGCGATAAATAAATGTATTTCTTCTTCTTCTTCTTCAGTTGCTGTAAGCAATAATGCTACCACTTGTATAATGATATTCTTATTCTTAACTGGAGTTTGTGGGGCAGGAAATCTCCTGTTACAGATTTTCCATAGATGCATCGATCAAAACTAAATCAACAAAAAAGCTACAGTGCCCGTTTTCTACACCAAAGAAAAAAATAAATATAACAAAATTAAACAATTTAATAAAAAAGCTTTGGCCTATTCATCTACGTACATTTATAGAGCGTCAAGTGCCACCTTCACTCACACAGGATGAGTAAAAGGACCACTCGGATGGTGCAGTGCCCGGGACCTAGTTTTATATGGAGTTGACTTGCTCAGCACAAAAGACTAGTAAAAGGAAAGACAAGTCAATACGTGCAGAGTGCTTAGTACGAGTTTTTTAACTACTCGATCTCGTTAACGTAAACTCATATTTCTATGGCATCGAGGAAGCGCCACCTAGCGACAAGTATGGAAATTAAAATTGCTGAGTGCGAGTTGTAATGGTTTACGTTGAGAAGTGAACACGTTTACCGGCCAAAACACGAATAAACGCGAGTGCGAGTTGTACTGTGACAGCATTTTGCCAGTTTGAACGGTTAACTTACTCATACTCACTACTCAATCCTCGATTAACGCGGTAGTAAAGTTATTCGATTAGATCTGTCAAACTCGCACTAAGCACTCTGGGAGCCGATTTTCGCCCATACGAATAGAAGGCGTATGACGCGGTTTCACGGTCTTAGTGGACTCGAAACGAGCGCTCCATCCGAGTAAACGAATGCTTCTGATTGGACAGTTTTTTTTACAACACTAAAATAGCCAATCAGAAGCATTCGTATACTCGGATGGCGCACTAACACCGTGAAAACCTGGCTTTAGACTTTTGTCGCATAAAAATAAGATAAGATAACTCGACAGAGTCATTAGACATTTGTTTTCTCATTCGAATTCAATCTAGCATGGCGTTCAGAATACAGTTTTTGGCTTTCGCTCGACTTTTTATGTAGAATTCAAGTAATAAACCTTAAGAGTCTTATACAAAATTATTTGCTAATGAAGTTGAAATTGGCTCCCAGAGCCAACCAAGCCGCGGGTTTCCACATATATATGTCAACGTATGATAACATACGCGGTAATAAACCAATTCACAAAAGTCCAAAAAGTGGCGAAAATATGCAGCCCTAGATCAGGGCTATATGTTTATACCGTTCGGGGTAGATATTTAAAAAAAATAGTTGTTAAGAATTTAAGTGTTCGCTTTTTAAAAAAACATATTTTAAAACCAGTTACGACTCTTATTCCATTGGTGGTGCTACTTAGCACAGCGTAGCGCCTTAAGCGCCTTGGTATAAATATTCTAGCTGCGATATTTATGGAAGGACTTTATATTAGATATTCAGTATTCCAATTTTAAGCAGCCATTACGATCTGGCGTTTTAACATTTTAGCGCATTTCATTTCGTGAAATATTATTTTTTACCTCGGAGATTTTAATTGGGAGATCAGCATGTCGATTCAGTAAGATCGTCGATCACTTCGATGGTCACTTCGTCGGTCACTTCGTCGGTCACCTCGTCGTTCACCTCACACTCACCTTAATTTGACCTTCAGAACCCGAAAATATGACATTCCTTGCATAGGGGTTGACACTAATATTATTTCAGTCGAAGTCGTAGGCTATAATTTGTTTCGCATGTTTTGGCAAAACGATGCTATAAAAAAATCTTACAAACATGTTGCGCTGTCTAAAATTGTACAGTCTAAGTATTTACTAGCCTAAATCTATTGAAATGTATAAAAAAGATTATATCATTGGCAGTATACAGTGTATCCAAGTCGCTGGCATAAGAAGCAATTCTCGTGGGGTTACCATACGAGTAAAATAAAAATGCCACGATTACTGATTTATTTGCTTACAGGTAGTACAGTAATTCAGTAATTTTTATTCTTTAAAAATATAGGCAATACATTCCTTACGCAATAATATCGAGCCTACTAGTGCGTACATTACAAAAAAAAACGATGACATCTGAACTAATGTTAAACACTGTATCTCAGACGTCAACGCCAACTACCTTTTCTTACTTAGATTTCAAATATACACTGTATAATTAGGACATGCATTTATTAAATAAGGTTACACAATAAGTTTTACATAATTAGAAATTATAAATGAATAAAATTAACAATATTCTTATCTTATTTTAACCTTAGCAAAAAATCGATAGGTGCAGTGTAATGGACGGTAAGTAAACGTGTGTAAAGTAGCGAGCATGAGGGAAAGAAGGGGGGGGGGGGAATTTCGTATGTGTATTGTGTTTGTGTGAACGGGGAGTGTTCGTGCTATGTATGTCTCTATAGGAAAAATAAATTGAAACAAATGAGAAGAGAAAGATAAGGTACGATAACTTTATTTGTGGGCTAGGTTTTACTGTATGGGTTTAAGTAGATTTTCCGTTATTTAATAGTTAAGACGAAGGAACTATTTTGTTGTTTGGGCTTTACGTTTTTTTATTTATTAAAAGTGTATGAACCTACTACATAAAAATGACACCGGGAAAGTTTGGTTCTATGGGCTAACGTTTGGTATACTCTGTCGATTCTCAAGTACTAGGGGAACGTAGGTCATAGATGTGTTGTTTCTGTTTAATAATTTTGTGAGGAAATCAATCAAGTCTCAATATAAAAGTGTAATCGAGTATCTGACTGAACCACTAAGTATTACTTTTATCACAGCTCTGTAAGCTCTTTCAAGACATAACACGGAATTCTGGGGAGCACGCCATACGCCTATATCATACGTGTAGTCACCAATCCTAACTTGTCGCTCATTTACATTGCCATGAAAGGGCAACTCTCCGATTCCAATGGTTTCTAGTTTATCCAGCAGAATAGGAACAGAGACAGTTTCGACAGCTTTGGAAAAATCCAAAAGCATATTATCTTTAGTATTTTGCGTGTGATCGACAAGCAACTAATATCACACCGTTAATAACATTGTTTATTAGACGCTTTATATGTGCGTCATTAATACTCGGTCACCAAACTAGTTGCTAATGTGTGTTAATACACACATTAGCAACTAGTTTGGTGACCGAGTTTAGTTGCCGTGGATTTTCTTCTTCTTCTTAAAGTGCTTCTTCATTACTTAAGGTTGGTAGTAAGTTCTTTACAGCGTTCTCTGTTCCGTGCAATTCTGAATAGTCTTAACGACGTTCCGCTCTTTGATGTTGCACAATCATGACGTTTTACTCGTTATCATTTTGTAAATGATTCATTTGACAAGTTGACTGACTCATTTACGAATTTCAAGTCGTCGATGGAACTGTAAAGAGAACATGTATAAGTCACTATTAACAGCTTCTCTATGTTCGCCTTCTTACAATATGTTATGTAGTTCTATAATATAATATATAGATAAAATCTAGCAAAGCGCGAGTCAGACTCGAACACAAAGAGAGACGTATTAATCTATTCTGCGTTTTTTTTTATTTGAGTAAACTATTTAGTGGGGGATTTCGCACATAGCCGAATTGTATTATTAATTTGTTACACGTTTTCGCCGTAGGTAAATCAAAAACAGAAATCTTAAAAAACACATTTCTTGGCACTTTTGTTTCGTTTTATATTTTAGCGTTTCGGAGCGTTTAAATATGACATCTACATAATTTGGGTGGTTAGCACGAAAACACTGAGTGTGTTTTCAAGTAGACTTTCTTTATTTGTTTTTTTTTTCTATTTACAGATAAAAACATTGACACAGTAACTTGCACTCGATATAATGTTAAATAGAAAGTGTTATATGAACGTACTTACGCATAGAACGTATTTTTTTCATATTTTGCTCCGTCATGGTTAGACCCAGTTTTTCCAAACTTAGTCAATATTTTCCGGCCAGCATCTGGTCACACTTCACACACACACAAACGAATAGTTTGCTTTTAAATCAAGACTTAATTCTACACTGGCGCTACGGCGGTGAAGAGAACTACAAATGTCAATGAAATTGGTATTCTGAAGGTTCGATTCGCAGCTCACTTCGATCATGAACTCGCACATGAATTCGATTACATCTGTCAAAATCAAAAGTTACTCTCCTTTAGGTGAACTCACGATCGAATCCCATAATGTAGAAGATAACTCATAATTTTTTGTTGAAACCAGTACTATTATAGTAATGTTATGTATCTCAGGCACATTTGTGAAGTTAAAGGAGAAATACCCCTCGCTAATTGTGAATGATAACATCGTAAAGAAACCTGACTGGCTGATATGTTCATACGTATAACTCGCTGTTCGCATATCTGAGGTGGGCACGCGTGGTGATCAAGCCTATATTCTTTCTGAAAGAAGATCTGTGCTCTACAGTGGGATGTATATCATATACTGTATATTTTAAGAACATTAATTATTATGAAGTAAGAAAGAATAAATATAATGTGGGTTGAATGGCGAATGTGAGTGGAATGACTGGTAAGAAACGCTCTAGGCGAACATACTTCGACCCGCATTTGGTCGAATAGGGGACGTGTTAGCAAAGGGCAGGATAAAACGTACCCAAAACCGTCTCGCATGCAACGACTAATAAATGGCGATGAAGTGATAGTAATTAACCAGGATCGTATAATAGCAACTGGCAGTCCCTGCATCTGCTCACCCCTCTGGGATACAGAGGTGCCCTTTTTTGATATCAACCCTTTGTATGTCCACACGCTGGAGCACGGGTCTCTTAAGGTTAGGTCACACTCTACCACGGGGCCAAGCCTGGGTAAATGGAGGATTATAAGACAGAGGCGGGCCTTAAGTTACCAAGCTGCCCATAAGGCCTCCGACATTAAGATTGCAAACAGAAACCCATCATGCTGAACTATGGAAAACAGAAACGAAATGCAAACAAGCCAGAGAGGCCCTACCAACAATATCATCATAAATGCCATGGCATTTATGACGAGCCATTGAACACTGAATAAACACCTCCACGCTATGGGACTGACCGACATCCCGTTATGTCGACTATGCCTCAAGGAAGACGAACTACCCGCGACGTGTTCATTCACTGAGGGAGCGTGGAAGTACAACGAACATCGATAATAGGAAAGCTGGGATCCTTCGGGAGGCCAGCAGTGACCTGGGTGCACTGCTGGCTTTCTGAAAAAAGTTTGGCTGGCTGGAGTGATCTCACAATGGCCCAACTATGAGGCTGAGTGCGGAGAAAACAGGATAAACTAACTGAAGCCTCTGACATGGCTTAACGACTTCCATTGCGCGACAGAAGGCACTATCGGCTTCGCATGCCTTGCGAAGCACGGAAGCGCTCGGAAAAAATATCATAAGCAGTAGTCACGATACGGTCACCCATCCAGCACCTGACTGCGCCTGTTGTTGCTTAAGTCAAGTGATTGATTCCAATCATTCGGTTCGCCTAGGCCACGAGCGGCGTGGCCTTATGTTTGTGATATTACGAAGTAGGTTTAGGTAAACCAGCTAGGTGACAAAGATGTAAATACACTGATACTGAGGCTATGTATTTGCTCAAATGTACATCCAAACAAAACCACGACCTCCGGCAGTACTTTGTACTTTAGATAGATAGATAGATAGATAAAACATTTATTCACATAAGACACACACGTATACAATGCATAGCAATACAAAACCAAATACCAGTCCAAAGCAATAATGAAGAAGAAGAAGAAGAAATACATTTATTTATCGCCACACAGACATATACAAATCGTAGAATAGAACAAAATATTAAAAAAAAGTAATGAAAACAAACAAATACGACAAAACACAGCAAGCGGATACGGGTCATGTCCATGCGGCGGTAAAACGGCCTCAGGCTCAGTACTTGCTGCAGGTTTTTTGCCCACAGCACTGATTTTCAGCAAGGGCCTGGTGACAGTGACTCACGGAAAGTCGCATCGAGACCCACGACGTACGATACAATACAATACGATCCGATACGATACGATACGATACGATACGATACGATACGATACGATACGATACGATACGATACGATACGATACGATACGATACGATACGATACGATACGATACGATACGATACGATACGATACGATACAATACAATATAATACTACACAGCACAGCACAATACGGCATAGTAATATTATACAACACAATATAATGAAGCGATCTCGAGTCATATAATGGAAGGATAGACTTAGAAGGAGTAGCATCTTATGCTGGAAAAGAAAGAAAGGTTTAGGTTTCGTGGATACATAACAAATAGCCTTTAAGTTTTACCTTAAAGGCATATTTGCTTGTAAGGTCTCTAAGAGGAGGAGGAATGTCGTTCCAGCATTTAGACGCCGCGAATCTGAAGCTTCCTCGGAAGGCTGCAGTTCGATGCGCCGGTATTATTGTTCTCGACTTGCAACGGTACTTGTTACGAGACCACTCAATCTTGTTGAACAAGTATTCGGGTGTCTCCGACTTGATGACACCGAACAGCAGGCCGGCAAGATGAAGCATCCGTCGTGCGTCCATCTTCAACAGATTCGCGTCGTTCAAATAAGGCGTGACATGGGATCGTAATAAAACAGTAGCATACATAAAAAGCAAATAAGCAAATAATATCTGTAATAAAACAGTAGCATACATAAAAAGCAAAAAAACTCAGAAGATAAGTCATACACGGTACTGTAGTGTACCTAGGCAATGTAATGGACTGGGAGTGATCAACCTAGGTGTGGCAAATGTGAATGGGCTCCGACTCATCATGTGCTGAAAGTTCAGGAAGAACTTCAGCGCTGGTATTCTGCCGGTACCCGGTGTGAGCGGCATGCAGCGCTAAGGGAGCTGAGGTATGGTAGTCATAACTGCTATCGTACCGAATGAAATAGTGTAAATACCGGAATAATAAGCTCAGTTTATCAGGAGGGCGCTGGAACGGTTAGCCAGTGGTCCTGGCATGGGTGGAATTTTAAGCCTCTAAATAAATAGTTTTATTAAATTGTCCTTAGCACAGGTTTGTGCCTTAAAAAGAATATAAATAAATATATTCAATCTGGATAAACTTTGTGTACTCAAAGTCACAGACATTGAGTAATTTTATAAACATGAATTATTAAAAACCTATTTAGAGGCTAAAAATTCCACCCATGCCGGGATTCGAACCCGCGACCTCTGGCTACCCGTGCCAGCACTCTTTCCAACTGAGCTAATGGGCGACTCACCGGCATCAGTGAAATTTCGAACCTCTTTACATTATTCTCTGTATTACGCCCAGGTAGCATTACTACGTCATTTTGACGTCCATATACAGTCCTCTTCGACGTAAAAGACGTCATTTTACGACGTCGGGTTAACCCTCAGATGACGTTAATTTGTCACAGCCTTACGACGTCAGTTGAAGACGTCGGAGATACGACACCATATGACGTGCAATGTATGCCGTGCATCGTAAGTCTTATGTAGTATCACAAAACGTCAGTAAGACGTTGAGAAATACTTAAGTACCAGCCCTTATGATGTTCTAAAGACGTCACATTTTATCACAACCTTATATTGACATACGCATTCCTACTTATCTTCCCGTTTGAGAGACGAGGGCTGTAAAATAAAACAAAATTTAAGTAAATAGTACTAAACCATATTTTAAATCAAATTACGTTATGAAAATCATAAAAAACCGACCAAATGCGAGTCGGAGACGCGCCCGACAACTTCGTACTAACAGTATGCCATGTATTTAGAAAAAAACTCATAGGTACATACTAGTCTTGAAAATCACCCTTTGAGCACTAAATCTTCAATATAAATATCATCCGTGATCTGGTAGTAGCAGTAGCCGATCGTATTCTTCGCTCCCTTGGACTGGTCAATATACTTCACAGCGTCTAGGTGTGAGCCAATTTTTCTTACAATCACTCAATATACTGCACCACCATCTTTTTCACAAAATTAAGCGTACCTAACCTACATTTATTTGAGCACACGCGCACGTTAACGAAGAATTTTTAATATTGCCTGTCTGTACGAGATCTGTGGTACGAGTATCACTCAGTTCGCGCGTTCCGAATTGTGGCTAACGCACTTGGATTGTTTGGAAGCGCAACAAATGGATTGTTTTAATATTAGTGTAATTATTAATGATCGTAGGTGTTCAATAGGTGTAATTTTAATACTTATGTGTTGGGTATGGAATAGGTATGTAATATCAATCAAACTTGATTTCAAGCTCCCATTTTAAGTTCGAAATAAAAAAACGGAACGTAGTTTTGTTTAGCTCTAAGGATTCGTTCTTTTTATAAGTGTTTAAAAACCTATTTAGAGGCTAAAAATTTCACCCATGCCGGGCTTCGAACCCGCAACCTCTGGCTATGCGTGCCATGATATAAGTGTTGTTAACTGCGTTCAAAAAAACACTGATTTCACGTTTCATAACGCCGACCGTTATGAAACGTGAAATCAGTGTTTCATCAGTGAAAGGGCGGTGATAGCGGAGCGGTGTAGAACGCCGGCCTCTCAATCGGGAGGTCGTGGTTTCCAATCCCGGTACCAATGACTTTGTTTTCTAAGTTATGTACATTTGTGAAATTATAGTAGCAATACCACTCGCCGACGGTGAAGGAAAACATCGTAAGGAAACCCTAGTGTCTGAAGTGTTATAACTCAGCGCTTGCTACGTACAATGGCCCAATTATGAGGCTAAATGCGGAAATCTCAGGTCTAACTAACGGTCGGGCCGCACAGATGAGAGGTTAGTATACTTTTACGTGGATGATAATTGAGATCCCTATTTAATTTCGTAGTACACACCTAATAAAAGAAAATACTAGTAGTATTTTACAAAGATTCTGACTTCTGAATGACACTGAAAAGTCGTTCCTAATTCGTCACAAGCACGACCAGCATGGGACCTCACTTCGACGCTCATGTGACGCCACATCAACGTACCCGTGACGTACTATGATACCCAATGTAGGACGGACGCTATTCTAACGAACTATTGACGTACTAATTGGACGGAAAAAGTACCGACCCTAAAATGACTTGCCCAGAACGTCATTTTTTCGACGCTGACGTCATCTTTCTACCTACGTACAGGCAGCGACATCTGGCTAAAGTAAATTGCGTCACTTACAGCCCCGACTACCTACTTTGCAGTTAGGTTTAACATCGCAACGATATCACTGTACCCACATGATTATACTATTTTTATTTTTAATGCACTAAGCCGTGCTAAGGACAATTTTAAAAACCTATTTAGAGGCTAAAAATTCCACCCATGCCGGGATTCGAATCCGCGAGTAAGTGATGCAATTTACTTAAGCCAGATGTCGCTGCTGTACGTAATACAGAGAATAATGTAAAAAATTAAATAGAATTACAATTTTAAAAACATCGGAACGATATCAGTGATATCGTTCCGATGTTAAAACCTAACTGCAAAGTAGGTAGTCGGGGCTGTAAGTAATGCAATTTGCTTAAGTCAGATGTCGCTGCCTGTACGTAATACAGATAATATTGTAAAGAGGTTCGAAATTTCACTGATGTCGTGAGTCGCCCATTGGCTCAATTGGTAGAGCGCTGGTACGGATAGCCAGAGGTTGCGGGTTCGAATCCCGGCATGGGTGAAATTTTTAGCCTCTAAATAGGTTTTTAAATTTGTTCCTTAGCACGGGTTAGTGCATTAAAAATAAAAAATAGTGTAGAATTACAATATTAAATTAAATAATTGTTAATAAAATAATAAAAGTCAAAAACAGTAAATTGTTATTAAAAATTATATTATATGCTTGAATGTCCGGAGGAAAATACTAGACAGATAAAATATATGTACCAATAACTCAATTATTCCTGTAAACTTACATTTCTTCTGATCCCACACTCGGATACCATGTGTCGTGGGAACCAGAAACAACGACATCACAAACATGTAAACATCCAAGACCTGGAGTTTTTTTGTCTCCAACCGGAATTCGAACCCGAGACCTTTTGCATGGTAGGCAGTTGCGCTACCGCTACGCCACAGAGGTCGTCAAGATATTTTCGGGGGTAAAATAGTAAGTTATAATTTTATAGTTTCATATTTAAAGAGACGTTTTTAAATTAGTTTATTTCGTTATACTAAAACTAGTTCTTTTACTAGAATGAATTATAACTTTTGATGCCTGATAGAGTTATCGACCTTGGCTTACAATTCAATATAGTAGCAAGTAAAGAGGAATTGGCACTTAATAGTTTAAATATTTCTATGCATAATAATGGTAATGATTTTAAATGTTGTTTTGTAGATGTCACTTATCACAAACTACTTTGACCAAATAAATAACAAAAATGTATCATGTTGGTGGTGGTCCTAAAATACAGGGTTGTGCCCTCAGATCATAGAGGTTGTGCCCAAATTTTAATTTTCTCATTGGCATATAATATTGTTACCATATAGGTACTACCTACGAGTATTTTCGATTTGTACCCAACTGTACAGAATGATACGTGTAAAGGTCGACATGCAGTCTGGATTTAATGACTATAATGTGCTGTGGATTATACCTATATACCTACGTACCTTGCTTGTTGCAGGTTATTAATGAGTATAATGTTGGTGACTTAAAACAATAATTTGAATAATCAATTCGTTTTATTTAATAAATGTACAGACTACATTTTTTATTGTTTATTTATATTAAAAAATATTTATTTCAAATTTAAATCAACCAATTTAAATAAATCTTCCAGAAATTTCGTGTAAAAATATGTGGCATTTCTAAAGTAACAGTAACTTAATAATTATTTTTAAAATTCACCGTCTAGATTCATGGAGTATGGTCTAAAACACCATTTTGCTAAAACAGGTTAAAAACAATGCTACGTTATTTTTATTATTCCGCCTTAATCTCGAGATGATGCACAATCTGCATTTCTTTTTGTAATTCTCGATTATTGACATCTAGGGAATGGTGGGGACCATTCCTTGGGGGTCATCAAGAACTATTACATGCTATGCATTGCTTTTTAGTTTAATTCTTCTACCGAGGGCTGGAGTATCCTCAACCAGAGTTGTCATTATCTATGCTCTCTCGGAGTATAGCGTGAGTCACCTAGAAAATACAGATTTAATTCAGAAGTAGTACAATAAAAGTATAGGCTGTTAAAATATATAAATTGCAATAGATTTAGCTAATTGTTTACCCAGTGAAGCCTCGCTTTTTACAGAGCTCAGCACATTGATGAGATGGTGCCTTATAGGGTTTTTGTTAAACTCATGGCTATCATGTGAGACATCTCTCAGTGAAGTAGCAATTCTTGAAATATTTCAGTCGGCATCAGAAGTCTGGAAAAGATTTATGGATGATAAGATAACTACCAATTATTTATTGCGCAAAATGTGTTTACCAATACAACATCAAGGACTCATCATTAAAATAAACAAAATTGTAGAACAAGTTTCATCTTGATTGCAAGATGTCATTTTGATGGCAGGGTCAAGAATTAAAATGTACCAAATCACGTTTGCTGAGGCAAGGTTCTTCGTTACTAACCTTATGTTTTTTTTAAATAGGTATCCCTTCTGTTTCTTTCATAAAAGGTTTCAAATTCTTGGCCAAGGTTTTTGATTTCGTCCTTAGGTAGACGAATATTGCTCTGGGATTCGTGATGCCATCTCCAGAGAGGTGTCCAAATAAAGAAACAAACGTTGCAGATTTTGTGGTTTTCTCAGATCCCCTTTATGTACGAGTACATCGTGCAAAATCAATGTAGAGCTAACCGTGCCATATTGTCCCAATCACATTTCCGCACATATCTCAATAGCGATCATTACCTCTGATGGAGCACCTGAGTATGTTGGTGTCAGGAGCCTTCAAATAGCTGATTGAGCTTCAAACTGGAATAAAATTTTGTGATTTTTTTAAGCAGGGAAGGTTATACGATACACAATGTGAATCCGCCGCCCCCAACTTTACCCACCAACCGAAATTTGTTACAACGTATTTCAAGCATTTTGTACTGCCTATACAATTGATTAATCATACATAAGTGTGATAAATTTAAGCCAATATCTCGGTTAGAAATATTTGAAATACATTTTTGCGGTTACCTTTGTTTATCTGTAGAAGAAGAAAGCTTCGCCGGTGGGTACTCTTAGGTCAACAATATAACATATTTTTTCCACAAGACGTAGACTCGAAAACTAGAAAAGGCCTAGACTTTAAAAAAATGAAGCAGAACGATTTATTTGTAAGAAATATTTGGCAGCGTTTGGCTAATTAAGCTGAACAAAATAATAATTTGACTTTTCGACTGACAAACATTGGTGTTCCATCCCTAATAGGTAACCCATGGCAACATCACTTGTGACTTGTGCGTATTTTGCTTCTGAATACGAATTAAACGTCACGCACAAGTGAGTGTGATGTGAATGGTGATGTGAGCTCACGATCGAATTAACCCTTTCATGGGTACACGAACTTCTTGCCAATGCCAATATGGTAAATTAGCTGGTGCCCGCGACTTCGTCTGCGCAGGATTAGTTCAGACCGCGTTGGCGGGATATCAAGTAGCCTTTGTCTCAATTCAGAGCTTCGTCTATCTGTACAAGATTCATGTAATTCCAATCAGCCATTATTGTCTAATTGAGTACTAACAATCATCTAAACTACTTGAAAAAAATTGACATATGCAATATTATATAGAAATAGACAGAATATTCTTTATCCCATGTTCACCAAGAATTACATAAGAGACTTAAATAATAACATAGTACACTACAATTGGCGGCCTTATTATAGTAGGATTATCAATTGTTAGTAATAATAATATTTTCGCCTTTACCCTGGGGTCTTTGGGTTAATATCCGAAAATAATAACTTGCATAAGCTGAAAATGCAAAATTAGATAAATCGACTTCAAAAAAAGACTAACGAAGAAGGAGGAATAGTAGAAGTCAGTAAAATTTTTCGATTGAATTTGCATAAATCCTAGAGTTTGCGAGCGGTGCTGAGAGCGAAAATTAAAGCACTCTAACTACCTGTTAATTGACAAATATTTTTGAAAAAAAGATCATATTTTAATCAAAACTGTTGTTATACGGATTTTACTCGTTTATTACATTTTTCCGACGTTTTGGCACTTTTCCAGGTGCCGTGGTCTCGGATGACTGAGCTGACAGGCTCTTTTTGAAAGCATTAACTGTCAGTTTACTACCCTCGGAAAAAAATATTTTAGTAATTATTTTGCCGTTGTCCGCGAAAGGGTTATTTGACAGATGTAATAGAGTCGAGATTCGAACTCCCTTTGTTTTAAACGTAACTTCATAGAAATAAGGGTCAATATCCCACCTGCACAACTAGTTCACTTCACCGCCGTAGCGCTGGGGTAGCTTAAATTACTGAATACGAATTCGATCGAACTCACTAGCGAACGGGGCTAGTGAATAGCACTGCAGGTTTATTACTCTAGGTAATAAATAAGTATTGAGTCGTTAAAATGAGGCATTGGAAATTTAGGTGGCATAGCTGTCGATATTACTCAGCAAATACAAAACGTGATGAATTACGAAACGATGAAGCGAAGGTGATCAGTCAGGATCGTGGCAAGTGGCAGCCCCTGGTCTCTGCCTACCCCTCTGGGATACAGGCGTGAGGTTGTGTTATGGATGTATTACAAAACCTAGGAAACTGATATTTAAGCAATAAAATCTTCATATATTGACTCCAATAATTAAGTTGCAAAACCACGAATGATTGACTTTGGGAACAGAGAAATTAAACCTCTTTTTAGAATAGAATAAGAATAAAAATCATTTAATTGCCATTCACAAACTAGCTTAAAATTTACATTAAACATTATGTTAAATATTTTAACATTAAATATTATGTAAAATATTAAAACAGAGATTCCCATTTTTGTGTGGTCAACCTTTATTACAACTAATATCATCATCATTATTAACGATTTGACGCCCACTGCAGGTCATAAGGCCTCCCTCATTGTTTTCCTAGTTTTACCGTCTTGTGCAGCCCGCATCCAGCGACTCCCTACCATCGTAACCAGGTCGTCAGACCATCTGGTGGAGGGCCTGCCCACGCACAATTAATATCAGGCTCAACCCCGCAGTGTCTGGCCGACGAATACTTTTTTAAAGTGTTTACCAGCTTTCTTTCGTGCTTATGAATAGTTTCGGCATTTTATCGCAGGAGAAATTCACAAACGCTTTAAAATAGACCACGCTTTAACTGTCGGATAGTTTCTACAGATTATCAACATTCATAAATGACGTTTAAAGTTTTTGCTGCAAGTAAAAGAAATAACAGTCTGTTAGTTTTTAAAATATACCTCGGCTACTATTGGATAGAATTGGATATATTCGTAAAGGTAAGATTTATGTTTCATTGTTATTTATAACTTTTCAAAATAGTGAAGAAAAATTTTATACAGAGCAGAAAGTAGGATTACACTCGTGTGCTTTAGGCGAAAACCGAAGCCTACTCTAGGGCCCGAGGTATATTCTAAAAACTAACAGACTATACTTCGTCTGATTTTTCGCATTATGTCGCAATACCTATGCGTCAGCTCAACGACGTATTACACATGCAATTGATTTCAGGCTTTATTGAAGCTCCTAGGAGATTTGGGAGTCAATGAAACGCCGAGAACGAAAACGCCGCCGAATACGTGAACATGTCTGTTCTGCGACGTGTCGGGTCGGGGTAGACTTGCTTGCTTACTCTAAGCTAGCAGCGGGATACATCCCTCTGAGTATCGGCATCTGATTTTGATGAAAGAGGTATAACATAACGTGGCGATATGACCTAGGAATGAAGTGGGAATAATGATAGTGGATAAATCTACCTCACGTAGGTAATTATTAATGTAAGAAGTCATATCGGGATTACGATGTAACATTCGAATTCTTGACATTTAACTAGACACTTTGTCTCTAATTCGAGAACAAAGATTTTCGGAACGATGCGCTCCACAATCTGAGTACCAAACTCCGTTTAGTGTCAAAACTAAAATTCGATGCAACTACATAGTTTATACGATGTAGCTGATTTATGCTATCTAGGCCCACTTGCGTCAGCCCGGGTTATCTCATTTAACTCGAGTTAACCGGTTAAAGGTATCATTTTGGATGGGGAAATTATTAAATATAATTTAAAAACCTATTTAGAGGCTAAAAATTTCACCCATGCCGGGATTCGAACCCGCAACCTCTGGCTATCCGTGCCAGCGCTCTTCCAATTGAGCCAATGGGCGACTCACCGACATCAGTGAAATTTCGAACCTCTTTACACTATTCTCTGTATTACGTACAGGCAGCGACATCTGGCTTAAGCAAATTGCATCACTTACAGCCCCGACTACCTACTTTGCAGTTAGGTTTAAGCAAGGATAGCCAGAGGTTGCGGGTTCGAATCCCGGCATGGGTGAAATTTTTAGCCTCTAAATAGGTTTTTAAATTTGTCCTTAGCACGGGTTAGTGCATTAAAAACAAAAATAGTATAATCATGTGGGTACAGTGATATCGTTCCGATGTAAAACCTAACTGCAAAGTAAGTAGTCGGGGCTGTAAGTGATGCAATTTGCTTAAGTCAGATGTCGCTGCCTGTAAGTAATACAGAGAATAGTGTAAAGAGGTTCCAAATTTCACTGATGTCGGTGAGTCGCCCATTGTCTCAATTAGAAGAGCGCTGGCACGGATAGCCAGAGGTTGCGGGTTCGAATCCCGGCATGGGTGAAATTTTTAGCCTCTAAATAGGTTTTTAAATTTGTCCTTAGCACGGGCATTGAATTTGAAGTAAGCATAGAAACCCATTCCCATACAAGCAAATCGGATCCCAAAAAACCGCGCCGGGCCCAGAGGCCGCCACTGAAAATGCGCGCAAAGCCGAAAAATACGTGTAGAGCGCTTTGTCTAAAACCGCTAGATGGCATTGTTAATAGTTTTCACGAGTTTACTATTGACATCTGGCGGTGACTAGCAAAACGTAAAACATTTTAGCAGTGTACTCTAGTAGCCAGTAGCGAGCAGAGAATTGACAGTTCAATTCTAGACATAGAGTACCTACGTTTGGTTCTTGTATGGTTTAATTGTTCTGTGTTCTTGTAAGTCCTTAGGGAAAATCTAATCTGCCATAAAATTGACAACCCACGGATGGGATAAATATAGGAAAAACATTGTTTGTTTGAGAGATAATTCAGAAAATACAATACCTATGTGAAAAAATCACACATTTCAAATCTGTGGAAAAAGTATATTGCGGAATTAGTGCATTGGGTCTATAAAACAGAATTTTAAAGCAAGCAGCAAGAAATGTAACCCACCTTTACCCACCAACAACTTCTAGTGAATGATATCAGTGCTTTCAACATGCAACAGTAACCCAGACTTCGTCATCCTCCGTGTATAGACCTGCCCTGTGGTCGCTCATTGTGATCTTATCAAGCCAATACTTAGACAACTCCCTCAAAGGTACCTTAGTCCATTTGGGTACCACACACACCGACCTACCTGCACAGTGCAGTCGACAGCACATCAACTTTGCATGTTCGCACTCTCCTCAGTATTATTATGGGCGACTTCGCAACAAAATGGTCGAACTTCTACCGAAGTCTTATCAATAGACCATTTAACAATCATAAATAAATGCCACCAAAAGTTTCGTAATTGCTACACACGCCGCCGCCTACCCCACAAGCACGAACCTTCACATTTACCTATTTTATTATGAAAAAAGTATATTTTTTTACTGTACTACAATAAATGTTTCGAAATATATTGCTGCTTCTATTATTAAGGAGGTCCTTAAAATTGTGCTTGGTGGCAAAAACCATAAGAGATGCTTGTACAAAAAAGAGTAAGAAACGCTGGTTTAAACAATTATTAATAATAATTAGACGACCTCTGTGGCGTAACGGTAGTGCATCTACCTGCCATGCAGGAGGTCCCGGGTTCGAATCCCGGCTGGGAACAAAAAAAAACCCCAGGTCTTGGATGTTTACATGTTTGTGATGTCGTTGTTTCTGGTTCCCACGACACAGGGTATCCTAGTGTGGGGCCAGAAGCAATGTATGTGCCTGTATGTAAATGTTATGTTATTGAAAAACCTTTACTAGTCCATCGCAAACACTTCCCAACGCTGCGAGATTTTGTTTAAGTTATTTTCGGGTAGGGTAAGGGTCTGTTTCACAATCTGCAGATAAAGTTCCGGATATGCTATCCGCAACCAGGGCTGCTGTTTGTTCTAAATTTGAAGCCATAAACGAACACACACAATATAGAAAAAAATATTTAAATTTAGAATAAACGGCAGCCCTGGTTGCGGATAGCTTATCTGGAACTTGCCTGTAAACTAGCCTAACTTTACATGTATACCGATGTCTGTGACCCAATAAATATCTTTATCTTTATTTGAACATTGTGAAATAGGGCCTAAGACCAGTATCCTATCGAGAGGTAGGTAGGTACTGCTACAAACTATTCCAATCAATTTAGTATTCCATTAAAAATCATATCTGTCCATCCATATGGGAGCTGGCTGATATTTTTACCAATTTCTGCTGTGATTATGGCCCATGATTTTAATATGCGCCGTTGCAAGCAAACGCACGCATCAGCTACACCTTCATTGTACTGTGATATATGTGGAGAGGATGAAGGAAGAAATATTGATGAAACAAATATACATGGCGAATGTGGGTGGAAGGGCCGGTAAGGGACGTCCCACATACTTCGACCAGATAAGGAATGTATTAGCAAATGGAAGATAAAAAGTAACCGGAACTGACGTGAGTGCATGTAACGACTAATGAATGTTGATGAAGCAAAGGTAATCTGTCAGGATCGTGGCAAGTGGCAGTCCTTGGTGCCTGTCTACCCCATTGGAATGCAGGTGTGAGGTTAATATTATGGTATGGGTTATTTATAAACTTATAAGTTATTGAAAATGAGATTTTCTATTTTATTAATTGTTGTAAGTGAAGCTCAGAATATCCGGTTGACACGTTCCCTGATTGATACTACCCATAAGTTCAACACACTTTATGTTTTAAGTTTAGGTAATGTGTACTTTCCCTGTAATTATATTCCCCATAAAACTTACTGATTTTTCATTTATGCTACCCTCGATGTAGTAAAGTTATTAAATTGTTTAAAGTAAGATTACGAAACGATTTACGCTGAGCAGAAATTGAGATAATTACACCATAGACTTTCTTTAAAATTTGATGAAGAACGAGGTAGCCGCCTGCCTTAGACGTTATAGTGCAGCAGCTAGCGACCTGCTGCTCGAGCCGCGCCGGGAGCCGTCGTCGTCGTCGTCACGCCGGCATCGGCATTGGGCGTGTTTCGACTCATCGGCCCGGACCGGCACGGCACACCGGCATGGCCGTTGCACAGGCATCAGGCACCGGTGCCGGGTTTCGTTTTTCCATTGTGCCGGTGTCGATGCCGGGTTACGCCCGGTGAGTGGTACAGTGCTGACACGGACTTCAACACGACGACACGTAAAGTAAAACGCGTAGATATAACAATGGTATCGTCCAAGCCGTCGACTATATTTGTTATATCTTTTACACCTACGACGCCGATACGAAATACGAGTCTCACCCTCCGCACGGTGGGCTGAAAATCGCTCACCATAGACTTAGAGATCGAATTTTGAATTGTTATTTTTTTTTTCATAGGAATCCTCTTAGGAAGGCTAATCTTTCAACATATTTGAAGTGCAGTATGTTTACCTTTGTGCAAGTACTTTTTTTCCACTTGGTTAAAAAAAATGTATGGAAGTTACTATAAAATTGGCCATAACTTGATTATCGCACACTTGCCCGTTATTTCCTTCAGCACGATTATTGCCTGCATTTTTATGGATTTTTTGACATACTGCACTATGGGCGCACTCGTGCGACTTTGGTCGAAAAAAAATTAAATGCATTTAAAATATTTTTTTAAGGTATTTAAGCGTATATTTTGTGTTTGTCAAATTATGTACCTTCCTTAATTAAGGATTCTTTATAATTATAAAGAATCATACAGTATAACTACTTAAATACTGTTCTAAAACATTGTCATATGCGAACAAATTATACACATGAAAATCAAATAAGATATGAATATTCTTTATTGTACACGAGGAAAAACACAAGCATAAAATATTTACAAAGATACATGAAATAAGTCCAAGTTACATTTTAAAACACACATACATTTTAAAAATGTTAAATCATGTAAACATAAAAAATAAGCCTTTAAAACTACATGAATAAAATACTAGCTATGAATCCTTTACATTAAAATAGGTACATAAAAGACAAGTAAAGAAACCAATGTATAAAAAATATAAATAAAAGAATTACAATAACATATTGCAAACAAAAATCATATAAATTATTCATATAAATCAGTTTCTTTCTCGGAATCTGTGTCACTTTCAATATTTTCGACGTTACAGAACTCAATATGATGTCGTTGTAATACCTAAAGATCCACTGCTTCTTGACTCATTTTTTTCTTTAAAGCTATCCTCATAACTGGTCGCATTGAAGAAATAAAAGGATCAGAAGTGAGAAGCATCCTTTTGATGACATCTTCGTTTGAATTCTTCCTGGTGTTCTTTCGCGAGTGAAATTCTCGTTAACATCGAAAATCTTTGTTGCGAGCTTTGGATGCTTCTTCAGATAAGATCCCAGTAGGAACCAAGGAGTTCCTTATAATTTCAGCACCATGGATTAGCAACTTGTGCACTGTAGCTGGCATATAGTACCAGCTGTATTGGTCCAGGTACCTTTCTGCAGTACTTCGGACATATTCTTTGTACTTGTCGACGTTTATTTCTTCACCAGATGTAATGGCTTGAAGTATGACTGCAAATCTTCTAATCAATTCTTCATCCACTCCTGTTATCTCGGCTGTCTGTTTTGGGTCATCGAAGAATTTTCGTGCGTTATTTCCATCGTTCGTTATTCCAGAGCTCTGTTTGACCACGTCCACAAGAAGACCAAGCTTCTGTTGGAATCGTTCTTGCAGCAACTGCTTTTTGGTCAGCATGACAGCCTTATCTTTATCTCCTCTTACTGCCCAAGTCTTCAACTCCAGTCTGTATGCTATATGTAGCAAACATTCCATGCAGTTAATTTGGGCATGTAACGGAAATAAGCCGAATTTTAACATGTTGTTGGCTACTTCTTTTCGTATTACTGCATCAATATTGTTCATCTCGCTCGGTTTTGCTAGACATAAATAGCAAACTGCACTGGAAAGAGCTTCGGATAAATAACTGCAAACTTTTCCGTCGATCATAGTCATGACTAGATCATGATTTATTTTTATATTTCTGCATTCTGAGGGCACCAATGCAGCTATTTCCTCTTCCATTTTCTTCATTTCTTCTTTTACGAGAGACTCGCTTTCTTTTGCGAAAAGAAACTGTACAGGTCTACAGTAGAAAACTGAGCATGGCTTCGGGTGTTTCCATATAACTTCAGTCCCGTTAGATAACTGCAGCGGAACAAGTGTTGTCATAAACAGAGATTCATCTGTTTCACCTCCTTCAATGCTTTGATTATCTGCTTTGGTTTGATGAACCGTCGAAACCCCACTTGGATAACAAAACCAGTGTTTTACCCATGTAAGCAGACAGTTCTGGTAAGGTTTTCAAAATTTGTTGTATGGTTATATTCAACAGAGCTTGCAGATCTAGTTTCGCCATGGTGTCATTTATAATGAAAGCCTGATCGGGAGGATAACAGCTTGACTTGGCTTGCTGAATCTTGTAATACGATGGGTAGAAGTCTGTTAAGCCCTCACGCATTGTCATCTCTCTCAGTGTAATATATTTCCACTTTGATAATCCCAGAGAAAATAAAAGGCCTAGCGCTTTTTCTGGCGTAACTGTAGTTTTCTTTAATTTCTTCATTTCTATATCGTTATAGATTTTTACTGCTTCTTCAGGATTCTTCTTAAATTACTTTGCCTAAACATTCGTTTCCTTCTTTCTTCAAATTTTCTATTGTAACACAGATTGATTCATCGGTGTCTTCATGACTTTCATGTTGTAGCCTCCTTTTCCTTTGTTTTGCTCCCAAAGATCCAAATGGTACTTCAGTGCAAGAACTTATGCCTTCTTGGCATACCGAAGCTGTTCCATCTGGTATAATATGTGAAACAACACAACATGGCCAGTCAATACTCATTACGAGCCAGTTTTCATATTTTTTTCTGAAAATATCCTGGTTTCTATTTGCTGTCTTCCATCTCTTGGTAACTTGTTGACTGAATCTTCGACAGAATTCTCGAAGTATATCAAGATCTTCATCGGACAGATGATGAAGGTTCAATAGCGATACAACTTTTTCCAACAAAGTAGAGTAGTTGCTTAGCTTTCCACACTGCTTCAAAACCACGAACAAGTCAAGTTTAGTTGTCAGACTTGCGATTCCATATTTTTCTCTTTATGATTTGGGTAAGTATGTTTTTTTAGCAGGACAAAATGTCAATGAGCACATAAAATATTTTACCTTCCATTTATACGCAACTACAATACCCCTAATGGTAATCAAACTCCAATTCCTAGTATACCTCAGGTGTTATTAACTAATTCGGTGATTTAGTCATCATACATGATGTTATTGTTAATATTAATTGTGAAAATATGAAGATAGACGCTTAAATAACTTGAAAAAATATTGCTTGCTACCCCCGGTGACGGCACCGGCGGGACTCTAGGAACTTGAGTTTTCAAGTGTCACTTTTTTCTCTCGAAATAGGTTTTATTACTCATTACTACACTAAACAATGTGATGAGAAACAATTTATAGAGCAAACGGACGCGTAAGAATTTTTCGAAGAAAAATCTGTATGAAGCTGACATGAAAAGTGGCTATAACTCTAGAATCGCAAGTTTGGCCGTAATATCCTTGCAGATGTAGTGCTACTTATTTGTGATTTTTCAGCATACTTTTTATAGCGGTACCTTTTGCGATTTTTAAAAATATAATTATAATGTGTACTTTGTACTAAAATGAGTAGTTCTAATGCTTTTGTGTCCTGATTATGCGTAGTTAGATATTCCTGTACCCTAGTCTATGAAATTAAAACTGAGCATATACATTATGTGTTTAATTAATAAGACTTGTTTTACGAATTATTAAAGTGATATTAACGTTTTTGGGAATTCATGATAAAGAAACGGTCTTTATATTTAATGTGCAATCAATCAGCCTGTATTTGTCCACTGCTGCATATAGGCCTCTCCCAGGGCAAGCCACATTACTCTATCCTCAGCAATCCTCACCCAGCCACCACCAGCGATATTTTTGGGATCATCGGTCGAGCGAACTGGTAGGTGTCCTACTTGGCGTCTGCCAGTTCGTGGTCAGTGAATGTGCAATTAGTAAAAATATATTTTGAAAAATTGGTATTTTATTAAAACCTTTCTTACTTTGGTGAATGTCGTCTAATGTACATATTATCCCTTTACAAAATAAAGGGATAATATGTACATTATATATAACACGCCTAATTTTAATTTCATAGGCTAGGGCATATGGTATATGGTATATCTAAAGTTGGTCTAACTAGTCATTTAAGTATAAAATACACATAATTAATTTTAAAAAAATCGCAAAGGGCACTGCTATAAAAAGTATGCCGAAAAATCACAAATAAATAGCACTTTTTACATCTCCAAGGATATTACGGCCAAACTTGCGATTCCAGAGCTATAGCCACTTTTCATGTCAGCTCCATAAAAATTTTTCTTCGAAAAATTCTTACACATCCGTTTGCTCTCTAAATAGTCTCTCATCACATTGTTTAGTATAGTAATGATAATGAGTAATAAAACCTATTTCGAGAGAAAAAAGTGACACTTGAAAACTCAAGTTCATATGTCTTTGAAACGTGATTCTCAGCCCACCGTGCGGCGCCGACCGGCCCCGGAGTCGCGAGCCGGTGCCGGGCCGGTGAGACAACACAAAGACAGACAATAGCCCTCGCCGTTTTAGCTAGTGTGCTAATGTGTCGCGCGGGCTCCTAGATTATTTACTATCTATATTAATTTTAACTAAGGCAGATACCCAGAGCATAGGTAGCTTACTCACATATCACGTGCTTACAATCAGAGTATATAACCACTACCTACGTTTACAATCTTACGCAGAACATACCTACTCTCAAAAGTAAAACACGCTCCCACACACGGCGATGGATGCAGAGATGTTGCTAGGGCAACTTGGCAACGACGCGTCGCCTAGGTACTCACCCCGCACTACTTGGCAACGTCGCCTGGCACCCCGAGCGCAATCGTTCGTTGGACGAAAAATGATTGCGTTTGTTTTAACTTTCTACCAACAGAAATCTGATCTACCTATTTAGAAGAGCTGATGTAAATGTAAAAAGATACAAATTACTAGTGTTGAATCTACAACAAACTACATTTGTAGAAGATCTAAAATAATTAGTTCTTCGTTATAATAGTTTTATAGCACCCATGCGATGAATGAACCAAGTGTGTGAGCAGGCATGAATATGTATAATTTGTATAATTATGGATTAGGTACCAAATCGGTATCTAGCAAGCAAGCATAGTAAGTAAAAAAATCAACTGGCCAAGTCCGAGTCTGACTTGCGCACGAAGGGTTCCGTAGGTACTATTATTAATTAAATTATTTATTTTTGAAGTGAATACAACGAAATATTCTGTAAATATTGTAAACGTCGGCGAGACATCGTGAGACACGCAACATTAGCCTATAATGAAGCCTTTTTTTGAAGACCACGACTGCTCAGTAGAGCGTAGGTACAGACTAAGAAGAATTTATAGTAACAAGTAATATAGAAATTTACAAGTAATTAGGCTTAGTGGTATATCTGAAATCAAAAGTTGTGAACCGGGTAATTTCAACAACTAAGAAAATGGGAACTTGAATGCTGTGCTGCATATCTATATATTTTATCAATGTCACATTCATTTTTAATGTTTCTATTGCTTCCTTAGGTACTAATTAAAGATCACTTGCGTAAAATTGTTTTTCATTCACAATACCTACTTCGAATCTCTAGTTTTCTGACCGCGTCCTTAAAATGTTGCATTGAAATGTTCCTTACCCTCAAATTGCCTTAAATGTAGACTTCACACCTCATACTAACGAAAAATCCGCAAAATGAAAAAAGTATAATTTTGAATTCATGCAAATATAGTCTTAGATAATAACTGAATTTGAAAGTTGAGTTGTCTATACCAGGCCACTCAGAAAGTTTTGAAAAATAGTTTTTATGTATAAGACATTGGCCACTAGTAGTTGTTATGAAAACGTCATTTATTTAAAAGTAAAAATACTACTGTTCGATTTTCAAATTTCCCTCCGCATTTTTTGAGAGCCAAAATGGATCGGCATTCAGAACATTTTCGTGCTATGATTTTATACTATTTCAAATGTGGCTTAAGACCTGATGAGTCATGTGATCGACTTCGAATTGCTTTTATGAATGAAGGACCTTCAAAAATAACCATCTACCGCTGGTATAGCGAGTTCAAACGCGGTCATCTTACTTTGAGGGAATGAACAAAGGAGTGGTCGTCCTATCACGGCTGTCACCGAAGAAAGTTTGCTGGCAGTAAAAAAAATAATTCAAGAAAACAGACGAATTAAGTACGAAAAGATTCAGCATACACTGCAGATTGGTTCAGGAAGTGTTCACAAGATTTTGCACAAGCACCTTCCCGTAAGGAGAATAATTTTTCGCTGGGTGCCGCACAACCTCACCGAAGCTCAGAAGCAGGCCCGTGTGGATTGGTGCCGTGATTTGTTACAAAAATTTGATGCTGGCTCGTCACGGCGCGTTTACGACACTGTGACAGGTGACGAATCCTGGATTTCTCAATATGATCCAGAAACAAAGCATCAGTCGACAGTTTGGTTGTTTCAAAATGAACCAACGCCTACGAAAGTGAAGCGATCGAGGAGCGCAGGATTTTTTTTATAGTTTCTTCACTTTGACGGGGTACCTAACTTCAATTCCACTTTGAGACCAAAGCAGCATCAACGCTGAATAATAATAATATTGGCCTTTTTGCATCTACTTTATGAGATGATTTATACAGCGTCCAGTGGTATCTTCACTCACACTAGATGGGTGAAGGGCCCACTCCGACGCTGTAGTGCCTGGGACATGGTTTTATAGATGGTGTAGGCTTGCCCAGCACCTATACCATCCTGACAGCTTAGTCGGCCTAGCCCACAGGAAAGACTAGTCAATACGTGCGGAGCCAACCAGACCGCGGGTTTCCTCACGATGTTTTCCTTCACCGTTAGCGAGTGGTATTGCAACTACAAATTCTCAAATGTACGTAACTTTGAAATTAAACAAAGTCATTAAACGCTGAATGGTATAACACAAAATGCCTGCCAGAAGTTTTTTTTCTGAATTGAGCAACAAGCGATTGAACAACGGGCTCCGCGGGGTCCTTCTTCACCACGACAACGCGCCCGCGCACACTGCGATCAAAACGAGGGACTTCCTGGACTCCACACAGATCAGAGTCTTAGGAGACCCTCCCTACAGTCCTGATTAGGTTCCGTGTGACTTCTTTTTACTGCCTAAAATAAAAAATCTGCTCAAAGGGATACAGTTTTCATCGCCGGAAGACGCGCTAGCAGCGTTTGAGAAGGCCGTGGAAGAGGTGTCTGCGGAGGACTGGAATAAATGTTTTGAAAATTGGTTCAGACGCATGATACGTGGTATAGAGGCTGGTGGAGAGTGCTCTGAAAAGATTAAATAAAAATAGTTTTTAGGTATAATGTGAAATTTTATTCTCTACAATGTTTGTCTTATGGGTATTTCAATAGAAGTAAGAGTATCAGTTTCAAAGAAATATGGTCTTGAAAATTCGCAAAATGTAAATTTGCACGTAAATAAGTTCCGGTTCACAACTTTTGATTTCGGCTATACCAATAAATCGAATTTAAAGTTTTAGACAATCATGCTGTGTGGTTTCGGCTTAAAGAATAGCACCAACCCAAATTCTTCCCGCGGGTGTCGTAAAAGGTGACTAAGGGACACAAACTGGGGGGTGGGCAGCAGCGCCCCCTGCAGTACAATGCCACCAATCTGCGATCCTCAACCCGCATGCCCAGCGTGGGGATTATGGGCATTAACCCCCAATGATGGTATAAGACAGGCCGCTCTGGTCATCACTAGGGGAGGGCTATGTCCAGCAGTGGACTCCATAATATAGCCTGAAGAAGAAGACAATCATACAACGCAAAATTTAACTCTCTTTAATATTGCAATAACGAAGATTCCAGTCCAAAGTACCGTTTCCGAGCTAGAAGCACAAAACTGAAAGAAAGTGTGAGAAGTTCGCGGTTTTTTGGCCCCCAAAAGTTGAGCTCACCACCTGGGACCGTGCGAATTCGCATTACACGCATTTAAGATCAAATGATGGTATAAAATGATATCCAGCTTTCTGGAAATTAATTCCTGGATTTTTTTTAATTTGATTGACCTATTATATTAACATCAAGAATTTAAAATGTCAAGAACATAAAAAAAATAACATTCCATGCGATAATAAGTAAAAATGTCAAACAAGAGAGGTCACGGGGATAATATCAAATAGTATATCATTGTTATACTTATTTTAATCAATATAATTATCAGTCAGAAATTCGATTATTGTATGATAGCAGTTTTTAAATAATATATTTTTTTATTTGTGCTTGAACAAGCCTAAGTCCAGTTCTCTTAATGCACTAGACAGCTTATTATAAATTACAGGGCCCATGCAAAATACACTTTTGTGCACCAGCGCTGTATTTGTCCTCTGCGTAAACATATTTTTGTTTTATACCGTTTTAATCACTGACTGACTTGTGAAACTCGTATGAAACTAAATAGATATTGTGACTTTTATAACTACGCATGCCTATAGTATATTTTTGACTAAGGAACTAATAACCACGACAGTAAAATTGTATATTTTGACTTAAATTCTGGTTAACTGAAAACGGCATATTTTTATCTAGATTAGAAACTTAAAACCTCTCAAGAACTACATTTGAGCTGATGAACTTCGTAACAATGTCCATCAGATAATGTGCTACTTAATGAAAGTATTTGATGAACAAAGTGATTTTTTTTACTTAAATTTGAAGTTCTAAATTCCCATCTCTGAAAGTCTTCATCAGAACATCACCAAATTACCCTGGGACAGCTTTTATATTATATTTTATGAAACATATGCATATTATTTATGAATGGGCCTCATTAGGCCTTATTTGCTGCTGTCCATTGAAAAGTTCTTTTCTCCATCTCTCAAAGTCTTCATGACATCTTCACCAAATTAAAACGGGACCAATGGGACGCTATACCTAGTAGAACAAAAAAAAATATCGAAATAGGTTAAGATTTGACGAAGATAATGCGAAAACATAGTGAAAAATAATTAACATACGCGTCGATGTGATAACCTCTTTTGAAGTCGGTTAAAATGGAAATGACTTTCATTAAATAAATATGTACATCATCTATAAAAATATCAACTGTAGCTACACGGTTCATGAGAGTTTACGTTCAGCTTGGGGACAGACCGACAGACGGACATACCATCTTAGCAATTGGGTCCCGTTTTTACCCTCTGGTACGGAACCCTAAAATCTATGTTTTAGTTGGAAGTTATACTTAAAGGGCTATAGTTAATTATTGTTTATGTAGTTAATTATTCCAAGACATTATAAAATGTAAAGGTGATATGCTGTCGACTGTTCCTCAACAGCAAGTTGCGAATTCAAAAACTAGGGGGTACAAACTGCGACCACGGTTCTTATAGGAAGCTGCCATAATAATCGGTACCGTTTTTAGTAAAGTTTTAAGCAACTTAATTGTCAATAAATCACATAAAAATTAAAAGATGTACCAACATAGCTTAATCGATCTTGTACTAGAAACCTTAAAAAAAAAATATTTCTTCCACCTATTTTGCAAAATGTGAAATATCTGTGAACCATCCATGAGGTATATTTTCGTGTATCGTTTTAGAAAATTTCTAAACATTTACCACGGATATCCGTGACATTTACTATCTGCGAACGGTTTAATCAGTGATGTCTGCGCGCGCCCCAGTCCCTTCTGTGTGGCCCAATTATTTCTATTAGCGCCATCTAACGTGGAGTAGCATAGACTAGTGAGATTGGGCACAAGCAACTCATTATCAAGTACGGTAGCTGACTGGGTTACGAAAGATTGATTAAAATAATTAAGTTATCTCGATCTTAATAACTTATTGATTAAATCATTGGATTTTTTAATATTAATTTATAAAAAAATAAACTATTAGGGAAATGTGGTTCAATTTCGTTATTATACAGAAAATGTAATAAGTTAGTCACAAATTTTACCGACAAGCGACGTCAGCGCCAGGATCCGAAAAAAGCTATTGAATGATCTTCTATCCTTACTTCAAATTCAATGGCACGGGTTAGTGCATTAAAAATAAAAATAGTATAATTATTAAATATTTGAACTTAAAATAAATTCTCTTCAACACAATTGATTAAACATGTGTTTCGCCGTTTTTTTTAAACTTAACCCTTAAGGAAGTGAACGGGGATGCAAAATTTTGTAGCTACTAAAGTCCACGCGTACAGAGTCGCGGGCAAAAGCTACTATTCTATATATTGCTACAACTTTCGCACGCTGCGCCGGCACAGGACGATGGTCTTAAACTCTTAGTAAATGTATGTAAATCCCGCTGCGCTTGCCAGTTCGTCGTCTTCACTCGAGAACTTTTGCATCTCATCTACCACTGACTCTGCAGCTTGCTAATTTTATAGGCTACGTGAATCACCTTAGTGCATTGGTGGATCGCCTTAGTTCTGTTGTTGTAATTCATCAAAGAGTATGAAAATAGGGAGTCATTTTTATTACCGGTTTAAACCGAGTTAAAAACCAGGTTTCAAACAGCTTTCAAACGGGACGTTTATTGTGACCATGCAGGGTTTCTTAATAAATCGATCCAAAAGCAGTAAGAATAGTCAGTTTTTGTTTGAACGGTAACCATAACTAGTATTTTTTATAAGCTTGTTATAACTAGTATGTTTTATACATAAAGCAATGCACACAAAAATATACAATATACAGTAATAATTATTATTTGGCTTCGGCTTCACGCATATATGAATCAAATGACCTGGTCTCTTTGGACCCGTGAATAAATAAATAATCATAAATAAATAAATATTCATGGACATATTACACAGATCTCTTTAGCCATATACTAAGTACAACCAAATGACTTATGTTACAGGTGCCAACTCGACGATAGATTTAAAACAATAAATACATAGATAACATCCAAGACCCGAGACAAACTAGAAAAGTTTGTTTCCTAGTTTAACCCGGCCGGGGATCGAATCCGAAGACCTTCAGTTTTACAGTCAGCGTGCCAAACCGCCGTGACAGCGAGACCGTCAAATCTTCAGATGTAGGTACCAACGTAATAATAATAAATACCAATGTGGTAACCACGCAAGCATGTCACAAACACGGATCTAATAAGGCGACCTTCAGTGGGCATGAACCCACGACCTCTGTTTCAGTAGTCAAGCGCATTATCCCGCTTGACTACCGAGAAATGACTACAGAATAAATACTAGGCATGGTTGCCATCCAAACAGAAAGCGGCCATCCTAAAGGCTTTTGGGTACAATTGATTAGATAACCGAGGATAGCCGTGTAGACGTCCTGCTTGATGGCCGCGGTTTAGTTAGCATTTTACGGCGGACTGCGAAGACGGACCATAAATTTTATGCGACAGTTAACTGGCACCGCTCTCGGTACGGAAAGTTGTGGATGTTGCTTCCAGCAGCGAGCTGTGTAGCTATGCTACAGCATAACAGAAGTGTAACTTAGATCTACCTGGACCGCGTTTTATACAACTACATTTTGTGGTTTTTTGAGGCAATACGCTGTTCTAAAACGTTCGTAAGTCCTTCACATTAATAACTGAATTCCGAAATTAGGTGTTAACTGTGATCCGCATAGCTTAATCATTGTGAGGAGAGAACTAGATAGGTAGAAGTAGAGATATAGACGACTGCCGTCGTAGTCAGAACAGTCCGTAAACAAACCGAACAGCACTTAAAATGAGCAGATTGTAATTAACTAACTGCAAAGTAGGTAGTCGGGGCTGTAATTAATGCAATATGCTTAAGTCAGATGTCGCTGCCTGTACGTAATACAGAGAATAGTGTAAAGAGGTTCGAAATTTCACTGATGCCGTGAGTCGCCCATTGGCTCAATTGGTAGAGCGCTGGCACGGATAGCCAGAGGTTGCGGGTTCGAATCCCGGCATGGGTGAAATTTTTAGCCTCTAAATAGGTTTTTAAGATTGTAATTTAATGAGTACACATGGTCTGAGGGTTTGATAGATAATTGAATGCTAGTGACATTTTTCCGAGCGCTTCCGAGCTTTGCAAGGCACGTTAAGCCGTTGGTGCCAGCTGTTATGTACTGGCAGTCGTTAAGCCATGTCAGAAGCCCTATGGGCGGCTTAATAACTTCTGAGAGTAAGGCCCGCTACTGTCTTACAATCCTTCACCAACCCGGACTTGGCCTCTTGGTGGAGTATGGCCTATCCTTCCTGAGATGCAGAAGGAGACCCGTGCCCCCGCAGTGGGGACATAGGGATTGATACCACACTCAATTTATTACAATAACCAAAAATGTTCTATTGCCATAATTATTGTAGCGAGGCCGCATGCCTAATGCAAAAAAACCCTTAACATGGAAGTTCTGTTGTATTTATGTACAGAACCATCGTTCCAAATCCAATTCGCTCTCATCGTCATCATGCAGTTCTTTTATTGCAACGACCGAATGCATAGAGGATTTCCGTTGGCCTATGTCCTTAAGAGCTCAAATAAAACGCTGGCCATTTATTTGTATATTTTTCTTTTTCTTGTTTCGCACATTCGGCTTTTATCGGCCAGCGTGTTTTTATTAGATACTTCGTTCTATTTTGGTATCTCTATGTTTATCAGCCAGTCACTACGGTAAAGACGAATTAAAATAGAAGAAAACTCAAAGGAATGTAATGAAGGACTTGCCTCGAAGCTATATTGGATTTACCTTATATCTACAGAGGCCTAATAATATCCACTAAACAATGAAAAAGTTCATGAAACATTAATAAGATTTTTTTCTGTCTTAAATAATGTCAAAAATCAGATTACCTAATCAGATTACAATTTTAAAAACTTATTTAGAGGCGAAAAATTCCACCCGTGGCGGGATTCAAACCCGCGACCTCTGGCTATCCGTGCCAGCGCTCTTTCCAACTGAGCTAATGGGCGACTCAGTTGAAAAGAGAGCTGGCACGGATAGCTAGAGGTCGCGGGTTCGAATCCCGGCATGGGTGGAATTTTTAGCCTCTAAATAAGTTTTTATAATTGTCCTTAGCACGGGTTAGTGCTTTAAAAATAAAAATAGTATTAACATTTAGTTCCTTTATTGAATTTGAAGCGTTTTACTAATAAGGATCTTAAAAAAAATACGAGCTAACTCGAGAACCTATTAATTAATCATTCATACATTATACGGCTTTACGGACAACTCGTGATGTCGTGATTTACTCCCAGATTCGAATGTCGTTATTTGTATAGTTATACCTACTGTTGATATTTTTTTTAATTCAAACTGTTATTTAGGCATGTTTTTATATAGGTACCTCTGAAATTATCGTTTTCTATGTTTTTTGTACATCAACTTCCTTCTCTAATGTATTAGTCCAGTTCATCCAAAGGTTGTCTGGAAGAGATCACTTTTAGTGATACGGCCGCCGTCTGTACTCTCAGGTTAATTAAGAAATATTTGTGTAATTTCCATTTTTATGTACAATAAAGTGTTCTCTATCTATCTATCTATCTATCTATCTATCTATCTATCTATCTATCTATCTATCTATCTATCTATCTATCTATCTATCTATCTATCTATCTATCTATCTATCTATCTATCTATCTATCTATCTATCTATCTATCTATCTATCTATCTATCTATCTATCTATCTATCTATCTATCTATCTATCTATCTATCTATCTATCTATCTATCTATCTATCTATCTATCTATCTATCTATCTATCTATCTATCTATCTATCTATCTATCTATCTATCTATCTATCTATCTATCTATCTATCTATCTATCTATCTATCTATCTATCTATCTATCTATCTATCTATCTATCTATCTATCTATCTATCTATCTATCTATCTATCTATCTATCTATCTATCTATCTATCTATCTATCTATCTATCTATCTATCTATCTATCTATCTATCTATCTATCTATCTATCTATCTATCTATCTATCTATCTATCTATCTATCTATCTATCTATCTATCTATCTATCTATCTATAGTCGACAGCACATCCACCTTTACGTCTTAGTTGCAAAGTTGCCCTAAATGTAACTGACTGGCGTGCAAGATGACACAGGCCTTCCACACAACACAATCACTAGTCTTGGTCCCAAACTAGGATACCCTGTGCTATGGTAAGAAGGCAAGCACGTCACAAACATGAAAAAATACCCTGACTGAGGCTATCTATACAAATGTACGCAACCCCAGTAGGAATCGAACCCACGAGCTCTGTCTTGGTAGCTTAGCACCTTAACGGCCTCACCAACGAGGCAGAGAGTTATTATGAAAATAATTATAATGAGAATAATACAATTAAATACACTTATTTGGTGATACAATAATCAGAAACATAAAATCACACAAACACAAAAGAGAACAAAAAAAAACAATACCAGGTACAATGTGGGTAACAGAACAGAAAAAAATATATATTAACAAAATTTTACCACCATTCTTTACAAGCATAATACTTAGTTTTCGTGCACCTGCTGCGGTTGACTGGTAGAAAATGCTTGTAGCAATAAGTCCGCCGCATTGCTTTGTAATCTGTACTTATGTGCAATAAAAGTTCTAATAAATAATAAAGAAATAATGTAATGACATTAAAACATTTTATTTCAGCTAGTTTTCCATTTAACGGTGCAAGTAAGTTACTACCGAAATTTTTCATAATCTAGGCCCAATTCGCCCGGTAATGAAGCTGTAAAATTTTCTCCCGACAAAGTTCGCATCTCGTCCTCATTCGGAGACCATTATTGTTCAGTAAGACTTCGCGGGGGACAGATTAATGCCACCGCAGCTGCTTGGTTCTGAAATGAACCTCAATACGACTACGACTGCGACTAATTAGACAGGAATAAGATACGCTATGGGAAAATAGATCCACTAGTTAATTTTAATGTAGTTTGACATGATATCAACCCTTTGTAGGTAGATAGATAGATAGAGAACACTTTATTGCACAACCAGAAAAATATTACAACCATGATTCTTAAATCTAAGTAATGTTATAGAATTTGCGGTCTTATCGCTAAGAGCGATCTCTTGCAGACAACCTATGGATGGAGTGTAGGTCACTACTGCTGGGGCACAGGCCTCTTCCTGCATCGCTGAAAGGTTAAGCCATGCTCCACCATGGGGGCCAAGTTCGGGTTGGTGAAGGATTGTAAGACAGCGACGCGCTTTACTGTCAGAAGGTATTATGCCGCCCATGAGGCCTCGGATATGGCTTAACGAATGCCATTAAATGACAGCGGGCGCCAACGGCTAAAAAACAATAGGTTATAATAATAATAATAATATAAGCCTTTATTAATTTTTCAAAATAATAGTTATTTACATGCAACAATTAGAAATTGACATATTGATCATTGTATTACTCGAGTTAATAATTAAATAAATTTTGTAAATTGTATTTTTTGCATTTTTATTAGGGTGTCCCTCTCCGGGACATGCTTGGCCTCCCACAAGCCTTGTGGTTTGTGGGGTGTGGTCTAATCACCCTCGCTGACCAGGCTTCGCTGGGTGATTAAAAAACAATAGGTTATACAGTAGATTAACAGATTGTTAGTATCAGAAACCGGGAGTTAGTGTATAAAACAGAAGATACCTTTCTAAACACTGCACAGTATTTAGATTTTTGCGTTGTTAAAAAATCTAAAATCGCCTGTTAAATAAAAGATCTATTTAGAGAATAAAAATTCCACCCATGCCCGCCGGGTTTCGAACCCGCAACCTTTGGCTATCCGTGCCAGCACTCTTTCCAACTGAGCTAATGGGCGACTCACCGGCATCAGTGAAATTTCGAACCTCTTTACACTATTCTCTGTATTACGTACAGACAGCGACATCTGGCTGAAGTAGGTAAATTGCATCACTTACAGCCCCGAGTACCTACTTTGCAGTTAGGTTTTTATATCGGAATGATATCGCTGTATGTACCCTCATGACTATACTATTTTTATTTTTAATGCATTAACCCGTGCTAAGGACAATTTCAAAAATCTATTTAGAGGCTAACAATTCCACGCACGTGGGTTTGAATCCCGGCATGGGTGGAATTTTTAGCCTCTAAATAGGTTTTTGGAACTGTCGTTAGCACGGGTTAGTGCATTAAAAATAAAAATAGTATAATTAAAAGATATTTGTAGCGGCGGTAGCCCAGTGTTTAGAACAATGGACTCGGAAGAGAGAGACCTAGGTTCGATTCACAGTGCGGGCGCGTACCAATAACTTTGTTTTCTAAATGATGTATATTTGTAAAGTTATAGTAGCAATATTACTCGGTAACGGTTAAGGAATGCCTACTGAGGAAACCTGAGTGTCTATGAGATGTTTAAATACCTCAGCGCTTGAAATTGCCAATCCGCGGTGGGCACGAGTTTTAATTAAGCCCATATTCTTTCGGTTAGGGAACGCCTGTGCCTTGCTGTGGGAGTTTATACGAGTAGGCTATATAAAAAAATGCAATCTATTTATTTATTTGATATATACAATAAGAACTTACAGCTAAACCAAAACGCTCTTAATGTTACTTAAATATAGACTAGCTGACCCAGCGAACTTCGTACCGCCTTTTGATTCACAGGCGGTACGAAGCCGATTCAGCCGATACGATTCTTTAATTTCTTTTTTTCTCTCTCCGTAAGAACCATATGTACTTCAAGGCATATTTAAAAAAAAAATTTGCGAAATCGATTTAGCTGCTCTCGAGATTTGCGCTTACCAACGCATACAGCGATTCATTTTTATATTATAGAAGATATTATACAATAAGACCTTCCAGCTAAACCAAAGCGCTCTTAATGTTACTTAAATATAGTAAACCAGCTGACCCAGCAAACTGCGTACCGACTAACAGTCGATTCGTTATTTTTTTTATTTTTCCCTCCGTAAGAACCATCCTCATACTTCAAGGAATATTGTAAAAAAAGAATTAGCGAAATCGGTTCAGCTGCTCTCGAGATTTGCGCTTACCAACACATGCAGCGATTCATTTTTATATTATAGACTAGCTGACCCAGCGAACTTCGTACCGCATAACAGTCGATCCTCGGATATTTTTTTTATTTTCTCTCCGTAAGAACCATCCTCTTACTTGGAGGAATATTCTAAAAAAAGAATTAGCGAAATCGGTTCAGCTGCTCTCGAGATTTGCGCTTACCAACACATTCAGCGATTCATTTTTATATTATAGATGTAGCAATATAGTGGTAGGCATTATCAACCTAACAGAAAGTTTTAATAACTAAAACTTCGTAAGCCCTAGAACATTACGACGACCGCGACCTCTGTCTCATCTTACCACAATTAAGCTCGGCGAATCAGACCGAAACCTGGTCGGACTCTTCCGACGAAAATCAAGTGAGTCGGCTATTAAGTTAATAACATAACATTTACATACTGACACATACATTGCTTCTGGCTCCACACTAGAATACCCTGTGAAGTGAGTACCAGAAACAACGACACATCACAAATACGTGTATGTCAATATCCAAGACCTGGGGTTTTTTTGGTCCCCAGCCTGGATTCGAACCCGGGACCTCTTGCATGGTAGGCAGACGCGCTACCGCTACGCCACAGAGGTCATCATAATAAACAGAAAGTACACGTTAGTATAAAAAATTATGGCCCCACACTAGGCTTGGCCCGTTTCGTGGGCGGCTTACAGACAAACAAATAAATAATCAAGCATTCGCATCGTGACGTTTCCCCTGAAATTACTTTCATGGATGAAAGACAGATATTACATCATTGCCTCGAAAAAAAAAACGTATACGACAGCCAGTGCTGAGAACGTGACATGTTTAACGATTGTTGTGTGAGCCCTTACCAGATCAGATGTACATTTACTAAAGTCAAAGTTCTTCAATACAATTCTTTATTGCATGTACACCAAGGATTACATAAGAGACTTATAAAATAACAGTACAGTACAAGTGGCGGCCTTATTACTAAAAGTAATTTCTTCCAGACAACCATTGACGGAAAAGAAGAAACGGAAACTGAAATACGGGTAGTCGGCGAATAATATTTTAGATTAAACTTTTTTTCTTATTTAACAATACTTTCTGTTTCCTGCTGTCAATATTAATTATTAGCATTTCCTTTGATAGGTTATTATATTCATTTTAATGCAGTAATACGTGCTAAGGAAAATTTGACAAAGCTATTTAGAGGCTAAAAGTTCCACCCATGCCGGGACTCGAACCCGCGACCTCTGGCACGGTTAGTCCAGAGGATACACTTTGTTCCGCGCGTCAATTTCTTACCTGTCTCATCTGGCCAATTCAAACTATTCTTAAAAAGCGTTGAATTTAGATTGCTGAATTATGAGTTAATTATTTGTCAGCGTGTGGTTTCATCTTCAGATTAGAGTTTTTTGAGCTGTTGATAGGTATCAAATTTATTAAGACGTTTTCTAGCTAAGTTTATTCTTATTTATTAAATGCAACGAATGTTTTCATGAAATCGGTTAAATAAAAGAAAGACTTTCAATAGAAACTGATACCGAGTCCCAAACGAAAATATTCTGAAATACTTCGTCGATAGATACCTCCTTTTTACGCTGTTTTGGATATTAAAAATCCGTTGTTCTTTCTGTGAAGAAAGCAATTCGTTTGTACACTCAACACAACAAATGTAAGGCAACTTTCCATCGTAAGGTTGTCCGGAAGGAATTGCTTTAAGCAATAAGTACTTTTATATTCTTTTTAATGCCCTAACCCGTGCTAAGGACAATTTTAAAAACCTATTTAGAGGCTAAAAATTCCACCCATGCCGAGACTCGAGCGACCTCTGAGTAGGTTTTTAAAATTGTCCTTAGCACGGGTTAGTGCATTAAAAAGAATATAATGTCAAGTCTCAAGGACCCTTGAGACTTGAGTATATGGTTTAAGTTTCAACTTGATACTTCCACGCGTTGACGGACGGACGAAAAAGTGATTCTATAAGGGTTTCCTTTTTTCCTTTTGAGGTACGGAACCCTAAAAAGTGTTTATGTTTCGAGGAAAACTTAAAAGTCGCGTTGTTGTGGACTTGAGCAATCATCCTATGATTAGCTGGTAGTGGAAGGGATCTTCAAATAAAGATCTTATTCTATGCCCATCATACCTTAGACTCTACTTTTTATTCAAATATTCAGTAGAGTGGGTGAGAGCAAATAGAGAAATTATAGAACTAAAATATATGGCGGGTTGGAAAGATGGAGTGTGAAACAAATGATAACATTAGCCCCTATAGCACACTGAACGATAGCGTCGGGAATTAAGGTAACGTTTTTATACTATTTTTAATTTTAATGCACTAACCCGTGCTAAGGACAATTTTAAAAACCTATTTAGAGGCTAAAAATTCCACCCATGCCGGGATTCGAACCCGCGACATCTGGCTATCCGTGCCAGCGCTCTTTCCAACTGAGCTAATGGGCGACTCACCGGCATAAGTGAAATTCTGAACCTCTTTACACTATTCTCTGTATTACGTACAGGCAGCGTTTACTCACGTTTTACCTAATAAATAATCGCGATTACACCCGTATATCGTTACTTGTTAGTAACGATGACCACGACATTGCCACGATATGAAGGTTATATTCTTATTACACTTTATTGCTTTATTGCACGCGAAACATTAAATAGGACATTACACAAGAAATAGCATGTACAAAGGCGAACTTATCTCTGTAAGAGATTTCTTCCAGCGAACCTTGGAGAGTCGGAGCAGCCGTGAAAAACGGGTCTACATATGTATACAAAATAAACTACATAGACTGCAAAAACTCTTAACAACCTAAACCCTTTATTTTATTTTATACACACACACATACAATAACACACACAGACACACACACACAAATATACGCACACGTAAAACAGCATGTTATTCTGTAGTTAACAATTTAGTTTTGGTTAACATCCTGTTTAGTCTCTCAAATTTGTACATTACTTTCTACTTTCATATCTCCATTGTAATTATCCTAAGCATGACAATTTATATCTTACCATATACCTCGCCAGAGGCACGGGCCTACTCGCCATAAACACAGGCTACATGTGACCCTAGCTATGGCAGCAGACATGTATCCAAGTACATTTTATGTTATGTTTTTTCTTCTTAGAATAACTTAATGTAGATGTATCGCTATGTAACCTTTACTTTGAATAAATTTATATTTATTTATTTGTTAGGCTTACAACTCGATGAGTCAACATAGAAACAATCTTATAGTAAAACACACAAGTGAATATAGTAAATTATCACATCCCTTAGAGTATCCCACTGAGAACACAACTGATTGTAATTTGCGAAGGTCAATGTTTTTAGACAAACTGTGCCTCATTTTATGGAAGAACAATTTAGGTCCCCAGTGACAACCCGACGTACATCACAAAGTCGATTAACACACAGAACGACGAGAAATCTTGGCCACGTGCCGCACATCGAGCCACCACATAGAACCACGTGACTACGTAGCTTACGTAGTCACGGCCTTACGGCCATGGTCAGCCATGGTATGAAAAAAAATGTCGAACAGTTTTACCGTTATCGTCTAGAGCAAAATAGGAATTTTATATTTTAGGATTCGCAACGAATCCGACATCCAACAGAGAACCAAAGTTATCGACGTAGCTCAGAGAATAAGCGAGCTGAAGTGGCAATAGCCTGGCCATATCTCGCGCAGAACCGACAACCGTTGGAGTGAACGTGTTCTTGAGTGGAGACCGCGACTCGGCAAACGTAGTGTATAGGACACCCTCCGACCAGGTGGGATGACGGATCTACGAAAAATTGCCGGCAGATGCTGCATGCGGCAAGCTGAAGACAGAGCGCTATGGCGCTCATTAGGGGAGGGCTATGTCCAGCAGTGGACTAATATAGCCTGAGGAAGAAGATATTTCGCTCGAGAAATAGACAAAGCATTGTCACATTCAGCACTCATGCAGCAGATGATATTTATTTAATTTGCAAAATAAAATAGTTACTAAACATGTAACACTTAATAAAAAAGCAGCAGATAAAAGCGAGAACTACTACACAGTGACATTGAATCCGCTATTTGACACGTATCAAATTTGACGCGATAAATGCATATTTCCTGTAGTATTTAACGTAAGAAACCGAAATATATTGATTTTGCTAAGTAAGTATGCAGCATGGCTGCAAAAGGAGACGGGGATTTCTGGGCCCGATTGTAAATAGTTGAGATATGGTTTAAAAAATGCGTTATATTTTTCTATTATAAAATATAATAACAAACATAGAAAAAAAACATACGGGTCGAATTGAGAACCTCCTCCTTTTTTTGAAGTCGGTTGAAAAATGAGCTCAATTCACAATCTGGAAGACGAGAAATCTTAAAAATAAGTTTATGTCCCTAATAAAATAGGATGCCGATTACTATAATCGATTAGTCTGCATGTAGTAACCCGTGTTTGTCAACTGTATTTTTAATCTGTGTCTGTGCTAACACCTAACAGTGACAGGCGTGAGAGCTCCCTGACTCAATCTATGATCACTCGTCTTCTCGTATCGTTTAGTGCGTTTTGAGTGTGTTTCCTGTTGTTTTTGTTATTATAACTCTCCAACCAGTGCTTTCTTTCTACAGACTTACGATCTTGCTTAACTTGTACGGACACGGATAAGTTTAGTATAAGTTTCATTGTCAGCTTGTTGCATAGCCTCACTTTTACTAAATCTCTTATAACTCTGCTCTCAGATTGCCAAAATCCGCAGAATTTTCCGAGATGGTTTGCTAATATATAGGCTCTAAATTGACATCTCTTTCACCTTTTTACACCCGGGCCCAAGAATGTATGAAAGTCTATCCGTCTCCTTTGCAAAGTAAAAAAAATTTTCCTCGTTTAATTCGTAACGGCGAAAACGCTGTCCGCCATCTTGAAACCATCTAAAGTATGTAAACAAACACCTTTCAGCCAAAGCCAGTGGACATTGATTATTATATGACTTACATCAAAGTGATCTTCGCATAAATACACCCGAGTTTCAATTGATAAAGAGTCGGGGTCTCTTTTGGCAAGTTTGAGCCAAGTTTTTCGAGTGTTAATTTCACTGGGTACACGAATCCACAACTTCCCGGAGGTCTTTATTGACGTGTTTTTTCATTCTCGAACAATGCAATAATGATAATTGGTATATTTTGGATGTAAATTCGATGAAATCATGGTTGCGTTCTTGTTATTTCACTATGCTCAGAGATCACTTACAGGAAATTGAATGTCAAACTTTGTTTACAATTTTTTGGACTTCAAACCATAGACAAAAATGGCTGACCACGTTTAGGAAAATTAAGTTTTTAAATATATTTTTATGTTGCTTTTAGGTCCCCAAAAAATATACTAAAATATTTTTTGGTCTAATGGAAGAGTTATTTACCGTTTAAGACTTACTTGAAAAGAGAGTCAAATAGCGGATTGAAATTGAATAATTATTTTTTGCACAAAAAGGTGTTTGTACAAATGCGAGCTTAATATTAGTAAGTATTTTCTTCCAGCAAACCTTGAACAGAGAATTCGTTTGACAAAGGAGACGGGGATTTCTGGGCCCGATTGTAAATAGTTGAGATATAGTTTAAACAATGCGTTATATTTTTCTATTATAAAATATAAAAAATGAGCTCAATTCACAATCTGGAAGACGAGAAATCTTAAAAATAAGTTTATGTCCCTAATAAAATAGGATGCCGATTACTTTAAATGATTAGTCTGCATGTAGTAACCCGTGTTTGTCAACTGTATGTTTAATCTGTGTCTATGCTAACACCTAACAGTGACAGGCGTGACAGCTCCCTGACTCAATCTATGATCACTCGTCTTCTCGTATCGTTTAGTGCGTTTTGAGTGTGTTTCCTGTTGTTTTTGTTATTATAACTCTCCAACCAGTGCTTTCTTTCTACAGACTTACGATCTTGCTTAACTTGTACGGATACGGATAAGTTTAGTATAAGTTTCATTGTCAGCTTGTTGCATAGCCTCACTTTTACTAAATCTCTTATAACTCTGTTCTCAGATTGCCAAAATCCGCAGAATTTTCTGAGATGGTTTGCTAATATATAAGCTCTAAATTGACATCTCTTTCACCTTTTTACACCCAGGCCCAAGAATGTATGAAAGTGTATCCGTCTCCTTTTAAGGGGACATTCTAACAATGATTTAAAAAGATGTTGCGTTAGTTTTGGACAAAAATTGACATTTAAAATATACGTATTTACCCAACATTAATTAATTCTGTGTGGTGTCGGCCTAAAGAATAGCACCAACCCAAATTCTTCCCGCGGGTGTCGTAAAAGGCGACTAAGGGCAGCAGTCGTACAATTCCGCAGTTTAGTGGAATTGTACGACTAAGCACTCCTTGCAGTACAATTCCACTAAACTGCGATCCCCAACCCGCATGCCCAGCGTGGGGATTATGGGCATTACCCCCCAATGATGTCACAACCTTGCGCTATGGCTATCATTAGGGGAGGGCTATGTCCAGCAGTGGACTAATATAGCCTGAAGAAGAAGAAGAATTAATTGCCACAAGACACAGTATCGATACAGCTAATTATTTTATTTTAAAAAATTATGTTTTCTTGTAGTTTTTTATTTTTAAATTGTTTTGTGTGTTTTTTTGTAGTCAATAAACTGTTCTTATTCTTTTCTCTTCTAATTCTTTAAATCACAGAAGCCGATGGTCGGCGCCGGCCAACTGAATGTATTTATGTATGTATGCACCCTATAAAGGTCTCACTGCAGGGCAAAGGCCTTCTCTCAGATGAAAGTATGGGCGTAATTACTACGCGTGCCCACCGCAGATTGACAATTTCGAGCGCTGTGGTGTTAGACACTCAGACACTCAGGTTTTCTTTTGATGTCTTCCTTCACAAAGTGGTATTGCTACTATAACTTCAAAAACGTACAAAATTTTGAAAACAAACCGCTCTGCTTTTTGTGTTACATTTTATAAATAACCATTTGTTTTTAGACAAAATACCTCAGTGTTATACCAACGAAGCTTATTGTGGCATAATGAAGGCGGAATCAATTCCCGGCGTAGGCTCGCTAACTAGCAATTACATTTTGCCTTTGTGAAAGGAGCGGCTAGGAAGATCTCGACGAACAAAAATATTGAATCGATCCTTGTTATTTTCTTGAATATTATAATATTGAAGCGCTCGCGGCCTAGTCGAACCGAGTGATTGCAATGAATCACTTGGGTTAAGCAACAACAGGCGCGCTCAGGTGCTGGATGGGTGAACATCCCGTGTTCACCCATCCAGCTAGTGGCATTGTTTTCGATCGCTTCCGTGCTTAGCAAAACGGCACGTTAAGCCGTTGATGCCGGCTGTCATGTATTGGCAGTCGCAAAGACATGTTAGAGGCCTTGAGGGCGCCTTAATAACTTCTGGCAGTAAGGCCCGCTACTCTCTTACAATCCTCCACCAACCCGCACTTAGCCCCCGTTGTGGAGTATGGCCTAACCTTCCTGCAATGTAGGAAGAGACTTGTGCCCCAGCAGTGGGGACATACAAAAGGCTGGTATCATCATAATACAATAAAACGGCACGGCGGTAGCCCAGTGGGTAGAACAATGGACTCAGAGCTAGAGACCCAGGTTCGTTTCTATTGCGTTTATTGGCAGTCGCAAAGACATGTTAGAGGCCTTGAGGGCGCCTTAATAACTTCTGGCAATAAGGCCCGCTACTCTCTTACAATCCTCCACCAACCCGCACTTAGCCCCCGTTGTGGAGTATGGCCTAACCTTCCTGCAATGTAGGAAGAGACTTGTGCCCCAGCAGTGGGGACATACAAAAGGCTGGTATCATCATAATACAATAAAACGGCACGGCGGTAGCCCAGTGGGTAGAACAATGGACTCAGAGCTAGAGACCCAGGTTCGTTTCTATTGCGTTTACGTAATTGGTATGCAGGTATCTAATAAATAATAGTGATTGGATCCATTTGATGTAGACCTACAAATCCTGAAGTGTATTGGCAGTTTTGATCAACAAAGCTAAGGTTAAATTCTTCGAAGGAGGTTGCATTCGTTCAGTCAGTATAACAATATAAAAATATGAAATACTTAAAAAAATTGCTCATACGTGTTCATGATAAACTCAACCTTGTGCACAATCACAATCAATGCACAAATTGTATAAAATATAAGAATTTGAAACTTTAGCTTATTGGAGGTTCTCAAAAACTATTGTTTTTGGTGTTGCCTTATAATAATATCAGTAACGCGTTGCGATACATGCTTATAATTAATAATATACTATACTATAATATAGTAGCTCATCATCATCAACCCAATATGTCCCCACCGAGGGTCTCGTCCCCGAGGAAGGTATAGGCCATACCCCACCACGGGGGCCAAATCCGGATTAGTGGAGGCTTGCAAGACTTGTGGCTGGTCTTACTGTGAGAAGTTTTCAAGCCGCCCTAAGGCCTCTGAGTTGGCTTAACGACTGTCATCTATCGACGGCAGCCGGCACCAATTGCTTAACGTGCCTTGCAAAGCACGGAAACGCTCGGAAAAATGCCACTAGCGTAGTCATAGACGGTTTACCCATCCATGCACTGAACGCGCCCTGTGTTGCTAAACCTTTGTGGTCGTTTAATATCACTCTGGTGGCTGGGGGTACGAACTTTAATCGCGCTACTAAAATAGGTCAGTCGACGTCTGCAGACAATTTCTCAGCGTATGGGACAGTAATACGCCCGTCGTACTAACATCACACTGGAAGTCACATTTGGAGCGCGAAAATGCAGACAAAGGCACATAAAAGAGGAGGCTCTGAGAGCAAACACCTAGCCAACAAAAGACCCCGTACAATGACTTAAGGCTTCTCTAAGCGAGCCGTCTAACTTGCCCCAACCTTCTTGTATGTTCCGACTTTTAATTGCAAACGGCGTATATTAGAGTGAATGCGCCATTCCGTTCTCATCCGCAACATGAGCGCTTCGAAAATTCCTTTCTAGTGTGATGGCGCGAGTCTTTGTCCTTTCTCGTATTCAGTATTCACAAAGTCTTTTTACTGTTGAAATTTCTAAAAACAGATTGTGTAACAACCCCTTAGTTGGCTAGGAGACATCCGCATCTCAATTTTTGCCTCTGTTTATGTTTTTTCTTTTCAGAGGTCAGCATTCCAACAGGACCCTAACAACGCCTACGATGGCTCTCTATCTCACTGTAAAGTACTTATCTTTTGGACCGAAAAGAAAAATGTTTTTTTTTGAATAGGTAAAATGTTGATCACCGAACATCACAATACTTTCTTAAAATGGTAACTATTTTGCCCTTGCCCTTAATTGGACAATTTATGTAGTAAATATTTTGCTCTTGGTGTTAATTGGACAATTTTTGTCGTAACTATTTTGATCTTGCCCTTAATTGACCATAATTCATATTTTACAATGCCCAGAACTAAAAATACCGTTTCTTAATTTTGCTATCCTGATTACGAAAAAAATATTTAGAAATGTTATTATTGCCTAATTTTAGAGAATATAAATAAAAACCAAAAATTGTGTGATGACGTCACACATACGGTGGAATGAGGAGGTACCGTTGCCTAATATTAAAAATGTTATGACAGATGTCATTTTCAATATCATTCAAATGTCATGTCGGAGTAATTCCTTTTCCTTTCCTTAATTCCAACGGTTTTTAAAAAGTCGGCAAGGGTGTTAGTATTATTAAGCCGTATGTGCGACGTCATTTGGCGTTTACGTCGTTTTAGAATAAGAAGAAATTCAAACAGAAAATTATGAATGAATATCATCGAATTTCCGGAATTAAAAAAATAGGGGTCGTTTTATTTCGTATCTAGTTTCTGTAATACTGTAATATACGTATGCTAAAAAATTGAAATGTTGTCAATTGGACAATTTTTATGGTGACTATTTTGTTATCCCTTTAAATTTAATTTTATCACTGAACGATGTGAATGACGTCCATTTTCCCATAACTGTATAATGTAGCACATCGACATTGATTTTGTAAGTAAGTAAATTATTTATTTGATACTCAAATCTTAGTATCTAATAAAACAAATTTAAGACACGGGTTAGATTTGGCACCAAATTGGTCACCGCTCAGCATCATGCCGTGGCCGGTAGCGACCACAACGCTGGTTTTCAGCGGTTACCATTTACGGCACAAACAAAGAAAAAGAAAATAAAATACACTAAAATACAAAGGCCGGGATAAAAAACACTTAGAGAATTGTTCACTTTAGAGATGAGTTATTTGAACACCGGATTGAATAATATTTTACCAAAAGAAATTAAAATACAAAATAATAAATATTAAAAAACAATTTAAGTAGCGCTCACTGGATATAATATTAAAATTCTTCTAAATAGTTACGTGCGTATGTGTGTGGTTGTTAAGTGTGTGAAGTATATATGAAAGGAGTTACAAGTTATTTTGTAAGTTAAGAAGATACTTTTTGCAGTTTGAAAGTGTGCACTGACTGGCTATTCCTAATTGGTGGACGGATGTTATTCCAGCACTTCGTGGCATTGTAGCGAAAACTGCCACGAAATGCAGCTGTGCTATGTCTTGGACAAACCAACCTTAGGAGTCCACGCTGTCGTGCCGAGAAGCTGAGCTTGGTGTATAGATACAACGGGTCTTACGTACGATACAACGGGTCTTGCAAGAAGCTGAGCTTGGTGTATAGATACAACGGGTCTTACGTACGATACAACGGGTCTTGCGAGAAGCTGAGCTTGGTGTATAGACACAACGGGTCTTGCGTTAGATACAACGGGTCTTGCGAGACGCTGAGCTTGGTGTATAGATACAATGGGTCTTACGTACGATACAACGGGTCTTGCGAGAAGCTGAGCTTGGTGTATAGATACAACTAGAGTTGGGTCGCGGGAATATACCCGAAAGGTATATTCCCGGATAAATACCCAAAACGGGTAAATACCCGGGTAAATACCCGAAATGGGTATTTATGAAATGAAATGAAATGAAAAGGTTTTATTCAAAGTAGCGCAGATACTGCGGCTTAATGAACGTTACAAGTTAAACTAGGTGTCCATTTCAAAATCTGGATCATTTTGGAGAAAAAATGGACAAAAAAACTCCAAACTTAGTCTTTTCAAATTCCTTAATTAACAGAATTTACACAGATACTACAAAACTCGTGAATTTTACATGCTTGAATTCCAGACATCATTGTCATCTAAATAATCCTTAATATTATAGTAGCTCTTTTGGCACAAAGTGTACTTTACACATTTTTTGAACCGCGCTTCAGTCAAACTTAATATATCTTCAGGGATTTTATTGTAGAAGCGTATACAATGCCCCATGAAGGATGTATTAACTTTTGCCAGCCTAAATCTTGGGATCAAAAGTTTATGTTTATTTCTAGTATTTACATTATGTTGGCTACCTGCAGTTTTAAAGTTGCTAATATTTTTCCTGACATACATAATATTTTCATAGATATACTGACTGGCAACTGTCAGGATGTTTGTTTCTTTAAAGAATTCTCTTAACGAGTCTCTACTGCCTAGCTTATAGATGAATCTGATCGCTCTTTTCTGCAAGACGAAGATGGTCTCAATGTCCGCTGCCCGTCCCCACAGTAGTATGCCGTAGGACATGATACTATGGAAGTAACTAAAATAAACGAGCCTGGCAGTTGCGACGTCAGTTAGTTCCCTAATTCTTTTAACAGCATATGCTGCAGAGCTAAGCCTATTTGCCAATTTTTCTATATGAGGACCCCATTGAAGCTTTGCATCAATTGTGATACCTAAAAATACAGTATCTTCGACAAGGTCTAGTTTGTCCCTTCCCAATATAACTTTGCTGTCAACTACTTTGACATTTGGTAGAGTGAACTTTATACATTTTGTCTTTTTTGAATTTAACAATAAGTTATTAGACGTAAACCAGTTTAGTACCTGAGAGAGAGCAGCATTAGTATTGTCAAGGTCATCTTCTTGTCTCTTAATTTTGAAAATAAGTGACGTGTCATCTGCAAATAGTACTATCTCTGACATATTTTGAACCATGAACGGCAAATCATTTACATATACGAGGAAGAGGAACGGCCCCAAAATCGATCCCTGTGGTACTCCTATCCTGACCTCTGACCCTGAAGATTTAGTTCTATTTATATCAGCTCTTTGAATTCTTCCTTCTAAATATGATGTCATAAGTTTTAGGCTATTCCCGTTTATACCATAGTGCTTTAATTTTAAAAGAAGTGTTTTATGGTCAACGCAATCAAATGCTTTTGACAAGTCACAGAATACGCCTATAGCATCCTTGCGATCTTCCCATGCACTAAATATATGTTTAACTAACATGACGCCGGCGTCCGTTGTAGAGCGCCCTTGCGTAAAGCCGAATTGCTGACCATGGAGAAGTTGATAGTCATTGAAGTGTGTAAGCAGTTGACCTTTATGTGGGTAAATACGTTTATTGGTGTTTTCGTTCGCTAAAATAGATTGCATTACCGTTAAATCCATTTTTACTCACGAGCCTCAGGATTATATTCAATATCTTTCATTCTTTTTTGACGAAGGAACGAAATAAGTATATCTCAAGAAAAAAACTTTTTTGTGATGGACTTATTTCATGACTTATTGAGAGATTGTTAAAGATTCTTACTTAGTAATTATCCGCCCGAGACTAAATAACCATAAAAACCAGTTTCTACTGAGTATTTAACGAAAACTGACAGTATATATTTTTTATTGGTTTTTTACAGTAAAATCTTTTAGTTAGGGTCTTATTTGATCGGTATTGATGAGATCTTTGTTTAAACTTGGGGAGCATGGTCTGATGATAGCGCTGGAAGGTGTGTATGGGATCTCCTCAACGGATAGCAGTAGACCATTTGAGTTTGTACTTATTCGATTAGTATTTATGAGATCTTTGTTAAAACTTGGTGACAAGTTCCCAAATTCTAGTGCCATCATCAGACCCTTCAGACACTGGATGTTCACAACGGATAGTAGGAAACTATTCGAGTTTCGCCTTATTTAATCTGTATTATTGAGATCTTTGGCAGAACTTTCTGATAAGATCTGATTACGGCAAAGTAATTAGTTAGTTAGATCTGGGAAAAAGGACGTGGTTACAGGATCTCCTCAACGGAGAACCTAGAATGATTCATATTCATTTATTTTATGATATTCATTTATTTGATTTCAATAAAATCAAATTAACAAAAAACATAACATAGGTACCGTAACATATTCACACACCCGTATCGCGTACGCAGAGATCAGCGTTTGCCACTTGCCATGATCCTGACAGATCTTTTTCGTTTTATCAACATTTTTTACTTAAAATCAAATTATGGAAATATTTTTGCAGTATTTCAAAAGTTAGTCTTAAACAATGGAGTCCTAGTAAAGAATAAATATTGAATTATATTTCAATTGGGTCAGAAAAAAATGTTACATTATCATTTGATTTCACTATAAACATGGCAACATTGACAAAGGATAAATAACAAAATTTATGTTTGATCAAATAAGTCATTAACTTATTTAGAGGCTAAAAATTCTACCCATGCCTAATAAACTGAGCTAATGGGCGACTCACCGGCATCAGTGAAATTTCGAACCTCTTTACACTGTTCTCTGTATTACGTACAGGCAGTGGCATCTGGCTGAAGTAATTTGCATCACTTGCAGCCCCGAGTACCTACCTACTGTGCAGTTAGGTGAGTCGCCCATTAGCTCACTTAGAAAGAGCGCTGGCAAGGATAGCCAGAAGTCACGGGTTCGAATCCCGGCATGAGTGGAATTTTTAGCCTGTAAATAGGTTTTTAAAATTGTCAAGAAAATAACTTTTTTGTGATGGACTTATTTCATGAATCATTGAGAGATTCTTAAAGATTCTTACTTAGTTATTATTCGCCTGTTGCATTTCGTACTATAATTATAGTATTTGTACTATAATTTGATATCGCGTACTATATACTATCCTTTGTATAGGATAGTATACCTAAATACTATAATTTTGACCGAACTCTATATAAGACGTTACGACTTAAGAGATTAATTTTTGAACGCATTTTTTTTGACCTTGACCTTGACGATTTTCAACGCGCTGGGAATCCCTGAGTTTCGGTGTTGCCATACTTAATTCTCACGTGATTTATGTTATCTTGACACTGATAGCAGGATGGCGAATACATTATTACATAGGTGGGAGAGAAACAGCAAAACAAATTGATAAAATGATCCCGTCTGATCGTACTCTATGAATAGATCTATATAAATTTCTCTTTCTTCCGCATTCAGATTCTGCATTCAGATTCAGAATTTAAGATTGTTGTTGTGAGTTGTTGTTCTGTGTGAATGAGATAAGGCGTAAAACCATTTAAAGCAGGCCGCGTACTGTAAGAAGAATCCGTCTGAAGTTAGGCACAGAACCTGCGCAGTACACAATTATTCTCTTTGGCGGCAAAGGGCTAACATCAGACGGATTCTTTTTACAATACGCGACCATCATTTTCAGAACTTTTCATGTTGTGCTGTGTTTTCAAATTGAGACTAATCGTGATTCGAAATATGAGTGGAAGTGATAGTAGTAGTGAAGAGAATTTGGACGTTTCTACACCAAAAAAGAAACGGTTATCCAGAGGAGATTTAAAAAGTAAAGAAAAGCATAGGCAACAGAAATACAGAACCGAATGGGAGAACGAATAAAAATTTTCTGAATGGCTCACTCGTGAACCTCAGGATAATTTCAAAGCAAGATGTAAGGCATGTAATTCTTCTATGATTGCCGAAAGGCACGTTCTGACGAAGCATTGTAAAGGCCAAAAACATTTAAAAAATATTTCTGTGATTCGAGCTTCGAAACCTGTCACATCATTCTTTTCGAATAGTTCTAGTTCATCTAGTTCTCAGCAAAATAGCACTGTGAAAAATGCAAGAATTGCAGAAATTAAATTTGGTTGCGTTCTTTGCGAAACATAACATAGCTTATTATGCCTCCGATCACCTGATAAAACTACTGAAAGAAAGTTTTCCTGATTCAAAAATTTTAAAAGAAAACTTTATGAATCGAAACAAAACTCCAAAAATAATATATAAAGGCATTGCCCCCACTCACAAGGAAAATGTAGCGGATATATTAAAATCATCAAAATCTAGTATAATGACCGAAGAATCAACAGACATATCCACTAAAAAAGCGTCATGCGTGGTAGTGAGGTATTTCAACAAAAACACCGACTGAATCGAAAGCAAATTTTGGAATCTACATGCAATTTTTAGCTCCGACGACCCTGCTGCGGCAAATGAAGGAGCAACAGCCAACAACATTTATACAAAATTGAAAAAATCTTTTACTGAACACGGAATACACTAGAAAATGTTGTAGGCTTTGGTTCTGATGGGTGTAACGTGATGATGGGGTAAGAAAATTCAGTGGCAAGCAGATTTAGAGAAGAATGCCCCGGAATTGTTATACTAAAGTGCACGTGTCACTCAGCTCACCTTTGTGCTAGTGCAGCATGTCAAATGCTGCCGAGTAGATGTGAAGATCTGGCACGGAATATATTCCGTTTTTTGAACCGTTCCGTTCCGTTCAAAGCTTTTGGCACAGTTGCAACAATTTCAAACGTTTTTAGACTTGAAACCACTGAAAATGCTACACCCTTCGCAGACAAGATGGTTGTCGCTTCAGCAAGTTGTGACACGGATCTTAACCAACTGGGATGCTTTGAAGCTATTCTTCACGGATATGGTATTATCCGAGCGATTGCAATCAAGGCAGATTACACACGATTTGCTAAGAGATCCGAATATGAAGTTGTATTTCGAATTTCTGGCCTGGGTCCTTCCAAAATTCACAACTTTCAACTTATATTTCCAGTCTGCAGAAGAAGTAGTAACGGATTTGAACGCAAAAGTGAAGGAAATGTACAAAGAATTCCTTTTGTGTTTCATGGATCGAACGCACGTGAATCAAACTGAACTGAGTGCAATTAATCCTGCTGACAAAATTAAGTAGCGTCAAAAATTAATACCACCGAAATAAAGGTAGACATGAACAAGCGGAAGGAATTTCTCGTCAGACGTAAGAACTTCCTCACTGAAGCAGCTACGCAAATTAAAAAGAGATGGGATATTGACGACGAAGCATTGATACAAATTTCTTTGTTAAGTCCCAAAAGCTCTCTGAGCAAACCGTGCGAGAGCAAAATCCTATGATCCTGTCAATTGCTGCAGCTTTTTCGAGAGTGATAGATATCACTGATATGAATGCTTTGCAAAGGCTCGATGACCAGTGGCGCACACTTCCATTGGCTCAGTTTGAAGAAGATATTAAGGAGGAAAGAAAAGTTGATGAGTTTTTGGCCAAACTTGCGAGATGTTGCGATGTGACAGAGCACAAACCCTTTGAACAGCTGGCAAAATTTGCTCTAGATTGCCTTGTTCTCCCACATGCAAACGCAGATTGCGAGAGGATTTTTAGCAAAGTGAATCTGACAAAGACAAAAACACGTAATAAACTGGCAACTCAGTCGATTGATGCATTGTTGCTCACATGTGATGCTATTAAAGAAAGCAAATCTGAAAATTGCATTGGATTCGAACCAACCGACACTATGATTCGTCGAATCAATATGAAAGACGATGTTGCCATCGAAGAAATAGTCGATGTTGAAGTAATCCTGCCATGAAAACTGTGTGAGATTGTTAAATAGTTGTTTGTATTTTTAAATAAAGCTTATTAAAAGTTGTACTATAATTTTCCTCAAATACTATCTTTTTAATTTCCATAGACTATAATTTTTAGACAGCCCGAATGCAACAGCGGAGAGTAAATAACCATAAATACCAGTTTCTATTGAGTATTTGTTCAATATCATTGCCGTTGAATGTTTCCATATAATGAGCTTTAATGTTGTAAAATACAACGGGGAGCTTGCATAAAAAAAATCATTTAAGAGTGGCATTAGGTACAATTTATTTTAAAGCAGTAAATATACTTCAATCATAAATTAATAATTTCAAATAATTTCTTGTATATTGAACCATAAGGTAATGATTATTCTATTTTTAATTTTAATACACTAACCCGTGCTAAGGACAATTTTGAAAACCTATTTAGAGGCTAAAAATTCCACCCATGCGGGCATTCGAACCCGCGACCTCTGGCTATCCGTGCTAGCGCTCTTTCCAACTGAGCTAATGGGCGACTCACCGGCATCAGTGAAATTTCGAACCTCTTTACACTATTCTCTGTATTACGTACAGGCAGCGACATCTGGCTGAAGTAATTTGCATCACTTGCAGCCCCGAGTACCTACTTTGTTCTCCGGTTTATTCTAGGTTCTCCGTTGAGGAGATCCTGTAACCACGTTCTTTTTCCCAGATCTAACTAACTAATCACCTTACTTTGCCGTAATCAGATCTTATCAAAGATCTCAATAATACAGAATAAATAAGGCGAAACTCGAATAGTTTCCTACTATCCGTTGTGAAGATCCAGTGTCTGAAGGGTCTGATGATGGCACTAGAATTTGGGAACTTGTCACCAAGTTTCAACAAAGATCTCATAAATACTAATCGAATAAGTACAAACTCAAATGGTCTACTGCTATCCGTTGAGGAGATCCCATACACACCTTCCAGCGCTATCATCAGACCATGCTCCCCAAGTTTAAACAAAGATCACATCAATACCGATCAAATAAGACCCTAACTAAAAGATTTTACTGTAAAAAACCAATTAAAAATATTTACTGTCAGTTTTCGTTAAATACTCAGTAGAAACTGGTATTTATGGTTATTTAGTCTCGGGCGGATAATTACTAAGTAAGAATCTTTAACAATCTCTCAATAATTCATGAAATAAGTCCATCACAAAAAAGTTTTTCTCTTGAGATATACTTATTTCGTTCTTTCGTCAAAAAAGAATGAAAGATATTGAATATAGTCCTGAGGCTCGCGAGTAAAAATGGATTTAACGGTAATGCAATCTATTTTAGCGAACGAAAACACCAATAAACGTATTTACCCTCATAAATACCCGTCGGGTAGATTCAATGGGAATATTCCCGCGAATCTACCCATTTCGGGTAAATACCCGGGTAGAATCACAACTCTAGATACAACGGGTCTTACGTACGATACAACGGGTCTTGCGAGAAGCTGAGCTTGGTGTATAGATACAACGGGTCTTGCGTTAGATACAACGGGTCTTGCGAGACGCTGAGCTTGGTGTATAGATACAACGGGTTTTGCAAAATGTCACACGTGAAAATAAGTTATTGTCGTTCTTTCATAAAATTTGTAAGAAAAAAATTAATTGAAAAGAGAGCAAGACATCATAATTCTTACCCAATCAGGTTGAGATTATAATCCACCCATGCCGGGACTCGAACCTTGGGAGAGCGCTGGCACGGTTAGCCAGAGGTCGCGGGTTCGAGTCCCGGTATAGGTGGAATTTTTTAGCATCTTAATAGGTTTTAAAATTGTCCTTAGCACGGGTTAGTGCTACAAAAAGAATATAATAATTATGAAATTTTACAATATCAATGGGCTATGTGCAGCAGTGGACTAGTATAGCCTGACGACGACGACGGCGACGACAATATCAACGACGAAATATCAAAAACTGACATAATTTTAGTATACAGTATTTCTTAATGATTCGCGATACTTATATATAGTTATATATTAAACGGGTCTAATCGCGATTATTTATTAGGTAAAACGTAATTACCGGTGCGTGCTGAAAACACAATTTCGCTAAATACTCGTACAAAACATTTTGCTGTCACGGATTCCTCGGTTGCGTCCGGCTTGCACTTAGCCGTTTATTCCAACCCTTGTAAAACTATTGCAGGTACGTAGTTAGTTAGACGTGGGATTTCCGCACTTAGCCTCATAGTTGAGCCATTGTACGTAGCAAGCGCTGAGGTACGCTAACACCTTAGACACTAGGGTTTCCTTACGATGTTTTTCTTCACCGTCAACGAGTAGTATTGCTACTATAATTTCACAAACGTACACAACTTAGAAAACTAAGTCATTGGTTCATGCCGGAGTTCGAACCGACGACCTCCCGATTGAGAAGCCGGCGTTCTACACCGCTCCGCTACCACCGCTCTGAAGGTACGTAATGCCAACGTTGTGTGAAAAGAAGCAGGTATGAGAGGCGTCGCTCGGTGCATAATAAATTCCCGTCGTTAACGGAGTCGTGGTACAGGCTCCGATTCTCAATGCACATAATAAGTAGGAAAAACCTCGGAGTCTCAAAGCCATTTAATTTTGGCGACATCGTTCATTTCTTAAAGTGAACAAGCAGTTTATTTTACTTAGGTACATAAACGAAGCGGTGGTAGCTCAGTGGGTAGAACCATGGACTGGCAAGCGAGAGGTTCCAGGTTCGATCCCGAGTGCGGGCATGTACCAATGACTTTGTTTAATTTCAAAGTTACGTACATTTGCGAATTTGTAGTCGCAATACCACACGCTAACGGTTGGCTCCGCACGTATTGACTAGTCTTTCCTGTGGGCTAGGCCGACTAAGCTGTCAGGATGGTATAGGTACTGGGCAAGCCTACACCATCTATAAAACCATGTCCCAGGCACTACAGCGTCGGAGTGGTCCCTTCACCCATCTAGTGTGAGTGAAGATACCACTGGACGCTGTATAAATCATCTTATTAAGTAGATGCAAAAAAAAGGCCAATATTATTATTACATAAAACTCTCCGCCGGTCTCTGAATTGAAAGTTTCACTGAGCGAATACAACCAGGGCTGCCTTTTGTTCTAAATTTAAATAAATTTTCCTATATTGCGTGTGTTCGTTTATGGCTTCAAATTTAGAACAAACGGCAGGGTTGCGGATAGCATATCCGGAACTTTATCTGCAGATTCTGAAACAGACCCTTAGAGTCGTATACAAATTATTTGCTAATGAAGTGAGAATTGGCTTCCAGGTCGTCAGAACATCTGGTGTAGGGCCTGCCCACACTGCGTCTTCAGGTCCATGGTGTCCAGGTCAGAACTATTTCGCCCCCACGGCCATGACGGTTAGGTAACATACATTTTTATTTCTCTATACATAGATTTTTGGATCTTTCTACATTGCTAAGGCTTCCTCCGTATTATATCCATACTACATATGACCCTGTCAAACTTTGACTGTATTCAAAATATGGCAGGGCCATTTGTAGTGTGGGTTTAATTATCCAACTGCGCACTGGCTGCGGTAATTATTTCACTGCGAATAGTATTCAACTCATAATACCGGCACTTAATCTAATTCGTTACAGCATTCGGTAGAATAGAGGTGAGCCAAGTCATGAGTTTCAGGCAAGCCTGCCTGAAAACACAAGTGTAATGCGTCTTTTCAGTGAAAACTTTAGTTACATTTGGAATATTATGAAGAACAGAATTTATTATTATTATTATTTGTAATTCAGGCAGGCAGTTATAGAACTAGTGAAGCCTGTATCCAGATGTACATTTGTGTTTAACTCCTTGTCAGTTTTGTTTCCTTTAGATATTTATCCAGTTTGTTTTTAAACACGTTAATGCTTGTGGCTGTCACTATTTCTTCAGGGAGTTTGTTCCATTCTTTAACTACTCTATTGGAGAGAAAGTTCTTGTGTGGGTTATTATTTGATGAGGTCGTTTGTAGTTTAACTGTCATCTGTGTCCCACAAACTTACCAAATCAGGTAAGTTAATTCACGTTATGGGACCGAGAGTGTACACTCTCGGTCCCATAACGTGAATTAACTTTTTTGATGGCTGGCTTAATTAGCTGTTCTGATTATTTAAGATAATTATACTTACATAAAATATGTATGTATAAGAACCTGTGAGTGAGCGCTATACTAATAGTCATTCCACAATTAAACAAGTGTATTGAATGTCAGTTGTACATGTTGCGTTATAATTATTGTGTTATTTTGAATTGTAGTATTGAATCCGAATTATTGATAAAATGACGTGTAAATTATAATTCCGAATAAAGATGTCTATAGCCTATTGAAGGTCTTAAAAACCTATTTAGAGGCTAAAAATTCCACCCATGCCGGGACTCGAACCCGCGACCCCCGGCCATTCGTGCCAGCGCTCTTTCCAACTGAGCTAATGGGCGACTCACCGGCATCAGTGAAATTTCAAACCTCTTTATTCTCTGTATTACGTACCTACAGGCAGCGTTTACTCACGTTTTACCTAATAAATAATCGCGATTACACCCGTATATCGTTACTTGTTAGTAACGATAATACAGGCAGCGACATCTGGCTGAAGTCGATCCTTAGCACGGGTTAGTGCATTAAAAATAAAAATAGTATAACTATTGAAAGTCCATAAGGCCTTGAATTTTTCTCGTATACATCTCTGTGCGGCGGAAGCGGAATGTTTATTTAGCTCTGAGGCGTATGAAGATTGAGCCCCATAATAAGCGTGACGACAGTACCAAATAATCAAAGATTAAACGATAGTAGGGGACGTACGTATTAAAAGGATTTAAAAAACTGATTTAGTTTTATAAAAAAAGAGATTACTAATATTTTCAATAAAATAAAAGATTATAACACTGCTTCCAGCCACTTTGACTGAAACACCCATCACACCGCGTGACGTCATGCTTAGGTTAACATTGGTAAACTTCACCCGTGCTTTGTTTTGACTACTAGTGATTACGATGTTTGTTTACCTGAGCGTGACGTCATATTCGACGCGATTTCAGTGCGAGCTGTTTTCCCAGAGATTTAAAATAATTTTAGAAAAATGGCTTTATGGTGTTTTTTAATTATTATTATAAATAGCTTTTCGTTAAACTTTAGTCTATTAATGAAATATAGAGTGTAAGTAACACATTATGGAAGAGGATTTAAAAATCTTTGGTAATCGGACTTGATACCGCTAGGCCAACAAAGCAGTCTGTTGCAAGGCAAATCGTTTATTATTAATCACAAGTTAACCTTAAGAAAGTTAAGCTTTTACTAGACTAAAAACCTATTTAGAGGCTAAAAATTCCACCCCTGCCGGGATTCAAACCCGCGACCTCTGGCTATCCATGCCAGCGCTCTTTCCAACTGAGCTAATGGGCGACTCATAGACATCAGTGAAATTTCGAACCTCTTTACAATATTCTCTGTATTACGTACACGTTACGTGTTACAAGATTGTTTTTCCATCAACCTATAGTCGCCCATTTCTGTAAATAGCCAGTAATTAAGAAAAGGCGGTGGTAGGACAAGTGGTTAGATCAGTAGCTTTGCAATCGTAAGGCTCTAGAATAACATTACATACTCTGTTTCTGGGTTAACGCGTACAAACAATAAGGGTCCTTGAACAATCCACTGCCTTAAATTGCGTAGAAATATCCGATATCTTTATATCAGAGCTCTTGAGCCCATTTAAAAAACAATCTCTGGTTTATGTACATATTCTTCCAATATACTTCATGTACACCTACCTACTTACTCTCTTTCAGTTCTGTCCATCACAAGGTTGTCTGGAAGAGATCGTTTTCAGCGATAAGACCACTAATTGTATACGGCAATACTTAGATTATGTAAGGCTTTTAATGTATTTTGTTTTCTGGTGTGTACAATAAAGAGTTCTAATCTAATCTACTGCAGCGTCTGAGTTTTCCCTTCACACATATATTATAATTTATAAGCGAAGGTGCGACTGGACGTTGTAGGTATAAATCATCTCATTACGTAGATGCAAATGCTAAAGTTATATCAGTGATCGATCAGATTAGACTGTCAAACAAAAATCTTGTTATTTGTGTCAGAAGAACTTTGCGGTGGTCGTTAATTTTCTGATTGTGTTTCCTGCAATCGAAGATCTAATCGATATCAACTCTTTATGTCCCCACTGCTGGGGCACGGGCACCTTTCTGTATCGCAGAAAGGTAAGGCCATAATCCCCTGCGGGGGACAAGTCCGGGTTGGTGGAGTATTGTAAGACGATGATTGGCGGGCCTTAGAGTCTGAGGTTATCAAGCCGCTCTAAGGCCACAAACATGGCTCAACGACTGCCAGTACATGACAGCCGGCACCAACAGCTTAAAATGCCTTGCGAAGCACTTGGAAGCGCTCCTACAAAAATGCCACTAGCGGTAGTCACGGGATAGTCACCCATCCAGTACTTAGCCGCGCCTGTTGTTGCTTAACCCAAGTGATTGATACCTACACTTAGTTCCATTAGGCTCCAAGCGCTTCAAAATAAATTGATCGGGGACTTAATCATAGACTATGAAAAATTTATTGCCTCATCGTTGCAGCAACAAAAGCGTTTTTTTACCACCAATAATTAATGAATCTGTGTGAATGCATTGAGCAGCTTTTAGCGAGCACTTTTTATAAATCATAAAGTTATAAAGAGCCTGTGAGAGGGTAATTAAAAATCTATAATATAAAAATGAATCGCTGAATGTGTTGGTAAGCGCAAATCTCGAGAGCAGCTGAACCGATTTCGCTAATTTTTTTTTAGAATATTCCTTAAAGTACGAGGATGGTTCTTACGGAGAGAAATAAAAAATTAATGAATCGACTGTTAGGCGGTAAGAAGTTCGATGGGTCACCTAGTCTAATATACAACAATTTCGTGACAGTGTTTGTTAACAAACTGCCCGGAAACGTGTTCACCGATTTTTAAGAATTTTTTTGTGTATATTTATGAGGTCTGAGAATAGATTGTAGATTAATTAATTCGATGTTCGATATCAACCGTTGATGTCCCGACTTCTGGGGCACAGGTCTCTTCCTGCATCGCAGGAAGGTTAGGCCGTACTCCACCACGGGGGCCGATTCCGGGTTGGTGGAGGATTGTAAGACAGAGGCGAGCCTCACTGTCAGAAATTATCAAGCCGCCCATAAGGCCTCTGACATGGCTTAGCGACTGCCATTACATGACAGCCGGCACTAATGGTTTAGCGTGCCTTGCGAAGCACGGAAGCGCTCGGCAAAAATGCCACTAGCGGAAGTCACGGGACGGTCACCCATCCTACACCTGACCGCACCTGTTGTTGCGTAACTCAAGTGATTGATTCCAATCACTCGGTTCGGCTTCACATATTGCTAATAAATAAATTTAATGGCCTTTTTTGCATCTACTTAATGAGATGATTTATACAGCGTCCAGTGGCATCTTCACTCACACTAGATGGGTGAAGGGACCACTCCGACGCTGTAGTGCCTGGGACATGGTTTTATAGATGGTGTCGGCTTGCCCAGCACCTATACCATCCTGACAGCTTAGTCGGCTTAGCCCACAGAAAAGACTAGTCAATACGTGCGGAGCCAACCAAGCCGCGGTGAAAGAAAACATAGTGAGGAAACCCGCTAATTAATAGGTATGGCAAAATAACGTTAGCGGGGTCAACCATTTTTTCTTATAAATGAGACGGGCAAAGGCTCACGGTTTCTGTCCCTGAGCGTCTTTGAGAGAGGCGTCACCCATTTTTATGTCAATAAAAAGGTTAAGCAAAGGCATTGTAGATGATTTTAAAAACGTTTTCCTACCTTTCACTGTTACATTATTTCATCGTATTATTATTATTATTAATACGTGCAATAAGCATGAGATTGGGAATGGAATTTTCTGTACCTAGTTCAAACGGTAAGATTATTTGTTTGTATTAGATTATTGGTTATGAGTATAACTGTTTTTAACACTGAGAAATATGGATAAATAAAATATTTTTTTTTGTAACCTGCCGCTGATATGTAAATCTGACTTTTAAATGCCTTCGCTAGAAGTAATCTTGAATATGCTCTTACTATCTAAAATTTAAATTATAATGGGCAGTCAACAAGGATTGAAAGATATTATAAAAATTTCTTGCATACAAAGACAATTAATTCCCTTCCTTATCGAAGCTCTTATCTTATCCGTTTGAATCTCTTCAATCTGCCATCTTTGAAGTGTTCGAACTTTTCTGTAAGTTCGCAGAAAAGAAATACCTTTTTGTGCTCTTCAAAACAGTGAATAAACATGCTTGACTTTCTAGAACAAATAAGGTCTCTATTCCGAGACCTAACACTAGGCTATAAAATCGCAATCTTTTCCACACGTTTGGCTTCTCCGACCATGGTAAATTATTCACCAATAACAAGGATGATAAAACCATTGAATTAATTCAATGATAAAACTTATCAATACAACTACTAATATAGAGGACGATTTGGACGTCCATTGTGGTAGTTTTACTAGTTTCAAATATAACGCAAAATAATCTAAAATTCCCCAAGTGGTAGAATTTTATTGTCCGGTTTGTTTAGTTCAAAAGTTTATCTTTTTTTGCAACTTTTATTTATCTCCATCATCTAAGTTTTTGAATGCTGTGGCAACCTGTAACTGAATTTTACCCTTGTTTGAATCATTTTCATAAAAGTCCCAATGAAGTATTTGTTGGTCGCCTTAAATAAAAAACAAATATGTATACAAGGACAGTCTTATCTATAAAAACACTCCTCCAATACTTAAATAGTCTGCAATGTTGATAAGCGTTAAAAAGTATTAACTATAAAACACCATTCCTTAAAACTCTGGAAGTGTTTTAGATTAATCGGATTTTTATAAATAAGACCAAAAAACTGTACTACAGCCGCATAAAACGGCATTTAAGTAGTGTTTTAGATGAATAATAAATTTGTAACACCAGAACGTCTGCAGCAGCCTCGAAACATTGCGTCGGAGGAACAATGACTTCGATGAAATTAATACGAGCGTAAGTGTAAGCTGTTATAAAACATACTTTTTGATTCAAGGTTATTTTTAAAATGCGCCGTTCCTGAAACAAGTCGATTAGCGTTCGCCATATTTTACAATAACCACTTTATTCGTACTTTTGAATTTGTTTAATCAATTTCAATTTATTTTTTTACAAAGAGTTATATGGAAAACGGATCCAATCGCGATTATTTATTAGGTATTCGCGATTAGAGCCGTTTAATAATTACTTGAGTATGTATGAGCATCGCGAGTGGTTAATACTGCAAAAACGCGGTATTTTCATAATCCAATAAAATATTTGTTCATTAAAAAAACAAATGCTTACTATTAACTATGAAACTTAAGTTATTAATTTCACAATTAATAGATTACTGGCTGTGCCCCGCAGTGATATCCGCGGTTTATTAGGGAAAATAATTGTTTTTCTCATGGGAAAAATACGAGTATTTTCGCGCTGTGAAACGTAGCCCATGTGTTAATGCATGGTGTCAGCTAACTCCATACCAAATTATATTAACGGGGAGTCCAGCCGCTTAGACGTCAAGATGTATAAACATACACTCTCAAAACTTTATGATATATAATAGTGAGATGTGGATAAAATGCTAACAAAGAAACTCAACAATAGTATTTAAAAAAAAATTAAAAATATATATAATAATAATAATATTTAAGTTTTCAACTTAAAATACATTTGTCCTCTAAATACCAAAATTTGAATATTAATCTTCTGTACATAGAATAATAATGCTTAAAATCATAATAATATTATGTGCTATGTACATAGAATGTACATTATTCTGTGAAGGACAACTCTTCACTGAAAATTGCGACATTGTAATTAACATTATAAAAATCCTGATATTATTTCCAAAAATATACATCTGAGTGGAAACTCATCGAATAAAAGTGATAGTAAAATATAATTTTTCATTGTAATTCATTTAAGAACGCTGTGTCCCTAGTTATAGAATAAACACCCTTAGACTTACATGTTTAACAAAATTTATTTCTCTGAATAGTATACATAATTATGTATTTAACGCGAATATTGTAACTATGCAAATTTTTCTTATAGCATTAAGTCCGCCACATTGCCATTGTATTTTTTTTAATTATGTGCAATAAACGTATTAATAATAATTATAATAATAATAAATATCTTAAGTATAAATGTCGTGAGTCTTTAAAAAATAACTTTGATTAATAAATAATGATCATGAAAAAAGCATTAAAAACAGCTCCATCTTAGCTTAAACTTATTTCCCTTGCTAAGCGGAACATATAATCCTCAAAGTATATGTACGAACTAGAGAAAGTATTTTCTTACCTCTCAAATCTTCCCTTTGAAGATTTTTCTCTGAAACAAAATGTAATTTTAAATTACTGAATCGAAATTAAACGGGAGCTTTCTCAGTGCTTTTCTTTTTAATTTATATTTTTGAAAAGGGAACTTTCAAAAAAAATATTTACCTGCGTAGGTACGTAAAATCTCTTACTTGGTTACACTATTTTTATTTTTAATGCACTAACCCGTGCTAAGGAACAAATTTAAAAACCTATTTTAGAGGCTAAAAATTTCACCCATGCCGGGATTCGAACCCGCAACCTCTGGCTATCTTACTTGGTTTCAAAGTATTTAATTAATAATTACCATGAAATTATTATAATAGATGATTATGTATGGATGTCCATATCTAACCACAGTTTTCTAAAGTGAATTTGACCGTAGTAGCTTAGTGTAGGCATACCTTTTGTCACTAAAACTTGTGTATTTTCGAAAACTTATAGCACGCTTTATGATAATAATGATCGATGATATTAATCCTAGTATGGCCCCACTGCTGGGGCACTGGTCTCTTCCTGCATCGCAGGCAGGTTAGTAGGCCATACTCCACCACGGGGCCAAGTCCGGGTTGGTGGAGGATTGTAAGACAGTGGCGGGCCTTACCTACTGTCAGAAGTTATCAAGCCGCCCATAAGGCCTCTGACATGGCTTGACGACTGCCACTACATGACAACCGGCACCAACGGCTTAACGTGCTTAACGAAGCACGGAAGCGCTCGGAAAAAATGCCACCAGCGGTAGTTCCGGGATGGTCACCCATCCAGCACCTGAACGCGCCTGTCGTTGCTTAACCTGAGGGATTGATTTCAATCACTAGGTTCCAATAGGCCGCGAGCGCTTTATTATTATGATATTCAAGAAAATAACAGGATCGGTCCGTCAAGATCTTCCTTTGTTCGTCAAGATCTTCCTTGCCACTGCCATGATCATGATGTTATAACAATGATTTTGCATTGTATCTGATTCGTAAAATTATTATTATAAAGCAAGTATATATGTCTCGTTCTTGATTGAAGAATATGAAAAGCAAGAGTTACTTGAGTACCTATTTACTTAATTAAATTCTGATTTCAGTCGGACATTTTCCTACGTTACGCACATCTGTGTACTTAAAGTAGCATTACTGCTCACAAACTATGAAGGATTAAACGGAGCTGATCAAGGGTCGTTAAAAGGACATAGTAAGGACTCTCTCTCTCTCGCTGAGAGAAGGACTTGCCCAACAGTGGCACAAATAAGCTTTATTATGATAAATAATTCAATATTACCGAAGGTCTAGGTACCTGTTGCAGTAAACCTAAACTTAATCCACGAAATAATTTAGTAATAATTTAGGTACTTACGAGAAACACTGGAAACGAAAAAGTCAATTAGTCGAACACGCGAGCTTTCATGTCACCTCATAACAAGCCACAGACACTTTTAATTAAACAACAAACCAACATTCATTCACACCGCCCAATTTAACGCAAACACCTCGTAAAAGTTAATTTAACGTTACTTGGAATAATTAAGATAATCCTCAAATATTCTTAACTTCCCTAATACATAATCTTTGCACACAACTTTGCGAAAAGTTTCTTTGCAACTTTAATATATTCTCCCACCAAGGTTTTTTCTAACTTTTTTCCACTTAAAAACACTGGCCGCTGAAAAGGAAGATTTAATTTTTAAACTAGAAATTTAAAAATAAATCGTTCTTTTTATGAAAAATAATGATCCGCGAGTCCGCGCCTACCGCCCTGCGAAGCGCGGGAATGCCAGGCTCGTGTGCACGTCTCGATGCCTGAATCGGACTGGCATACCGCCTGCCGCCCATTCAGGATCGACGCAACACTTCCGAACTCACAAAACTTTCGCATTCGCCTAACGAAATTTACAACGTGCCCGCACCGAAAACGTTCCAATAATACTTAGTTTCGGTTATTCTGTAATTCACTTTGTTTTTTTTGTAGTTGTTTTACTATTTTTCGACTAGATTTTCTAGTTAGCTAGTCCAGCATTAACCGGAGTAATTAATTAAGCAAAGAATCACGCAGTAACCTTTGATATTTGATGGTTATACTTATTTATTTCAACGGAACTTTATAACTATAATACCTACCCATGAACAGAGGTAGTGGTTTGACTAATTTAGTACCTACTGAATTGCTTTTGCCATCAAGATAAAACATGAAGATTTGTAACCTTCATGTGGTGACGTCATTATTAAAAAGAAAGAAAGACGCCATCTTGCCTTGCAGTTTTTGTTTGGATGACGTGGTTGTTCTTTAGCGTAATAATTTCTGCATTAACAGGTTCCCTGTCCTCATACAAAACATGTTCTTGTTCCGAAATATCCAGCGCTTTTTCGTCAATTTGAATTGTCTCAGGAAAATATCTATACAGTCCATTTACTCTTACTTGTCCAATTTAGTAAACAAGATTCTACCCGTAAACTGTATGCTTAGTATGAGTTTTGATAGTTTATCGTTTCGATGAAACTGGCAGTTTACTTCCATACATTTACCATCAGCGCCTCTAGCGGTAACTATTATAAACTAAAATTGGTAGTATGAGTTTTTTCGTCTTAAACTGTTGGAGTTCGAACGGAATTTTTCGAGTGTCAACTCGATGATCCATACAATTCGGCAGTATGAGTTACGAGTTTGACAGTTGACGCATAGAAAAAGTTAACGAAAAGTGTCAAACTAGAAAAAGCGCGGGAACCTTGGATGAGTAAAGGCGGCGAAATTTGAACAATTTTCAATAAATTGATAACTTTTATATTTCTCTGTAAATACAAAGTGAATTGTACATATAGTTGGTAGACAAGTTTGTACATATTGTAATTAGAAGATGGGGGCGGGAAAGAAGCGGAAAAAAACTGATCCCCCTGACGAGCGATCATCACCAGCTATGGACACTTCGGACTCGGATGATGACTCCTCCAGGAAGTACAATGTTTTTAAGGTTCCAGGGTACTCTAGGAGGTATCCTGAAAACAGTAAAAAATCGGAATACATAGTGTTCGTGTCACACGAAAATGAAAAACCGTTTTCCGACAAAGACAGGCTAGCTCTCTCCCATGCCATACGCAAATTCTGCGTCACTGGCATTCTACATCTGAAGTCAGTAAATAAATTCAAGATTGGCATTACGTTCGATTTGTCAAACAATGCAAATGTGTTTATGCAGAATAAAAAATTACTCGACGAACTAGACCTGAAGGCCACTATACCGGCTAGCGACACTGAAGCGACTGGGGTTCTTACCTCAGTCCCTACTGACCTTTCCAACAAACAAATCTTCTCGTTGATTGGCAGCTCTCGAAATGTAATTCAAGTGAGACGTTTCATGCGTCGGGTGCGGAGTGACGACGGCGACGTGTCACATCTTCCCACTCAGACAGTCGCGGTAACTTTTGCATCCACTGAATTGCCTCAGTACGTCTATCTCGATTCTTGGAGACACGAGGTAAGCGCTTATATACCACCAGTAAAGCAATGTCTTCAGTGCATGAAGTTTGGCCACATTGCCAAATACTGCCGAAATTCGGTTGTGTGCTCGATCTGCACAGAAAATCACCATTTTAAAACATGTAAAGAGGATCCTAAAAACGCGAAATGCTGCAACTGCGGAGGCAATCACATAGCTATCTCTAACACATGTCCACAAAAAAAATTGAAAATAGAGGAAAACAAAACATCGAAACACAAATTCAAAATTTAACGAAATCAGATTTTTTCATGAACATACTCATTCAAGCAATTACAAAAATAGTTACAAATCAGAAAAACACCCCAATCAACTCTACATCAATATAAGAAATCTTAGCACAAACTGTAAGAAATACCACTTCTTCTAACAATGGATCAACTTAATATTATGCAGTGGAACTCCCAGAGTATTATTAGCAATAAATTTCTATTAACACAATTTCTTTATGAAAACGATATACATGTAGCAATAATATCAGAGACTTGGCTAACTCCTATTAAAGATTTTAACATAAAAGGATATCGAATAGAAAGAAACGATATTGGTAATAAACATAATGGTGTAGCAATTTTAATACATAATAGTTTAAATTATAAAAAAATTAATACATATTCGGACAACTCCTTACAAAACATTTGTGTAAGGATATCTGTAAATAATAAAGAAATGAGTATTGTAAGTTTTTACTGTCCTACAAACTGTGTCCCATCTTTTGATAAACTTAAATTTCAGTCAATAATAGAGTCAATACCCGAACCAATGTTATTTGCAGGTGATTTTAATGCACACCATACTTTGTGGGGGTGCCATTCTATTAATCCTAGAGGAAGAGATATTTTGGAAATTATTGATGAAAAAAATTTGGTTGTTTTGAATTCCGGCGAGGTTACTACTGTGGGCTCCTTGACATGGCGTCCCAATGCTTTGGATTTATCACTGGCTTCCCCATCACTGGCTCTGTCTTGCGATTGGTCTGTACATAATGATCCTCTTGGCAGCTACCATCTTCCTGTAATTATTAAGGTTTTTGTAAATAATAGTATTAATGATGATGGTCTTGTAAACAGCAATGGTGCTAATCCTTTGCCCATCTATCCTAACTTTAAAATGATCAATTGGACATTATATGAACAATATGTAGACACACAACTGTCTGATTTTCAGGTTGAAAATTACACTCCGTTGACAGCATATAACAGTTTTTGTAACATATTGCATAATGTAGTTAATGACTCTCTTACAAATCGTAATTCTGTTTCTTCTTCTTTTGGTGCTATCAACTCTCGTCGTAGACTGATACGCAAGAAGCTCTCTCTTCCTTGGTGGAATAAAAAATGTTCAGAAGCTGTAGAAAATTCCAAACTTGCCTATATTAACTTTAAAAATAATCCTTCAGATCAATCTTACATTGAATTTAAAAAATTACAAGCACATAAAAAACTTTTGTTAAAAATGGAAAGATCTAATAGCTGGATTGAACTGTGTAGCTCCTTCAATCGATGTACACCTCTGTCAATAATCTGGAATTGTATGCGTAAATTCAACAAAACTTACTCTTTTAATAATGACAATGATAGTTGGATACAAGATTTTTTGCAAAAGTATACACCCGACCATGTAAATAATAAACCAAAATTTTCCCCGGACAGTGAAACAAATCCTGTAAATAATTTTATGATAAAATCTTTCTCAATTGAAGAATTAATATCAGCTATTCTCTCGAGAAAAGATGGCGCATTTGGTCTGGATGGTATTCCTTATATAATGTTAAAAAGGCTTAGTAAAAATAGCTTACAGATTTTGCTTGAAATATTAAATAACCTATGGTTGAGCAACGAGATTCCCCACTCATGGAAGTCCGATTGTTTAGTGCCCATATTAAAGCCAGATAAGCCTCGATCAAATCCAGATTCCTACCGTCCTATTGCTTTGACATCTTGCATAGGCAAAGTTTTTGAACAACTGATAAAACAAAGGTTGGAATTTTATGTAGAACAAAATAGTATTTTACCTTCTAATCAATTTGGCTTTCGAAGAGGAACATCAGCTCGTGAAAGCATCTGTCAGCTGCAGCTTGACATACAAAATAGTTTAAATAAAAAATATTATTTGATGTCGGTGTTTTTTGATGTGTCTGGAGCATTTAATAGTGTCAATGTCGACATTCTTTGTGTTGAGTTACTTTCCATCGGGATCCCAAATAAAATTGTTAATTGGATTCATAATTTTCTTACTGAGAGGGAAGTCTATGTAAAATATAATGGTAATCTTTATGGTCCACGATTCGCTTCTGTTGGTGTTTGTCAAGGCGGAATACTTTCTCCATCAATTTTCCTCTTATATATCCGCCGTTTAAATCTCATTTTGGGTTCTGAAGTCAAAAATCTTCAATTTGCTGACGACTTGGTTGTTTATGCATCTGGAAAAAAATTAAAAAACATCAGTGAAATTCTTAACAAATCTTTAAAAGGGTTGTCTACATACTTCACCTATCTGAATCTTGATATAAATGCATTAAAATCTAAAGTGGTTGTATTTGGTAAAGCTAGCAATAATATTCCTTCTGTATTCTACAACAAAGTCCCCATTCCTGTTTCTCAAGAGGCTAAGTTTTTAGGTATTATCTTTACTCACAATATGTCTTGGAAAAAATATGTTGAATTGCTAAGTTTAAGAGCCAATAAGGCCCATAATATTTTGAAATCTTTGTGCAGGATTTCGTGGGGAGCAGATCCGAAAATATTGTTACTTCTGTACAAATCATTGGTTCGTAGTCATTTTGAATATGGTTTTCTTTGTTTTGGTGGTGACAGTAGATTGGTGAATGCCTTGGATAAAATTCAAAATAAAAACTTGAGACTCATCACAGGAGCATTTAAAAGTACTCATGTAATGCAGGTGGAGTGCAAACTCCCTCCATTAGCTATTAGATTTACTTATCTGAAAGAAAGATTTTTATTAAAATTATATAGTAAGAGAAATAATTACCTATTGCTGAGCTTGATGAATTCTCCTCCAAATTCTCTTTATATCCTTCAGGGCTTTGCTCAGTACATTAATTTTCTGGAAACATTACAGATTTATAAATCCCCTCTCCTTCCTTGTTATCAGGGAAATTTTCTTAGTAAATTTCCTGCAATAAATATAATAATTGATCACAATCTATGCACCAAACAAGATGTGTACCACAAACTTACAGAGTTCACTGATGATTGTAGATTCCTCTATACTGATGGGTCCAAAACTGATAATGCTGTCTCGTTTGCTTTCTTTGATGGCTTTTTTAATTTAGGCACTGGTCATAAAATAAATTCAAACATTAGTATATTCACAGCAGAAGCCGTGGCTATACTAGCAGCCCTAAAAAATATCAATAATAAAAGTGATGGATGTTATAAATATGTAATTGTCAGTGATAGTATGAGTGTTCTGGAAAATCTCAAAAATAATAGATTCAAAGCTAATACAAATTATTTAATTTCTTTAATCAAGCAGGAGTGGTTAGATTTGTTTCTTATTCATAACATAGATGTTTCATTTGTGTGGGTTCCTTCACATGTTGGTGTAGCAGGAAATGAAAGGGCTGATTTTTTGGCTACAGCAATTACAAATAATGCAGATACTATTCCTGACTCCAGCTATAATCTTAATGTTTCTGTTCCCTGGACAGATGTAATCTCTCTTCTAAAGAAAAGATCTATAGATATCTGGAAAAGACACTGGAACTACACAGTTCAAGCTGAAAATAAAGGCTTATGGTATGCTACATTTAATGTTCCCATTGGTAGCATGCCCTGGTTTTGTAAAAACAATACTTACATTCATAGGAAATATTACACTACTATTTCAAGGCTTCGTTTTGGTCATTGTAATCTAAACTATCATCTGTTCCGGTTAAAAATGGTTCAGAGTCCGTTCTGTGACCATTGCAGCTCCCAAACTGAGCAATCCTTACATCATCTATTCTTCGAATGCCCATCCTTTGGCATCCAGCGCCTTGTGCTAATGGATGAGCTGATTGAAATCTATAGCAGTCCAGAGTCAGTGCCGCGCTCCATTCAGGCTCTTCTTGTAAATACTTCCACATTTTTGTCTTTGTTCAGATTCATAATTAACACTGTAGGACAGATTTAGTTTTTCTTGTATATTGATTTTGTTTAATACTCGAATACGACTTTTAGCCGTGTAAAATATTTTCTAAATGGACTTGTACATAATATTTAGAATTTGTAAGGTTATGTAATATTTTTGGTTTGTTTGTTTTGACGTTTCGATTTCGACCAAAAAAGAAAAGAGTATGTGTTGCCTTAATTGACTTAAAATCACGGATTGACTAATTCGACGGACACGACGTAAAATTACACGGATTTTACTAAAATTGGATTGGACATTTTATATAATTAAAACTGAAGACGATAATATATTACTGAAGACTTTAACCTCCCAAAAATTCATAATGAAGAACAGAAACCAAAGACGTGGCAGCATGAAAAATATATTACTGAAGACTTTAACTTCCCAAAAATTCATAATGAAGAATTGAAACCAAAGACATGGCAGCATGAAAAATATATTATACTGAAGACTAACCTCCCAAAAACTCATAATGAAGAACAAAAACCAAAGACGTGGCAGCATGGTCTAAGACCTTAGCCGGTTCCTTGCGGGACGAACTAAAAAAAAAAAAAAAAGTGTCAAACTAATAGTTTCATTTCTCACCATTTTTTTTATTGTGAATTGAAAAGTTAATCTTCGTTTTTGGCATCAAAATGACTTCTTCGCGTATAGTTTTTGCTCTTCGCACGGCAGCAGAGGCTGCTCAAGTCGCCCGCCGTCGAGACAGACGTCGGCAGCTAGTTTTGAGAAGAAATATGTTGTCGGTTTTGGATATTACAGACACACATTTCATCCAAAGATATCGTCTAACCAAACCGGCTTATTATTATTTATGCAACACTTTAAGTGAGTCAACAGATCTACGAAGCTCCCGAAGGGTATCATTGGAAACAAAGGTTAGTTTAAAAGTGACCATATAGACTTTAATCCACCAAAACAAGGAATTGGCCCTCGCGGCTCTTCATTATTAAAGTTTCTCTAAAATTTGCAGTTTGCACTTAAAAACCACTTGAAAATAAACAAACAATTCAAGAAGTGGCGCCACGCACGACCAAGGATCACAATATCGAAGTTGCCACTTTATCGAGTAAGTTTACTAAAACAACATAATTATTCCCCAATCAGTATTTTTGGTTGGCACAAAATCAGTATTTTTTGGGTTGGTTGACGCCTGGCAACCCTACACACATACACAATTTCAATTTTCAACCCAAAACAAGCTGCGAGACGTCAAAACGTTTGTGTCTTTCTATCTTACCATGTTCGAGTAGTAAGGAAAATATTTCGTAACTATTTCGTTGGATCAAACTATTGGATCCATAGTTTAAACGATACGTTGAAATTAAAACTCATACTGCCGAGTGCGACGGAAACTGCCAGTATGGAAGTATCAACTACCATAGTTTATCGAGCTTACGATACGAATTTTCGTTTTGCTTTCTTGTAACTCATACTAAGCATTCACTTGGAACACTCTTTTAGATAACACGCTGCCAATTTTATAAACATAGTTCATGAGATAGTTCATGAATTTGCGAGAAAATGTCTAGTTTAGGCATCTAATCTCTTAGAATCTTGTTTACTAAATTGGACAAGTAAGAATAAATAGACTGTAGTTCATCAATTTTCTTTACTTTTTTATTACAACACAAATACTATGTACTTAGGTACAAAGTTATTGATAATTTTATATTGATATAAAATTTCATAGGTCGGTTAAATTTAAATATACCTATAAAATAATAGTCACCTAAGGTGACTATTTAAATTGAATTGTGTATGAATGATGACAAGTAAACTAAAGTGTATTTTATGGTTTGTATGAATAAAAACAATTTTAGGCACATGGCTCATGTTGAAAATGGGTAGGAATAGATTCGATTAGATTAGAACTCTTTATTGTACACACTAGAAAACAAAATACATAAAAAGGCTTACATATCTAACTATTGCCGTATACAATTGGCGGTCTTATCGCTAAAAGCGATCTCTTCCAGACAACCTTGGGATGGATAGAACTGAAAGATGAAGAGAGTAGGTAGGTTGGTGTACATGAAGTATATTGGAAAAGTATGTACATAAACTGACTTACAACTAATATTCATACATATATTACACATACATATATACTTAATATAATAAATATTACTAATTTATATATTATACAAACATACATATATAATTATAATATACTAATATATACATTTTACATGTAAACAGACAAAAATAAAACTTAGTATGATTGTTATGTAGATAATCATATGTAACACCATTACACGTCTTCAGCGAGGTAGTGAGACTTTACCAGTCCTTTGAAAATAGGAAAGGACTTTGCTTTTCGCACTTCTTCTGGCAATGCATTCCACAGTCAAACAGATTGCACAGAGAAAGAAGAGTCGTAGAAATTGGTGCGGTGACATGGGATTTTTAGGAGTAGAGTTTGGGATGAGCGAAGAGTTAGGCTTCGAGAGGAGTGGAGAAATTCAAATCGTTCTTTGAGGTAGGATGGGGTAGCTGGATTGAACAGGATAGAGTAGAGAAGAAACAGTATATGAGCATTCCGGCGGAGGCGAATCGGGAGCCACTTGAGCTGTGCGCGAAAAACGGAGACGTGGTCATATTTGCGTAAACCAAATATAAACCTTATACAGAAATTTTGAAGGCGCTCAAGCTTGTTTTATTGCTCCTCGGTGAGGACAAAATAACAGGTATCGGCGTAGTCAAGAATTGGTAGCAGGAGTGATTGTGCTAACGCAACCTTAGTAGCAGTGGGAAGAAAGTTACGGAGTCTTCGTAGAGCTCCTGCTGAAACAAACATCTTCCGACTAACCATCTCCAGCTGGGGCGCCCACGATAACTTAGAGTCAATCATGACGCCTAAATTTTTCACTGAATTACTAAATAGTATAGTTATTCCATCAAAAATCACTTGTGGCAGCGACTGCTGGTCAACCTTTTGGACTAATCTAGGACTTCCTATTATAATAACCTGCGTTTTAATTGGGTTGACTTTGAGCCCATAAGACCTGCTAAAATTAAATATGCGCATAAGATCATTATTTGTTGCATTAATTGCTGTATCAAGTTCATCGATAGTAGCTTGCGAGTATATCTGAAGATCGTCTGCATACAGGTGGTAGGAAGAAGAAAGCTGATGAGATATACTATTTATGAAAGTGGCAAAGAGAAGCGGGGACAACACGCCACTTGTGGGACACCGGCAGATATCCTACACCAACCGGAGAAGGAGTCTTCGATGCGAATACGTTGCCGCGCCCATGTAGATAACTACGAAACCAGTCAATCACCGTTGGAGATATGTTAAGAGAACGAAGCAGCGCCAACAATAAATCGAAGTCAACAGCATTGAAGGCGTTGCTGAAATCTAGTAGTGACAAAACAGTTAGCTGCCCGTTTTCCAAGCTTCCCAAGCGCATGTCATCGGTAATTTTCACAAGAGCCGTAACAGTGCTATGACCTGGACGGAAACCGGACTGGAGAGGGTTAAGAAGGTTGTTCATAGTAAGGAAGTTGCTCAACTGGTGATTAACCAGGCGTTCTAGAACTTTTGACAGGAATGGTAAAATGGATATGGGTCGATACTCGGAAAAGGATGTAGGATTGGTCTTTTTAGGGAGAGGAGTAATTTGGGCCTCTTTCCAGGCCGTTGGAAAAATTGCAGTGGAAATGGAATTGTTGAGGAATTTGGTGATGACGGGTGTGATGATGTCAAGGATAGGTAATAACATGTTACGGCTAATACTGTCACTACCGACTGCACCCGAGGTAATGGAGATGATGTTCTTCTTGACATCACAATCAGTAAATTGACTAAGATTAAAAGATGAAATATCAGGAGTTGGAAGCAAAGAAAGTTGATTTAGCGTTACAGCTTTGTTAGCACCATCAAAGGTAGATGCATTATTAGAGAAATGTTGATTTAGCAAATCAATGTTCAAATCATTTGGAATGGAGTTTTGACGAAATTTTCCAACTCCTAGTGATCGAAGAAATTTCCAGACTTTAGCTGGATCCCCATTTTCGACAGATTCATGAATGTGGCGACGTTGTGCATCTCTACACACCTTATAATAGTCAACTAATTCACCTTTACAATTTCGTAGCAAAATTATTCGTAAGGTCGTTGAGCGAGATGCATGCAAAAGTTCTTGTGATGTCGACTTTATCTATAGTTCGGTCATTGTACGTAGCAATCACTGAAGTGTGGTAATACATTATACACTCAGGTTTCCTCACGGTGATTTCTTCAGACTTGTTTTCCATTAGCATATTATTATAGCTAATGCTAAAATAGAAAACAAAGTCATTGTAGCAATCACTGAAGTGTGGTAATACATTATACACTCAGGTTTCCTGACGATGATTTTCTTCAGCCTTTTTTCCATTAGCATATTATTATAGCTAATGCTAAAATAGAAAACAAAGTCATTGGTACACCTGTGTTCCACATACAGTCACAAAAATCTAATTTGTCCGTTCCATTCGAAAATCTCTCCGAGGGGACCGGATTAAAATTCTAAACCGCGTGCAATAAAATGGTTAGTACTACCCACCTCATTTTACGGTGCACGGAAGGAATCCATTGGGAGATTAGAAGTTACGTCTCACTCTAGGTTGAGGGGTATAAATGTCCAAATGAAATAGGTGAAAATGTCCTTTTTTAACAGATGAATAAAATACTAGAAAGATAGATAGATAGATAGATAGATAGATAGATAGATAGATAGATAGATAGATAGATAGATAGATAGATAGATAGATAGATAGATAGATAGATAAATAGATAGATAGATAGATAGATAGATAGATAGATAGATAGATAGATAGATAGATAGATAGATAGATAGATAGATAGATAGATAGATAGATAGATAGATAGATAGATAGATAGATAGATAGATAGATAGATAGATAGATAGATAGATAGATAGATAGATAGATAGATAGATAGATAGATAGATAGATAGATAGATAGATAGATAGATAGATAGATAGATAGATAGATAGATAGATAGATAGATAGATAGATAGATAGATAGATAGATAGATAGATAGATAGATAGATAGATAGATAGATAGATAGATAGATAGATAGATAGATAGATAGATAGATAGATATTCATGGACATATTACACAGATCTCGTTAGCCCTATACTAAGTACAACTAAAAGACTTGTTTATTGTATTAAATCTAACTCGACGATAGATTTAATACCATAAATACGTAGGTTAATACAATAAAAACATCCAAGACCCGAGACAAACTATAAAAATTCGTTTCCTAGTTTGACCCGGCCGGGGATCGAACCCGAGACCTTCGGTTTTACAGTCAGCGTGCCAAACCGCTGCGCCACCGAGGCTGGCATGTATATTTGTATTGTTGGTCGCCATTTCATGCTACTATCCTTAAAATTATTTTATCGTATGAAATGTGTATGAAAGAGCCCGCGGAGTAGATATTATTATTTACGAGTACTAATTTGAATTTGGAATGCTTAACCAAAGAGGAGATATTTCAGATCAAAGTGGTCAGTACGATGAAACGCCAATTTCGTATCGTTCGTTCGTTATCAACCCTTGTAGGGCCCCACTGCTGGGGCACGGGTCTCTTCCTGCATCGCAGGAAGGTTAGGCCATACTCCACCACGGGGGCCAAATCCGGGTTTGTGGAGGAATGTAAGACAGTGGCGGGCCTTACTGTCAGAAGTTATCAAGCCGCCCATAAGGCCTCTGACATGACATGACAGGTACAGGATGGGTGAGCGTCCCGTGACTACGGCGAGTGGCATTTTTCCGTGCGCTTCCGTGCTTCGCAAGACACGTTAAGCCGTTGGTGCCGGATGCCATATAATGGCAGTCGTTAAGCCAATTTCGTATGTAAGGACCTAATTAATACATACCCTTGGTTTATGTAACCTATAAACATCCCACTGCAAGGTACAGGCCTTCTCTCAGAGAGACAGTATGGGCTTTTTTACCACGCGTGCCCACCGCGGATTGGCAAATTCAAGCGCCGAGGTATTTGAACACTTCAAACGCTCAGGTTTACTCACAATGATTTCCTTTACGGTAAGCGAGTGGTACTTATTGCTGCTATAACTTCACAAGTGTACATAATATCTCTAATAAAAAATAGTTTTTATTTTGAAAAATTACATAATTCGTCTTAAAGTAACACAAAAAATACAGCAATAGAAAATATACTTAATAAGCTTTACAATTCCCGGAGGAAATTACTAGTTGTCGATAAAATAAATAAAAATGTTAGTACCATAATTATTCTTCCATTTTCTAGTACACAACACAACTAGGAGGATTTTAAAAGCCTATTTAGAGCTAAAAATTCCACCCATGCCGGGATTCGACCCGGTGACCTCTGGCTACCCGTACCAGCGCTCTTTCAACTGAGCTAGTGGGCGACTCACCGGCATCAGTGAAATTTTGAACCTCTTTAGAATACTCTCTGTATTACGGACAGGCATCTGGCTGAAGTAATTTGCATCACTTGCAGCCCCGAGTACCTACTTTACAGTTAGGTTTTACATCGGAATTATTCGCTGTACCCACATGATAATATTCTTTTTTTTAATGCACTAACCCGTGCTAAGGACATATTCGAATCCCGGCATGGGTGGAATTTTTAGCCTCTAAATAGGTTTCTAAAATTGTTCTTAGCACGGGTTAGTGCATTAAAAAAAGAATATAATTAGGAGGATTTTCTTTGCGAAAAGCAAGGGAACCTTTTTCCATCTGTGGAGCGACGATGAGTGGTGATCATATTATTCTGCCTGTTTAGAGTCTGAATATTGCAGTCGTTTTTGGGTTCCATACCCAAAGGGTAAAACCGGGACCCTATTACTTAGACTCCACTGTCAGTCTGTCCGTCTGCCACCGGGTTGTATCTCATGAACCGTGATAGCTAGACGATTTTTGCCTCTTTTTTTGTTTACAATTCAGCGGCGTCATATTTATAAGTGCGGAATACGGAATACCCCGAGAATAAAACCTAAAGCTAAATAATTATCAGATTGTAGTATTTTCAAAGGGTGACCATATTTATAACATGTATTATTGGAATAAATAATTACATATTCATGTACCTATAACACAGATCTCGTTAGCCCCAAGCTAAGTACAACTAAATGACTTGTGTTACATGTGCTAACTCGACGATAGCTTTAGTACAATAAATACATAGATAACATCCAAGACCCGAAACAAACTAGAAACTTTTGTTTCCTAGTTAGTAATCTTAGTAATCGAACCCGAGACCTTCGGTTTTACAGTCAGCGTGCCACACCGCTGCGCTACCGAGGCCGCGGACAAAAGACAATAAACATATTTTAAATTATAAATTAGACTCGTTAACAGTGAACATACTTCAGCTCGTGAAATTGCCAATCCACAATAGGTACGCACGGTAATTAATTCAATTCAATTTATTTCTTTCGGACAATTATTAGTCAATATTTATATTTTAAATTATAATATTTGTGTTGGTAAACGTCTTATAACTATGCTAATACAATACAAATTAACGAAGCATTACAAATTAAATTAACGAATTAAGCCCATACTCTCTCTCTGAGAGAGACCCTGCAGTGTGATATACATAAGCTACATAAATAAATAGACAGTAAATATTACATAACAAAGAGATAAGGGCTGTATAGTCATCATACTAATTTATTTTGGAAAAACACCTATTATAGCATTTTCTTTTTAATTTTTTAAATTTTAGTATCTATGAAAAGTTTTAAAAATTTTAACGAGATTTATACTGCAGGTCTTTTCACATGCAAATGTGAATTTTAACTTTTAGTGTGGTGGAGCGGGTTCTGTTGACGACGCTGTAAGTTAATAAAACAATTTTTAATCTACTTAAAATGTTATATTATTTAAGGCGCTTAGGGGCGCTAACTAGCTATCAATGAAATAAAAATCATAACTTGTTTTATAATACGTTTTTTTTTAAAAGTTAACATCAAATATTTTAATTTATGTGATAACTATTTTATTATTAAAGTTAGTATTAAAGGCCTAAATTGTTGATCCTAGGTTCTAAAAATAGTTGTCACCGTTGTTAAGATTTGATATGCACACTTTTGGACAAAAACGTATATCTATGCTTGTAAGAGTTTATAACAAAATACCTGTTCAAGAAAGAACTATATAATTGGCTGTGCCAAAAGTGCTATTATTCCTTAAATTAATTCCTGACCGATAAAGCTAAGTAGTGACATTTGACATTCCAGCTATTATTTTTTTTAATTATTTTATTTGAATCTATTTTAATTACCTACAATGCAATTGACATTTCAATTACTAGGTATATTTCACCTTGACATTGTATAAGATTAACAACGTACATTTAGCACTTGATAGATTTGATATTTGTAATTCATAGTGGTATTTTGAGATTTCTATTATATAAATAAACTTAAATAACATATTTGCATGTTAGAACATACCTAACAGAATGTGAGGTCATATTTAATAACATGTCATCATAATGTACCACGTTCTAAGCAAATAAATTTTATTGTATTTTTTAACACAAGTTATGATTTTTATTCCATTGGTAGCGCTGGTTAGCACCACAAACCACCTTAAATGGCTCTTCCGCATGATTCATGAATGTAACATGTCACTGGACTGGCTCTCTTTACAGATTTCAGAGTCGAAACAACAAGTGAGTGACGTAACCAAGTTAATGTTGAGTCGAATTAACGAATGTTCGAAATTCGAAGGGTTGCCAATTTTATTTCAACGGTATAGTTGCTGGCACATACATTGTTAACCTCCGTGCACATTAGGCGGCTAGGCGCTACGCGCCACTGCGCGACTTTTTCAATAAACTGTAAAGGTTGATGTGAAGGAAAATTTACGTATAGAATAATAGTGGACTATAGCAAATAATCAGCAAACGTATCCGGCTCAAAGGACCATAGAGGCGATTCTCGTTCTCGTGAATTGAAAGCGTAAACGCAAAAACTCGTATTCGAGCAAAGCAAAACATTTGTCGCATAAAAATAATAACTCGACAGTCAGATAAAGTAGGTACTCGGGGCTGCAAGTGGCGCAAATTACTTCAGCCAGATGTCGCTGCCTGTACGTAATACAGAGAGTATTGTAAAGAGGTTCGAAATTTCGCCGGTGAGTCGCCCATTAGCTCAGTTGGAAGAGCGCTGGCACGGATAGCCAGACGTTCGAATCCCGGCATGGTTGGAATTTTTAGCCTCTAAATAGGTTTTTTAAAGTCATATTAAGTCTAATGAGTCTAATGACTCTAGCCATATATTTTCTTCCTCAAGTTCAAAGGGGCCATCTATAAATTACGTCACACGCATTTCGTGATTTTTTGACCCCTCCCCCGTCCTTGTTACAGCTGGTCACATCAGTGAGACTCCCCCTGTCCAGTGTGACATCACATATTTTTCAGTTTTACATCTAGAAAATATTGAATTCAAACAACAGTTCCGAAATTTAATTTATATCAAGAGTTGCCAATGTGTTCAGTATTTGGTTAATAGTTCAAATTTCGAGTTTAACACGTAGATTTGGAAATGTGACGTCATGAAATTTAGGAGCCCTCCCACCCCCCTGTCACACAATGTCACACTTCGTCGACCCCCTCCCTTCCCCTTAACGTGTGACGTAATTTATGGATGGTCCCAAAGTAGCATGGCGTTCAGAATACAGATTTTGGCTTTCGCTCGACTCTTTATGTAGAATTCAAGTCATAAGCCTTATGAAACTCAAAAAGTTTATTTTTAAATGTACAACAACAGAAATTCGACAATCCGCCAACGAACCAAGGTAACGCCAAAGACTTACTCGTAGTCTATAAGATTGGATCACTTGGTTAAGCAACAACAGGCGCGGTCAGGTACGGGATGGGTAAGCGTCCCGTGACTACCGCTAGTGGCATTTTTCCGAGCGCTTCCGTGCTTCGCAAGGTACGTTAAGCCATTGGTGCCGGCTGTCATATGATAACAGTCGTTAAGCCATGTTAGAGATCTTATGGGCGGCTTGATAATTTCTGACAGTAAGACCCGCCACTGTCTTACAATCCTCCACTAACCCGGACTTGGCCCCCGTAGTGGAGTATGGCCTAACCTTCCTGCGATGCAGAAAGAGACCCGTGCCCCAGCAGTGGGGACATACAAGGGTTGATAACAAGTCTATAAGATTAGCAAGCTGGAGTGAGAGTGGGCTGGTCACGTATGCCTAAGACCCGATGGTCGATGGGGTGCAAAGGTTCTAGAGCGGAGACCACGCAATGGAAAACACAATATAGAACGATCCCCAGCTCACTGGACCGACGATCTATGGCAGATTGCTGGTAGTGGCTGGGCGAGGACGGCGAAGGACAGAAGGAAGCGGCGTGCCTTGGGGGAGGCCTATGTCCAGCAGTGAATAAGTATGGAATGATTTTACATCAATCCGCCCATACGGCTCTTTTTACAGACTCCAGAGTCAAAACCACAAGTGAGTGACGTAACCAAGTTATTGTTGGGTGGAATTAACGAATGTTCGGAAACCGAAAGGTTTTCAATTATGAGGACGGCGAAGGATAGAAGAAAGCATGCAAAGGTTTTATTTAAACTACTTTAAATAAAACCTTTGAATTTTATTTAATTTCATATATTTTGTTGAGTATTTGTATATACTCGTAGATAGAGATAGGTAGAGATAGAGAACACTTTATTGTACATAATAAAGGAAATTACACGGATATTTCTTAACCTAAGAGTACAGACGGCGGCCTTATCACTAAAAGTGATCTCTTCCAGATAACCTAATATGATATATAATTATTTTTTTAATCTTTATGTACATCATTTGTATGTATCTGTGCATCATTTAATATACATACACTGTTATTAAGGCATGTATAATTCATATAACTATCATTTTGTATGTTTGCACATCCACTTCCTTCTCCAATGTATTAGTCTAGTTCATTCAAAGGTTGTCTGGAAGAGACCACTTTTAGTGATAAGGCCGCCGTCTGTACTTTTAGGTTAAGAAATATCTGTGTAATTTTCTTTATTATGTACAATAAAGTGTTCTCTACCTCTATCTATCTTTATCTATATACAAATACTTAAGAACATATATGAAATGAAATAAAATGCAAAGGACAAGCACAAAGACTTCTAGACAGTTGCTTTCCATCTTTTAGCGATTTCAATCAACGGTTTATCTTAATCCAGGGGAAGCTGAATTAAATTAAATGTAGAGACCAAGTTCAAGTGCGAAGTCCGCTTCGTGCCGTAAATCCTCTTTTCGTAAATCCGCAACAAACTTTTTTTAAACAACCCGCACTAATAAAAGGCTGTTTGTCCACCGCCGCCGTCACCGTCACGTCACCGAGAATGAGACGACAGCGCCGAAGTAGCGGTACATACATTTACTTAAGCCGCGTGTCCACCGCACATCCGTCACCCGAGCGCCGTTATCCCGGCCGCCGAAATTGCGAGTAGATCGGCGTGACCACTAGAACGGGGCTCGAGATTTTGACGGGCCGATGTGCCGGCAATACAAAACACGTATAAACTTGTCCACACACTGCCGTCGCCGTCGCACCGTACACGAGCTCAGTTATTATTTTGTCTGTCATCAATTATCATAATATATCATTGTAATAAAAATGGCCAAAAAATTTAAATACGATATTTATTCATTAATAGAAATTATAGAAAGTAATGAATGTTTGGAACAGTTGGAACAACTTGCTTTTAGCAATAAGGCCGCCCATTGTACTACGTATATTTGCAATTGTTTTGTATTTGTTGTTTTTCCAGTGTACAATAAAGAATATTCTTATCTTATCTTAAACCATCGGTCGCGGTGGACAAACGATTGCCGTCACGTCATATCAAACTCGGCCCAAAATAATCTCGCTCTCGGTGACGTGACGGTGACGGCGGCGGTGGACAAACAGCCTAAGGTCGTTGTCGATTGCTTTTAGTCGATCGGCGACGTTGTGATAAAAGGTCGTGGCATTTAATCAAGTGGTTTCCGTCGTAAGTCAGCTACGGTCGACAGAAAATAGAACTTCTCTGTTAAGTCGTATGTATATTTATTTATGACGACCTCTGTGGCGTAGCGGTAGAGCATCTGCCTACCATGCAAGAGGTCCCGGGTTCGAATCCAGGCTGGAGACAAAAAAAACCCCAGGGCTTGGGTGTTTACATGTTTGTGGTGTCGATGTTTCTGGTTCCCACGACACAGGGTATCCTAGTGTGGGGTCAGAAGCAATGTATGTGCCTGTATGTAAATGTTATTTTATGTTATTTATATATTATAATTATATTTAAGTACCTATGTATTTAATTTTTCGTGTATATATAATCCCACGACTCCCAACAACTATTTTTAGAACCTAGAGGCTAGAACCTAAGAACCAAACACTTTAATCGATTTCCGGTAAAATCGCCCGCTTGTGCAAAACTGCTTTAAAGTCCTAGTTTCTTTGACCTAAGTTCTTGTCAGTAGGTTCTAAAAAGAGCTAATACCAAGACACGCCAATGGGGATTTGTGAAGAAAAAGTTTATAAATCTCCATCAATGGGGATTAGTGGAATAACCCCATTTATTAAGCTTTATGATGTTCACTTTTTCAGAAAGACGCGTTGTAAAAAAAATGTTTTCTTTTTCTATCGGTGGCGATAGATAAGCACCACGTAGCGCCTTAAAGGATGATTTACACCAACGCGGTGGTGGAAGAGTTGCAGGTGGTCTATACGTCATTTACTGCAGTAGTATTTATATGGACGTAGGAATAGACCACCAGCGGCGTTTGGTGACTTGAAAATTAAATTGAAAGTGAAAAACATTTATTTCTTTTGTAACACAAATAAACATAACACGAAAATAAAACTAAATTATGAAGAACAAGAAATCCAAACCAAAAATATTGGATACTAGCTGGTGCCTGCGATTTTGTCTGCGCAGGATTAGTATTTCGAGTAGCTTATATTGGCGTGGCGTAGAAAAGAACTATCATTATGACATTAAAATTATCACATAACAAATTTTTGGGTCGCATCTGAAAAATATGCCACAATATCTTAAAAAAATTCAGCTTATGTGTTATTCTGATGTATAAGCTATATTACCGTAAAGTTTTATTAAAATCCATCCAGTAGTTTTTACGTGACAGAGTAACAAACATCCATCCATACTTACAAACTTTCGCGTTTATAATATTAGTAAGTAGGATATAATCGTGCGAACACAAGTGCAACAAAAGAAAAACGCTGCAGCTCAGCAAAATGCTAGCCCGTGACCGGCGCTGGTGCGTGGTCTGTTTCATCCTTAAATCATTTTATAACGCGACTATGTTGGCATGGAATGAATTCAAATTCAGCTCTTTAGGGTTCCGTTGGCGAAACGTGCAAACGTTACCGGGTTTCATACTACAGGGCGACTTTGAATCCGTGCACCGTTTTTTTAACGGGATGCACCATTATTTAGAAATATATGGAGCTAATTAAAACAAAAATACCCGTCAAAATAGTCATAAGCATTTAAGACATTCGATCGATATCAACCCTTGACGTCCCCACTGCTGGGGCACGGGTCTCTTACTGCATCGCCATTAGGCCATAGGTACTCTACCACGGGGGCCAAGTCCGGGTTGGTAAGACAGTGGCGGGCCTTAATTTCAGAAGTTATCAAGCCGCCCATAAGGCCTCTGACATGGCTTAGAGACTGTCATTACATTACAGCCGGCACTGACGGCTTAACATACCTTGCGAAGCACTGAAGTGCTCGGAAAAATGTCACTAGCGGTATTCGCGGGACGGTCACCCATCCTGCACCTGACCGCGGCTGTTGTTGCTTATCTCAAGTGATTGATTCCAATCACTCGGTTCGAATAGGTCACGAGCGCATTAAAGCCATTAGAAAACATTTTTCAGGGTAGCTCATCCCATTTCGAATTTGGATCTGCGGTTTGGAGCCAAAGGAAAATCACAGATAGAAATCACAAATATTGACAAATATGATATGCGATTACTGAACTGAAAACATAACATAACCCCACGCCTGTATACCAGAAGGGTAGGCAGAGACCAGGGACTGCCACTTGCCACGATCCCGACAGATCACCTTCGCTTCATCAACGTTCATAAGTCGTCGCATACACGCACGCCGGTTCCGGGTACTTTTTATCTTCGACTTTGCTAAAACATTCCCTATTTGGTCGGTGTGTTCGCCTGGGACGTTACTGATAAATCACTAATAATACTGTTTCCCACAATGATAACAACATTCCTCGAAATATTGCTATCAAATTAAAAATCACCCTTTAGCAAGTAGGTATGCACTACAGGTTGTACCACTATACACGAGTTCGTTATTTATATTATACACAATTGACAAGAGTTTTATGCTGATATGCTGTCTATTAACCTAGTTCAGTACCAGAATATGCCATAAAAAGACATGTTACTACGTATACTTGCCCAGTTAGTCTAAGGGTTAACACGCGTGACTACAAAGACGTGGTCGTGGTCGTGGGTCTAAGTCCCACTGTACCTAGACTTGACAAGAATGATTTACACAGCTGTTCTTGAAGGTATCCTAATTTGGGGCCAGGACCAATTTCATTATGTTCAATTATTATAAGCCTAACTTTTTAGTAGTAGCTCTTTTATAAGTCAAATTTTATTTTGTTTTTATTTGCACACTTCAAAGTTCTGGCTCAATATATATTTTAATAACCACTTATATTAAGATAAAGTACACGTAAGACAAGAGAACTTTCGTTTTGTTTGTTATTTGTGAATTTAAAAGCGGATCAAATAAAGTTTGTCTTACAAAGTTGAAACGGCTCGCGCCCTTCAATGTGTTTACGCTCATGCGTCTTACGTCACAATTAGGGCTTGGGCTAATATTCAAATATTTTGGACTGAAGTATTCGAATGTTTCAAATACCGATTATTCAAAAGGTGTTCGAAACATACGAATGACTAAGACAGGGGAATGACTGAAATAAAAAAAATACAACAAACGTATCATTAACTGATTTTCTGGCTATTTATTAACAATATTTAGTAAATATTTGATATGGCATCGCTGTACGGTTATCGAAACTGTCTGTCAGTTTCACAGGAAGCATTAAGTTCATTCAATTAATTTTTTGGTAAAATGGCAACTAGCAGAGTTTGTAAAACTTAAATAGGGATTACTTTGTATGCAACAAGTCAGTGTTAGTCCACAAACAATGTTAGACACCGGTCACTATACTAACTTTTAAAAGTGACCGGATTTTTTTTTATTCAACGTAGTTCAACGTCTATCGAAAAGCAAAGTACAAAATTATGATTGAGGGGAGGAAACAGAAGGCTTTCCATTATAAAATGGCAAATATAAGAAAAAATCAATATATTTCAACATTGGATCAATTGAATTTATACGGAATAGTAAAAGTGCATAGCAATATAATTTTCACGTCTCAAGCGCAGCCTGTTTTAATTTAGAAGACATTATTACCTTATTCAGCTTATTTTGTGCTTCGGACATAATATACCTCGGACGGTACAGTTACCCATTGCAGATTTTAACTTAAAGATCGAGCTGTGGTGCATTCGACATCGCTAGCAATGTTTAAGAGGATTGTCTTATCACCTTAATAAAAAAATATATATTAATGATCTAAACATAACGGGATAATATTTTTTACAGCCAAAGTTAATAGCCACGATTTTCTACGTTCGGTCCTAGAATTTAATCAAGAATTTGTACAACTTGGAGGACGAAGTATTGTGGCATTGCCAAATGTTTTCTTTTGCGTTAAACACTTGAGAGTACAACATCATTAATGAGTATGGTAAATAATAATTGAGTTTGGCGGCTCCGACCACAAGAGGCACGTATTTTTATTTCTATAACTTTTGTGCTGATATAGTTCGGTGTTCACAGGGGAGTAATACTCGTATTAATATTTAGAAATATTTTGCGTTACCATTTTTGTTACATTGTTTAAAGTAAATGGTGAGTGCCTAGTGTAAAGATGGGCGTTTTCGAAAAACATTTTCGAAATTTTCGAAAATGGTAGTTAATCAAATGTTTCGAAAATAATCTTTGTTATTCGAAAAAAAAGTTACTAATTTAGTGCTCTTTCGTTTGCATGATAACAATATTGTGAAGACAGCATTGAACTAACAAAACGCGCGCGACTCGTGTAAAGTCGTGTCATTCCGCCACGAATCGTGTTTTCGAAAATCGCGAGCCTAAGCGTTTTCGAAAATTGGGCCGATATGAATTTCGAAATGACTAACGTTTTTTCGTCAGTAGTCGTGTTTTCGAATATTATCACTAAAGCAAGCGAAATGAGAGAGGCAGTGCACTTATTTCCGAAACTGTCGACAATTTTCTCGATTATCGACAGTCGCATTCGCGCAATCGCGGATTAGTGATGATGATGATTGGCCTTTTTGCATCTACGTAATGAGATAATTTATACAGCGTCCAGTGGTATCCTCACTCACTAGATGGGTGAAGGGACCACTCCGACGCTGTAGTGCCTGGGACATGGTTTTTATAGATGGTGTATGCTTGCCCAGCACCTATACCATCCTGACAGCTTAGTTGGCCTAGCCCACCGAATGATTGGAATCAATCACTTAGGTTAAGCAAAAACAGGTTCGGTCAGGTGTTGGATTGCCATCTGTAGACGTGATCCAAGACGTGAATGCCGCTAGTGGAAGTTTCCGAGCGCTTCCGTGCTTCCCAAAGCGCGCTAAGCCGTTGGTGCCGGCTGTCATGTAATGGCAGTCGTTAAGCCATGTCAGGGGCCTTATGCTGCTTGACTACTGTGGGAGTAAGGCCCGCCACTGTCTGACAAATCCTCTACCAACCCGAACTTGGCCCCCGTGGTGGAGTATGACCTAACCTTAGAGACGCGTGCCCTAGCAGTGGGTACATACAAAAGCTTGTTACCATACATAGTTTATATACCATACCCAAATTTTTCCCGCAGGTGTCGTAAAAGGCGACTAAGGGACACAAACCGGGGAGTCGGCAGCAGCGCCCCCTGCAGTACAATTCCACGAACTGCGATCCCCAACCTGCATGCCCAGCGTGGGGATTATGGGCATTGCCCCCTATTATAGCACAACGTGGCGCTTTTTAGGCGAGACCTATGTCCAGCAGTGAACTAGTATAGGCTGACGACAATGACAGGTGCTGGACTGCATTTTTAGTTTTTAAGGTACCCTATAGGTGCCCCTCCTGGGCACAGGCCTTCTCTCAGAGAGAGAGTATGGGCTTAATTACTACGCTCGCCCACCGCTGGACTGCATATAAGTTGATAATTGACACGAACACGAGTTTGGCAAAGGCGGTTCATAGGCCGGTTCTCCTATATAATATGGTTGAGACTGGCGATGCCTGACTTCGGCGTTATGCTCATGAACGGTTGCTGGAGTTTTACCTGCCTTTTTAAATCAATACAAATTCTACTCGAAGGCAGTTGCTAAAATTCTACCTCTATATTGACATTGAAAAAACAGAAGGTGAATTCTTTTACGTTGAATATTTTTTTTACTTCTGATAATATTTATTCACGTTTTATGAAAACGATGGCGCCGCGCGCCATGAACTATGAACTACGGCTATGAACAAAAAAAAATCTTTGTATCTTCATTTTTCCTTTTTTTTTGTGCTTTAGCTATCATCAAGAAATGGCTTCAGGCTATTTTGGGGAAACATTTTTTTTTTTTAAAGACTCATTTAGTAGAGTATTACATACAGGAATTTTGCTAATATTATTAGAGGTAATTTTGTCGAGGTAACTTATACGGAAAATTTTGTCTTACTAAACACGTGGAACGGTCGTAGTGCAATGATATTACTTCTAATTTCTTGTCGTGCCAAAATGACAAAATTTGCCAGGATTGATCAATTTTAAGTGGTCATAATTCATATCTTTTTATTACTACTGTAAAACGCTCTAAGGCAATGGTTCCTACCCTTTGCAATCTGATTAACCCTACTACCTATTACGGTTTTACCTCCTTCTTCTTTCTAGATACACACTTACATCTAGTATATTCATAATACAGTTCGTGAAGTAACTATCAATGTTCCGCGCTGAAACAGAAACAGGCGAGAGCAAGTTTGACTCCTACAGGGTGAATTTACATTTACATACAGGCACATACATTGCTTCTGGCCCCACACTAGGATAGCCTGTGTCGTGGGAACAGAAGCAATGACATTACAAACATGTAAACACCCAAGACCTGGGTTTTTAAAAATGCCTATTTTATTTAACAGAATAATTTTATTATCTATCAAACAAAGCCATTACAAAATTGAGAACATTCCATTATTTTTTTCGATATATTCCATAGAGAAACAAAATTATTGAAGAAAACATGTTTAACAGTGACGACATTTAGGTAAATGACAAACTATTACAGACGCGTTTCAGGAATGAAGCCTTTTAGGAATAACTATGTAGAAGATTAACAAGTTAAAGTGGCAGTAGGCTGGTCTCATCTGCCGGAGAAACCATAGCTGATTGATTGAAGGAACTTTCATTATATTCTTTTTTATGCACTTACTATGTTATATTATATTAATATAACATAGTAAGTGCATGAAAAAGAATATAATGAAAGTTCCTTCAATCAATCAGCTATGGTTTCTCCAATAATATTGAATGGAGATATTGAATTATTATTATATGTATTATTGAATCATTGTATAATTGAATAATATATTCACTAACAACACACTACTAATGTTATTATACACAATGCAATTTTTGCTGGTAAAATAGTAATAATCATGTAATAATTAAGGAACTATTTGTTTAATTAATGAGCAGAACGGTTTATTCTGTATAATTTATTGTTTATGGTTAAAGGTCGTTTTGTACCTATTTTTATTTTAAATATTGTAGTTGTTTGATACAAATATCATTGCCGTTCTCACACTTTGGCTGTAGCTGAAAATCAGTAGAATATCTACTTATTTAAAGTAGGTACCATTATACTGAGATACGGCCTTTTTGAGCTTATGTGGCACACCCACATACGGCCTAAAATGCCGTAGAACTCGATGCATGTGAGTTAGTATTTAAGATAAAGCTGTATTTGTACTCAAACTATTTTATGTAATTATTTTTTTATGTGATGCTTTATGTGTGTGTGTCTTTAAGCAAAAATAAATGATTTATCTATCTATCTAACTCGTGCTAAGGACAATTTTAAAAACCTATTTAGAGGCTAAAAATTCCACCCATGGCGGGACTCGAAACCGCGACCTCTGGCTTACCGTGCTTACAGTATTTCAAGGAATATTCACCAAGCACAATTATCAGTTGGCCTGCGTAGCATGCGAGAGGTTCAAACCCCGGCTGGGGACAAAAAAAAAGGTCTTGGATGTTTACATGTTTGTCGCTGTCGATGTCACTGTTTCTGGTTCTTAAGACACAGAGTATCATAGTGACAGAGTACCAGAAGCAATTTATGTACTTGTATGTACATGTTATGTTATTATAGCCACTTGCTTTGGTACACTTAGTAATTTATATATAGGCATTAAGTACCGGCGGACTACCTAGTACTCGTAGGTATACTGTATCAACCTCGACTTGAGTACCACTTGAGTCTTAGGTCTCCCGACGCTAGAAATACGCGTTCAAATCGTAAGCAATGTATAACGTTACTGTAAGGAACTTTCACCAAGCACAAATTATACCCATCTGCTTACATTTCGTAATTTAGTCACTCAATAGTTTACTTATTTATTTGGTGTACAAAACAGATCACAACAATTACACGATATAATTATAAGTAATACTATCACACACTCGTACGTTTTAAGTTGTAAAGTGACTAAAACACGCACAAAAGAATCGCCACATGTAATTTGTAGTACTGTAATAATTAAAAAAATTGTAGGGCTAAGCATTTTGGGTAAAACCACACTACTCTATAAATTTTATTAAACTTTGTCTGAGCATGTCTTAAACTTATCATAATTAAACTAATCACATTGAAGATAAGATAAGAATATTCTTTATTGTACACCAGGAAAAATCAAACATAAAATAATTATGACGTATTTTGCACTCTGTCAATCTGTGATTGCTTACGGTGTAGTTTCCTGGGGTGGTGCAAAAAAAACCGTCCTTATTAAGATTGAAAGAGCTCAAAGAGCTGTTCTAAAAGTAATTCTTTTTAAGAATTTTCGTTATCCTACTGTCAAATTGACGACGACGGACGACGACGACGAGGCCAATGTGCTAACTGTTCGACAATTATTTTTAAAACGTCTAACGTTAAGGCAACACCAGCTGCCGAAACTAGATTAAGGCTCCTCAAGAAATAAGTACAGGGTATTTTGTATACCCATATGTAAAACGAAATTTGCCCAAAGTTTTTCGGCCTTTTTAGGTCCATACTTATATAACAAAATCAATCGGCACCTTAATATAAGTAATTATACAAGATTTAATTGTAAGCCCTGTCTTAATAATTATTTAAAGAAATTAAATTATAATTCAACAGAACATTTACTTAAAAATCTAACCTAGGTATCATTTTTTTTTATATCTACCTATCGATAATACAACCTAAATCAATTATTGTATACAAATTAAGAGGCAGCTCTCACTGGACTGTAATATGGTTAATCTGCCTGTTCCAGTACAGGAGTTAAAATAATCTTACAAGTTCGAAGTTTTGTGGTCTAACTTTACCGGAATATAAGAAACAACTTGTTAAGGTCTGTTTTGTATAGTCTTCTTTCAGGCTAAAATACTCCTTATGTCATGCTCGTTAAAGTCGCATTTTCGGGGCGATGTGTGTCTCCTAGGATATTAATACCATGATAGCTGGGTAGAAATAATTACGATGGAGAACTTGCACAGAAAAATGTTTTAATGTGATCGGAGTTGACGGAAAAAGGCTGAAATGTCTTTTCTTACTTCACACTTACTATATAAGTATTTCATAATCCAACCAATCAATAATGTTTAGTCAATAGTATGTTTAGTCACATGATGTAAAAACGCGCCATACTTATTACCCAATAAATATGACGTCGCAACTTGCAGGTAATGCCCACTACCTAGAATACGGAGAGTTTGTATATGGGGTTCTCTCGTAAAAAAAAGTATTTATGTGTCCATCCCTATTTATTTACAAGCTGACTATAAGCTTATTATATAGCTCAAGCTTATTATATTTATAAGATAAGTAAACCTTCAGATCGCAATAAAAAAAAAATAATTAAATGTAACTCAATGTCTTATAATGTAGGTATGAAGGGTTCAAAATGTGTGAATTACCCTGTTTAATATAAAATACCTACTACTATTATCGAAATTAGTCTTGGAATTCTAAAGGGCTTTCTCATAAGGACGTAAACAAGTCTTAAACTAATAGTTTTGTAGTATTTTATAAATTTCTTTCAAAACTTTTGTATATTCTGTATAATCTTCTATGGTATAAAGGCTATATTGCTCGAATAATATCGGGTCGAATATAAGTTTGACGCAAGTTCCCTAATGTTGCCTTTGTCACTCTGGAGTGCTATTGAGTGCTTGTGTTTTATTATTTTTTCACTTACCCTCCGTCTGTTTTATTTTATTGGGTAACTTAAATAAAATGCGTGTATTGGTTGGTTATCTTGCCTGTCCTGTGGTTTTGCACAACCGAACCCAAGCTATTGCGTAGGGCAGGGCAGGTGAGTGTAAACAATACTTGTGTGATATGTGGCTAAGTTTAAAGGAAATTAATTTGGTAATGAGTAAGTAATCATCGGGCTATTGTGGACTATCTACTGATTGTCATTAATCAAAGTGCATCTTGGCTGATTGATGAAGATTTTTTTTTGGTCTGTTGCTATTTTTTATAAATGTTGTTCTACCCGCAATTTCAAAAGATTTAAATAAAACTTGGATCGCATCTGCGACCTAATTGCGCTCACCGAATCCTGTTAGAATCTTGAAATGTATGATAGTGATTTATATGGGACTTGGTAATACACGAATGGGATCGCACTGCATTTGGTGCACGTAATGTGGGAGCAGATTACTGATAGTGAAAAAAGGAAAGAAAGTAGTTTTTACCTAGATTTGCTGTACTTAAATTTAAATTTTGACTTAATGATAACCGAAGGGGGGCGTTAGAAACCATAACACAGGATCTAACTAGCTTGGTTTCTAATGTGATAGAATATTACGTATACCTACTTATAAGTCAACCTGTAAACTAGCCTAACTTTACATGTATACCGATGTCTGTGACTCAATAAATATCTTTATCTTATCTTTAAAGATAGAGTACAATTGGCGGAATTATTGCTTAGAGCAATTTCTCAAATGTTTCTTTTGCAGATATCGAATTCCGAGCTAATGGCCACGACTTATCGTGGGGACTACTTAGTACTTTTATACCGTAACAACCTCAACTTGAGTATCACTTACGTCTCCTGGCGATTAAAATACGCGTTCATATCGCGAGCAACGTAAAACGTTTCTGCGGCACCTTACGTAGATCTTTTATCGAGACGTTATCCCTGTCGAAACTGTAGTATCGAGGTATTCTGTCTAATCGGTAGCATAGTAGTTGATGTCTGTCTGAGTTGTGTAAATATGGTAATAAAGCACATATTCCCTAGTTCTTTTATTGTATTTCGATAAAAATACATATCAAGATTGTTGACATTTTTTTAAGAACCTAAACAAATGGACTATACGTTATGTTGTACGTGTGAATGCATTCGCATTGGCCTTTGCATCTACCTAACGAGATTTATACAGCGTCATCTTCACTTACACTAGATGGGTAAAGAAACCACTCGGATTCTGTAGTGCCAAGGACATTGTTTTAGATGGTGTAGGGTTGCCAAGCACCTATACCATCCCGACAGCTTAGTCCGCCTAGCCCACAGGAAATACTAATCAATACGTGCGGAGCCAACCAAGCCGCGGATTTTCTCACGATGTTTTCGTTCACCGTCAGTGTGTGGTATTGCGACTACAAATTCGCAGACTTTAAGGACTTTAAAAATAAACAAAGTCGTAGGTACATAGGTACTGGAAATCGAACCTGGGTTTCTCGCTTGCGAGTACATTATTCTACCCACTGTGCTACCGCCGCCACAGTCTAATGCACACACACTTTCTCAATACGATAATAATATTGATGATGTAAGCACGACAATAGCTGTTATTTGTAGAAGCCTATTTGGTAGAACGCCATAGCAGTACAATGCTATTCCAATGGACTTTTTATTCATGTAGCCTAAAAACGTCCCCCGTAGGGCACAGACCTTCTCTCAGACAGAGAGCCACCGCAGATTGGCAATTTCAAGCGCCGAGTTATTTGAACACCTCTGACACTGAGGTTTCGTCGCGATATTTTTCTTGCCCGTTAGCGAGATTGCTACTGTAAGTATAACTTCACAAACCACATAACATAGAAAACAAAGTCATTGGTACATGCGCGCACTGGAGATCGAACCTGGTGGGTCTCTCGCTTGAGATACCATTGTTCTATCCCCTGAACTACCATCACTTTTAATCTATAGACACTAGGAAAGCCAGAGGAAACTCCGGTTTTTTTTCGCCAACAATAAGTTCAGTTCATAATTTCCCACACAAAAAAGAAATCAAGGGTAGTTTCCCTCTCACACTTTAAAACTACCCGTCAAAAGATCTACAGTTATCTCAACCAACCCTGGTCGCGCCGAAAACCAGCTTATGGTGACTCCGTATTTCATACAGTTATCTCAACATTCAAGCGACTAGTCTTTTCACCGATACTCCGCTCCTGAATTATAACCGAGGGAATATTTATTAAGACGAAAAAATAACTCCATTTATACCAACCGTAAAGGATAAATGTCCCGCCATGTGTCGACCTCGAGAGACTCGTTTTGTATGAGCTAATATTCTTCTCTATGCTACGTCCACATGCAAGTAAGTACAGTACTACACATCATAAAAGTCCCTTCGGGAATCTACGTTCGCGCACACTAGGAAGAAGTGTAACTAAAGTACCCGAAGTACATTCAACATTATCTTTAACCGATACGGTTAAGATGTAGAATTGATTGCCGCAGTAGCGCTACCTATTTCGCTCACGTTAATATGGCCAAACTAATAGTCACCTGATTACACTATTTTTATTTTTAATGCACTAACCCGTGCTAAGGAACAAATTTAAAAACCAATTTAGAGGCTAAAAATTTCACCCATGCCGGGATTCGAACCCGCAACCTCTGGCTATCCGTACCAGCGCTCTACCAATTGAGCTCAATTGGTAGGGCTCTAAGTAATGCAATTTGCTTAAGTCAGATGTCGCTGCCTGTACGTAATACAGAGAATATTGTAAAGAGGTTCGAAATTTCACTGATGCCGTGAGTCGCCCATTGGCTCAATTGGTAGAGCGCTGGTACGGATAGCCAGAGGTTGCGGGTTCGAATCCCGGCATGGGTGAAATTTTTAGCCTCTAAATAGGTTTTTAATAGTCACCTGCATCGATGACGTTGAATCAACCAATAGCAACAAAGGCGCGCGGCCTGCCATAAAATGAAACTATCTGATTGGTCGATCAACTTGCCGCACATCCAAAATTTGGTCATCTGCGCAGATACACCCGCGAGACTTATTTCTTGTATAGCACTGTACTATTCTCTATATTAAGTGTAAAGAGGTTCGAAATTTCACTGATGCCGGTGAGTCGCCCATTAGCTCAGTTGGAAAGAGCGCTGGCACGGATAGCCAGAGGTCGCAGGTTCGAATCCCGGCATGGGTGGAATTCTTAGCCTCTAAATAGGTTTTTAAAATTGTCTTTAGCACGGGTTAGTGCATTAAAAATAAAAATAGTATAAAATATTATGTATATAATTTAGAAAACAAAGTCATTGCATGCCCGCACTGGGAAACGAACTTGGGTCTCTTGCTTCTAAGTCTCTTTATATATTTGATTATTTTTCAGTGCAGTTCCAGCATGTCTTAGGGCGATCTCATTTTCGAACTATTGAATGTTTGAAAGGGTTTGTTATTAAATTGAATTCTGATTCCGCAATATAGTTTAGAGACATGGAAGGGAGAGAAGAGACTTAATACTGATAATATAGGGTGTAACAAAATCCAAAATCTCTATACAGGGCGTGTTAGTTAAAAAGAGTTATTATTTTTTGGGCATTCTTTCGTTTGGTATCACAAAAATAGGGGTGTTTTTTATATTTAATTCGGTTCCATTCCCAGACGAGGCAAGTAAATTGTAGAAAATTTTTGAATGCAGAATCTATAACTTTTAAAAATAACATAACGTCTTCTTGCAGCAAAATATCCTATCTACGATATTTAGTCTACTTTCCCTTCATGTCCCATAACTTAGGGACGCCCTGTATACCTAACATCCGAAAATTTGCGTATCTACTCGTCAAAACTTTTACGATGACTATACTCGCTAACGATGAAGGAAAACATCGTGAGGAAACTGGACTGTCTGTTGTGTTATACCTCGGCGCTTGAAAATGCCAATCCACTATGACTACTTACTACAGCGAGAGTGAATACTAGAACGGTGGTAACGGCGTGTCGACGATTAGCTCCTAATTCTTTATTTTGCAAGATGTATTTCTGCGGATTATCATCGAGACGAATTCTTCTTTTAGCAAAGCGGTATTACACCGGCTTCTAAGTCGGGAGATCGTGTGTTTGTATCCCGGCATGTACCAATGACTTTGTTTTCTAAGTCATGTCCATTTGATAAGTTACAGGAACAATACTACTGGCTAATGATTAAGGAAAATGTAACGATGAAACCTGACTGTCTGAGGTGTTCAACAACCTCAGCGCTAGTAATTGCCAATCCGCGTTGACGTGCCCACCAGCACTCTCTTTCTGGGAGAAGGCATGTGCCTTGCAGTGAGAGGTATATAGGTTAGAGAAATATAAAAAAAAATTGTAAGTACATACTTTTATTGAACTGTTTTTACTTTAATGGCGCCCCTTCTTCCATGTATATGTTAATCTACCTTATTTGTCATAATCTGTGGTACGTTCCCTCTCGAAGTCGAAGTCATTTAGTAAGTCTTAAGGTTGGAATCCAAGTACTAGTAAGTAAATAAATAAATACCTCCCATTGTTATCTGAAAGGAAATAAGCAAGCCTTTGTGCAGACTGATGTCTTGTGCAATAAAGAAATTTTAAATCAAATATAAGAGAAATTCCGCTACACTGCTTTCTTTTGCACGTTTTCGGCCGGTGACACGCGTCTCCACAGGAATTTTCGGGACATGACAGAGAATATCAAAACAAGCCGCAGAAAATGGGAATGGCATTTCCCGGAAATTGTACCGTTTTCTGATTAATTCTCTCAACGTATATCGTCGCAGAGAAATGGCGAGCTTTATTTGACAGATTTAAAAAGCAAAATGGTTGGCTTTTCTTTTGGGTCTGCACAAGCTAGGCATTTAGTAAAATTGGGTGTATCTTAGGCGTATCGGTGGCAGCGGCTGGATGAGAATGGCTAAAGACAGGAGGAAGTAGCGTTCCTTGGGGGTGCCTATGTCCAGCAGTAGACAACTACGGGATGTTTGATTGATTGATGCAGTGTAAAGTTGAATGTTAAAACTAATTGGTATCTCTTACTGAACTCTACGCCGGTCCATCTTAACTTTTTTTTCTACTTCGGCCCATCGTGCCCATCCTGCTAAATCTCTTTTACTTCATCAACATTAATCGCTGCATGCACTCTTACCATGTTTATATGCTTTCGGCAAAACGTGCCATCCACTCTTCAGGAAAGGTTTTTTTATGAGCGTGGACAGCCATGAATATGCAGTGGTTTGAAAAACTGTTCGCACGGAATTCGGAAATCAAAAACTGGTCTCTGTCTAGCCCTCCGGGATAAAGGCATGAGATTATAGGGAAGAGTGGGTGAACGTGCTCTTCCACTATAAAGGGAAATTTGCCGCTAGACAGATCGATTTCCTGGGGAGGGTTGGTTTTTTGGCCGGCGACATTTATAGTATGTGATGTGAAACATTTTGCTTGCGCAGTGCAGGAATGACGGAGTATCTAGTCCGCGCGCAGAGTTTACATGCACTCGCTACAAGTTGCGATTGTATTGTAAGGAAGTCACTATTATTATTACTATTAATATGATAAGACATTTTAAGCTTTCGCGACTTGAACACATTGTTAGAATATTTTCGGGGCAATAAATTACTACGCCATTAAGTCCCGAAAATATTCTATCAATATGATGTTTTATGTTTCTCCCAAAACCCGAATTGTCTACTCTCTGCTGTCACTCGATGTCTTATCGATCTTACCTATCCTCCTTACATTAAAGACCTTTTACAGATGTTTTGTGTGCAATAAAGTATAAGTTTAAAAATACTTATGTTAGATTCCTTAAGCACATCTATCAACTACCTGATTTACATCTGCGTAATTTCTATTTTATGACAATATAGCATTCTCTATCTATCTAACCTCGTAGCGGTCCCTTGAGAACCAGAAGCAATTCGGCACAATGCAGCTTACTGGCCAATAATTCTACGAGATCTGCTTAGTATTCCACACCGCCAGTCGGTCACACCGAAAGAATCTCTTAACTCCGTCACAGAAAAAATAAAACCAGAATACCTAACCCCTATAAAATTCAAAATTTAAAAGTTTCATATATTAAAATAAAAAAAGACATTTACAGTTTATTTATCTTGTCCAAAAAATAATTGATCGTAGTGTTGTCTCTTTTTGAATCTCTCAGAAAAGAGCGTGACAAAACGTTATTTAAGGATTTACTTACTGAAATTCTCAATTCAGAAACCGGCTCTAATAATCTACTTACCATCTCGGTAAAGTTACAGAATTTCTTTCCAGTCAATTGAAGTTGCTATGTTAAACTAAACTGTACCGTTTGTAGTTAGCTAGTTTTGGTTCTACCTAGATTCTACCGGTCACACCACACTGCCATAAACAAGAAGGCAGTGTGCTGCCCTCTTGTTTGTGGCAGTGTGGTGTGACCGACCGAACCCAAGCCTAAGACGTAGGATAAACAAGAATTTAGTTTGTAAAGAGTTTCAAATATCTTTCTTTGACCCAAGCCAAGCTAAGGGCAAGAAAGAGGGTGTAAGAAGGGAGTTTCATATATCTTTCTTTGACCCAAGCCAAGCGTAGGGAAAGCAAGAGCGTAGTGTGTATAGACTTTCATATATCTTTCTTTGAGCCAAGCCATGGTAGGGCAAGCAAGAAGGTTGTGTGTAGGGAGTTTCAAATGTCTTATTTTGACCCAAGCTGTGCGTAGGGAAAGCAAGATCGTAGTGTGTATAGAGTTTCAAATATCTTTCTATGACCCAAGCCAAGCGTAGGGAAAGCAAGAGCGTAGTGTGTATAGACTTTCATATATCTTTCTTTGAGCCAAGCCATGGTAGGGCAAGCAAGAAGGTTGTGTGTAGGGAGTTTTGAAGCTAGTGCGTAAAGAGTTTCAAATATCTTTCTTTGACCCAAGCCAAGCGTAGGGAAAGCAAGAAGGTAGTGTGTAAAGAGTTTCAAATATCTTTCTTTGACTCAAGCCAAGCGTAGGGAAAGCAAGAAGGTAGTGTGTAAAGAGTTTCAAATATCTTTCTTTGACCCAAGCCAAGCGTAGGGAAAGCAAAAAGGTAGTGTGTAAAGAGTTTCAAATATCTTTCTTTGACCCAAGCCAAGCGTTGGGAAAGCAAGAGCGTAGTGTGTTTAGAGTTTCATATATCTTTCTTTGACCCAAGCCAAGCGTAGGGCAAGAAAGAGGTTAGTAAGTGGGGAGTTTCATATATCTTTCTTTGACCCAAGCCAAGCGTAGGGAAAGGAAGAGCGTAGTGTGTATAGAGTTTCATATATCTTTCTTTGAGCCAAGCCATGGTAGGGCAAGCAAGAAGGTTGTGTGTAGGGAGTTTCAAATGTCTATTTTTGACCCAAGCCGAGCGTAGGGCAAGCAAGGGTAGTGTGTAGGGAGTATTAAATATCTTTTTAGTATTTGTACCTAATATTGTTACCTGTTTAGCAGAAACAAGTTCTGTATTTGTAACAGACTGTAGTGTACTTAGTAATCGCGATAAATAATTACGCAGCCTGGATAGGATGGCCAATCTAGGATTAGGATTGGCCAGTTCAAGCGCTTGTGTGAACACCTCAGACACTCAGGTTCCCTCAGGATGTTTTAACACACCGTTAGCGAGTGGTATTGCTACTTTCTTCACACATGTACGTAACTTATAAAACAAAGTAATTGGTACATGCCAAGATTCGAACCCACGACCTCCCAAATGAGAAACCGGCGTTGTACCGCTCCGCTACGGCAGCTCTTGTCATAACAAAGCGGTAAAACTAGTAATTAAGCTCCTTAGAGGCCTGCGCAGACGAGGGACTTTTGTCCCCGAGGGACAAAAGTCCCTGAATCGTAAAAAATGTCCTCTGAGTTCTTGTAGCTAAATATTCAGAGAAGAACGTAGAAGAATGTAGAACATATAAATAGTTCTTGTAGCTAATTTAAAAGATGAACAGCCTCTAGTCTCCGTATTTCTTTTCGAGCATTAAAAACTAGTAGTAGGCAGAATATTGTGAACAAAATATATTCCCAAAATGTAATTGTGCGCAGTGAACGTTCATGAGCAAAATAGGATGGCAGACACAAAATTTGGAAAAACACAATTTTCTTTTCATCACGATAATTCAGCAACTTATTCATCAATGATTTATAGATATATAGATAGATAGATAGACAGACAGACAGACAGACAGACAGACAGGCAGGCAGGCAGGCAGGCAGGCAGGCAGGCAGGCAGGCAGGCAGGCAGGCAGGCAGGCAGGCAGGCAGGCAGGCAGGCAGGCAGGCAGGCAGGCAGGCAGGCAGGCAGGCAGGCAGGCAGGCAGGCAGGCAGGCAGGCAGGCAGGCAGGCAGGCAGGCAGGCAGGCAGGCAGGCAGGCAGGCAGGCAGGCAGGCAGGCAGGCAGGCAGGCAGGCAGGCAGGCAGGCAGGCAGGCAGGCAGGCAGGCAGGCAGGCAGGCAGGCAGGCAGGCAGGCAGGCAGGCAGGCAGGCAGGCAGGCAGGCAGGCAGGCAGGCAGGCAGGCAGGCAGGCAGGCAGGCAGGCAGGCAGGCAGGCAGGCAGGCAGGCAGGCAGGCAGGCAGGCAGGCAGGCAGGCAGACAAACAGACAGACAGACAGACAGACAGACAGACAGACAGACAGACAGACAGACAGACAGACAGACAGACAGACAGACAGACAGACAGACAGACAGACAGACAGACAGACAGACAGACAGACAGACAGACAGACAGACAGACAGACAGACAGACAGACAGACAGACAGACAGACAGACAGACAGACAGACAGACAGACAGACAGACAGACAGACAGACAGACAGACAGACAGACAGACAGACAGACAGACAGACAGACAGACAGACAGACAGACAGACAGACAGACAGACAGACAGACAGACAGACAGACAGACAGACAGACAGACAGACAGACAGACAGACAGACAGACAGACAGACAGACAGACAGACAGACAGACAGACAGACAGACAGACAGACAGACAGACAGACAGACAGACAGACAGACAGACAGACAGACAGACAGACAGACAGACAGACAGACAGACAGACAGACAGACAGACAGACAGACAGACAGACAGACAGACAGACAGACAGACAGACAGACAGACAGACAGACAGACAGACAGACAGACAGACAGACAGACAGACAGACAGACAGACAGACAGACAGACAGACAGACAGACAGACAGACAGACAGACAGACAGACAGACAGACAGACAGACAGACAGACAGACAGACAGACAGACAGACAGACAGACAGACAGACAGACAGACAGACAGACAGACAGACAGACAGACAGACAGACAGACAGACAGACAGACAGACAGACAGACAGACAGACAGACAGACAGACAGACAGACAGACAGACAGACAGACAGACAGACAGACAGACAGACAGACAGACAGACAGACAGACAGACAGACAGACAGACAGACAGACAGACAGACAGACAGACAGACAGACAGACAGACAGACAGACAGACAGACAGACAGACAGACAGACAGACAGACAGACAGACAGACAGACAGACAGACAGACAGACAGACAGACAGACAGACAGACAGACAGACAGACAGACAGACAGACAGACAGACAGACAGACAGACAGACAGACAGACAGACAGACAGACAGACAGACAGACAGACAGACAGACAGACAGACAGACAGACAGACAGACAGACAGACAGACAGACAGACAGACAGACAGACAGACAGACAGACAGACAGACAGACAGACAGACAGACAGACAGACAGACAGACAGACAGACAGACAGACAGACAGACAGACAGACAGACAGACAGACAGACAGACAGACAGACAGACAGACAGACAGACAGACAGACAGACAGACAGACAGACAGACAGACAGACAGACAGACAGACAGACAGACAGACAGACAGACAGACAGACAGACAGACAGACACAGACAGACAGACAGACAGACAGACAGACAGACAGACAGACAGACAGACAGACAGACAGACAGACAGACAGACAGACAGACAGACAGACAGACAGACAGACAGACAGACAGACAGACAGACAGACAGACAGACAGACAGACAGACAGACAGACAGACAGACAGACAGACAGACAGACAGACAGACAGACAGACAGACAGACAGACAGACAGACAGACAGACAGACAGACAGACAGACAGACAGACAGACAGACAGACAGACAGACAGACAGACAGACAGACAGACAGACAGACAGACAGACAGACAGACAGACAGACAGACAGACAGACAGACAGACAGACAGACAGACAGACAGACAGACAGACAGACAGACAGACAGACAGACAGACAGACAGACAGACAGACAGACAGACAGAGACAGACAGACAGACAGACAGACAGACAGACAGACAGACAGACAGACAGACAGACAGACAGACAGACAGACAGACAGACAGACAGACAGACAGACAGACAGACAGACAGACAGACAGACAGACAGACAGACAGACAGACAGACAGACAGACAGACAGACAGACAGACAGACAGACAGACAGACAGACAGACAGACAGACAGACAGACAGACAGACAGACAGACAGACAGACAGACAGACAGACAGACAGACAGACAGACAGACAGACAGACAGACAGACAGACAGACAGACAGACAGACAGACAGACAGACAGACAGACAGACAGACAGACAGACAGACAGACAGACAGACAGACAGACAGACAGACAGACAGACAGACAGACAGACAGACAGACAGACAGACAGACAGACAGACAGACAGACAGACAGACAGACAGACAGACAGACAGACAGACAGACAGACAGACAGACAGACAGACAGACAGACAGACAGACAGACAGACAGACAGACAGACAGACAGACAGACAGACAGACAGACAGACAGACAGACAGACAGACAGACAGACAGACAGACAGACAGACAGACAGACAGACAGACAGACAGACAGACAGACAGACAGACAGACAGACAGACAGACAGACAGACAGACAGACAGACAGACAGACAGACAGACAGACAGACAGACAGACAGACAGACAGACAGACAGACAGACAGACAGACAGACAGACAGACAGACAGACAGACAGACAGACAGACAGACAGACAGACAGACAGACAGACAGACAGACAGACAGACAGACAGACAGACAGACAGACAGACAGACAGACAGACAGACAGACAGACAGACAGACAGACAGACAGACAGACAGACAGACAGACAGACAGACAGACAGACAGACAGACAGACAGACAGACAGACAGACAGACAGACAGACAGACAGACAGACAGACAGATAGATTGATTAAACACGTACTTAACGGTACAATACTTTAAAACATAACATAACATGCATCAACATCAAATATAACATATTTTAAACTTTCGCGACTAGTACACATAGAATATTTTCGGGGCTTAATCGCGCAGTAATTTATTGCTATTTTACCTCGACGTTTTGACGACGTCAGTCTTCTCGTAACCACGATGACTGTAACGTCGTTGAAACGTCGAGGTAAAATAGCAATAAATTACTACGCGATTAAGCCCCGAAAATATTCTAACTAAACATCAAATATAACATAAAGGAAAAATATTACATGTATACAAGAAAAGAAAAAGGACAAACCGAACACGTTTCAGACATTGATTACGTTTACATACGCTTAAAAACAATAAAACAGCATATTCAGCATATTTTGGTCACTATAGTTTCTTCTTCAGGCTTCATTAGTCCACTGCTGGACATAGCCCTCCCCTAATGAGCGCAAGGTTGTGCCATCATTGGGGGGTAGTGCCCATAATCCCCACGCTTGGCATGCGGGTTGGGGATCGCAGTTTGGTAGAATTGTACTGCAGGGAGCGCTGCTGCCCACCCCCCGGTTTGTATCCCTTAGTCGCCTTTTACGACACCCGCGGGAAGAATTTGGGTTGGGGCTATTCTCTAGGCCGACACCACACAGCCGACTCATACACACACTATAGTTTAGGTGCACTATATAGATGAACAACTCCGACGCTAAAGTAGCACGAACATCATCACCATCGTCATAATGAGCCGGTGTCAGTCCACTGCTGGACATAAGCCTCTCCCAAGACACGCCACTGAGCCCGATCTTCGGCTCTCCTCTTCCAGTCACTGCCCACTGCCTTGCGAATGTCGTCGCCCCACCTGGTCACTCGTCTTTGTTCACTCATTAAAATGTGAAAATGGCTTAGCTGAATTCCGCCTAAAATCCCACAAGCACCATTCCGCACTCCCACTTTTTCAAGCAGAAGCAAGATACGAACACACCACCACCAATACTTGTGTGAGAAAATGCGCGACGCGTTTCGCCTCTGACACGAGGCATCCTCATACGAAATAGGCCGGCTAGGTTCTGGATAAGCCTACTGCTTCTAGCTACTAAGATCCAATAGGCTTGTCCAGGAATGTAAATATTTTTTTTAGAATCACGTATCCTGCAAGATTGCATTCATAATAAAATATTGTTAGTTATGTAAATATGAAATACATTTAGGTACAAATACTATAATCAATGTCTTTTTGCACGTATGGCCTATATTTATGCTTCTTTTATACCACCTGCAGGATGACTGATAGAAAATTTCATTAGCATTAAGTCCAATTTTTGTATTTTTTTGTGCAATAAGAATTAATAATAGTAATTACGAACATGTCCAAAGAAACCGTAAATAGGAAAAAACATATTCAAATTCATTTAAGTTTTGACGACAATACACAGTCATAAAGCTAAATAAAAGCCCGAGCACCTCTTTTGTCAGAAAATTCTATACATTTCTTGGTCCATATCTATATAATAAAATTAATAACATATTAAATATCTACCCTCTTGTAAAAAATATTTGCAAGCGCGTAGCATCCAAATGGTTACAGAACTTAACATACACAGAACATAAAATTTTCTTTCGGTTGTAAATTAAAATAAAATAAAATTTTGCTTCCCATTTAAACACCCTCTTACATACGCTCACATACTTTTCACTCTATACATACCAAGATGGCCAAACCGACACACTATACACGTTGTTATAATTTATTTTTGTGTAATAGGCACCTTACACATATATTTCGTACAACCTAACTTAATTGGAAAGTTCATTATGTTTCTAATACTAGCAAACTGTAAACGCCTAACCCTATTTTAATTGCGCCATTCCTACCCGTGGGGCGCGGCACCGTATGCTGAAACACAGGCTCTGCCTAGTTCAGCAACAGAAGCTTGCCACTAATAAAAATGTTACCGGTTGGTTCTGTCAGTTAACACTATTTTTTATTTTTAATGCACTAACCCGTGCTAAGGAACAAATTTAAAAACCTATTTACCTGGTACGGATAGCCAGAGGTTGCGGGTTCGAATCCCGGCATGGGTGAAATTTTTAGCCTCTAAATAGGTTTTTAAATCTGTCAGTTAAGTTACTAAAACAATAAGTGGCGTTGTTAATTGGAAACCATTTTTAAGAAATAAACTATTTGTATTTTTTTTATATTTTAATTAATGCAGTAGAAATGAGGTCCTTGAGAAGTACCTATGTGTAGTGTTAGTTTGAATGACAGGATACGGAATAGTCTAATTAAAGAACGTTACTGAAAGAGGATAGTCTCAATTCTAGTCACTACTAGAATTGAGAAAGGAATATTGCGTTGGTTGGACATGTGGAGAGGATAAAGGAAGAAAGAAAGATTGAAGAAACAAATATATATTGCGAATGCGAGTGGAAGGGCTGGTAAGGGGCGTCACAGACGGACATACATCGACCAAATAGGGGATATGTTAACAAAGGGGAAGATAAAAAGTACTATTTCTATTTTTTTAATGCACTAACCCGTGCTAAGGACAACTTTAAAAACCTATTGGCACGGATAGCCAGAGGTCGCAAGTTCGAATCCCGGCATGGGTGGAATTTTTAGCCTCTAAATAGGTTTTTAAGATAAAAAGTATTCGAAACCGGCGTGCGTGCTTGCAACGACTTATGAACGTTGATGAAGCGAAGGTGATCTGTCAGGATCGTGGCAACTTCCCTCTGGTTTAAGGGCGTGAGGCTATGTATGTATGTTTAATATTTGTAGTTATAAATTTTTCTTTTTTAGTTAGATTTGGTGCCTCAAATAGCTTCCAAGTCGACCATCGATCTCTAAACACTCTGTATCCAAATACGTTCCTCTGTCATCTGAAAATTAAGACCTTTCAGCTTCGTTGCGGTTAGGGTCATTTCACGCTTTTAGTTTAGGTACTTTAAACAGTTCGTGACCGGGGGTCTTGACCGATGCTGCTAAAAGCCTTAGCAAATCCATATTAACTCACTGCTATCAAAAGGAGATGGCAGACGCTATAATTTTAGAAGCGCTCGTGGCCTAGTCGAACCGAGTGATTGGTTTCAATTACTTGAGTGAAGCAACAACAGGCGCGGTCAGGTGCAGGATGGGTGACCGTCCCGTGACTACCGCTAGTGGCATTTTTTCCGAGCGCTTCCGTGCTTCGCAGCGCACATTAAGCCGTTGGTGCCGGCTGCCATGTAATGACAGTCGTTAAGCCATGTCAGAGACCTTATGGGCGGCTTGATAACTTCTGACAGTAAGGCCCGTCACTGTCTTACAATCCTCTCCACCAACTCGGACTTGGCGCCCGTGGTGGAGTATAGCCTAACCTTCCTCCGATGCAGGAAGATACCCACGCCCCAGCAGTGGGGACATACATGGGTTGATATCGATAATTTTGTACAGCTACTAATTGCTCCCTTCAACGCCTTCAGGAAACCCGCACCTTGGTTGGCTCCGCACGTATTGTGACTTGTCTTTCCTGTGGTCTAGGCTGACTAAGCAGTCAGGGTGGTATAGGTGCTGGGCAAGCCTACTCCACCAAAAATATGGGTTCTTCCACGTAGTCATACTATTTTGTCAAACTGATTTGACCACGTGGAAAATTCGTTCCTCGTGGTCAAATTAAAGTAATGATCCTTCCTGTATAAGATTCTAAATGCCAAAATGCACTGCAGCGTTCGAGTTGACACTTCACCTATCTAGTGTGAGTTAAGGACACTGGACGCTGTGTAAATCATCTCATTCTTCTTCAGGCTATATAAGTCCACTGCTAGAAAAAGCCCTCCCCTAATGAGTGCAAGGTTGTGCCATCATTGGGGGGTAATGCCCATAATCCCCACGCTGGGCATGCGGGTTGGGCATCGCAGTTTGGTGGAATTGTACTGCAGCAACAAAATTATCTTATTACGTAGATGCTAAGGCCACTCGCCTTCTTAGGCCCACTTCAGGCCGGGTTAGCTGATTTAACTCGAGTTAACCGGTTAAATTGATAATTTTGCAAGCCAAATGATCGATTTGATCGGTTCGTCATCAGGCTATACTAGTCCACTGCTGGACATAGCCCTCCCCTAAAGAGCGCCACGTTGTGCTATCATAGGGGGTAATGCCCATAATCCCCACGCTGGGCATGCGGGTTGGGGATCGCAGTTCGGTGGAATTGTACTGCAGGGGGCGCTGCTGCCCACCCCCCGGTTTGTGTCCCTTAGTCGCCTTTTAAGACACCCGCGGGAAGAATTGGGTTGGTGCTATTCTCTAGGCCGACACCACACAGCAATCGTTTAATCGGTTAACTAGAGTTAAATGAGCTAACCCGGGCTGACGCAAGTGGGCCTTAGGAATTATTTTGATGATGCGTTTAGACCAACAGAACAAATGTGAATGAAAGTTCGATACCGCACACAGCTAAAGCCGATTGAAGGTTTGATTTCACTTCACTGTTATCTCTATGTTAATTAATCTAACTTATATTAATTCATACGAAACGCACTGATTGTATAATTATATATTTGTGTATATCTATTTAAAAATTTACTAAGTCATAACTTGATTGTACACCAGTTGACATCACCCTATGTACCAATTGAGATCTTTGTCTATTTTTGTGCCAAGTTTCATTTAAATCCCTTCAGCCGTTACTGCGTCATTGAGTAAGAAACATTCAAACATCTCCACAAATTTTACATCTATAATATCTATTACTAAGATATCGTTATCAGCGGTAGATTCTTCCTCACATACCTCCACATTTCTTATTCTTCTTCTTCAGGCTATATTAGTCCACTGCTGGACATAGCCCTCCCCTAATGAGCGCCATAGCGCCCTGTCTTCAGCTTACCGCATCCAGAATCTGCTGGCAGTTTTTCGCAGATCATCATCCCACCTAGTCGGAGGGCGTCCTACACTACGTTTGCCGAGTCGCGGTCTCCACTCAAAAACGCGTTGCCTCCACATTTATAATAATATTTACATACAGGCAAATACATTGCTTCTGGCCCAACACTAGGATACCCTGTGACGTGGGAAACAGAAACAGCGACGTCACAAACATGTAAACATCCAAGACTTGGGATTTTTCTGTCCCCAGCCGGGGTTCGAACCCGGGACCTCTCGCATGGTAGACAGATGCGCTACCGCTGCGCCACAGAGATCGTCATTATAGTAGGAATACTAGTTTTAGTAATAAAATCACTAAAAATATAACCTGTTTCATACGTAAGTACATAAGCAACATTTTCAACGCGCGCTTTCGGTTCACAGTACCTCACGTTGAAATCGCTTTACACAAAGATAACTACGTGTCCTTATTGCACGGAACCCAAGAAGATTTAATTAATTTTTTATAGCCTATTAACGTCCCACTGAAGGGCACAGGCCTTCTCTCAGAGAGAGTATGGGCTTGATTACCACGCGTGCCCACCGCGGATTGGCAATTTCAAGCGCTGAGGTATTTGAACACCCCAGACACCGGTTTCTTCACGACGTTTTCCTTCACAGTCAGCGAATGGTATTACTATTATAAATAAATAAAGAATAATAAATAAATATTCATGGAATTATTACACAGATCTCGTTAGCCCTATACTAAGTACAACTAAATTTTGTGTTACAGGTGCTAACTCGACGATAGATTTGATACAATAAACAAATAGATAATATCCAAGACCCGAGACAAACCAGAAGAGTTCGTTTCCTAATTTGACCCGGCCGGGGATCGAACCCGAGACCTTCGGTTTTACAGTAAGCGTGCCAAACCGCTGCGCCACCGAGGCCTTCATAAATGTACCTACATAACACAAAAAACAAAGTCATTGGTACGTGCCCACACTGGGAATCGATCCTGGGTCCCTCACTTCTGAGTCCATCGTTCTACCTACTGGGGTAACACCGTTCTATTAAATTAATGTCGTATGAAAACCGCAGAACATCATTTCTATGATGAAAACAACAAAAAACCTCGTTCTCTACACCGAGCGCATCAACGGGTCCGGAAACACGAAACCTTTTTAAAAGGATTTCAAAGTTCGACGCCCGCTCAAATTATGTGAAAGAAGGTCTAGGAAAATTTTAATGGACACCGACTCCTTTTCTATAAAAATATTTTTAATGAGATCAGAGGCAGATTTCGCAACTAAAGCATTTAAATCCTAGTACGTATGAACTCCTGCCTGTCACATGGCAATAATTACTCAACTTGTACCTGCTATGTGTCCGGATACCTCTATTGTGAGAACTAAATAAACAAATTACTTCACCCATTAGAACCCCACCGCGGGGCACGGGTCTCTTCCCTGGGGAAGCTATAGCCTGTACTCCATCACGGGGGCCCAGTCCAGATTACACAAAAAACGAATTACTTACATAATATTTTTTTTTAAAGTTTCAATATCGTTGGTAGCATCATACATCACTTTAACGACACAAAATTATAATAAAGACTTCCACTCAACTTGTCCTGGTGTCCCAAACTAGGAAACCCTGTGCTGTGGTTACCAGGCAAAGGAATCACAAACATGGAAATACACCCAGAATGAGGCTATTTTGTACAAATCTCAATAGCAATCGATACCCGGGACCTCCAGCGTAATAATCATCGTGATATCACTAGGCCAACGAAGCAGTCAACGAGGTATAGCTTGTTGTTGCCTACTCGTATCATAACATTGTGTGTATCCTAATAATAACGTATTATTGTGTACTCTTTTTCTCTCACTCTCTCTCTCTCTCTTTCTCTTCCTCTCTCAGAAGGCTTGTGATATACCCATAGCGACAATTAAAGAAAAATCTTGTGAAATCTTGCAAAGTTTTTGGGGTGATTTGCAAGAAATATATTAAAATTGATCACTTGTCTACTAAATTGTACTTTATGTATCAAATTCGGCTCTACACTAACGTAGTACAATATGAGAAAGGTTGAACTATTTACAACTCTCTATTTTACAAACAATTAATATCGCTAACTGGCATAGCAGTGAAGGCCTTCTTACATTGTACTGTGCGAAGATAAGGTGTTTTCTTCCGTTTGAAGTCTGTATTGGCAGACTGACACTAGAATTTTTTAATATTGTGGCGGGAATTATTTTTTACCAATTTTGTCGTTTTTTTATTATTTTAACAAACTGGCTAGCTTGTTCAACAAAAAAAACTACATATAATATTTAATTCATTATTCTAAATAAACATTTATTATTATTCAGGCGATTTTCTGTGGCCCCCGAAATAAAATTCAAATAGCCGGTGTGTTTGCGTAGCATTATAAAGGATACTGCGCATTGTAGTCGATATTTTCACATGAGTTATGGAGTAGGTACTGGTATCAAAATATTGTATGTCGGGGAATCTTTAATCAAGTAGTATTACTTGAGCCAGCACACGGGTCGCGTAATTGCTCAAACCCAAACACTATAAGTTATCTCAGGCCAGAAATCGACCATTTTTTTAGGCAAAGTCTACAATCCGTTTACTGAATATCAGAGTACAATATTAGCCACTGCCTTCAAGTTGAGTTTATAGTGGAGCAAAAAGTAGCGGAAAAATACTCCACTCACTATTTTTCCCATATGATATTAATAAGTAGGCATAATAGTTACTAGTTGGCACGAGTACCTACTTAAAAGATTTCCTGACTGCAATCGAGAAAACGCGATACTAAAACGTTGATTTAATCTTACAAAAGGAAAACTCCATTGTTGCGCCCAAACTTACGAACAGCACCCGTTCACGATCATAACGCAGGGCACGTGTACTTTTCAGTTAATAGAGGTATTATATATTTCACAACATTATTACATTCTATTTGGTCGATTTGTATATGCTTAAATTAAAAAAATACGAATTTACGTTTATCTTACCGATACTAAAAAAACTTTTTGGTTATTTAAATAACACGTTGTAAGATTTGGACCGAATAAACTTACCGATCGCGCCAACCCAACTTTTACAACTTTGCCACACTATCAAACCAGCTAAAATAATTCGTGAAATTTGGTACTTACAATCACGCCCAACGATATTCCCCTGTACCGATATACAGCACTCCGGTACACACAGAATCTGGCTGCGGGCCAGACGGTCGTTTGTTTAACTTTGTGCCACTTACCGCGTACTACCTAGGGTGGCCCAGTTGTTTATTCACGATAGAGGTTGCCTCCCTATTTATTGACTAAACAACTACATTCTGTACCAGATTATGAACTTTCCTGTCAACAGCTTGATGGAAAAGATAAGATAATATAAGACGTTTATAGCATTCTTGTTCAAACAAGAACCCTGCTGGGGCGCTGCTATCTTAAAATAACTTATTATCAATTATTTATACACAGGTGAGCATAAATATTATATATTTAGCAACATACTTATTTATTATTAAACTACTAACAATCTGTATATAAAACAAAACAGGAACATAATATAAAATAAATATTTTGCAAAAACTAATACCAACAAAAACGAACAGCAGCTGAAAAGAAAAAGAAAAGGAGAACGAAAGCGAAAGCGATCAGTCACGCATGAAAAAAACAAATAGAAGAAAAATAAATTCCCCTGTTCCGACAAAATGTTTAGTAAGTTATTATCCGGTTATAATTCTACAATAAGAATAAATTCCCGTCCATTCCCGAAAGGTGCCAAACGGAACCGAATCTCCGACTGTTAACGCCATCTGTGGTCGCGGCAAAGACGTCGAAGGAAGCTGTTATAGATAAATATCTACGAGGTTTCCGTAACACTCACTAGGTGGCTCTGCGTGAGATGGTGCTGCCACCCGTGTTAGTTTTTAAGTTTCTTTCATTCGAATTCTGACTGTCGAGTAATAAACGATTTTTTGAAGAGAGAAATTTTTAATAATATTTTTACCCGTAACAGTCAGCTTACATTAAAATATTTAAAGAGGAGAGAAGAGGAGAAGGAAGGAGAGAAGACTGACTTCGCAGAGAAGCACGAGAGCTTTAACATTGGACCTTCGTCGCCGCATTGGGACCTTCGTCACCGCATTTGCACCTTCGTTGCCACAATTCGGATCTTTGTCACCGTAACGGACATTCGCCGCCGCATTTGGAGCTTCACATCGAGAGAAGAAGTCTTCAGAACCACGGTCAGGCCTTCTACTCCATCCTTATCCCATCCTCAAGCTCATTAAACTAATACAGTGTTGTTTTTGTACAATTTCAGCGCATTTTGCGCCACGCCAGTCGAGCTTACCTTTGTCGTGTTCGCCCCGCTGCACCTACCTACATCGTGTTTTTGTGACTACTCTTTTGTTCTTATAAGCCCCCAAAATGAGTGACGATGAATTTAAGCAAGCTTCTGCAGCTGCCTCTGCTAGTGCCGTTCAATTAAACTTGCCAAAAAGTCCCCGAAAACGTGAAATTAGCGACCGTTTGTCGGACCTCCGGAGACAAAGAGGTACACTAAGACAGCGCGTCACATTATTTCAGAGATATGTGTCTAAATTCGCTGATAACCCTTTGAATGACGTGGAAAGAGCGGAATTACAGCTGCGGATGCAGTCCGCAGATACGATATTTCGCAATTTTAACGTTATTCAAACGGAAATCGAGAACTCTGTCGAAGAACACGATTTGTCTGTTCATATAGAATATCGAGAACAATTTGAAGAACAATATTTCAGCGTAATGGCAGTTGCTAAATGCAGTTTGGTTGAAGAGAATTCCGAATCCAAGTGTACCTATTCGCATAGGTTAACCTCGGTCAAGTTGCCAGAAATCAAGCTACCCTCTTTTAGCGGTTCTTACGATCAGTGGTTAGAATTTAAAAACTCTTACGTAACTATGATACACGAACGGAATGACCTGAATGCTATACAGAAATTTCATTATTTGCGATCGTCGCTCAGTGGTAGTGCCCTGCAGGTAATTAGTGCGTTAGAATTTACTGCAGCCAACTACACCCACGCATGGGACTTAGTAGTGCAAAGGTTTCACAACAATCGCTTATTGATCCACAATCATGTAAAGTCGCTGTTTGCAATCCCGTCGATTGCGCAAGACTCGCCCGCGCATATAAGAAAATTGATAGATACCGTCAATCGTAATTTGCGTGCTCTAAACACTATTGGTGAACCAACCGATTCGTGGGACACCCTTATTATTTATTTAGTTGTCACCAGGTTAGATTCTGTCACAGAGAGAGAGTGGGAGAATCATAAAGGTTCATTGACAGCGCGCAGTGATGAGTCATTGAAACTGGATGATTTGTTTTCTTTCCTAAAAAACAGAGCAGATATGTTGGAAATGGTTAGCTTCAGAAAGACGAATGCAGCTAAACAGCCACATGAAAGCAAATCATCCAACTCAGCGGCTAATAAACAGCAACAACACGTTCATAGTTATATTACAGCGCGTAACAAATCGCTGCCCGATAGGCCAACACGTATCTGTGCAATGTGTGAGAAAAATCATGCACTGTATACGTGCATTATTTTCTTAAATTTACCCATTCGAGAGAGGATTCAATTTGTAGAAAAGAAAAGCCTGTGCCCTAACTGTCTACGATCAGGGCATTCAGTGTCAGATTGCTCTTTTGGCTCGTGTAGACAATGTCAGCAGAAACATAACGGGTTGCTTCACACTCCCATATGTGAAAAAGCATCGATAGCCTCGCGTGCGCATCCCTCACAGCCGGCCGATAATCACTTGCTTACTGTTTCGGCTGCACTCCATAGTCAATTTGATTCTTATTCGCGAGAGATTAGGTGCGATGATGGCTTACAAACCGTGTCGAGAGGTTTGCAACCGGTGTTATTGTCCACCGCGGTAATAGAAATAGCTGACGCTCACAACGAATATCACAGCGCGCGTGCGCTTCTTGATAGTGGCAGTCAGCATTCTTTCATTACAGAGAAATTATGTAAACGATTAGAGATCCCTATGATACAGTCCACTGTCCGTGTCTCGGGTGTAGGGCAATCGGTCACTACCTCGAGTCAACTATGTGATATTTCTTTGCGATCAAAGACATGCGAATACAATACACAAGTGCAATGCCTAGTCTTGCCGTGTATCACATCTAGACTGCCCTCGGTAGGTATAGATTTTGATATGTTATCTATCCCGGAGAACATTACTCTGGCAGATACCACATTTAATGTACCTTCAGACATAGACGTCCTGATAGGAGCGGATTTATTTTGGGAACTGTTAGATGGAGAAAAAATTCGATTAAATTGCGGGCCTTACTTACACAACTCCAAGTTAGGGTGGGTAATTTCTAGCAGCATGATAAAAGGTACAGTGAGCTACAAAAAGGTTCACTGTAACTTTACTAAAACATGTGATAATGTAGATTTGCAAATGCAACGATTTTGGGAGCTTGAGGAGGTCCCGAAACCGAAACATGCGCTTTCAGTGGATGAGCAAAGATGCGAAGATATTTTTGCTGCCACTACAGAACGTGATAAAAACGGTAGATTTCTTGTACGGATCCCTCTAAAAGAATCAGCTGATTCTCTTGGAGACTCGTACCTACAGCGCGGCAGAAACGAGATTTAAGTCGCTAGAACGTAAATTAGAACGTTCGCCACAGTACAAACAAATGTACTGTGACTTTATACAAGAGTATATTGACCTAGGTCACATGTCCCCAATTAAGGGATACGAAAAACCACGCGACTTCCTCCCGCATTATGGGGGTTTTCGCGAGAATAGCTCAATAACGAATTAACAGGGGATTCAACTTGGCGACACGTAAGCGGTAAAGAAAACCCGGCCGACCTAGTGTCCAGGGTTCTTAATTTACTCGCGCTTAGCCAGTCTTGCTTATGGTGGAATGGGCCGTTATTTTTACAAGACAATAAGTTTACTTTGCCCCATAATTATCCCAGTTGCGAGCCGAGTAAACTACCGGAACTAAAACCAGAGTCACAGACGATTGCGTTCGTTTGTTCTGAGAAAACGGACTGTAATCTATTTGATTTTAATAGACATTCCTCTTTAAATCGAATGAAAAGAATCGTAGCTTATGTACTCAGATTCGTAACAAATGCTCGGCCGCATCGCCAAGCATCTCAAACCGGTTTGCTATCAGTAGACGAGTTACGGGCTGCCGAGTGCACGCTAATCAGTCATGCGCAAAAACAGATGTTTTCGTGTGAATATTATAAGTTAGTAAACAATCTACCAATCGTAGATAAGAGAAATAGTAAGATTTCAGGCCTTAGTATCTTTCTAGACAAGAATGACGTAATTAGGGTCGGTGGTAGACTGTCGAACGCGAGTGAATTCAGTTATAATAAAAAACATCCAGTTTTATTGTGTAGTAAACACCGTTTCACCGAGTTATTGTTCCGAGATGAACATAGGAGATTGCTGCATGCCGGTCCCCAGTTACTGCTGTGTACTGTGCGGGAGTGTTGGTGGCCTCTGGCAGGCAGGAACCTGGCCAGACGGATTGTAAAACAATGTGTACATGCACACGGATGGCAGGTAACACTTTGACCCCTCTTATGGGTAATTTACCCCCAGAACGGTTGCATCCAGGTTACCCATTTATGTATTGTGGTGTAGATTACGCAGGCCCTATCTCTGTACTGAATCGTCAGGGCCGTGGGGGTAGATTGGTGAAGGAGTACATTTGCTTGTTTGTCTGTTTCGTGACTCGCGCCGTACACTTGGAGTTAGTCAGCGGCCTCTCAATGAAAGACTACATTTTAGCACTGAAACGTTTTATTTCTCGCCGCGGGAAGCCGGTAGAAATACACTCCGACAATGGACGGAATTTTGTCGGAGCCGATAGAGAACTCTCTTCGCTTTTTCAAAATAATTCGAAAGATATTTTAAATTTCGCAACTAACGAAAATATTAAAGGATGATGGGCGTTTTGGTCCTTATGTCCAATCAAGATGAGTCATATGTCGTTGGATAGCTCTTTTCAAGTGAAAAAATAAATTCTATGAAGACGAATCCGTATGAATTGTCCATTTTGAAATATGCTCGTCGGAAAGTACCATTTTTTGCTCTAAATAGAAATTAGAAAAATTCATATCTCTGGTTTAACTCAACCGATGCTCATGATTTTTACGAAAATCACATCTATGCATACTCTGTCATAAATCATTAGAGCAAGACAGCGACATTGCGCTCTCTCTCCCACTCACGGTCACGGGTAACGCTGGAATTCGGTTTTGACCCCTCTCGCGCTCCGGGACACGGCGCGGGGGCAGGTATGTTAGGGTGAGGAACGCTTGGCCGCTTGCGCAGGTAGTCAGTCGTTTGCTGATATTGTGTTAAGTGCTACGTTATTACGCTCCTCATTGTTCACATCGACTTTGACCTTGGCATCATTTTGGACTCTGTTACCCGTATTATTTGTTGACCGTGGCTTTATATTGGACTTGGGTGCTTAACGATTGGATTGTTTCGTTGCAATGGAACGTTACCGTAACTGTGTAATGTGCCGAAGAGGGCTATACCGAGGCAGATATCAAGTACGCGTTCTGTCGGAAGCCTTGACAAGAACACACGTGGAGCTAGTAACATTTATACGAGAAAACGCTGCTCTGGAGGTTTGTACCTATTGCACTTTTTTTTTCCACTCGATCCTCACTGAACCTTCGATATAAAAGGAAACCAATTGAAATCATGTGCAACTGCATCCCAGATCTATTCTAGTAGTAAATGAGGTAACGAAGACGTAAAAGTGAAAACCGATTGATAAGTGATTCTGGTCGCTTAAAGAACATTCAAGTGATTCCTTTTTCACTTTTACGTCTTCCACGATGTATTTACCACCAAAACAAGGCCTACACAAAACCACAACCAATTACTGTGGTTGCGGTTTTGTGTGGTTGTGTGTATGCCTTGTTTTCGTACACACAACTACAGAAAACCGCAACCAGATCTCTGAGAAATCTGTGAATCTGTCGCATATATTTGACGATTCGCACACCTTCTGACAGAAAAACAAATCCCTCCCACAAATGACCCCCAATGCGTTATTTTGTTAGGTATTTTTCGGAAACCAAAGTTGTTTTTCTTTTCCTTACATTTTCATATATCATTTTCAGGTCGTGTTTGACAACACCCGAAGAGTATGTTACCGATGCTGGCAAAGAGCCGAAAATGCGACTAGAGGTCATGCAAACCCTCAACCCGAGCCGGAGCCGCAAGAACAAGCAGAACCGCAAGAACAACTACAACCGCAAGAACAACTACAACCGCAATTAGAAGAAATGCTTCATATTCCTGAATATATGAGAGCACCTAATACCGCGACGCATTGTATCTTTCATGGCTGCGCTAATGAAACCCGCCATCGAATTCCAAATGTTGTTAAAATCCACGTATTTTCTCAACATAAATTGTATATCCCCGACAGTGCCAGAGTATGTCACGATCACCTTAATGGGAATGATTGGGATGATTTGCCCCAACATTGCAACATTTCCCATGACTTTACGGCTGCCCACTTCAGGGATGTTTGTGACCTAATGCGAAATGCCTTAAACTCACCCAGATTACGTTTTAGCGACCGAGGCATGAATGAAGAAGAAATGCACTTTTGGACTGGACGTACTAATGATGAATTTAATGCCATCTTAGAGCAAAATCCATTATTAAGAAATAGAAGTGCAGATCCCAGAACCACTTTGGGCATTTTACTAACGAAACTACGCACAGGAGAACCCAACGCGAGACTTGCGACGTTGTTTAACATGTCTCGGAGAAAACTCGAACGCCAGTTGGCCATCGCACGAGAGTGTCTTAGCACTGACTACGTTGTGCGACACTTGGGAGTGGATCACATGAATAGAGAAGATATATTGGAGAGAAACTTGAGGATTCCAAAAGCACTGTATGGAAATGAAGACAACAATAAAGCCATTATTATTTGCGATGGTACGTATATTTATATATACAAGAGTTCAAACTTTTTGTTTCAGAGGCAATCCTACAGTTTACACAAGTTCCAAAACTTGTTGAAACCATTTTTAATCGTAACCACTGACGGATACATTATAGATGTTAAAGGACCATACGCTGCAACAAAAACTGATGCGCAGATAATGAGCGACTTAATGACTGACGAGGAAAATCCCCTTCATATATTGCTTCAGCCGAATGACGTATTTATTTTGGACCGCGGGTTCAGGGATAGTCTGCAGCATATAGAAGCATGTGGCTACGAATTTCACGTCCCCCCGACGAAGAACCGGGAAGAGTCGCAGCTCACGACTTCTCAAGCAAATGATTCCCGGCTGGTGACAATGTGCCGATGGGTAGTGGAAGTGGTTAACGGGCGTTTCAAAAGAGATTTCAAGCTGTTGCGCCAAAAATATTTTAATAACACAATGCCTAATATGTTCGGGGATTTTATGATTGCAGCAGCAATTACAAATCACTTCCACAGGCCTATTGTCGATAGCCAACACGCAGAAGCTTTTTTACAAAAAATTGTTGAAAGAAGGCAAACCCCAAACGTGTTATATGATTATGTAGAAGCAAAAAGATTAAACAACAGAAGAGCCAATTTCCAGAGATTGGAAGCAAATGACATTCAAGACTTTCCACGATTGAGGGAACAGGACGTGATTTTGCTGTCATTGGGGACATATCAGTTAAAACTGGCAAAATCATATTGCAGCGAGCACCTCAACAACGGCTTATATCTTATAGAAACTTATAGAGAAGCTGCTTTGGAGGATATCCATGAATATGGGATCCACGAAGATGCGTGGCTGTTGCGTGCACGCATACAGTCCCGACATGTACGATCAAAACAATATTTTTGCTATATATTATTAGACAGAAATAGTAGAAACATATTACAACATTATTGCACATGTTTGACAGGACGCCGCACGATAGGTTCCTCTGCGCATATTATATCTATTGTGTGGTATTTAGGATATGCTAGACATGAAGGCTTTACTGAACCAGCACTATTTTTAAATAACATTATCATGGATGAAACACATTAAACGATAAAACTTACTCTGAACTTGTTTTATTTACTTCGATAATAAACAAACAATGATAATATAATAATCAATGCTGATCATTTGTAATTAAAATCGATATACAATGTCGAAAAAATATCAAAAAGAATTAAAACAACAGAAAAAAAATTAAATAAAAAAAAACTTTTAACGTATGATTACTCAAATTGGACAGAAAATCGATTATTCTTATTCTACAAAAAAATACCTTTCCAACGACGTATTACTCATTCCGATTGGTGCCAGGACCAGGTTCCATACATTTGTGCCCATCATCCTTTAAATTCATCGTCCCTTACAGTCCTCATAGCGGGGGTTTATGGGAATCTGGAGTCAAGTCGTGTAAACACCACCTTCGCAGAATCATGGGTAACGCTCGATTGACATTTGAAGAATTTACCACTGTATTAACTTTAATTGAAGCAGTCCTCAACAGTCGTCCCATGTCCCCATTATCCGCAGATCCTAATGACCTATCTCCCCTCAGTCCTGCTCATTTCCTCATAGGAAGGCCGCTGACCGCAGCGTCCTGCGAAGATTTCACGGAAGCTGCTCCTCATCGTCTACTCCGCTACGACAGAATCGAGCAGATGCGTCAGCACTTCTGGAGCCGGTGGTCAAAGGAGTACATCTCGGAAATGCAGACCCGTACGAAATGGAAGGCGAGAACAGCACAGGACCTGCGTCAGGACATGCTCGTGTTGATCAAAGAAGACAACCTACCACCTCTGAGATGGCGGCTCGGCAGGATTGTGAAGACTTATCCAGGGAAAGACGGCGTGTCCCGAATTGCAGACATAAGAACAGTCAACGGGACTATCCAGAGAACCTTTTCCAAGATTTGCCCTCTTCCGCAGCAGCCTGATGGTGGAGACCTCATCACCAACGCCGCGTGCAGCGTGGCCAGCGTGTGAATAAGTTGGAAATACTATTTTCCAAGGCCGGCGGGATGTTAACGCCATCTGTGGTCGCGGCAAAGACGTCGAAGGAAGCTGTTATAGATAAATATCTACGAGGTTTCCGTAACACTCACTAGGTGGCTCTGCGTGAGATGGTGCTGCCACCCGTGTTAGTTTTTAAGTTTCTTTCATTCGAATTCTGACTGTCGAGTAATAAACGATTTTTTGAAGAGAGAAATTTTTAATAATATTTTTACCCGTAACAGTCAGCTTACATTAAAATATTTAAAGAGGAGAGAAGAGGAGAAGGAAGGAGAGAAGACTGACTTCGCAGAGAAGCACGAGAGCTTTAACACCGACTATTTTTACCCCACTGAGGAGGGTAATGATTTTTGCTCTTCTTAGCGTGTCGATGAAAGACTACACATAGCGCCGACTTCAAGCTAGACTTTAGTTTGCCATTGTAGTGAAAGGATTTGCCAATCAGCGGAAGGAGTGTTGATTGTTTTCCAGAGTGCGCCAGTGAGTACGTTAGTCGGTGGTATGTATGTGAGTATGCCCGATTCTATATTCCCTTATAACTCCTTAAACACTAGTCAGGATTTGATAAATAATATCTCAATCAATTCCTAGTTTTTGTGGGAGTATCATAGGCTATATAAAATTTACAAACATTTTCGAAACAAAAATTTGAAAAAAAAAACTCTTAAAGACGAAAACAAAAAAAATCATTAATAATCAACAAACAACTTGACTATTCTATGATAGTTATTTTCTAAGCAGGGGCACCCAAATACGACAATATACCTCATACTGCGAGGTACTTAGTTTGGTACCCCCTGCTTAGTAGTTAATGATCCGTAGTAGGGTTGTTGGTAATTTATCACTTCAGATTTTTGTGTTTTCTGCCTATTTTATTACATTGGCTTGTAAAACAGGTAACAATATGCACAATATGGTTAATAGTGTAGGTCTAGAGTGTCACCCAAAGCATATGCACACAGTATCATCAGAATAATGTCAATTCTGTCTAGCTGATCTTTAAAGAGCCTGATATGTTTATCTTTAGAAGCTTATAGAAATTTGATTAATGATTTCCTAAGAAATAAAAGAATTAGTGATGGCCAAGAAAATGTATTAATGGTTAAACCGTTATAATATTAAATTTATTGCGGTACGGAACCCTCGGTGCGGGAGTACTACTGCAATCTTATTAGTATCAGATAAATGTAGATATCTTCTGAATTTTCTTTCTGTTGGGATAATTGTCAACTCTCTCTTTGCTTTATTATTTATTGAGGCAGATCATATTAAATATGATCGTGCTATGTATTATAAATTTTATAATACATAGCACATATTTTACCTACAAGTTTTACTTTAAATTAGTAACAGAGCGCTGGAGTTTGTGACAATTAGAGCACTCACAGTTTTTTGTTTTCTTATATAATAGCGATGCACTGATAAGAACTCAAGTAAATGTAACATTTTTATTTTAGTAACAAAAACAGTATCCACAATCAATCTAAAGAGTCAGATGGCTTAAATTTTAGCTTCTGCCGCTTATGGTTTCGCGAATCATATCATTTAGTTAGATATCACCTCGACTCTCAAATAACCGCTTCCTGTATTTAATTTATAACTTGATCAATTTAGTGAGATTTTACTATTTTTATTTTTAATGCACTAACCCGTGCTAAGGAACAAATTTAAAAACCTATTTAGAGGCTAAAAATTTACGTAATACAGAGAATAGTGTAAAGAGGTTAGAAATTTCACTGATGCCGTGAGTCGCCCATCGGCTCAATTGGTAGAGCGCTGGCACGGATAGCCAGAGGTTGCGGGTTCGAATCCCGGCATGGGTGAAATTTTTAGCCTCTAAATAGGTTTTTAAATTAGTGAGATTTTCCGTAAAACTAATATTGATTGTCTTTAGGATTATGTACGGCACATATTTCAAGTTATCATAAAGGGCAAAATTTAGGCGAAGAGTTGCCAAAATCATACCCCCGTACCATGAGTGATTGGACCAGCGTCGAAGATCTATTTCTCTTAACAAAGAGAAAATTCTCTTAGTAAAGAGAAAAGAGGAATATGCAGAGGTGACGCTCTAAGTCTATTAGTGAAGAGGCACCGAAAAAGAAGAGGGATTTATTAGCTCTTTTATACGGAACGGAGATAATGTATAAACACAGCACATCCACTGCAGCTGTGATATTCTCTAAGCTCTAAGCTGTGTTTGTGCATCTCGCCCTAAAATCCGCAGTGAGATTTCAAATGTGTATACCATAAATCCCGTAGCTACTAAGATCAAACAGCGTCTCAATAACATCATGATGTTATTCCTGGCCAAATGATAGTTTTGAAATTATAATCTACCGTAACCATCGCAAGAGGCTCGAGTTATGTAGAAATACTATATACACAATATACTGCGCATACCTTCAACAGGAATGTTCGCGAAGTTGAACAAATAAAGGTTTGGTCACATAATAAAGTTTATTAAAACCGAAAAACCTAACGGTACGACAGAGACACAATTGTATTTACTTAAAATTTTGAGTTTAGAAACTGGGGGTAATATTCTGTCTCGTTACAAGAATATTTCGAGAAAATTTTCCCCTTAGAATAGAATAGAAAAACATTTATTCGACATTCCTTACACATTCAGTTCATAGATTAGTTTTCAAATAATTAATATTTTTTTCAAATGTTTGATATAATATTTATAATATGTATAAAAAAATAATTTATATGAAAAACCCAGTATTTCGGAACTTTAGTTTAAATTTTAAAATGTGTAGATATAAAATTGCAAAATATGTGACGTCACACTACGTCGGGGTTGCACAAAATTTAATGTAACCGATGATTAAAAAGTAGGTAACTTTTTTTCTTATTATTATTTCATTTATGCAAAAACTATTGATACTAAAGCGGGGTAACTAAAAACGCGCATACAAGCGGGTGTCTATCGAACAAGACGAAATAGTTTCGTTTAGTGCTTCTTAATCACTCGCGATGCATTGCCATACATTGTCGTTATGATATTAAATGTCTGACGGGATAAATGGTAGACAGGTGGTAGAGACATTTACCTAACAAATAAAGGAAGAAGAAAAAATGAAGAAGCGCTCGTGGCCTATACTCCGATTTTTAATTAGGCGAACAAAACTGACAGCTGTATGCGACCTCTTTTTTTTTAATGTTGCAAGTATACAACATAGTGTTGTATTATAGTTTATAGCTCACTGATAAGAGCTAATTGTATCGGTAATATACGGATCTTTGATTCAATTTTTGTTTAAATAGGTGGTTAATAAATGTATAAATAAATGGTTAATAAATATGTAAATAAATAATAGTGTCCTCTTGGTACCCGTACAAAAACCACTATTATGTGATGTGCTTAGCGCCGCGAGCGCGGCGCTTCTTCGCTTGCGATCGGTTGTACGAATATTCCTTGTGCTCGTAACACCAGTTGTTCTTGTTTGCTGTTGAGTTTTCGTTGTTATCTGTTTTCTGTTAAGTTTTTGTTGTTATCTTTCCTGGTTTCTGTTAAGTGTTGGTTGTTTTTAAAATAACATGGATACTGCTCAGCCGAGCACCTCGGGTGCAAGTATGTCTCCTAAGAAAAGGAGACGTACCTTTTCATTGAGTGCCACGGAGAAAACAATGGTGCGAAACGTACATAAATATGTATTCAGCGAAGAGGAATCCAAATTGAATAAACAGTTGTGTGAGAAACCTAACAAGCGCCAATGTACAATGAAAACGGCAGATATTTTGGGAATCGGAACTACCACAGTTCATAAAGTTCTCAAAGACATAAAAGGGAACGACACACCCACTCCACCTAAAAGATGTGGTCCAAAGTTAACTTTCAAAGATAAATTCGATAAATTTACTTTTTCTGCCATCCGGCGCAAAGTGCACGGTTTTTTTTATAATAATGAAGCTCCCACGATAGTTAAGGTTAGTATTTTTGTTATTTAATAAGTAATTTACACGAAACAGACTACTAAAGAGCGGTACGATCGAGAAAGTTATCTATTCCTACACAAGGAATACCAGCTTGAGCTTAAAAATCAGTTCGATGGGTTAATGGAACAAAATCTGGATGTGGACGCACTCAACGAAAAGCTTTGCAACGCTATTTCTACAACAACAAAGAAACATATCGGAGGCAAGAAAGATCGCAAAGAAAATAAGCTAACACCTAGTACACAAACTCTGATAGAAAAAAGAAGAAAGATGAAAAACAACAATGAGACCGACCTGAGAGAGCTTCAAACGATTGGCAAAAGTATCAAGAAAGCTATCCGGAAAGATATGAGGGCACATAACACAAAGATTATCTGCGAAACCATCGCAGAAAATAGAGGCCCAAAAGTTTTTAGACGGAAACTCAATAGGAACAAATCCGAAATTAATAAATTAAAAAACAGCAAAGGCAACATAGTGACAGATCGCGAGCAACTATTGCGTATAGTTGAAGAGTTCTACGCCGAGTTATACTCTTCAATACGTAAGCCTCCAGAAACACCAGATCCAGCCGATGCCAGAGCCCCACCTATAGAACGTCTCGCGGACGATGAGCTACCGCCGATCATACAAGACGAAATAGAATGGGCTCTGAGAAAAATGAAGCGCGGCAAAGCTGCTGGTGAAGACGGGATTTACGTCGAGATGCTGCAACGTGGAGGACCCGCAGTACACAAAGCGTTGGCAAAACTTTTCAACAAAGTCCTGGCAAATAACACCACCCCAAAGGCCTGGAATAACGCAATAGTCACAATCCTGCACAAAAAGGGCGATAAGGCACAATTATCAAACTATCGCCCAATCAGCCTACTATCTCAGCTCTATAAGTTATTCGCCAAAGTTCTATGCAACCGACTAACTCGCCAACTGGACGAACATCAACCTATTGAACAGGCTGGCTTCCGGAGTGGCTACTCCACAATGGACCATGTCCACACGGTCAAGCAGTTGATGGAGAGATGTCGCGAGTATAACCTGCCCCTGTGCTTAGCCTTCATCGATTATGAGAAGGCTTTCGACAGTGTCGAGCACTGGGCAGTGTTCCATGCTCTCCATCGCTCCAACATTGACAGGAGATATGTGGACATCCTCCGGGAGCTTTACAGGTCCGCCACTCTGCAGGTGCGATTACACGAACTGACCGACACTGTGAACATCAACAGAGGAGTACGCCAGGGAGACACCATCTCGCCCAAGCTCTTCACCAATGTCCTTGAGGATGTGGTGAAGACCGTTGACTGGAGCGAGAAGGGTGTAAACATAAATGGTGCCTATTTATCGCACCTGCGTTTTGCCGACGACATCGTCATCCTAGCTGATAACGCCGCAGATCTCCAAGGTATGCTCGCAGAATTGCACGAAGCGTCCCTGAGGATCGGTCTTGAGATGAACATGTCCAAGACAAAGATCATGACCAACCAGAGGCAGAACTTTCCGAACATAATTGTCGGCAACTGCCTGATAGAGGTCGTAGACGAGTACATCTATCTTGGACAATGTTTATCTTTTGACCGAGAATCTCAGGTCAAGGAGATCACACGGCGGATTCAGTTGGGATGGGCTGCTTTTGGAAAACTTGCCGATGTCTTTAAGTCAATAATCCCGCAATGTCTAAAGACCAAGACATTCAACCAATGTGTCTTGCCCATCCTCACTTACGGGGCCGAAACATGGACGCTCACAAAACAGAACATGCACCGAGTTAAAGTAGCACAGAGAGCTATGGAGCGTTCCATGTTGGGCCTTAGACTCGTAGAACGGGTTCCAAATATCGTTATTCGACGTAAAACGAAGGTTGACGATGTAGGGGACCGGATCTCGAGACTAAAGTGGAGGTGGGCGGGGCACTTGGCAAGGCGGGAAGACGGCAGGTGGACCAGAGCAGTCACAGAGTGGCGGCCGAGAACGGGAAAGCGGTCGGTGGGCAGACCAGCGGCCCGATGGTCAGACGATGTGGCAGAGTCAGTGGAGGGTCCTTGGATGAGGATGGCGAGAGACCGTGAGGCTTGGCATAATGGGGAAAAGGCCTATACCCAGCAGTGGGCAGCGGTGGGCTGATGATGATGATGATGATGATGATGATGATGAGACTACTAAATAGATACCTATAAATAATCAGGAGAACGATGAACTGAACCATCATCTCGGTGGACAAAAGTGGTATGAACATTTATACGTAGTTATCTGTGTTTTAGCGGTCAATTAAATTACTGTGTAAACTCATATCTGACATGTTTAATTAGATAACATCATTTAAGGATCCATAGCGTAGGAAAATGCCATAAGTAGTACAATGTATGTGCCTGTATGTAAATGTTATGTTATAATTACTGGTCCGCTGGCTAGCAAAAAGCAGCTTCGACGCGAGTTAGCCTTTTGATTACTAATGATGCTTATAATGCTCACAACAACGCTCTCGTACATAGTGTAGATAGATAGATAGATAGAATGAATATTCTTCATTGCACACAGAAATTACAGTAACAGAAATTATATAAAAATATAGTACAATTGGCGGCCTAAAAACTAAGTAAACAAAATAACATAAGACGTGCTAAATTTCCAGGACGCTTTTGTAATAATCTCAGTTTTTAATAATTTATTGTCACGGTTTTCATACTTACGCTCGGTGGTTAGATGACTAGATTTATTTAACGAGGCAATTATTTTTTTTCAGATCACAGACGCTGTGAATGAAGACCCTGACCTACCCAATCTTTCAAGGGCCACAATGAGGCTGGTTCTCAAACACATAAACTTTAAATATGCGAGTCGCAAACGATCCAGCTCCTTAATCGACCGGCAGGACATTATTTTGTGGTGCAAGCGATATTTAATGGCAATTAAAGAATATCGCAGACAAGGAAAAAATATTTATTACCAAGATGAGACATGGGTTAACGAAGGTAAATTTACTACCTAATAATTTTGTCAGGAGCTATGTATTACTTTCTTTAATTTACTTCCGCAAATTTACTCAGTAGATTTGCAGAAGTATACTAATTTTTAGAAATAAATATTTTGTATTTTATTTTACAGGACACACTTTACAAAAAACTTGGATTGACACGAAAATTAATACGCCGCCGCGACAAGCCTTCCTCGAAGGTCTAACAACGGGTCTCAAAGCACCTACGGGAAAAGGACAATTAGCCACATTGGAAGTGAGGAAGGATTTTTAGATGGGGGCTGTTGATGTTCGAGTCTAAGACAGATTCAAGCGACTATCATAATGAAATGAACGCACAACATTTTGAGGAGTAGTAACAGGTCATTTTAACTACGTTAAAAAGAGGTTCAATTTTAGTATTGGATAATGCCCCTTACCACTCCCGTAAGGTAGAAAAGACCCCTACAGTGTCGTGGCGTAAAAACCAAATACAAGACTGGCTGAAGTCCAAAAATGTAAATTTTGAGGACAATATGATTAAGGCAGAAAGAAAGAAAAACCTAATTATCAGAAATATGTAGTTGATGATCTTGCTGCAGAATACGGTGTCACCATCTTAAGACTACCCCCTTACCACTGTGAATTAAACCCAATAGAACTTGTATGGGCACAGGTAAAGGGGTATGTCGCAAAAAATAACAAAAGCTACAAATTGGCTGAAATTAAACAGCTGTTTAATGATGGGCTAAGGATAGTGACACCGCAACGGTGGTCAAGTTGTATTGACCATGTTATAAAAGAAGAGGTCAGAATGATGGAACTTGACCACCTTATTGATGATGTGACGGAACAATTTATTATAAATGTATCTGATTCAGATTCAGCCTCTGAAAGTGAATGATCAGACATAAATAGTGAATAAGAATATTCATTTTTATTTCATCATCATCAACCTATTACGTCCCCACCGAGGGCACAGGTCTCTTCCGTAAGGAAGTTATAGGCCACACTCCACCACGTGGGCCAAGTCCGGATTGGTGGCGAATTGTAAGACTAGTGGCTGGTCTTACTGTCAGAAGTTTCCAAGCCGCCCTAAGACATCTGACTTGGCTCACCGACTGCGATCCATCGACGGCAGCCACCACCAACAACTGCTTAACGTGCCTTGCGCAGCACGGAACCGCTCAGGAAAAAGCCACAAGAGTTAGTCGTAGACGGTCACTCATCCATGCACTGAGTGCGCCTTATGTTGCATAACCTTGGTGATTGTTTAAGATCACTCGGGCAGCAGCCGGGGCTACGAGCGATACTTTTATTTACAATATTTCTTTATAGCATCCCAACGTTTCAATACTCTATCACTTTGGCTACAACACTATTTTTAAATTACGATAAAATGGCAACCCTCCAAATGTCACTTTTGTTCGCCTAATTAAAAATCAGGGTTAGTTAAGCAACAACAGGCGCGGTCAGGTGCTGCATGGGTGACCGCCCTGTGACTAACGCTAATGGCATACTTCCGAGCGCCTCTGTACTTCGCAAGGCACGTTAAGCTAGTGGTGCCGGCTGTCATGTTATGTCAGTCGTTAAGCCATCTCAGAGGCCTTATGGGGGGCTTGATAACTTCTGACATTAAGGCCTGACCCGGTCTCCACCAACCAGGTCTTAGCCCCCACGGTGGAGGATGGCCTAACCTTACTGCGATGCAGGAAGAGACCCGTATCCCAGCAGTGGCGACATACAAGGGTTAATGTTGAATAAATAAAAGCGATTATATCCGCTTAATATACAACTAGTTTGGTCGATTTTTAATTTGTAGATATTTCCCGTAAGCGACAAGCTCCAAATTCGTCGACATGGATGGGCCCCTATTACCTGAGATTGAAATGGACCATTGTACGTACCAGGGGTTTAAGGTGTTATTATTAATTCTCTAATAGATAATGTACAAAAGGAAGATTTAATGCTAATTACATTGCGTCCCGTGACTACCGCTAGTGGCATTTTTCCGAGCGCTTCCGTGCTTCGCAAGGCACGTTAAGCCGTTGGTGCCGGCTGTCATATAATAGCATTCGTTAAGCCATGTGAGAGGCCTAATGGGTTGCTTGATAACTTCTGACAGTAAGGCCCGCCCTGTCTTACAATCCTCCACCAACCGGGACTTGGCCCCCGTGGCCTAACCTTCCTGCGATGCAGGAAGAGACCCGTGCCCCAGCAGTGGGGACATACAAGGGTTGATAACGAATAAACGAACATTTTCTACCAGTCAACCCACAGGAGGTACAGGAGAAGCAACATTTGAGGTGAGCGTGCAAGAAAGAAATTGAAATACCTTATAAATAGACAGTGGAGGGTATGACAAAAACTTGTTTTATGTTTACCGGCAGTCCCCAAACTAGGCTAGGCCTGTATCTTGGGGACTTTATTAGTGTGCAGAAAAGTTAGCGGCAATCGTTTTTAGCCCCGGCTCGGCTGCCTGAGTGATCTTAAACGATCATGCAGGTTAAGCAAGACACGGGGCGCGTTCAGTGCTTGGATGGTTGACCGTCTATGACTAACGCTCGTGGTAGTGTTCCGAGCTACTCCGTGCTTCGCAAGGTACTTTATGCAGTTGGTGCCCGCTGCCGTCGATAGATGGCAGTCGTTAAGCCGAGTGAGAGGCCTTAGGGCGGCTTGCAAACTTCTGACAGTAAGACCAGACACTAGTCTTGAAGCCTCCACCCATCCGGACTTGGCCCCCGTGGTGGAGTATGTAGGGCCTATACCTTCCTCAGGGAAGAAGCTGTGCCCCTGGGTGGGGACATAATAGGTTGATGATGATGATGAAACGCTAGCGGCAACCGCTTCCAGCACTTGAGAGTAGGTACTTTTGATCGTTCGCGAATGGATGAAACCCTTTTATTTAGCTTTTCCTTGTTCTCTGGCTAGATAAATAGATACTTTAGGTACATAGATACTTCTACTTACTTGAGGTACGTAGTTTTTCAAGTTATATTTTTTTATCAGAATATCGGTCTCTGTTTTATCTAGAGAGATGAAATTCAATCAATCGCAAGACCGCACCTTTTCCGGATGGTCTTTTCATCTTTCGTCGTAAATATAATTCATAATTTCTGCATAATGGTAAACTCATCGTTTGGCTTATTAGGAGTCGGCATTCTTTCTAATTTGCTTCTTATAAACTGTCAGAATTATGAAATTTCACGCAAATGAGGCAAACACGAAATTGGAATACGGAAAAAGTTACTTTTTATAACCAAGTTCTTTTTGTAACTTTGCTGATTTCTGACGCCCCCATAATTTAAATTAACGAGATTCGTATTTTTTAACTTAAACTTTTGTGAGCACTACACATTATTAGCGTAATTCCGTAATCACTTACTTGAATTTTCATCGGAAGAGTCCGACTAGGTTTAACTCTTATTCGAGAGACACTTCTATTATTAGAAGTGTCTCCCGAATAAGAGTTAAACCGAATAAGAGTTGAGCAATTCCAATACGAACTTAGTTTGGTTTTTATTTACAAACAATATGCCTGATTGAATTGAAACTATGCTTATCCGTTTGTGCTCTAAACGTATTGTTTAAATGACTTTAATAGAGGTTTGACGGTGCATTGATAGAAATGGAAATAAGCTTGTCAAATAGAAATTTAAACCTTGTTTCCGTAAAGTGTCTTCCGCCGGCCGCGGCGCACTGGTGCTTGTACCGCAGACATCAAGAGATGTGTCTTCAAAATATATTAGGTTTCTCAAAAAAAATCGTTTTAGAGGAAAAATTATCGTTTACCATGTCTTTAGCCCTATGACTGTATACCAATATAGATTCTAAAAATTCTCTGAGTTTCGATTGAGATTTTTGAATAGAATTGAATTCAAATAATTCATTCACTCAAACTATTTGTTGTTCAATAAAAGTTTTTAGCAAGCTTTTTTTATCAAGAAAATTTTATCTTTCTGAGAATATGTACATATTGAATTAAAAAAATGTGTTCCTCTGTAATTTCCAAATTTCGTCGGTGTACCTCGAACTATGATTTAGACTATAATTTATTTTATAATTCTTAATTATTGGCAAAGTTTATTTACGATTTTACGACAATTCTCCGAGTTTATCTACTTGTTGTTTGTAAACAAAAACTACGTTTGTATGAATTAAGTTTACGTTTGTTGGGAATTTCTCCTTGAGGGAGACTCTTGAGAAGCAAAACCAGGAAAATAAGAGCGAAACCTGGTCGGCCTCTTCCGACAAAAAATCAAGTAAAGGCCTGCGCAGACGAGGGACTATCCCCCGGTTACTTTTTTGTCCGCCGATATGGATCTCTTATAAATTGTATCGAGTAACGCACACAAAGGACTAAAAGTACCCTGTATAAAATGTCCCTCAAGTTACCGAGGACGTCAAGAAACCGGAGTGGACAAAAGAACGGTGTGCTCTTTTAAAACGCTTTTTATTTTTCAACTTCATGTAAATTACAACACAATGTAATCTCAGAATATTTGCTTCCATAGCGTACGCTTCACTCAATTTTCGGAGAACACAATGACCGCACACCGTAGGCGTTGAGTTCACGACAAGTACTAGGAGGACATTTTTTACAATTCTGGGACTTTTGTCCCTCGGGGACAAAAGTCTGCGCCTCGTCTGCGCAGGCCTTAAGAGATTCCTGAATTAAGTCGGCAATAATTCATAATACGGTTTTTTCACCAACATCTAAATAAAACACGTTGTTATTAAAAAAAACCCTCCCGACCCACCATACCCCTGGGAGTAGGGTGGGACGGAACCATATCACCGTTAGTAGTGCTGGGATTTGATGGAAAAATGGAAAAATCCATTAAGAACATATTGATATACACCAAGGGTAAAACACTTTCAGGCCCAGTCAATATATTTATAGCACTTTTGAATCTGCTTTACGATCCTTTGGCCTTTTTGCATCTACTTAAAGAGATGATTTATACAGCGTCCAGTAGTATCTTCACGGGTGAAGGGACCACTCCGACGCTGTAGTGCCTGAGACATGGTTTTATAGATGGTGTAGGCTTGCCCAGCACCTATACCATCCTGACAGCTTAGTCGGCCTAGCCCACAGGAAAGACTAGTCAATACGTGCGGAGCCAACCAAGCCGCGGGTTTCCTCACGATGTTTTCCTTCACCGTTAGCGTGTGGTATTGCGACTACAAATTCGCAAATGTACGTAACTTTGAAATTAAACAAAGTCATTGGTACATGCCCGCACTCGGGATCGAACCTGGGGCTCTCGCTTGCCAGTCCATGGTTCTACCCACTGAGCTACCACCGCTTCACTTTACGATCCAATGCGTAACAATAAAAAACTATTGTTGTACTTTTTCACTATTTTTATTATTGTGCTCTCATAATGACCGTTGCTCTTATTACTTACTTACGCTAAACCTTTATTTGTCTAAGCACTGTTCTACCAACTTTTATTGTCTCTGTGTATTATTCTTTTCGATAATAAATATTATTTGTATTTTGTGTTTGTATTTGTATAGTGATTTTTAGGGCCCATGAACGAGATCATAGGACCCGGAATTAGATGGTATTTGGGCCAAAAACGGTCGTTTTTGACCGTTTTCAACTAGTCTCGAATTTTTGGCCTTCAGTTCACGCCCATGAGTTCTAAAAATCACTTTTAATATGATTTAGTTGTCCTGACAATTTTTGACAATTCCTTGAAAAAAGAATTCGCCGCCAATATAGGGAAGTTTCGTAGTAAACCAATGAACCGTATAGCGTAGCAAACGTAGCATTAAGCGTAGCACTGTCGTAGCACCGTAGCACATCTTTACAATACCATAATTTAGTCCATTTGTTTAGGTACTTAAAAAAAATGTAAACATTTTTACCAAAATACACACTTTAAATCAAAATCTTTACATTTTACTTGAATTTCCTAATTATGATTGAATTGGTTAACTGTTAATATTTTGATTTAAAAAGTGTGTTTTCGATAAAAAGACGTATCAATATTGTTTACATTTTTAAGTACCTAATTGACTATACCTGAGGCCACGACTCGGTTCACCAAAGATTCCGATAAACAGTATCCTTTATTTTGTCCAAAACATAACTATTATCGACCTATCTTTTTTTTATGTAAGACAGTATTTCATCAGGACTCACGATGCTTATACATAGTTATATACGTACTTCATGGTTACATTTTACTTAATTGATAATCGCGATTAGACCCGTTTAATATATAATTAAGTAAGACATTTAAAAACCTATATTAGAGGCTAAAAATTCCACCCATGCCGGGATTCGAACCCGCAACCTCTGGCTATCCGTGCCAGCGCTCTTCCAATTGAGCCAATCGGCGACTCACCGGCATCAGTGAAATTTCGAACCTCTTTACACTATTCTCTGTATAGCGTATAGATTTTTAAATTTATCCTTAGCACGGGTTAGTGCATTAAAAATAAAAATAGTATAGGTAAGACATGTTGACACTTGACGCCAGTCACGCCTGATGATAGACAAAGATGAGGCAAATTTTATCCTAATTAGTTGTGCGTGATTATTATATGATAAAAATGTAAATAATAAGACTTTTATATTAATGATATTAGCATGATAACAATATAAGACTAGATTATAATGACAAATAAATTAAAATCCATCTTAAGAATCACTCATTTCAATCTCTCACATCTAGGTAAGCAGATTGCTTTCTCGCGCAACATTGAAACATCATCAACATCGAAACGAATGCTGGACCGTGTGAGGTTTGTAGCAATATTTTATTCCCGGGGACACAGAGACTCGATCTGAGGGGTGACACCCGACTCGTCAGCCCACACTACTGACTCTATCCAATACACGTAGGCCGAAACCCGTGTGTACACAGCTGGACTGCCGGACTCGCCTGTGGGCAAGACAAATAATATTGCTTTCACACTGAATACACATGATAACAGAAAGACGGTGAGTCAGACTCGCCCACGAAGGGTTCCGTACCATTATAACGCTTAATTATTTATTTTTGAAGTGAATATACAACTAAAGGTGTCCAACTGTGTAATAAATAACTTACCACCTGATAAGGATACAGAAAATATGAATACTTTTAAAAATAAACTAAAGCTACATGTCTTAAATTTATAATTAAGATTGATGCTACTTTAATGCATGCCGTATAATATAAGCTAATTTTAAGTTTTTTTTCTCATTAATTAAGTAAACTGTAAGTTCTTTATGAGAAATAAATGTCTTTGAACCTAAATATACAGAGATAGTTAGATAGAGAACACTTTATTGCACAACCAGAAAACAATATTAAAGTATGATTTCTTAAATATACGAGTGTAGATATATGTACACTCATATACACTATATAGGTGAATACATATATCATGCGTCTACCTGTTGAAGCTATTAATAACCAAAAACATCGCGTTTGTTGTATAGAAGAGCAACTTAAATATATTTTTATTTGTTTTAATTTATTTTTAAACTGTATATACAACTTCTGCCAATATTTCCAGCGCCTACATGTTGCCGTTATTATTATCGAGCAAAAACGTCAACAAATCCCATTTATGGTATGAAGGCCCCACACCTAAATATTAGTTGTATGCCGGTTTTAGTATTTAGTAATATACATTATATCAATTCAATTGTCTAGCTGTCATAGTTCATGATACAGCCTGGTAACAGACAGACAGACGGACAGTGGAGTCTTAGTAATGGTAACGTTTTGACCCTTCGGGTACGGAACCCTAACAAAAATAAACAGTCCATCAAATCACCTCACGGCACATCCGGCCCAAAGACCTATAATGCTAGCAAATATCTTAATCTCGTAAGCCATTGACATTGAATCAAATTCAATGCCATTGATTTCCTGGGCATGACTTTTTAGTGAAATTGGTCGTGACGCTACAAGTTTTGGGACTGGCTTTTTTTAAGAATAATATTAACTTCCACTCGCTATTACTCTCTCTCTCTCTAAGAGAAGGCCTGTGCCTTATATTGGGATTTATATGCGTATATTATATGCATGTATCGTCGTCGTGATCTTCAGGCTATACTAGTCCACTGCTGGACATAGCCCTCCCCTAAAGAGCGCCACGTTGTGCTATCATAGGGGGTAATACCCATAATCCCCACGCTGGGCATGCGGGTTGGGGATCGCAGTTCGGTGGAATTGTACTGCAGGGGGCGCTGCTGCCCATCACCCGGTTTGTGTCCCTTAGTCAATTGGGTTGGTGCTATTCTCTAGGCCGACACCACACAGCAGCAGCGATATGCATGTAAGCACTATTTTAATTATTTTAATAACTTCCACACCACACAATCACTTGTCCTGGTCCCTATGAGAACGGACCTCTGTGGCGCAGCGGTATCTGCCTACCATGCAAGAGGTCCCGGGTTCGATCCCCGGCTGGGGACAAAAAACCCCAGGTCTTGTATGTTTACATGTTTCTGATGTCGTTGTTTCTGGCTCCCAAGACACAGGGTATCCTAGTGTGGGGCCAGAAGCAATGTATGTGCCTGTATGTAAATGGTATGTTATGGTCCCAAACTAGGATACCCTGTCCTATATAATAATAATCACAAGTTCCATACAACACAATTACTTGTCCCAAACCGGGCCATGTTCTGTGGTAACCAGGCAAGGACATCACAAATATGGAAATACACCGAGATTGAGGCCATTTGCACAAATGTATGGTAGGAATCGGACCCACGATCTCGGGTTGAAATTTACTATCGAGCAGGATCAGTAAGCTAAAGAAACTCGGGGACTTTTGTCCCTAAAGGACAAAAGTCCCTGAGTCTTAAAAAATGTCCTCCGAGTACTTGTCGCGGACTCAACGCCTACGGTGTGCGGTCATTTGTTCCCCGAAAATTGAGTGAAGCGTACGCTATGGAAGCAAATATTCTGAGATTACATTGTGATGTAATTTACATGAAGTTGAAAAACACCGAACTTTTGTCCAGTCCGGTCTCTTGATGTCCTCGGTAACTCGAGGGACTTTTTGTACAGGGTACTTTCAGTCCTTCGTGTGTGTTATTCGATACAATTTATAACAGATCTATATCGACGGACAAAAAAGTACCCGGGGGATAGTCCCTCGTCTGCGCAGGCCTTATGCCTCACCAAAACACAAGTTCAAGTAGCCGCCGTGACTGAAATCGGTCGGCACCAGCGTCATCACCATCACAAACACCCTTCTCTGAAAAAGATTTGCACTCACCGCACTTTTTCTGACCAAAGGACGTCAGTCCAATTATGTAGTGGATGCACCGGTTGTCTCTCGAGGGTTGCTGCAAAGGTGAGCCGGAGTCACCCTGTGCAAAAATAATAGTTTATGATACTATTTCATAATAAGGGTTCTTATAACACGAGTGTGTTTTTTTATAGTATCACACGAGTGTTATAAGACCAAGTTATGTACAGTACTACACATCATAAAAGTCCCTTCGGGAATCTACGTTCGCGCAGACTTGGACGAAGTGTAACGAAAGTACCCGAAGCTATTAGTACATTCAACATGATCTTTAACCGATACGGATAAGGTGCAGAATTGATTGCCGCAGTAGCGCTACCTATTTCGCTCACGCTAATATTGCCAAACTAATAGTTACCTGCATCGATGACGTTGAATCAACCAATAGCAACAAAGGCGCGCGGCCTGCCATAAAATGAAACTATCCGATTGGTCGATCAACTTGCCGCACATCCAAAATTTGGTCATCTGCGCAGGTACCTACATCCGCGAGACATATTTCTTGTGTAGCACTGTACAGTGTCATACACTACTTTATCTACTCTAATACATAAAATAATGTTAAACAGATCCAAACTTAGTTTAACTATTGAAAAGATTTTTAAATGTAAAATGTTGGCGCCAAGACGCAAACATCGATTGCGCATGCGTGTTGCGTCGCCGCGGACTCGTTCATTAAACCTTTTTTTTTTAAAGTGGAGGTTCAACCTTCCTGATCCAGCTGGAGGTTGTATAGATGTATTGTTATGATTAAAAATTTATATTATGATACAGGTGTCCATACAAGACCTGTATCGTAATACCACTTTTTATTTTATTTTTGACTTATGCGTAATGTTTGTCATAAGAGTTTTGTTTTCAGTTTTATAATCTTTGTATTAGAATATCAGAGTAGATAAAGGATAATAATGTGGCGAGCACATGTCAACTCTGCGCGGGCACTACAAACGCCAACATTCCTGCATCGCGCAATCAAAGTGTTTCAATGACATACCATAAATGCAAGACTTCTTTACTTCGTCTTGAGAGAGCTCAAAGAGCTGTGTTGAAAACTATTCGCAAGAAACCATATCGATACCCTACTATCCTTCTCTATAAAGAGAGCCAAGTACTTACCGTACGACAACTATTTATCCTTCAAGCCGTTCTTCGTAGGCTCCGGAATCTACAATATGACCCACTCTTAATTACTTTAAAAAGAAGAGCTGACTTGGTCTGTAGGGTTCCACCACATAAAACAGCCTTGGCCGCGCGACACTATCGAATAATTGGCTCGCACTTGTATAATAAAACTAACAGACTAAATAACATATACCCATTAACTGGTTCGAAATGTAAAAATGTAGTAGCAAATTGGCTTCAAGACTTATCGTATGATGAAACAGAATCTCTATTATTTAAACCTAAATAATATACAAATATATAGATATACAAATAAAATAAAAACATATAATTATATAAAATAACCAATACATGCCATCAACTGTCGTACTCGTTTCCTATAACACACACACACCCACTGTATCACTCATACAATGTAATTTGTTTTAAGCGTGTCACTAGCATCTATAAGTAAATACTCAAATGTAATAAAATAAGTTAAATTTTCCAGAAAGAAGGCGTTGCTGTCTGTCATACAGTTTGAACTAGTACAGACAACATCGTTCTAATCTTATCATCAGTTAAATATAATTACATTTACATCAACAATGCTAAAATAGGATAAGTAAATTGTTATACTTCTCTGAAATAATAAAAAAAATATATATAACGTCCGACTAACAACAGTTGGACCGGCCATCCCCAGGCATACGATCTGCCCGGCGGGAAATTTCCCTTTATAGTGGAAGAGCACGATCACCCGCTCTTCCCTATAAATAATTAAAAAAGACTTTATTACCGTGCAAGTATCCCTGCCCCCTCGCAGCTCACCGGCGCAAAGCTGCGTGTCCCGGAATCCCTGCCAGTTCCTGTTCCGGGTCTTCCTCAGCAGCCGGTCACAATGTTGGTTGTCAAGCAGTGGCAGCGACACCTTCTGGAGTTCCTCCGGCTGTTGTTGGTTCTCTGAGGATAGAGCAACGGTTAGGCAATGTTTTCGAACGCACATAAACTTACACCACTTTCTTCAATGAAGCTTTAGCAGAATTCTTCAAACTTTAATTTGGATGAATAATGAATTAACCCGTTAATTCTGCCATCTTTTTGTAATCGTTGTGAGAGGTTGCTTTTAGTTCTGTAATTGAAATCAAAATTGAAAAATGTTTATTTATCACACACAGATTAGAGAACATATGAATACTATGACAAAAAATTAGAGACAAATATGTGATAAATAGGATAGGGCTCAGCTAAGTGCTGTGCATGCATCATCACAGCGCTGAATTTCAGCCCGTCTTTGTTCTCACTGAATGAAGTATAATAAAAGTTTGCGGATTTCAAAAAGAGAACAGCGCAGTTGTAATCTAACAAAATATGTAACTGTAACGATTTGGTGTTAACTGTTAAGTTACAAGAACTCTGTAAATCATCATCATCATCATTTCAGCCTATTGCAGTCCACTGCTGGACATAAGCCTCCCCCAGGGTGCGCCACAAGACCCGATCTCCCGTTTTCGCCATCCAGTCACCAGCAGCCACCTTTTTCAGGTCGTCGGTCCATCTGGCCGGAGGGCGTCCTACACTACGCTTGGCGTCTTACACTCTGTAAATAATAATAAATAAATAATAATCTTTAGAGGGTTTCCACAATAAACGATCCTACCTTTCTGGGGCTGCATGTCTAATTAATATCCTTATTTCAGCAACTACACACTAACAGCATTTTTTATTCTTTTGATCCGGGACTAGCGGAATGGTAGCACACCGGCTTCTCCCTCGGGAGGCCGTAGGTTCGAATCCTGACATGTACCAACAACTTTGTTTTGTAAGTTATGTACATTTGTGAAGTTATGTAGCAATACCTTTCGCTAACGGTGAACGAAAACATCGTGACGAAACCTGAGTGTCTGAGGTGTTCAGCTACCTCATCGCTTGAAATTGCCAATCTGCGGTGGGCACGCGTGGTATTAAAGCCCCATACTCTATCTTTCTGATTGAAGGCCTGTGCCCTGCAGTGGGACGTATATAGGCTACATAAAAAAAACTTTTGAGGTTCAGCCATGACTAAAAATTAGAATATTTTCGGGGCTTAATCGCGTAGTAATTTATTGCTATTTTACCTCGACGTTTCGACGACGTTACAGTCATCGTGGTCACGAGAAGACTGACATGCTATGTTGTCTTCCATAAAAATAGGAGTTTCAGTCGATAGCACCACCTATCCCCCAACACCGGAATTATTATGAGCTATGTCTCAGCTATGTTTATTCAGTGTTGCCCGTAAAACTAACTGATTGCACGTTATGGCAAAATTTTGCTCACAAATTTTTAAACCTTCTTCAAATAAACAATCAAAGTATAAACTAAGACTTCACAAAAACAAGCTCATTTCTAATAAAATAATGTCTTATAAACATACGACCATTTAGAGCTTATTATTTAGAATTGTGTTATTTAGATATTGTTTTTACAATCTAATTTCCCAAGAAGGTGGCTAATTACATGTCAAAACTAGCAACACAAGATCTTTTATGACACAACTGTTCCTCAACGGGTTTCGTTTCGTGAAAAAGTTTTTGATGTATATTTTTGTTATACCTAATATTTGTGGATTTCCAGCTTCGAATTGATTCCTAAGTTTGAGAAAGTGACTCTTAAAATGTGACTTGATGTGAGAAATTACTCGACAAAAGTGTTTTGGTGTTTTGAGACAGTGACTATAGTGATCCTTTAGTGGTACTTTTTGTGAGAACCTACCTAAAAAATAAAACAAAGAAGCGTGTCAGGGAGACTGGTATTAAAATACATGTTTAATTTTGTAAAACTATTATACAGTTTTATTTCTCAATAGCAAATAAGTACTTCTTTTCCTAAACAAAAGTTTGTTTCAGTGAAAAAGGATAAGTAGGGCTTAAATTTTTGGAGTTTTTGATTTTTTATATCATTCAGTCCATTAATTCCTTTTTCATTGAAACAAACTTTAAAACCTCCATAAAATTAACGTTACTAGTATACCCATATATATAGGTATGTATACGCACTGTACCATGTACGGTGCGATAGTAGTTATGAGGTTAGAAACTAGATGGCAGCACTGTATCGATATCGCGAGTCGGCCATCTATACGCCAGTAAAATATACTTATCTATGAAGACTGATAGCTGGCACCCGTTCGCATATTCGGCTGACAAGGTATCAGTCTACCATTAATCAACCATCACAAAGCACTATAAGGGTTGCGACACACTACACTGACAATGTCGAACGATAAGCCATGCGACTTTTTTCCACTCGAACACTTCTTGATGACCGGATCCCACGTTTGCGATAGTTTGAAACCACATTCCCGATTAAAACTTTTGTGTTTCTTAATTCAACCGCCTCACGCACAATTCGGCTATAATAATAGCGATCGTTGGAAAGTACCGATGGTTTGTGTCTATCTATCTATAATCAGCCCATGGTTTGTGTACCTAATAACCCGAAAATATTCTATGTGTTCAAGTCGCGAAAGTTCAAAATATGTTATGACTAAAAATGTTATCAATTCTCACTCACTCACATCCGAGATCCCCCAGCCAGTTGCTATAGCCTTATCCTGCGGGAACTCCCAGGCCGTCCACAGGCAAGCGGGCCTGATGTTCGGCTGAAGGTCCACCGCAGCAATCAGTTGAAGCAGCGCTAGGTCGTTGTAGCGCTTCGGCGGACAGTACTCGGGGTGTTTGATGATCCGTCTTATGGGTATCTGAGGAGTCATATTTCGCAGTGTTTCAAAGGCTACGTCACGTCACAAGCAACAAACATACGGCGCCCTTCGCGTCCTGTAAAAGAACGCTTTTTAGGGTTCTGTTGGGACTGCCCCGCTTCTGTAGCGCATCAGGGATGAAATGAAATCAAAAGGTGTTATTTAAAGTAGCGCAGATACTGCGGCTTCATGAACGTTACAAATCAAACTAGGTGTCCATTTCAAAATCTAGATCATTTTGGACAAAAAAATGGACAAAAAAACTAACTTATTCTTTTCAAAGTCCTTAATGAACAGCGTTTACACAATTATTATAAAACATAGAACTCATGCATAGTACTGACTTTAATTACAGACATCATTGTCACCTAAATAATCCTTAATATTTTAGGAGCCCTTTTGGCACAAAGTGTACTTGGAACGTTGTATAACTTTTATAAATAATAATAAACTGGAAGGACTTTAGGTGTGGTTTTATTTGTAGATTAGTATGTACTTAGTAATATTAAAACAGAAAAACTGGATACAAAACGGATAAGCAGGTAAAAAGTCAGATCTGGTCAAAGAGTAAAGTAGTAGTGGATGAAAAATGAGGGAAATCGAAGAATGAGTGACAAAATTTAAATATTTGAAAATGATAGATAGAAAAAGAAATAAATATGGTGTAAAGAGGTTTGCACCGTTACATACTTTACACATTTTTTGAATCGCGTTTCAGTCAAACTTAATATATCTTCAGGGATTTTATTATAGAAACGTATACAATGCCCCATTAAGGATGTATTAACCTTTGCCAGCCTAAATCTTGGGATGAATAGTTTACGTTTCTTTCTAGTACCTATTTACATTGTGTTGGCTACATGCAGTTTTAAAGTTGTTTATATTTTTCCTGACATACATAATAATATTTTCATAGATATACTGACTGGCAACAGTCAGGAACTTTGTTTCTTTAAAGAAATCTGTTTACGAAACTACTGTCTAGCTTATAGACGAATCTGATCGCTCTCTTCTGCAAGACGTTTGCTGAAGCACGTGTGGACTGCTTTCACGGCACAATGCGTAAGAGATGCGTCCTTAGTGCGCCGCATGGGGGCCACGCCAACAGCGTTCTCAGCATGCTCGCAGACTTGACTTTCCGTATATTAATCACTGTCTCAGTATTTCCATATCTGGGAGAATAATGAGGCCGTGAATTGTAAAATATATACATAGGTATGAGAATGAGTGTTACTAATTTTTGTTTTATTATTATTATAGCCCCTTATTACATATTGGAAATTTTATATCAATAGTTGAATAGTTGTATGAAACCCTTTTTGGAAGACTTAATATTCGAACCTGGAATTCATGATGTTTTTTTTTCCTATAAAGGGCACCCTCCGGAGGACACGGGGGAGGGAGGTGGTGAATGCTCATGCGTAACAGCACGGACCCGGCCATGCTGCCAATGTGGGACTCGCAAGAAGTGCGCCTATCCACTAAACACCACCTTGGTGCTAATTTTGGTCCTAAAGACCCCTAAACCCACATCGGGAATTATTTCTGATGTTTGTAATTCCCGTTATTAAGAAGTTAACAGTAAAATGATTTGCATTGCCTGAATTTGTCATGAGGAACCTTTTAAGATCTGATGTGCATAATAATTGCAGATCATAGATTTAGTAGCCCGCAGGCTGACTGCATTTTCCGATTCTTGGTCGTAACCAGTACCATCGGCCATCGGTTCTTCAACAAATGTTTATCAAAAAAAAATCTTTATTTACCAAAAAGAATATAAATTTTATACGAGTACTTGTGAATGTGAGGAGTTGTTAGTAGTCACATCATCATCGTATTTAAGGACCGCATCAATAAAGCGCTTTTATCTGTGAGATCACTTTTGTGTACCCGTTCAACAATACTGTTCAAAATAAAACTCCTGTTTTATTTTGAACAGTATTGTTCAAACGTAAGAACATTCTATAAATACGGTGTTTACATACCCGTAGTAGTATAGGAAGGAGTTACCGTTAATTATCTGCGTATCCTCGTCGTATGCGATAAAGACGATCAAAGCTTTCTTAGACTGGCTCTTATACGGCTAACAAAACCGAATTTCGTTTCGAATACTCTGTCACACTGAGCACAGTACAGTATTTATGCGAAGGCCTAAATTACAGCAGACTCACCTCCACAGGTCTCGCACCGTCATCGACAATAGGATTGATGTTCCGGTCACCCAGCCTCACTATGACGGGCACGGGGTCTCGGGAGTTGGGGTTCCGTGAGCAGTGTCCAGCCGTCATCACGAAGTTGGGGGATATAAGCGTCCCACCGCAGTCCCAGGTATAGCCGTCCTCATAGTTCGAGTAGCCTATCGCCGCCTGACGAGATAATCAGTAAGTCAGGCAGTTATTGGTATCAACCCTTTGTGTGTCCCCAATGCTGGGGCACGAGTCTCTTTCTGTGTCGCAGGAAGGTTAGGCCAAACTCCACCACAGAGGCCAAGGCCGGGTTGGTGGAGGATTGTAAGACAGTGGCGGGCCTTACTGGCAGAAGTTATCCAGCCACCCATAAGGCTTCTGACATGCCTTAACGTGCCTTGCAAAGCTCGTAACTTATCGCAGGCACTTATTATCTATAATATAAAAGTTAATCGCTAAATATGTTGGTAAGCGCAAATCTCGAGAGCAGCTGAACCGATTTCGCTAATTCTTTTTTTACAATATTCTTGAAGTACGAGGAGGGTTCTTACGGAGGGGAAAATAAAAAAAAAACAAAATGTCGACTGTTAGGCGGTACGAAGTTCGCTGGGTCAGCTAGTAATATAAAAACTTATACCTGTATCTCAGAGAGGTAGGCAAGGCAGAAATGAGGGGTTGCTACTTGCCAAGATCCTAACAAACTTTTTTACTTCATCAACATTAAGTCGTTACATGCATATGCGCCGGTTTTCTACACTTTTTATCTTGCCCTTTGATAATACATCTCCTATTTAGTCGGAGTAGGTTGGTTGAGAGACCCGTGCCCCAACAGTGAGGACATACAAGGGTTGATATCGAAGGTTGGGATTAAGTATTTATATTTTTTAAACTCAAATTCCACCTAGTTAGATAGATAGATAGATAGATAGATAGATAGATAGATAGATAGATAGATAGATAGATAGATAGATAGATAGATAGATAGATAGATAGATAGATAGATAGATAGATAGATAGATAGATAGATAGATAGATAGATAGATAGATAGATAGATAGATAGATAGATAGATAGATAGATAGATAGATAGATAGATAGATAGATAGATAGATAGATAGATAGATAGATAGATAGATAGATAGATAGATAGATAGATAGATAGATAGATAGATAGATAGATAGATAGATAGATAGATAGATAGATAGATAGATAGATAGATAGATAGATAGATAGATAGATAGATAGATAGATAGATAGATAGATAGATAGATAGATAGATAGATAGATAGATAGATAGATAGATAGATAGATAGATAGATAGATAGATAGATAGATAGATAGATAGATAGATAGATAGATAGATAGATAGATAGATAGATAGATAGATAGATAGATAGATAGATAGATAGATAGATAGATAGATAGATAGATAGATAGATAGATAGATAGATAGATAGATAGATAGATAGATAGATAGATAGATAGATAGATAGATAGATAGATAGATAGATAGATAGATAGATAGATAGATAGATAGATAGATAGATAGATAGATAGATAGATAGATAGATAGATAGATAGATAGATAGATAGATAGATAGATAGATAGATAGATAGATAGATAGATAGATAGATAGATAGATAGATAGATAGATAGATAGATAGATAGATAGATAGATAGATAGATAGATAGATAGATAGATAGATAGATAGATAGATAGATAGATAGATAGATAGATAGATAGATAGATAGATAGATAGATAGATAGATAGATAGATAGATAGATAGATAGATAGATAGATAGATAGATAGATAGATAGATAGATAGATAGATAGATAGATAGATAGATAGATAGATAGATAGATAGATAGATAGATAGATAGATAGATAGATAGATAGATAGATAGATAGATAGATAGATAGATAGATAGATAGATAGATAGATAGATAGATAGATAGATAGATAGATAGATAGATAGATAGATAGATAGATAGATAGATAGATAGATAGATAGATAGATAGATAGATAGATAGATAGATAGATAGATAGATAGATAGATAGATAGATAGATAGATAGATAGATAGATAGATAGATAGATAGATAGATAGATAGATAGATAGATAGATAGATAGATAGATAGATAGATAGATAGATAGATAGATAGATAGATAGATAGATAGATAGATAGATAGATAGATAGATAGATAGATAGATAGATAGATAGATAGATAGATAGATAGATAGATAGATAGATAGATAGATAGATAGATAGATAGATAGATAGATAGATAGATAGATAGATAGATAGATAGATAGATAGATAGATAGATAGATAGATAGATAGATAGATAGATAGATAGATAGATAGATAGATAGATAGATAGATAGATAGATAGATAGATAGATAGATAGATAGATAGATAGATAGATAGATAGATAGATAGATAGATAGATAGATAGATAGATAGATAGATAGATAGATAGATAGATAGATAGATAGATAGATAGATAGATAGATAGATAGATAGATAGATAGATAGATAGATAGATAGATAGATAGATAGATAGATAGATAGATAGATAGATAGATAGATAGATAGATAGATAGATAGATAGATAGATAGATAGATAGATAGATAGATAGATAGATAGATAGATAGATAGATAGATAGATAGATAGATAGATAGATAGATAGATAGATAGATAGATAGATAGATAGATAGATAGATAGATAGATAGATAGATAGATAGATAGATAGATAGATAGATAGATAGATAGATAGATAGATAGATAGATAGATAGATAGATAGATAGATAGATAGATAGATAGATAGATAGATAGATAGATAGATAGATAGATAGATAGATAGATAGATAGATAGATAGATAGATAGATAGATAGATAGATAGATAGATAGATAGATAGATAGATAGATAGATAGATAGATAGATAGATAGATAGATAGATAGATAGATAGATAGATAGATAGATAGATAGATAGATAGATAGATAGATAGATAGATAGATAGATAGATAGATAGATAGATAGATAGATAGATAGATAGATAGATAGATAGATAGATAGATAGATAGATAGATAGATAGATAGATAGATAGATAGATAGATAGATAGATAGATAGATAGATAGATAGATAGATAGATAGATAGATAGATAGATAGATAGATAGATAGATAGATAGATAGATAGATAGATAGATAGATAGATAGATAGATAGATAGATAGATAGATAGATAGATAGATAGATAGATAGATAGATAGATAGATAGATAGATAGATAGATAGATAGATAGATAGATAGATAGATAGATAGATAGATAGATAGATAGATAGATAGATAGATAGATAGATAGATAGATAGATAGATAGATAGATAGATAGATAGATAGATAGATAGATAGATAGATAGATAGATAGATAGATAGATAGATAGATAGATAGATAGATAGATAGATAGATAGATAGATAGATAGATAGATAGATAGATAGATAGATAGATAGATAGATAGATAGATAGATAGATAGATAGATAGATAGATAGATAGATAGATAGATAGATAGATAGATAGATAGATAGATAGATAGATAGATAGATAGATAGATAGATAGATAGATAGATAGATAGATAGATAGATAGATAGATAGATAGATAGATAGATAGATAGATAGATAGATAGATAGATAGATAGATAGATAGATAGATAGATAGATAAAGAACACTTTATAGTACATAAAAACGGAAATTACACAGATATTTCTTAACCTAAGAGTACAGACGGCGGCCTTATCACTAAAAGTGATCTCTTCCAGACAACCTTTGTATGAACTGGACTAATACGAGAAGGAAGTAGATGTACAAAAAAACATAGAAAACGATAATTTCAGAGGTACCCATATAAATACTTGCCTAAATAACAGTTTGAAGCCTTGTAATTTTTTTCTGATAATAGCTTTTAGTGTATAGATTATCCTTGGCAAGTTTTAAAATGGATGTGAAAATCATTTAGGTGCTAGACGTTCATAGCGTTGTAGCGTAGCGACCGGGTGCCCCTAAATATCACAGCTCTATCACTTTTCGTGTAACGATGGTATCTTAACGCTTTTTTTAACCATATAACACCTATACAGTAGCGTAACTACACCATCTGAGGCCCGTGACAAGTTCATGGAGTTGTTATTTAGTGTAACCAATGGATGCATTCTAAAATTGATTGATTCCTTTTCTTATTAATGTACTGAAATGTTTGAATTTATATATAATCTTTAGTAGTGGTTTATGGTCTTACTGTAGGTACTTTTATAAAAAATATACAATTTTTACAAAATTTCGTTACAAATGTTACATCATATTTGAGCTCGGCGTCTTGTGGACCCATCGGGTCGGAGGCCCGTGGTATTAAGCCAGCCCTGCAACTCTTTAGTTACGCCACTGGACCCATAGGCGCGCATCACAGATAAAGCGAATTTTAAATATTGCGTGATATGACGCACCATATGCGGGAATTCTCCCAGATCCGCATTGGTACCCCCGACGATCAGCTGCACGCGGCTGAAGCTGCATTTGGGGGCGGTTAGGTTGTAAGTGTCCGGTTCCGTGAGAAGAGTCAAGAACCCTTGCTGCTGCGTCTGCACCGGTCGGCTGTACTCCTCGCATTCTGTAAAAAAATACCAGTACTTATGCAGTTGGGGAATCCTTAAAATATTGCCAGTCGCAAAACACTACTCGCACATAATTTTTCGAGATGATTTGACTGAGACTTGTATTGGAATCCCCAAAGCACGGGAGCACACAAATAGGTGAACATGCTCATACGTTTTTTCCCTGAGAAAAGGCAAGAGTCTTGCAGCCAGCAAGGGCCGCTGAGATGGAAAGAAATTTCGGTTTAATTAATAGTAGATTGTTATATTATTTTTATTTTAACCCGTGTTAAGGACAATTTAAAAAAAATATTTAGAGGCTAAAAATTCCACCCATGCCGGGATTCGAACCCGCAACCTCTGGCTATCCGCTATCCCTGGCTCAGTTGGAAAGAGCGCTGGCACGGATAGCCAGAGGTCGCGGATTCGAATCCCGGCATGGGTGGAATTTTTAGTCTCTAAATAGGTTTTTATAATAGTAGATTGTACAATTTCCCAGGAAGGCGGGCCACTGCCTTACAATCCACCACCAACCCGGACTTGGCACCCGTGGTGGAGTATGGCCTAACCTTCCTGCGATACAGGAAGAAACCCATGCCCCGGCAGTAGGGACATACAGGGCTGTTATCGATACAATTTTCCACTTGTGTGAACCTATCAGTTTTTGAAACGTGAAGTTGGAATGAAAATTACTTTGTTTATAAATTTGCTCCTACCTCGCAAAAACTTTATTGAGATTAGAATTAAATAACATCTCACTTCTCTCGCTCAATTGTTTGGAGCCACCGATGCTGCCCGGAACTGTTCTGAAAGTAACAAGCAACATACTTTTAACCCGCGGCTTGGTTGGCTCCGCACGTATTGACTAGTATTTCCTGTGGGCTAGGCCGACTAAGCTGTCAGGATGCTATAGGCGCTGGGCAAGCTTACACCATCTAAAACCATGTCCCAGGCACTGCAGCATCTGAGTGGTCCTTTAACCCACCTAGTGTGAGTGAAGATGCATTGGACGCTGTATAAATCATCTCATTACGTAGATGCAAAGGCCACACTTTTACAGGCCGAGCCCGATTTAGGGATCATCGAACAAGCACTCTTTATAATTTCTTCTATCACGTTGTAAATACTTTACATTACGAGTAAATACGACAATATAATAAAATTGGTAATTTACGAATTTTAATACTATATGGTACAAAAAAGTCGTGTAGATTTGGAGGTTACACTCTTCTTCTTCTTCTACAGGCTATATTAGTCCACTGCTGGACATAGCATATGCCCTCCGCCATAGCGCAAGGTTGTGCCATCATTCCTTGTACGACACCCGCGGGAAGAATTTAGGTTGGTGCTATTCTCTAGGCCGACACCGCACAGCAATCAACTCCAAAATAGTGAAAAAAATATCGGCAGTAAATGAGGATGGCGAAGAGTAAGATGTCTGCCGCATAAGCACTAAAATAGATAGGTGGGCCAAAATTGCGACCGACTAAGTTCCGCAAAATGGACACCGACGTCGCGGCTGACCAAGGCAAAGATGGCGGGATGTTCTAAATACATTCTTGCCGGGATAGTGCAAGGTGGCTGGAAACAGGGAGCGATGGAAAAAGTGGGGGAGGCCTTTGCCCAGCAGTGGGACACAAAAGAGGCTAAGTAAAAAAAATGAGGATTGCAGGATGACAAGACGTTAACATTAAAGTAAATATGATGACGACCCGAAAATTTCCTATACGGTATTCAAATAAACAACTACGTCAACTATGATTAATTCCGGGATTTTTCGTTTTATTATTATTATTAGTATTCCTTAATTATTCGCGATACTCATACATAGTTATATATTAAACGGGTCAAATCATGATTATTTATTAGGTAAAACGTAATTACCTTATTAATGGCAACTGTAACGCTGCCGAAACGTCGGGAAATAAGGTAATTACGTTTTACCTACTAAATAATCGCGATTTGATCCGTTTAATATACAATTATTAGTATTAAATTATCAATAATTTTAATTAGCACGCTAAGAAGCGTTTTTAAATTCGATAAGGTTTACTGAAAATGTATGTTTGGTATGCTATATTAACTAAAATTCAATAAATAAAAAAGAGGGACTTTGAAAGTTGGGGACCTAATATTTCTTCCCATTTACGTGTTCACGAGGGATAACTATTCCGCATAGTCCATCAGTGAACATGATCACTTCTTTTGAACAAATAACTAACGATAGAGACTCATTTCCTCTGTTTTTACTTAAAAACATCGCGAGGAAACATGAGTGTCTGAGGAGTTCAAATACCTCAGCGCTTGTATTATTATTATTATTCACTATTATTAATGCTTTATTATTATTATGCTGCGTTATTATTAATCACTATTACTTAGTACACTACAATCGGTTACATTGCATACATTACATAAACCACGAGTGTTTACCGCGGATTGGCAATTCAATCCGTGGTAAACGCTCGTGTCAATCAATCCATAATCTCTCTCTCTCTGAGAGAAAGCTTGTGCCCTGCAGTGGGACGTTTATAGGCTACATAAAAAAGGGAAATAAAGGTTCTTTAGGACAAAATATTCGCAATTACGCAGAGAATACGTGGGTGTCACGGTACCTTAATCATTATATTGACGACGTTCTACATGACCTTTCTGTACCTACCACATCTTTTAAGTAAGTAGGCTCGGTATGAAATTAACAAAAATACTCTACTCATCATCTTCAATGGCCTTTGCATGTATTGCAGATGATTTATGCAGCGTTTTTCGTGCATTTACGATCGTGAGTCGTGACGAAAAAGTCCTACGAGAGGCATCTACATATTCGAAACGAGTAGGCCGACTGGGGGCCTGAGTTTCATCAAACTACAATTCGTACTTTATTATAACTATTCGATGTACAATACGTAGCCGAGACTTAAGAAAAGATAAAATGAGAATATTCTCAAATTTCTCCTTCTGCAATCTTTCCGATTTAAGGTTGCCTGGAAAAAAATCTATCAGCAATAAGGCCGCCAATTGTACCTCTTTTTTTGTAACTGTTGTCGCAGTAATTATTTTTTGGTGTGTACAGTAAATAATATTCTTATCTTATCATATCATATCTTCTTTATTGTACATAGGAAAAATAGTCTTTGCATCTTTCTACTTGTTACTCTACGGGCTAAGACTCGGCCACGTCTTCCTACTTTTTACTCTATAGGTTAATCGGCTACGCAATGCACATCGAATTGTTTTATTAAACCGTGAATTGTATATCTGTGGGCCTTGGTCGGAGTTGAAGGTCTGTGTTCTTTGAGTATTGATTAGCTAGATGCCGGAACCAGACTATACACGATGATTTTTGGGTAATTTGAAAGACGTAGCAAAATGAACGTGCCTTAACAATAGTTATCGAATACGCTATTTTGTTTTTTAAAAAAGGCACTTTCCAAAAATATCTAGGCACAATCTCGTATCTGTGATAACCATTGGTAGCCAGCCAGAGCGGTGCGCAATGACGCGGGTCCACACGGGTCATTGTTCTGATAAACGGAGAAGCGGTACTTATTGATTGCAAATTTTTGAAACAGAATTTCTCACAGTTTTTTTATTTTACGTATATACTCTTAAAACATGCCATAACACATAATATAATCTCACGCCTGTATCCCAGATGGGTAGGCAGAGAACAGGGACTTCCACTTGCCACGATCCTCACAAGTCACCTTCGCTTAATCAACGTTCATAAGTAGTTGCATGCACGCACGCTGGTTCCGGGTACTCTTTATCGTCCCCTTTGCTAATAGATCTCCTATTTAGTCGATGTATGTCCGTCTGGGATATCCCTCACCGGCCCTTCCACTCACATATACTTAATAGTTAGCCTAAATAGATGGATTTTTTATTACTTCACCGCGGCTTTCAAACCACCCCGATTCAGGGTGTATTATTAGGTCTCTTACATAACTGTAATGAACTTTACAACTAGTCAAATAAAAAACACGCACCGTACAACATCCACAAAACTTTCGTCAAGAACAGAGAACTAATAGGTAAACAAAATTTTTTAGCACACAACAAAAAAACCTAACTGAACAAACCACTCCGGAAAATAGTATTTCTTCATAATTCGAAATACTCATACGTAGTTTTAAATTAAACGGGTCTAATCGCGATTAGATAGATAGATAGATAGATAGATAAAACATTTATTTAACGGCACAATACTTTAAAACATAACATAGGCATACATGAACATCAAATAAAACATAAAGGAAAAATATTACATGCATACAAGAAAAGAAAAAGGACAAATAGAACACTTTCAAACATTGATTACATTTCAAACGTATGTAACGCTTAAAAACAATAACATCACAAACGTATACAAACATTTTTACGAGAATATTATCACGCTCAGGTTTAAAGTATTGAGCCACTAAAATGGTCGCGACTCAGCATGTGTCGTAGGAGCACCGAGGTACTCCCACAACGCTGATATTCTGTCGCGGCCATACTGCGGTTAGTCGTGTTTGTTGAAAAAAAAAAAAAAAGAAGTAAAGAATTTTGAATTTGAAAAATGGGGGCCCAAACAATTGGAGTACAAAGTGTATGTGTGTGTAGAAGTGTAGTGTAGTAAAATGAGTGAGTAGTGCAAAATATCAGTGCAAAATATAAGTGTGTAACCGGTGTGTTAACAAATATAATAAATATATTATATCGAAGTGAAGTGCCTCACGGTCGGTGTTTTGCCGGTGAAATCTGCGGCACAGCTGAGAGCTATCTACCCACTAAGATGCAATAAAGTCTGAGGGACCAGCACGGCTTACAGGTACGCATACAACAGTACTATTATTACATATTTGCGCCTGCAACAGATGTGCTTTAAAATGTTTTTTAAAAGTATGTTTATTTTTACAGTGACGAAGAGGCGGTGGGATATTATTCCAACACTTGGTTGCAGCGTACCTAAGACTGCCCCGAAAGGCCGCTGTTCGGTGTGTTGGTAGACTGAGTGGCACAGAAGCTGCTCTTACCCCTTCTGCGAGACGCGATTGTCTCCAGGTGAGTTTCTTGTATAAGTAAGAGGGTTCGTGTGTTTTAATGACTCCAAATAACATAGTAGCCAGCTGAAGCTTTTGTCTTGCTTCCATTTTCAGCATGTTCGCGCCATTAAGGAAGGGAGTTACATGAGTGCGAGGCGGAATATCCAGGCAGTAACGAGCACAAGCGTTCTGAACCCTTTGTACCAGAGTTTGCGTTTTCTTAAGCAGACAAGGGCCATATAAAATCGCACCGTAGTTCAGCTTGGACAGTACTAAAGTTTCACAAAGTCTTATACGCAGGGGAACGCTAATATAATTACGTATTCGATATAGCATCTTCAGACGATAAAAACAATTTCTGACTAGTTCTTGAATGTGGCGTTCAAAGTGTAGCTGTCCGTCCATTAGAACACCAAGATTTCGGGCTTCCGTAACTCGGTCAATTTCGCTATTCTTTAAATGTATCCTTATATTTAATTGTGTTAGTTTATCGATTTGTTTTTTGGAACCCAGTAACATGTATTTTGATTTCTTCGGATTAAGCACGAGACAGTTCCTTTCGGCCCAAACTGATATTCTCTCTAGATCTTCATTTAAACGTGACACACAAGCATCAGCCTCTAACGGAGAAACCTTTGTATATACTTGCAAATCGTCTGCATATAAATGATACTGACAATTTTGTATGCCGTCGGTTATATCTGCTGAATAGATTATAAATAACAAAGGCCCAATTATGGATCTTGAGGAATACCTCGCTCTATAGACTGATCTTGGGATGCTCTCATAGATCCATCTAATCTTTGTAGAACCACTCGTTGGCGACGATCTGTCAAATAACTTTTGAACCACTTAACAGTACCGGTACTGAAACCATAATAAGACAACTTACATAGCAGAAGGTTGATATTAATTGAATCAAAAGCACGTGAGAAATCTAACAATGTCAGAATACTGCCACTACCAGAGTCTTGTGCGCTCAAAATATTATCGACAACATCAAGTAATGCGGTTGTTGTACTGTGGTTTTTTCTAAAACCTGACTGAATTTTGGGGAGAATGCCATTTTCCTCGCAATAACTAATTACCTGTTCATAAATTATCTTTTCGAGAATTTTGGAAACTATAGGTAGCAGGCTAATGGGCCGTAAGTCAGATATTTGAGTAGGGTTAGTTATTTTGGGTATCGGTCGGACAAGCTCGGCAAGATTATTTATTAGGTAAAACATAATTACCTTATTTCCCGATGTTTCCGCTGCGTTACAGTAGCCGTGGTCTCGGGTAGACTGTAGAGGCGAGTACAGTCTATTATTGGCGTCGGGAAATAAGGTAATTACGTTTTACCTAATAAATAATCGCGATTAGACCCGTTTCATGTATAACCATATATAATACTCCGGAAAATGTCTGAACCAAGAGACCCCGACACGCTGGCAGCATTGCTATGCTGCACCGCTAAAGAGATTTTTGGCCAAGATACGCAACAGAGCGGCAGAGAACTGTAAAATAATGAACTCACAATGTTGAGCTGGGTAGCCTTTGCGTTGTCGCTTCGGTGGTACCTGTACTTTCCCTGCAGCAGACTATAGTACCAGATGAAGAACGAGAACAAATCGTCGGCGGTATCCCATTTAGACTGAAAAAAAGTAATAAAAATTATGTTATACTATTTTTATTTTTAATGCACTAACCCGTGCTAAGGACAAATTTAAAAACCTATTTAGAGGCTAAAAATTTCACCCATGCCGGGATTCTAACCCGCAACCTCAGGCTATCCGTACCAGCGCTCTTCCAATTGGGCCAATGGGCGACTCACCGGCATCAGTGAAATTTCGAACCTCTTTACACTATTCTCTGTATTAAGTACAGGCAGCGACATCTGGCTTAAGCAAATTTCATCACTTACAGCCCCGACTACCTACTTTGCAGTTAGGTTTTACATCGGAATGATATCACTGTACCCACATGATTATACTATTTTTATTTTTAATGCACTAACCCGTGCTAAGGACAAATTTAAAAACCTATTTAGAGGCTAAAAAGCAAACTGCAAAGTAGGTAGTCGGGGCTGTAAGTGATGCAATTTGCTTAAGCCAGATGTCGCTGCCTGTACGTGAAATGAAATGAAATGAAAAGGTTTTATTCAAAGTAGCACAGAAACTGCGGCTTAATGTACGTTACAATTCAAAGTAGGTGTCCATTTACAAAATCTAGATCATTTAGGAGAAAAAATGGACAAAAAAACTCCTAACTTAGTCTACGTAATACAGAGAATAGTGTAAAGAGGTTCGAAATTTCACTGATGCCGGTGAGTCGCCCATTGGCTTAATTGGAAGAGCGCTGGTACGGATAGCCAGAGGTTGCGGGTTTGAATCCCGGCATGGGTGAAATTTATAGCCTCTAAATAGGTTTTTAAAAAATTACGTTTTACTTGTGAACACTACAGGGGCATTTTGAGGTCGTTAGCAAAATTGAAAATGTTCTTTTTTTAAAAGTGCTCTGAACCGAGTGATTGGCAATCACTTGAGTTAAGCAACAACAGGTGCAGTCAGGTGCAGGATGGGTGACCGTGCCGTGACTACCGCTAGTGGCATTTTTCCGAGTGCTTCCGCCATTGCGAGTGCACGTCCTACGCTCACGTTCACGTATAAGCTGCACGAGCTTTTTTACAACTACCCTCATGTTGGGCACGATATGCGAAAATGGCTAGTTTTACGCGATCCACGAGTTATTCGTCTATAGTAAGCGGAAAAAGTGATGTAGTCGAAAACAACGCCATGGAAAGTGAGCAACGTGTGATAGAGAGCAATAAGGAAGTGGTTCAGAATGGAAATCAAGATACGGACTTCCAAAAAGGAGCTGAAAAAAGAACAAGAGAAGATAGTGATGAAAGCCAGGTGAGGGAGGATGAAGGAGAATTTATTACTGTGAATAAAAGGCCTAACAAACGATTATTACGAAGCTACTCAAAAAATACTTATGACGACGCTTTACTGTCAAATAATGGCGAGAAATTTGAAGTCTACCTGACATCTAAAAATGTACTGCCAAAAACAAATGGCTTTAGCTAAATTACTTAACTCAGAAAATATTCGCAACATACTTAAAATTAAATATAAAGGACCGTACAAAGTTCAAATTACACTCAAAGACAAGGAAAATATGGACAAACTACTTTATTGTGAGAAATTTATCGAACTAGACTACAGATGCCAGCGGACTGATGAATTAAATCTTGTCTATGGAGTCGTAAAGAATGTAGACTTGGACTTAGAGGAGAAAGAAATACGTGAATCTTTCGAATGTGAGTATCATATTGTCTCTATACACAGGCTCAGTCGTCGCAATCACGAAGGAAAATGGGTAGATAGTGAAGCGGTTCGTTTATGCTTCAAAAGCTCGATTTTGCCCCCGTATATTTTAGGATATGGATGCCGGTTCAAGGTTGAGCCTTATATGTTCTCTGTTTCCCAGTGTTCGGGATGTTGGAAGTTTGGCCACTATAAAAAGACTTGCCCTACCAAACAAGTCAAATGTCCTAAATGTGGGGAAGCACACGAAAATTGTGTAACAGAATCATATGTGTGCATAAACTGTAAGGGCCCTCATATGGCACTGGATAAAAGTTGCCCGGTATTTCACAAAGAAAAAAATATAAGAGAGATTATGCGGAATAATAGCTGCACTTATAAAAAGGCTCTGGACTTGTATATATGTCAATTGAGGGAAGATAATGAGAAGAGTCTACTTACAGATGTTAATCAAGATGAATATCCAAAATTAACACATAAGGTCAACATAACATCAGCTCTAATACATCACACGGAGAATAGCTGCGAAGAGATGAGCGCTTGCGAAGATAATGGGACGGAAGTAAACCTGCCCGCCACTACACAGAAAAAGAAAGACAGCGGAAAAAGTAACTTAAGTAGAAGCTCCAAATCAAGAAAATCAAATAAACCACAGCCTTTCCATCCGTCAACTTTGGAGAGCAATCAGGCGGCTTGGAACCAAGAATCAGACCTACATCGGCATAAGAAAAGGACTACAGAGGAAACGGAAAAACCTAAGTCGGTTTTGAAGAGATTTTTTTTTAAACTGAGAGACATTGTTTTATGCGACAGCAGTGTTGAGGAGAAAGTAAAGGACTTTTTCAGCTTAGTAATTAAGGAGTTCACACAATTTGCGATCACAGCATTGAAAGATTCAGACATACTGTATAATATATTAAACAGCTTTAAATATGGATAAAAAGGGTAAGAAATTTGAGGTCAATATTTTACAATGGAATGCCCAAAGTCTCAGACCGAAACTTACAGATTTTGAATTATTACTAAACCGAGAAAAAATACACATTGCCGTTTTAAGTGAAACGTGGCTCGAACCAGATTCCCATCTAAATATCAGTGGCTATTATATTTATAGGCAAGATAGAATAGACTCTTACGGCGGAGTAGCATTAGTGATTCATAAATCATTAAAGACTGTGTTATGCACTAATAGTACGTCTAATACAGCTCTAGAGGTCATTCAGGTAAAGGTACTGAATTGTAAACAGCTGAAAAATATAGTTTCAGTGTACTGTCCATCTTCTGCCCGGGTAAGCCAATCCGACTGGGACGGCATCTTCTCCTCGTTTTCTGAAAATACTTTGGTGGCTGGGGACTTTAACGGTCATCACAGTAATTGGTCCTATAAGACTGACACCAGAGGAACTCACTTAATGGATAGTTCAATTGAAAATGGCTTTATTTCCTTAAATGATGGTAGAGCTACTAGAGTAAAGCTTGTAAATGGGAATCTACAACAATCCTCACCGGACATTACATTTTGTTCTTCAGATATAGCTATGAACATTAAGTGGAATGTTAGTAACGAAAATCTTGGTAGTGACCACTTGATAATAAAATATACAATTAATTACCACGATTCCTTACAGTTCATATCAAAGCGAAACTTTAAGAGAGCAGATTGGAAAGGATATCGTGAATTTATTTGTAACTCAACAATATTGGGAAGTAACGAGGATAGTCTACAGGAGCGATACAACAACTTTATTGAAACTATTAATAAAGCTGCTGACGACAGTATCCCTATGATCAAAATTTGCACAAATCCAGCTAGGGAGTTTGTACCAAAAGTTTATTGGAATCAATGTCTTTCCAAAGTAGTTGCGGAACGTCGCTTAGCTTTAAAACTATTTCGTCGCAATCCAACGCCTCAAAACCTATCTATCCTTCAGCAGAAAATATCAGAAGCACAACGCCTCGTGAGACGAGCTAAATCAATAAGTTGGCAATCGTTTTGTAGCAGCATAAACGAATCCACTACGTTATCGGACATGTGGAGAAAAATGCGCTGGATGAAGGGCTTCAAACAAGCAAGAACGTATGCATCTAGAGAAAAGAAAATCGAATTATTAAACTTACTAGCTCCAGATTATGTATTGAACGCATCACCCTTATTTAGATCTAGAAACGAGGCGTTGGATCACGATTTTAATCAACACGAATTGGAAAACTGTTTAAAGGCCAAAGACACAGCACCCGGTACGGATAAAATATCTTATTCAATGATTTACAATCTCCCAGAAACTGGAAAACTTCATTTGCTTTCCATCTATAATAAAATATTTAGTTCCGGTCAGATTCCTGTTCAATGGCGAGAAATAGAGATAAAAGCTATTCCTAAATCAGGTGGCACTAAAGTAAGACCAATATCTCTCATGTCATGTATTTGTAAAACTCTGCATCTGATGATAACAAAACGTCTGGAATGGTACGTTGAAAAAAATGAAATTCTCTCAAGAAATACTACAGGGTTCAGGAGAGCACAATCGTGTTTTGACTGTTTAGCACGCCTCATTACAAGGATACAAATAGGATTTAGCAAAAACATACCTACAGTAGGATGTTTTCTGGACATAGAGGGAGCTTATAACAATATCTTGGTAGAAAAAGTCGTCTCTACTCTTGATGGGCTACAGGTAGGATCTAGAATCTGTCTTTATTTGTGGGAATTTCTCAGTGAACGACACCTTCTCATCATTCATGAAGAAACTAATGATGACATATACAGGAGGTGGACGTATAGGGGACTAGCTCAAGGTGATCCGATATCTCCTTTGCTTTTCAACGTGGCTACAATCGAAATTTGCCGAATCATTCACAATGTATTTATATGCCAGTACGCCGACGACTTTGTGTTGTATGCTAGTAGCCCGAAATTGCAAGACAGTGCCAGTAACATCCAAGACGCATTGGACGTTATGGTAACTCTATTGGAAGATTTAGGCTTAGAGTTATCCTCTGAAAAATCTAAATTTTGTGTTTTTAGTAGGGGGAGAAGAAGGGAACAAATTTCAATTAGAGTCAAAGGGCGATACTTAAGTTCAGAAATCTGCATCAAATATTTGGGAATCTGGTTGGACACGTCTCTACGTTGGGGGAAGCATATTAATGAACTGTGTGAAAAAGCCAATAAGTTTCTATGTTTACTAAAGGTTTTAGCAGGGCCAGGTTGGGGAATTCACCCAAAACATCTTCGAAGGCTGTACATATCTTTAGTAAGAAGCCGGCTAGACTTTGGATGTTTCTTTTTTGACAACTCGGCTAAAACACATACATACAAAATAGACAAAGTACAGAACCAAGCGTTGAGGGTTATTGGCAGCTTTATAAGATCCACTCCAATCCACGTTATGGAGTGTGAATTAAGTATACCTCCGCTGCATCTGCGAAGAGAATACCTCGCAATTAAGTATTGCTTGAAGTCTCAATCTTGGTCTAACAACGTAACAACTGAATTGTTTGAAGAATTAAGTTCCTTTTGTCAAGATCGCTACTGGGCTAATAAAAAAAAGCCATTGCTTGTGCTAGCTCACGATAAAGTTAAGGGTCAAAAATTGTCAAAATGTTATCCTTTAGAGATGTTTACCTTAATTACATGGGTGTCAAACATAAATGTACAGCAAGTTATTAGAGTGGAGTTAGATAGTGTTACTAGGGCTAAAAGGACTTATGAAGTCAATTTGTTGAAATATAATGTTCTTCAAGAATTAAGGGAAAGGTATGAGGGATGGTATGCAATATACACCGATGGTTCAAAAACTGTGGATGGAATCGGAGCAGCATATTTTGACCCTCAAGATAATGTCCATAAGCTTTTTAAAATAAAAACACAAGTCTCTATCGCGACAGCCGAACTCATTGCATTATCGAAGGCACTAACTTACGTTGGTGAGAACTTAGAATGTAGGAAAATAGTTATATTCACGGACAGTAAAAGTGCCTTACAGCATATCAGTCGTTGCACAGCGGGATACAGAGGAGTCGCAATAGCTTATTCAATTTTAGCTGACCTATATAAACTTAAAGCTAAAGGGGTGTCTTTGATAATGCAGTGGGTGCCAGCTCACATTGGGTTAGCAGGAAATGAAATAGTAGACGGACTAGCAAAATGTGCTATTATTAATGGAATTGAATCAGCAATACTACCAAGTTATCAAGAAATCTTTTGTAAATTCCGAAATAAGTGGCATGATGGTTGGAAAGAGTACTTTGATGAGAGGTCTCTGACTAAGGGCATTTGGTACAGGACTTTAGAATCAGAGCCACCGCGAATTCCTTGGTTCATATTTTCTAAGCTTACAAGACAAACCATCGTAGTTGCACTGAGAATGCGTAGTGGACATGTGCCTTCAAATAAGTTCGCCCACCTTATGAAGAAAATTGACTCTCCCAATTGTACAGTATGTGGAGTAGTTGAGGATGTTCAACACCTGTTAGTAGAATGTACTCGGAACAGTGGCAAAAGAAAAGAACTTATAGACAGTTACAAAATTAATTTCACGGATGTTGGCATCCTGCAGAGTATCCTGTCCGAACCAAACTGTAGCGCGGCTAAGCTTCTATATACTTTTAATATTACAGCTAGTAATAATAGTTAGCTTTAAGTGTACTTTATTTGGTGGTGGTGGTGGTATAATTAAGATGGGTACGATGGGACTGTCATCGTCACTCTTGTGTACAAAAGTCCCTAAAGTAAATAAAGATTTAAAAAAAAAATAAAAAATGTTATACTATTTTTATTTTTAATGCACTAACCCATGCTAAGGACAAATTTAAAAACCTATTTAGAGGCTAAAAATTTCACCCATGCCGGGATTCTAACCCGCAACCTCAGGCTATCCGTACCAGCGCTCTTCCAATTGGGCCAATGGGCGACTCACCGGCATCAGTGAAATTTCGAACCTCTTTACACTATTCTCTGTATTAAGTACAGGCAGCGACATCTGGCTTAAGCAAATTTCATCACTTACAGCCCCGACTACCTACTTTGCAGTTAGGTTTTACATCGGAATGATATCACTGTACCCACATGATTATACTATTTTTATTTTTAATGCACTAACCCGTGCTAAGGACAAATTTAAAAACCTATTTAGAGGCTAAAAAGCAAACTGCAAAGTAGGTAGTCGGGGCTGTAAGTGATGCAATTTGCTTAAGCCAGATGTCGCTGCCTGTACGTGAAATGAAATGAAATGAAAAGGTTTTATTCAAAGTAGCACAGAAACTGCGGCTTAATGTACGTTACAATTCAAAGTAGGTGTCCATTTACAAAATCTAGATCATTTAGGAGAAAAAATGGACAAAAAAACTCCTAACTTAGTCTACGTAATACAGAGAATAGTGTAAAGAGGTTCGAAATTTCACTGATGCCGGTGAGTCGCCCATTGGCTTAATTGGAAGAGCGCTGGTACGGATAGCCAGAGGTTGCGGGTTTGAATCCCGGCATGGGTGAAATTTATAGCCTCTAAATAGGTTTTTAAAAAATTACGTTTTACTTGTGAACACTACAGGGGCATTTTGAGGTCGTTAGCAAAATTGAAAATGTTCTTTTTTTAAAAGTGCTCTGAACCGAGTGATTGGCAATCACTTGAGTTAAGCAACAACAGGTGCAGTCAGGTGCAGGATGGGTGACCGTGCCGTGACTACCGCTAGTGGCATTTTTCCGAGTGCTTCCGTGCTTCGTTGGTGCTGGCTGTCATATAATGACAGTCGTTAAGCCATGTCAGAGGCCTTATCCTCAATCAAAAGAGTCTCACCAACTCAAAAGAGTGGAAAGTTACTTAATACAAGGACAGAACTGAAGAGCTTATAATTTTTTACTTAATATTTTTAACTACCTATACTATTTTTATGTTACAGCAAAAATTGGTAGAGCGCTGGCACGGATAGCCAGAGGTTGCGGGTTCGAATCCCGGCATGGGTGAAATTTTTAGCCTCTAAATAGGTTTTTATATTTTTTAACTGCCATGATTCTAAATTATGATAAGAAGGCCCCCTTCAAATTTTGCTGACGACTTCGAAGTCACCTTACAGTCTTACAGACAGTACGGGTTCCTTCCTGCGATGCAGGAAAAGACCCGTGCCCCAGCAGTGGAGACATACAAGGGTAGATATGGTTACAGACAACGGTTATGAAAAAAAATCGTTTAACTTACAAATCCCGCTCGCCCGATTTGCAGTTGTATGAATGCGTGCACACACCGCTCGTCTGCGTGTGATTAACCACACAAGTGTCACCCACTAGGTTAGAGAGAAAAAATGGGTATTATAGAACTGTTAGAATATTTTCGGGGCTTAATCGCGTAGTAATTTATTGCTATTTTACCTCGACGTTTCGACGACGTTACAGTCATTACACAAACCATCGGTACTTTCCAACGATCGCCATTATTATAGCCGAATTGTGCGTGAAGCGGTTGAAATTAAGAAACACAAAAAATTTAATCGGGAATGTGGTTTCACACTGTCGCAAACGTGGGATCCGGTCATCAAGATGTGTTCGAGTGGAAAAAAGTCGCATGGCTTATCGTCCGACATTGTCAGTGTACTGTGTGTCGCAATCCTTATAGTGCTTTGTGATGGCTGTTTGAATGTAGTCTGAAACCTCATCAGCCGAAGATGCAAACGGGTGCCAGCCATCAGTCTTCTCGTGACCACGGTGCAATTGTGTTCTGTGCCACGATGACAGTAACATCGTCGAAACGTCGAGGTAAAATAGGAATAAATTACTACGCGATTAAGCCCCGAAAATATTCTAACTATGTGTACAAGTCGCGAAAGCTTAAAATATGTTATTATAGAACTAAACTGTCGGATATTATTAAGTACTAAGTAAATTATTATAGTTGTTTTTCTTCCGTTCATTTACTCCTCCGTGGAGTCTGGGGCTGACTTCATGGCTAGGGATGGTAGCTCCAGCCAAGTGATGTCTCTCTCTCGTTGATGTCCCTTCTCTTTCATTAGTGAGAGATTTCGTATTATACTTGTTATTATCGAATAATTATTTGCCTCTCTCTCATACAAAATGGATGGAATTTTTGTCAAAGCGGGAAACAAATAGTTTTTAAATTTCGTTCATGAATTAACAGTGTTATATTTAATTTTCATTATACCTAACGAAGAAGAAAAAGATTTTTTACTGTAACATCCTCATCTGCGCATTTCTAATTGTAGATGTTTAAATTAATACTTTTTGATCCTAAAAAATATATATTCCAACATGATGAGGAACAAGATTAGCAGGGGACCGGCTAGGTGGGCGATGAAGAGGCCTCTGACCAACAGAGAGCGTCTTTCATGGGCTGTATATTAATATAATAAGAACATAATGTTCTGTGGGCTGTATAGATATATAGAAAGACTAGCTTTCACCCGCGACTCCGTCCGCGTGGACTTTAGTTTTTGCAACCCGTTCATTCCCTTAAGGGTTAAATTAAAAAAAACTGCGAAACACGTGTTCAATCAATTGTGTTGAAGAGTATTTATTTAATTTTTAAGAAAATTAGACAAAAATCTTTATAACTCCCATACAAATTTTGGAAACCCTTATCGCCCCCGTTGGGGTTGAATTTCAAAAAATCAGATCTTATTCCTTACTTACATTATATATAGACCCTCTGTGCAAAATTTCAGCTTCCTAGGTCCAACGGCTTGGGTTGGGCGTTGATGAGTGAGTCTTATTTTACAATGATAACGAGAAACATATAAATTCAAAGACTGTGTTATTATTAACTTAATTCCGGACTTACCTACTTGTGAATGTGTAGTCAGAAAGAAAGTTTTAATTCCATATGAAATTTCTATTGTTTCATATTAAATTTGTTGATTCAAATAATGTTATATAATGTATCGGAGAAGTTGCGACGGAACAAACGTAAACAGTTAATATAGGTGACGATTAAGTGAGATCTAGAACAAATCAAACATTTTGTTTGTGGTATGTCGTTCATTATGTGAATAAATTTCTAATAATTTTGGAGAAAAAAAATGGACAAACAAACTGCAACCTAAGTTGCGTAAAGCCGGTTTCTAACTATGGGATGTTATAATTATATATATTACATCTTGGAATAAAATAAGTTATTGCTCGTCTTACATTTTGTACGAGACCGAGGAGTACGAGGTTCACACTATAATAATATTATAGCTATAAAACAAAATGTAAGACGAGCGATAAATTATTATATCTCAAGATGTAATATATGTTACATTACATCCCATAGTGAAAAGCCGGCTTAAAGCTTGGTCCCTCTAAAGTACGCAGTTGCTACCACAGTATTATCACAGGTATTATTGTTATTGAAAAATAGGTTCACTCACCTTCTGTCTGTGATATCCCGCAGCCGACAAACCAAACTAGGAGAAAAACGCGAATACACATTTCACTCAAATTTGCGAATGTTTTTTTAACCTTTTTATTATTTTAAGGCGAAACTTTTGCACCACAATGTGAACGTACTGCTTGAGCGATCCCACGTTTGTGAGATTGTTTGGTATGTGTATGAGGAAAAAAATCTAATAAACCTGTATTGTACTTGCAGTGCTTAAACCGGTACTGACAAGGCAGAATTAATGAATGAATGAGCGTGTGACAGGGTCCATAACGGGTCCATAAATAAGACTATACTAGCGGCTTTTTTAGGGTTTCGTAGTCAAAAAGGACCCAAAAAGTTACCAATAGGGAGGTTCTACGACATGTCAGCAAGAAGCGCGAGCTTTGAAATACCATCCGAAGGAGAAAGTTTGCATATTTTGAGCAAGTGTCCAGACAACCTAGATACTGTTCCTACATCTCGATGGGAAAAATCATAGGCGTAGGCCGGAAAAAGAAATCCTGGTCGAGAAACATTACGGGAATGGACTGCCAAGTGCTGCCGAGTTCTTCGGCCTTGCGAGAGACAGAGATAAATATGCGGAGCTGACTGCCAACCTTCGCTATTCGGAGAGGCATCATAAGAAGAAAAAGAAGGGTAAACTAGGAATCATTATAGTTTCGCAATATCAGTCCGTCTGTCTGTCCGCGGCTTAGCACAGAGCCGAAAAGTACTAGAAAGCTGAAATTAAAATAAAATACATATTTAGATAAATAGATAGATAAATAGATAGAGAACACTTTATTGTACATAAAAATGGAAATTACACAGATATTTGTTAACCTAAGAGTACAGACGGCGGTCTTATCGCTAAAAGTGATCTCATCCAGACAACAACCTTTATTTATTGCGCCGCAAAATGGTACGATTTAAAAATATGTTTATTGTGAGTGTAGGAGACCATTATTCGATTTATGGATCCGTTTACAAAAGTATTAAGCTTTAAATGTCAACTTTTTGTTAGAGTTTAAGGCATTAGGACATATAATACATTTAAAAGGAAAACTATCACGCTTAAGTAGGCTTTACAAGTTAACGACAAAATATGCGAACCACTTATAAAAAGAAAACTTTGTACAAATTTCACAAATATATACTTTGATTAAGTGGTTAGTTCTGTAAAGCAGCTAAAATAACCCTCCTCCTACGGAACCCTACACTACGCCTCACACTGGGATCAGATTGGAAAAAAGTGGACATAGGATATTTTGACCCCATCTTTTTTCTAGTGACTCCTTACGTAATTGCAATAAACATTTACTGAATAAAATTTTGTCATAAATTAACCCATTTACGAGAAAAAAATATTTTAGTTTTTTTTGTATGGAGCAAAATCTTTTTTTGTACATACCTACGTAGTTTTTAAAGATGTTAAAATAATGTTTAGTAGGTGTGACGGAGAGTATTATTCTTGACATTTCGTACTAAGACACCTGCTTCATATCTCTGCGGCTTACAGAACTGTCGCCGTTTAAAATTTCGTTTATTTTGTCTAAATAAATGAACAGGCAGACACGTCCTAAAAGTATTTCCTATCATTATTATGATGGGTTTTTCATAAATAATCATAATTAGATCATAATTGTTATCAGAAGAGGCTTTTGAAGCTAAAAATAAAGACTTCAGAAATGTTAGGGAAAGGCATTCGCGAAAAATTAATCGTAAAATAACAAATACTGACATCATTCACCACTTTTTGATTAGTTCCGATCCATACATTACACACAGAAGGCCAATTGCTTTAAGATCAGAAATAGATCTATTTCCTGAAGCACAAAACCTTATTTCAAAGCCGGAAAAAATGCTTATGTTGATGACAAAAGCGACATTGAAACTGAAAACGAAATATTTTTGATTACATCACAAAATCATGTCAATACTGATCCATTAGAGTAGCCATTGGTAAGTATACAATTTAATATTTTCTTGTTTGATTAACTATACATTAAATATATTTTTTAATGATTGCAACGTTCTAATTTATTAAATCATGGTCATTAACATTTTTGGTTTCAACCAATCCTAATATTGGTAAAATAAACGAAATTTCAAACGGTGACCGTTCTGTAAGCCGCAGAGATATGAAGTAGGTGTCTTGGTATGAAATGTCAAGAAAAAACTCTCCGTCACACCTAGTAAACATTATTTTAACATCTTTAAAAAACTACGAAGTTATTCACATTTCAATCAGTAAATATTTATTGCAATTAAGTAAGGAGTCACAAGAAAAATGGGGTCAAAATATCATATGTCCACTTTTTTCCAATCTGATCCCAGTGTGCGCCTGGCCGGACATGCGCTTAGCCGGTTTTACACCCAGCATGATGAATCAAATCATCAATTAATTAAAACACGGCTAAAAGCATATCGGCTACGCACAGTGTAGGGTTCATGTAGGATATACTGTGCAGTGTAGGGTTCCGTAGTTGGTCGTCAAAATATGCGGAGAAGGCCCTTCCTTTTACGAGTAAGTATGTTTCCTTTTTTAGCGTTCCTTAGTCTCCAGTGCCGTAACAGGGAATCCTTACAGTTTCGCCTTTCTGCAAAGCAGGTAAAAAACCCCTCCTACGGAACCCTACACTGCGCGTGGCCCGAAACGCACTTGGGAGATTTGGTTGATATAGGTATTTAAAACATATAAATTTTTAATACTTTATTTTACCGTTTCGTCGACATGATTAATTGTTGGATATCTATGCCAAATTCAACTTTTTCTGCTGTTTATCTTAAGCGTATCTGAGCTACGCCGTGGACAGAATAACAGATATACAGACTTGTTGCCTTCGGAACCCTAAAGAAGGAGATTGAAGATTGTAATTATTAATTGCCTGATTTTTCTTGTGTCTTTCTTGTGCCTATAATCGTCCCACTACAGGGCTCAGAGTTTCTCAGAGAGACAGTATGGTCTTAATTACCACGCGTGTCCACCGCGAATTGGTAATTTCAATCGCTGAGGTATTTTTGAACTAAAACTTTCGTAAGCACAACACATTGTAGACTTTTAGTCCGGATTTACTTACGGGTGTTGTTATATCGGAAAAGTCTGACCAGGTTTCGCTCCGATTCGCAGAGCTTAATCATGGTGAGCAGAGACGGAGCTCGCGTCGTCGGTTGCTTGTCTCACACTACGGGCAAGCGCGCGGCGCGCCCGCGCCGAGATAGGTGGGGCGGGTGCCGACACTGGCTGCGGGGGATTCCCGCTGGCTTGCGCCGCAGCGCCTACTGCTTTCCCGTCGTCAATGCCACTAGGCATGATGGCACAGACACAGCTCACGACATCTTCGTTCTTGCAGTGTCGATTTCGATATTCACTATCACTGCACTTTCGTAGAACCGGTTTCCAGGCCGATATAACAACACCCGTAAGTAAATCCGGACTAAAAGTCTATATTGTGGTATTGCCTAATATACACTGACCTGCAAAACTAGTAAGAACTACAGTGCATTTTTAGCCTCTAAATAGGTTTTTTAAGTACTACAGTGTTCATTTTTTATTATCTTAAGTTATATACCCAAAAGGATTTTTTTTCAGCCACGTCAAAGAAGGTTACCTACTATGGAGATTTAAATACACAAAACTAAACTCTTTTGCGAATCTCATTTTTATTCCGAAAGTATATTTTGTGCACTTAATTGCAATTTTAAAAGTGTGATACTTAGTTTTACAGGCCAGTGTAATTTAGAACACAGTAGACAACACATCAACTTTACATTTTTTGGTGCACAGAGGGAGCCGATTCTCACCCATGCGAATTGAAAGCGTAGATGCAAAATATTCGAAGGCTAATAAAAATAAGATAACTCGACAGAGTCATTCATTAGACATGTATTTTTTTATTCGAGTTCAATCTAGCATGGCGTTCAGAATACAGATTTTGGCTGTCGCAGAATTCCAAGTCTAATGAAGTGAGAATTGGCTCAATGGTCGTATAAATTAAAATTTATAGAAAATCTAGCAAACTAGCACAAAATTTGCGAATTGATAAACGTTACAAGTTAAAATGGATATCTAGATAATTTTCGAGAACAAATAAACATAAAACTCTAAACTTAGTCTTTTGAAAATCCTTAGTTAACAGAGTTTACATCATTCTAAATCCTAGAGCTCATGCACTGAACTGGCTTTAATTCCAGACGACGTTATCATCTAAATAATCTTTAATGTTACCAAAGTACCCGTTTTGGCACAACCGCGTTTCTAGCACGGTTATTATATTTGGGATCTTATTGTATTCATCTTTACCAGTCTAAATCTTGGGGTCAACAATTTATGCTAATTCGTTTTATGAAAATCGTATTGGCTACCTATAGATTTCAAAATTACTAATTTTGTTCCTGACGTACTTACGTAATATTTCATAAATAATATTGTCTGGATATTAGTTTCTTTAGAAAAATCTCTTAACGATTCTCTATTGATTATACTATTTTTATTTTTAATGCACTAACCCGTGCTAATGACAATTTTAAAAACCTATTTAGAGGCTAAAAATTCCACCCATGCCGGGATTCGAACCCGCGACCTCTGGCTATCCGTGCCAGCGCTCTATCCAACTGAGCTAATGGGCGACTCACCGGCATCAGTGAAATTTTGAACCTCTTTACACTATTCTCTGTATTACGTACAGAGAATACAGAGAACAGAGTGCTTAGTGCGAGTTTTTTAACTACTCGATCGCGTTAACGTAAACTCATATTTCTATGGCATCGAGGAAGCGCCACCTAGCGACAAGTATGGAAATTAAAATTGCTGAGTGCGAGTTGTAATGGTTTACGTTGAGAAGTGAATACGTTTACCAGCCAAAACACGAATAAACGCGAGTGCAAGTTGTACTGTGACAGCGTTTTGCCAGCTCGAACGGTTAACTTACTCATACTCACTACTCAATGCTCGATTAACGCGGTAGTAAAGTTATTCGATTGGATCTGTCAAACTCGCACTAAGCACTCAGTGTAAAGAGGCTATAATAGTGTAGTGTAAGGAGGTCACAAAGACACTTCTTTCTGCTCTCGGCCAACCTCATCCAGCCACTGCTAGCAATCTGCCACAAATCGTTGATCCATGGGATGGTGGACGTCCTATTCTGCTCTTACCTATTATGCTCTTAATCTTGTGAAGCGCTCGTGGATTTGTCGAACCGAGTGATTGGAATCAATCACTTGAGTTAAGTAACAACAGGGGCCGTCAGGTGCAGGATGGGTGACCGTCCCGTGACTACCGCTATTGGCATTTTTTCCGAGCGCTTCCGTGCTTCGCAAGGCACGTTAAGCCATTGGTGCCGGCTGTCATGTAAATGCAGTGGTGAAGCCATGTCAGAGGCCTTATGAGCGGCTTGACAACTCTGACAGTAAGGCCCGCCACTGTCCTACAATTCAATCCTCCACCAACCCGGACTTAGCCCCCGTGGTGAAGTGTGGCCTAACCTTCCTGCGATTCAGGAAGAGACCCGTGCCCCAGCAGTGGGGACATACATGGGTTGATATCGTATATCGTGATATCTAATCTTTGCGCCCATTTTAAACCTATGCGATAAGTAGAGTGCAGGCACGTAAAGGTTGACAGTCGACACCAGGTGAAACTTTACATTTTTATGCAAAGTCTTTCTTAACGTAACCAAATGGTCAGAGTGCATGTTGTTCCGATTTGACAGCATCGCTTTTTATTAAATTTCTTGCGAATTTGGTTAAAAACCCGGGAGTTGCGCTGATCAGAAATAGTTGGAAAACTCTGAAGAGCAAATCAAGTTGTGAATAGTTTGCCTAGTTTTAACTAGATATTGCCAGGTTAGGTCTTTGGTCGTGAAGGAAGCGTTGTTCCTTTAACCGCCCCGGGTAATCAGTTGATCGTAGATCCGTCCAGAATTTTTCTTATTTTTGTATACCTTTTATGCAACCTTTATATTCCATTGCAGTGCACGGGCCCAATTCTCCCAAAGAGATACTATATGGGTTTAATTTCACGTTGGTGACATTAAACCCATACCTACTCTTGATGTACTTCCGGAGTTGGTGTCACGAGGTAATTCCAGCTTCATATACTCTAAATCAAATTTTTCGCTAAAATAATTAATGCAGCCCAAATCGAAACAATCAGCCCAAGTTCACAAACTAACATAATTTCCTAATAAACATAACTTAATTTTTTTAGGACAATATCCATTCTTTCTATTTCAATGAGCAATGAAGTTGTTTAAAACCATTCAAAGTATTTCAATCGAAAAGCGAACTTCTTGACAAACACCTATAAACTATCGGTTCATTACAGGGTCGGTCGGCATCGATTGCGGCAACTTTGCTTGGCAGAGAATAGAATAGAGAATGGATATACAAAACAAGAACGCCTTCCGAAGATTCACTCTATGGCTTAACATCCTCAGACCTCACCCAATGTTATTTTCTAGCTCAGGACTTAGAAGGATAGCTATAGGTTATTTGTAATTTATTAATTAATATATCAGAACGTGTTCACAATATCATTCTGAAGTGTGACTATCCTTGGTGTTTGCTAAATTCTTTGTTGTAGTAAACAAATCCTTTTTACACTGAAAAACCTATTTAGTTTTTTTTCGTCGATTTCAAAAACCGATTTGACATACTAAAGTTCTTCCTTAGTACTACAAGGATCATTTGGCACGTGGTCAAAATCGGAACTAACGTGGCCATCTTGTGATGCGTTACTTTGTTGACAGATCGCTGTGTAAGTGTTACCATTGCACGCCACAAATTACCAAACAAAAAAATCGAAATTCCGGAATTGGTGGAAAAGGCATTTAAAGCCATCTTTGTCAATGAATGGCGTAATTGTTGTTTCCATGTCAAGGATATTTTCATCATAGAAGCCTGGTCAGACAGCGATAAAAATAGTGATGATGATAATCATAACAACGATGAAGATAGTGAAGATTTTGATAGCATACAAACTTTTGACGAAGTTCATGTTGATCGTATAGCAAAGTCATCTGAAAACAAATATATTAAAAATGTTTAAATTTTATATAACAAAAAATATAAATGTAAATAAACCCTTCACTAAAATCACTGTTTTTTGTTCAGGGGTTTCCTGTCAATGTCATTCTATTTACATCAATAAATTATCATTATCATAAGCCAACATCAGTCCACTGCTGCACATAGGCCTCAGCCTACCACGTCCTGTAGCTTTCATATAAGAGTGTAAATTCCCATATCTTCTATAATATAAAAATGAATCGCTGAATCTGTTGGTAAGCGCAAATCTCGAGAGCAGCTGAACCGATTTCGCCAATTTTTTTTAGACTATTCCTTGAAGTACGAGGATGGTTCATACGGAGAGAAAAATAAAAAAAAATCAAAGAATCTACAGTCAGCCGGTACGAAGTTCGCTGGGTCAGCTAGTTAGATATAAAATTTAATTGACTCAATGTCATCCAAGTGCCAAATAAGACTTGTAGCACTGTACTTCCGTGACTTACCATTCTAAACGCTAAGTATGAAGGCACAGACTATACAAAACAAAGTACAGCCGGGCGGAAGAATACAAGCCCGTTTTGTTACAAAGGACTTTATGCCTGAGAGCTACTGTTTCTAAGTGCATTGTGAACTGTTCTTTAGAAGATACGGACTTTCCTAGCAACTTCACCACCAGGTTCAATTTTACCTCCTCCACTAAACAGACGGTTAATATAAACTGATATTATTGCCGCTGTTAGCGCCTCATTGAACATGGGTAAAATATTTGTGTAGCAAAATATGGTTGAAAAATCGTAGTAACATTCAAGGATGATTTTAAAAGGTATTTTTATCACATCACTTTTTCTCTAGAACATTCCTCAAATAGCGTAAATAGTATGTGGTATTAGGGTTATAAAAACCTTTTCAGAGGCTAAAATTTGCACCCATGCCGGGACTCGAACCCGCGACCTCTGGCTAACCATGCCAGCGCTCTCCCAACTGAGCCAATGGGTGACTACCGACATCAGTGAGATTTCGAACCTCTTTTACAATACTCTCTGTATTATGTACAGGTTATAAATCGAATCAAATAGGTTTTTAAATTGTCCTTAGCGCGGGTCAGTGCATTAAGAAGAATATAATTATTAGGGTTATTTATTATTTTAGGGTTAGTAGTTAAATTTTGGAAATCAAAAACTAACAGTCTTATTTATAAACGGTCGTCACCCCTACTAATATTATAAATGCGAAAGTAACTCTGTCTGTCTGTCACGCTTTCCCGCTTAAACCTCTCAACCGATTTTGATGAAATTTGGCACAGACAATCTTTAGACCCTGAGAAAGGACATAGGCTACCTTTTATTGCGAAAAATAGGGATGAAGAGGTTGAAATAGAGTTTGAAAGTTTGTATGGGATTTATTAATTTTAAAAGATAAAACCATGAAACTTAATATTTAAGCACTTGATAAGAAAAAATTAAACATTCTAGCGTTTTTGAAATTTCGACCAGCGAGGTGGTGAAATAAGGGTTGAAAGTTTATATGGGAGTTCGTCATTTTTGGAGATAAAACCATGAAACTTTATATTTAGGAACGTGATAAAAAATAAAATAACAATTTGTTCTAGCGTTTTTAAAATTTTGACCTGTGAGGGGATGAAATAGGGGTTGAAAGTTTGTATGAAGTTCGTCATTTTTTAAGATAAAATGGATCAAGTTGAAAAAAAAATGGCTTTTGAAGTTAAAGTTCCTTTTAACGAATACTCTGTACCGCCGCCGCTGCCGTCGGTCGTCGGTCGTCGTCGGTCGTCGTCGCGCACATTCGCCAAAGTGTGGCGGCGGGCAACGGCGCTGTCGTGTGGTAGCGCACGAATTTAACTATGCCTACGTCGTTGTGGGACGCATGCGATTAGAGAAATTTGCGCTACAGAGATTTTTCGATCCAGTAAAATTATTTTATTGTTTCTTATAATTTTTTAAGTAAGTATTTTTTATTAGTTAGGTCCTGCAAATTAATTCCCCGCATACCCATGATCCCTACAGATTTACCTTTTCAGTTTAAAAGAATCCAGTTTCCTCTCAAACCAGCCTTCGCAATGACCATTAACAAAGCGCAAGGGCAAACACTTAAAATAGCAGGTGTCCATTTAGAGAAAAACTGTTTTTCGCATGGCCAACTGTCTGGACGTGGCCTGCTCGCCAGTGTGGAGTCCAAACAATCTCCACATTTTAACAAATAATAACAAAACAGCAAACTTTGTATACAAAAATGTTTTAAATTAGGTCATTTTGAAATACTTTTGTACACAACGTGACGCTGGCCCCTGTAAGTGTCTCTTGGATATAAGGGACCAATAAATTTTCCTAGGTACTTTCTGCCACTCAATGGAATACATAGGTACCTTATACCTACTGTAAACAGGTAATTTTTTTTTTTTTTAAATATACCTACTGTCTTTTAACCAAATGCTATACCCAAATCTATACCGTTCCTTTAATATAATCCTTAATATTCAAATTAAAAGTACGCAGACGACGTCGCGGGTACCAGCTATTAGTTTATATTTTATCCTACTAATATTATAAATGTGAAAGTTTCTATGGATGTTTGTTACTCTTTCACGCAAATACTTCTGTATGGATTTTAATATTTTTAATGAACCTTTACAATAGGTAATGTAGCTGATACATCCGAATAACACATAGGCTACAATTTATAAAGATATAGCGTGAATTGTCCAAATTCTTATCCACGGGAAATCCACGCGGACGAAGTCGCGGGCGGCCGCTAGTTCAAAATAAAAGACGCTCTTAAGAAAGAGATAAAGCCGGTTTATGAGAGGACTCCCTGTGATGAACTGGAGATAACTCCGTCAATACAATTAATACAAGCATGAAATAATAATAATTTACTGTGTGCATCTTTAAGATATAAATAGTTAACATGTTAAAAGTGCATCCAAACCAAATGAAAGCAGAAAAAGAAAAAAAAACAATGATAATAAAACAAATCAGAATGTACGCGCGAGACGGGTGCCAAAAGTAACAGAAACCTTAAGCAATAACCTAATACTTACGAAAATAAACTTTTCTCTTAGTTTGCTACTAAGGGCAGAGCAAAATAGCCTAAGTGTAACGTCAATGTAAGCACGTAGTTGCCACGGGGAAAGTTTGCTAGATTCTTTCGATACGAGTTCGTAAAGTGTTTCAATAACATCAACTTTCGGTTCACGGAAAATGCGTTGTCAACAGAACGCTCAAGAAGTTGCTTATTCACTGCGAGCACCAATGAATCGAAGATTCGCGATAGATAGAGGAAGGCCAAGAAGATACTATTTTAAAGATTTATTGCTCGAAAAAATATGTGAAGTGCACTTTGGGCCAAAAGGGATAGATAGATATAGATAGAGAACACTTTATTGTTCATAAAAATGGGAATTGCACAGATATTTCTTAAACCACGAGTACAGACGGCGGCCACATCACTAAAAGTGATCTCTTCCATATAACCTATACTATATAAGTTACTAAAATCAACATAATAATAAAGGTAATATTAAAAAAAATCATAAATAATTTTGATAAAAATTTAATTTTATTAAATTAAAATCTATGATTACCTCTTTGGATGGCCAGATTTATTGTCTGGTCGAGGTACGCGTCAGTCCTCTGGTCTCCCGATGCACCGATTAGGCGCGTCGCTAGGTCCTTGAACAAAGGCCTAGTGGACATTCAGACTAATGTCTCTACAGTCTGGGAGTTCGGACACAATCGGTGCTACATAAAAAAATTAGAAGTACAAAAGCGGTGGTAGAGCAGCGATAGAATGCCGGCCTCACATTCGGAAGGTCGTGGGTCCGAAGTTCGGCACGTACCATACCAATGATTTTGTTTGAATTTGTAATTTGTTGAAATTAGCAGGGGTATTGCTAATTTGTAGTAGCAATACCCCTGGCTAACGGTGAAGGAAAATATCGTCAGGAAACCAGATTCTCCGAGGTTCAAATCCCTGGGCTCTATTTATGCGAACCCTTCCAAATCCAGATATTTGCGATAGCCTCATGGAATTTGACAGTTAGACGATTAAAATTGCTCGAAAATTCCTCGCCGGAACGGTTTATCAATCCGACGGTTGTGGGTTCGAATCCCAACTTGTACCACTGCCCATAGTCCGTCTCTGAGAGAAGGCTAGTGCTCTGCCGTGGACGTACCTATATGGACTACTTAAAAAAATCTGCAATAGGTACACCTACTGACTGACGATGATTTTCATATTTCGATTCGATATCAACCCATGTATGTTCCCACTGTTGGGGCACGGGTCTCTTCCTGCATCGCAGGAAGGTTAGGCCATACTCCACCACGGGGGCCAAGCCCGGGTTAGTGGAGGGTTGTAAGACAGTGGCGGGCCTTACTTTCAGAAGTTATTAAGCCGCCCATAAGGCCTCTGACACGGCTTAACGACTGCCATTACATGACAGCCAGCACCAACGGCTTAACGTGCCTTGCAAAGCACGGAAGCGCTCGGAAAATGCCCCTAGCGATAGTCATGGGACGGTCACAACGATTTTGATATTGTTTCATCGAAATCTAATATCATACAGGAACACACGTCGAACAGACAACTTTAAGGCAACTTATTACTTGTGGATATTTTTAGGCGAGGTGAAGTTTTATCCTATGTTACCGGGCTCAGCAATATCAATGGACAGTTTCTTACTGAATGTAGTTAGTAGTTTCAGTATGACTAGTTTATTATCTCAAATAGTTGCTTACTTGCTGATAGTTGATTACTTGAGCTAAAAAGAGAAGGCGAAGGATACATATATAGAATCTATAGAAAAAAATCACCATAATATGTCGTTTAGAGAGTGGACAGAGTTCAATTCAATATATTTATATCAGATGTATGTATGTTTATATAAAAAAATACTTCTATATATAATTAAAATAGATAGACAAAGAATATTACATTGCACAACGCGAAAAAAGAAGTAAAATAAGATATAAAAATTATCATTTCAAAAACCACACAAAATATAAAAAAATATTAAATGATCGTATTGATCTCACTACGTCACACTATATTAGATGCCTCTGTACCATCGGTATCATGACGGGTAGTCATATCATTGAATTTTAAGTAGACTTACTTAAAATTCTATGGTCATATATATCTGCCAGCTAAATATCTCAGGATACCATTAGAGGGTTGCACGGTGAGGCAATTTATCGTCATTTGGGCTCTGGGAAAGAGAACCAACCTGGCAACCAAAAATAGCCAACTCAATTTTTTTAGGCTACCCTGCGCAATTAGGAAATCAGAACAAATAATATTATTCTATTCATAATTGTGTCTTTATTCGTTTTATATGTGTAATTTTCCACAGAATGACATTGTATCATAGCTTCTAGGACAGCACTGGCTCCTAAAATACAGTTAGGACAGCACTGGCTCCTAAAATACAGGTTCTCGCCTAGTTCAGGAGTCAGGGCACACAGATATTGTTTAAAAAATTGTTTATTTGTGAAATAAACATTATTCTCTTATCTTATCTTATTCAACTGTCAACATCAACTGCCAAATTCCATTAAAATAGCTATCGCAAACGTCTGTTCCTATCGTTCCGATAGGATTTATTGCGCTTTGCTATTTCTGCCTCTATGTCTTTAAATAAATGGTTTTCTTCTTCCTCTATTAATATTATAAATCCTGCCAAAAAGCGAGATTCGAACACATCTACGGAATTCAAAGCCAGCGGCGCTGCCAATTCACAATAAAAATGTAGAACTCGTAGACATTCCCCACGCCATTCCTGTATTTTCATTTATACTCTGTATCAGATACATTTTCAAAGAAATATAGTACTACTTATAGACAAAAAAGGTTACAATACGGAAATTGTGTATATCTAAGTGTTTGCAGATGCTAGGAAGCATTCATCTCATTGATTCAAGAAACACCTTATACCTAAATGAGGTGTTTGCTAAATCCTCCTAAATCCCCGGCGCCCCCACCAAATAGGTATAACGATGTAGGATTAAACTCTACAGAATGTAATGGTCTACTTATTATCTCTTTTTTATCGAATCCCTAGCCTAGCTAGGTCTCCACTGACCGACTGATTTCCTTTAAAATAATTCAATCTTGACTAAACGGCTGAGTGCCGGCTAGCTATTATCATTGTATTTAATGCTATTATACCTACCTATAGAAGTAGGTACCTAAAGTAGCTATTATACTAATTCCTATTTACAATTTCGTGTTTGACAATATTTCAATAATATGTTACTTAAACAAACAAGGACTTAAACGATAAAATATCAAAATATGCCTTAAAAAGAATTAGGCATTTAAATTAATTACCGAACCCGTACATTTTGGAGGTGTTAGCCGTTCGTTATCGACTGTTCGTGCAGCTTGGCGCTTATACTCCAAGTCACAAAATCCAAAATCTAGAGTCAGCAGCAAATCAACCTTTAACCTCGGGCACTCTACTCAGTTACGTCACGGGCGACTTTGCAACAAAAAAAGTAAAGATAGACCTGGCGTCTACTGCACGAGTTTCTTGAAGAAAAGTTATTTTTTGTATTTCTTAATAATCAGCGATGCTCATACATAGTTATATAATTAAACGGGCTTAAAATCCCGATTACTTATTATTTAAACCTTAATTCCCGACGTTTCGGCACCATTTCAGTCGCCGTGCCACTTCAGTCCACCCGTGATCAAGGCCACTGCAACGCTGAAGAGAAGTTGGGAATTCAGGTAATTACGTCAATGTATAACAACGTTTTTTATTATAAAAAAATTAACGAAGACAGAAATTTTACTTTAAATTTTAAAGAATATTTTTTTAGGCTATTCCTTTTATACCTTTTTTCTGAAGCCAATTTCGTAGTGTGTTTTTAAGACGCTTCGGTGTGCTAACTAGCGCCATCAATGGAAAGACAATCATAACTTCTTTTATAATACGTTTTATCTAAAAGTAAACATGAGAAATCTTAACAGCTCTGTGAGAACTACGAGTATGTTCAGAACCTACAGTCTAGGGCCTACGATGAACAAGCGTTTTTGGCTAAAAATATTTGTCACAGTTGTTAAGATTTTTCATGTTCACTTTTAGATAAAAACGTATTATAAAACAAGTTATTGTTCTTTTTTCCATTGGTAGCGCAAGTTAGCACCATGAAGTGCCTTAATAAAGTCCTCCTCCTTTTTTTATTATAGGTAAGTTTATGTCCAGGAAATATGTATCTGGCACGGGTTATACATATTTGCGCAGGTGTCAATTTCTCTCAATATTTCAACAGGATGTTTTCAGACACGTTTTCACACGTTAAAAATACATGAACTACAGTCTGTCGTATTGTAAGCAGTCGAAAAGTATTTTCAGTTTCCTATCACAAAAATGGAGATGCAGCTGCTCTGTTAAGTACAGCTTGTCATCCCGTGCTACTAAGAGAATCAAACACGTATGATAGTGGGCAATGATTCCCAGTGCGGGCCTGTACCAATGACATGGTTTTCTAATAGGTATGAAGTAGGTAGTAATACCCCTCGCTAACTGCGGAGGAAAACATTGTGAGAAAACCTGAGAGTCTGAGGTGTTCAACTACCTTAGCGCTCGAAATTGTCTATCCGCGGTGGGCACACATGGTAATTAAGCCCAAACACTCTCTTTCTGAGAGCAGGCCTATGCCCTGCAGTAGGACGATATAGGCTACATAAAAAAATGCTGAATAGTTTTTCATATTTTTTTCAAAATATAATATCATATTGGATAGGTTGAATCCTTCACCAACCCGGACTTGGCCACTGTAGTAGAGAACGGCCTAACCTTCCTGCGATGCAGGAAGAGTCCCGTGTCCCAAAAGTGGGTACATACAAAGGGTTGACATATAATAACATAGTTTGAATAATCTTGTCGATTCAGGTCCACTGAAAAATATGACGATTTTCATAACAAATAAGCAGATCGACATTGCAAATGTCACTACATACACGTGTCAGTGTTCAATAAAGCACTTCACGTAAATCGCATGCATACACTTATTTGATGAGCGTCGAGCGCCATGTCGACGCATTCATTACTCGTTCGAGCGTGCCCTAGAGTCTAATAAAGCTTTAATCTTTACATCTGCGTAATGAGATGATTTATACAGTGTCCAGTAGCACCTTCACTCACACTAGATGGGTGAAGGGACCACACGAACGCTGCAGTGCCTGAGACATTGTTTTTAGATAATGTAGGCTTGCCCAGTCAGCTGAGTGGCTCTGGCCCTGGCCACATTCGTAGCACCTTGGGGTGGAATTACACTTTGTCTTAGTATGGCCGAAGCGATAACAATTGAAACATTGAACAGTAGGGTACGAAAAGAGCTCTACTGATAGAGCATTGTAGCATAGAAAAACTCTTTTGGGCAACATTTGACCATCGAACGTTAAAAACATTTTGTGAGGGTTTCTATGTAGGGGCCATGTATTTTGTAATTAAACCTTCTAATTTTCAGAACTTTACCGCACCCAATTGGCACGGAAATATTATCAAGTACCTCGTCAGTGGTCCACTCTGCTGGGACTCCTCTGACAACCCCCATCCTTGTGATGTTAAAAGATGAGATGAAATCCTTGAAATTTATTGTTAGTCTAATCCGTGTCCAACAGGGATACCTAATTAGCATCGTTAAAATCCGAAAACGAAATACTCAGTTTGCTTCAGCTTAGTCGTTTGACACTAGTTACCAATTAATTATATTTTTAAATCCACGTCTTTTTATTTAGTGACCAAATTATTTTGACTGGAGAGAGGGGACGGTAAACCCTCGATTGAATGTTTTTGAAAATGTATTACGCTTAGGGAGGCATCAGTCGACTCGTACTGAGTCCTCTCAACCTGAGGGGACTGAAGGGGCAGAGTCACGGGTGATGGAAAAACACGAGAGACAGAAGAACTTGCGTCCACATGGGGCGAAGCTCCTTGCGGAACTGGCATTTCACACACAGTCGTTTTTTATTGTCGTCGTTATATCGACGGGGAAGAAGCAAATACTTCTATTTTACACAGACCTAACTTTACAGGAGGAGGAAAAAAGTGAATAATATTTTTGTTTATAATTTTAGTGCGACCTCATGTTCTGAAGGTTGTTTTATTATTTCAATTGGCTTTTTTTTAAACTAATGTTAATTTAGTAGACCTAGAGAATTCAAAGTTAGTGTAAAATAGAAGCTATTGATTTCTGTGTTATGTTGAAAGTTTTGAAGTCAGACGGTATTTCCACTTGTAAATATTTCTTCTAATTCCTATTAATTGCTTTATTTCTCTTTTTAAACTATTCTCCGTAGCATCAGAAAACTATTATTAATTTAGAAAAAAACAACAAGTACTGAATAACATAAATTATACATAATTTTGTAAGATAAGAGGTATTGCTTCAAACGAATTTCAAATTGGGTTCAAGTTAGGAGATATTATAAAGGAATGGAGCAAGATTTAGTAAGTAAAATTTTAACTGTTAACTATACAAAACATGCAATAAATTAACAAAATATTCGTATTTTATTAAGAAAATAATGAAATTAATAAAATAAAACGAAATTTTTGCATTTACCAATTCTTAATCCAACATAATAAAGTAGGTACAACCTAATTAGGTAGGTTTCCAAAAAAATACTATAAAGTAAGATTAACAAAAACAAATTCTAAGTAAATAATTAACTGAGATCAATAATAAGAATCATCATTATGAACTTATTATAAAAAAACTACTCGTGTGGTAAATTATCATAATAAGGATGACAGTCTTCTGGTAAATGATTTTACGTTACCAGATACTTTCTTTATCTTTCTGGTAACAGCAGCCCGAGCAGAAAGAGTTTTTTGTACTGATTCCGTTTGTTGTCCTAAAAATAATAAAATAATATTGAACAAGTTCTATAACAGTCATAATTAGTAAGTATTGTGTACAATAATTGTATTTTATTTTTCATTTATTAGGCCACTATGTAGGTACTACAAGTATAGGCATCCAGTGATTAATAAACGTCAAGTTATTGTTGAATAATAGACAATAGACTTGCGTTTAGGATAAGTAGGTCCTGTATCATCACTTTCAAAAAGTTGTCTCTTTACTAATTCCAATGGTTTTCCTAAAAGCAAAATTTTGAACAGAGTTATTCAATAGGAAATGCATAAAATTAATACATTGAGGTATGATAAAACACACAACATACTCGTAGGTTTTGAACCAGGGGTATCGCATGATAATAGCATGATAATAGGTAATAGCATGTGAATTTGAAGGTTTTGGTGATTCTGTTTGTTTTTCTGAAAAATATAAACGGGAAATGAAGCTTACAATATAAAATAATGGTAGGAATATATCGGCTATCTAGTGCATTGAAGAACACTATTTCTTAATGACTTACGTTCTGAATTAACAGCAATGTCATCTTGGTTTAATAATCCAAGGATTTTCTTGCCCCGTACGCCCCGGTATAATTCAGTATTTCTAGATATTTTAACTGAAAAACACATAATTGTGAGATGTTTATTTAACCGTTGTAGCTATTTATCGCATACGTATAATAAAATAATGAGTCTAAAATGTTATTGTCGTCTAGGGTTTCCTCTAGTAAAATCTCCTTACTTCATTTCTACAAACAATGCCAACATCTCTTAACTTCATAAATTCGAAGATAGGAGCTATTTTTATTAACACAAACAATTTTACCGTAAGACCGTAGGTATTTGTGGCTAAAATATTTCGCTACAAAGTCAAAATAATGTACAACAAGAGTTATAAAAACAGTACAATGGCAAGTATTTAATGTGGGATACTAAATCTAATAGATGATTATGCGAAAAACCTATGCTAAGTTATTTTCAGAAAAAAACACGCGCGAACGAGATAGGAGTAATTTCTTTTCGTAGAAAGGAGATATTTTCGTTAAAATTATTACAACATATTAAAGCTTTATTTTAATAGCTATTTCTATACATTAAAAATCTCCCTAAAACTGGGAAATATTGACAGGAGATCTTTCCAGCTAACGTTAAATTTAATTTTGCATCCAACTACATCTAAAAGTCAATTTGCCCAAAAATGTAAGATAGAAGTATTTGCTTCTTCCCCGTCGATATATCACATCCACATACCTACATTAACCTTATCTGAACCTGAACCATGCTTCCTTCTTTTATTACAATGTCTGCGCTTTTGTCCTTTTTCTTTTTTCGGATCTAATGGATCCGTCAGTGTCCATTCCAGTAGCCTCATTATTCATACCTACTTGGATTAATAATGTAAACGCTGACTGAGGGGACCCTCCCCCCGGATCTGGCGGCTCCTCCATGAGCCCATACAAAAAATAACAAAGAAACTTACCAGATATAAAGGAAGTATATGCAAAAACTATAAAAGAAACTCTAATCTGCAATATATTACAAAAAATATTCAGAACTGATCTTAAAATTCTATTTTAAAACAATTTTGAAATTCTTCAACAAAAAAATACGCCCGCCCAATTTAAACGTTTCCCGCGCTTTTTTTCGTTCGTGTGTCCTTCCTTATTCTGAGGACTAATTTGAAATTCAATGTTAGAACTAAAACACGAACATTAATCAACCGTCTTCACACGCACAATCTGGCTTCGAATTCGAAATATGAACGCAGCAATCAAACTGTCAATGTCAGAAGCGTACAATTTTACTCTGTGCAATCAACCGTCAGTAATATAAGTTTTTTTTTTTTTTGGCGGGCTTTTGAAGAGGATAGGCGCGTTTTTTGAAAATTTGTCAAAAATATTTCTGAAAATTGTTAAAACTCGATAAACTTACGCTAAAAGTATTTAAAACATCGTCGTTAGGTTCGGCGAGATGAAAGATCGCCCGGGGGCAAAGCCCCCTGGGCTTTCCGAGGATGAACCTCCTCCCAAATTAAAGAGGGGGCGAACTGAGGACCATGGACGCGAACATCACGGCGAGCAGCAGCAGGATGATGGATTCAAGCCATATCTGAAACCAGGTTACAGGCGGCTGTACGCGGAAAATTTGGTGAGCGATGAATTCATTATCTTTGTTGAATCCGAAAATGGCAGAATTGGTAATAAAAACCCTGACCAGCTAAACACGATCTTCAAAAATGACGTCAAGGGCGTGGTGGGCATCAAGCGCATCAATGCTAATAAAATTGGTGTGTGCTTTGGACAAGCTTCCAATGCGAACAACTTCCTGACGAATGACGAACTGCTGAAGAAACAGGGCTTTAGAGCCTATATTCCCGCGAGGTCTGTAGAGACTATTGGGGTCCTTCGCTTCGTTCCAACAAGTATCACGAATGAAGAACTGTTTAAGAAACTTGCAGCAGAATTTGAAATTGTAGGCGTAAGGCGCTTTACCCGCAAGGTCAACGGAGAAATTGTTCCGTACAGTTCAGTGTCTGTGACTTTCTTGTCACAGACACTACCGGAGTATGTATACCTAGATCTGTATAGATTTAAGGTCAATGAGTACAGAGCACCACTTCTGCAGTGCTTTAAGTGCTTCAGATTTAACCATGGAGCGAAGTTCTGTAAGGGACTGCAGAAGTGCTCTATCTGCTCTGGTGAGCACCACTTCACAAAATGCGACAAAGAGGATGAATTGAAATGTATCAACTGCCAAGGGCCTCACTTGGCAATTTCCAGAGACTGTCCAGTTAAAAAAAACAAGTTAGAAGAACATGTTAATAGGACTAACTATGCAAAAATTGCTGCTTCAGCCAAAAAACAAGACAATATTGTCAAAAACTACAACTCGAACTTCCCTCCACTGAAAGCCAAGCCTTCGCCAATGATTGCTAAGGCTCCCACAAAACCCATAGTAACAGAACCTCCACAACTTGTGATCTCAAATTCAAATTTAGTCAAAGAAATAGTCAAGAGCGACTTCATCTTAAATGGTTTGGTAGGAGCTTTGGTAACATTGGCGAATGGTAATTTGCCCAAAATCAATGCTTCCATTGTGCAGGAAGTGTTGATTAAATCACTACAGAATAATGGATAAATCATTTATTACAATAGTACAGTTTAATGTAGAAGGAGTTATTAACAAGAAGCCATTATTAATTTCATTTTTATTAAATAATGATGTAGACGTTTGTCTTTTAAATGAGACTTGGCTTAGGAACAATAGCACTTTTAATATTCCTAATTACAATATAATTCGACAAGACGGGAAAGATGGACGAGGAGGTGTAGCAATTTTAGTTAAATCCAATTTGAAATTCTCTACTGTCTCTGTTCCTTTTTACAATTTTATGCATTCTGCTGCAATAATCTTACAAACCAATGCTGGTAATTTATCAATTCTCTGTAGTTATATACCGCCTCCTAATGATAACCGTAGATTTCAGTGCAGAAGACTCAAACAGATTTTGAATATGTTACCGAAACCAATGCTTTTTTCGGGCGATCTCAACGCCCATCACGTCGCTTTTGGGTGTTTGAGGTCTAACTCTCGCGGTAATGAGATCTATAACACACTCGATGAGTATGATCTATGTATATTAAACACTGGTTTTCCTACCACTGTAGGTAGTCCTTCTAAAATGCCTTCTGCAATTGATATTTCTTCTGTCAGTCCTTCTGTTGCTCCTCTTTGCGAGTGGACAGTTCATGATGATGCGATGGGCAGCTATCATTTTCCAACAGTTATAACAATTCACACCACAATTCATAAATACGATATTGGTAATTCCGCTGATCGATATCTTTATAATAAAGCAGATTGGCAGGCTTATGCATCTGAAACAGAGAGAATATTAGGGCAATTTAATATAGACAGTAGTAACCCAGTCAAAACTTACAATGATTTTTGCGAAGAACTTAATCAGATTAAAGATGTCACTATTCCAAAGCTAAGGAAAACTAATAGCATTGTCATTAAAAAGCCTGTTCCTTGGTGGGACAATGAATGCTCAGATGCTGTTAATAAAAGTAAAGAAGCTCTAAATATGTATAGAAGTAATGGTAATATGTCGAGTTACATTGAATATAAAAAATTAAATGCTTTTAAAAAAAGATTATTAAAAGAAAAGAAGAAATACGGATGGACTAAATTAGTTGAATCTTTTAACAGGTATACACCTATAAGCACTATTTGGAATTACATCAAAAGATTCAAACGTGTAACATTACCCAAAATGCCCAAAAACGACGAATGGATTCCAGCCTTCATTGATAAATATGCTCCACCGTCTCCTCCTGAAAAAAACATAGACATAAACTCATTAAATGAAATCTTTAATAACACAGGGAATAGTAATTGTGCTCATCTTTCAGAACCATTTTCCTTTGCAGAATTCACATTTGCTATCAAATATAGAAAAGATACAACCCCAGGATTAGATGACATTCCTTACAAGCTTATTAGGAACATGCATGTTGATGCCCAAAAATCGTTATTGGAAATGTACAATGTATTGTGGATGACTCAGTCCATTCCTGAAGCTTGGAAAACACAATGCGTTATTCCTATATTGAAACCAGACAAGTCTAGTGATGACTTTAATTCATATAGACCAATTTCTTTATCCTCATGTGTAGGTAAATTGTTTGAGTTTATGCTTAAAACCAGATTAGACCATTACGTAGAGCAGAATAAAATCTTACCAGAGCAGCAATTCGGCTTCAGGAAGGGTCGTAGTGCTACAGAGAGCTTTACTTCACTCATCTCTGACATCAGGAATTCCTTTCACAGCCAATCAGCCACCGTATGTGCATTTCTTGATGTACAGGGAGCTTTTGATAATGTTGATCCATCTGTATTGGCAGGAATTTTATCAGAGATTGGTATGCCAGGACATGTCTGTAAATGGATATTTCATTTTCTTTATGATAGGACTATGTATGTTAAATTTAACAACATACTACACGGACCAGGACAAGTTTTTAAAGGTACTATGCAAGGAGCAACCATATCCCCTTTATTGTACAATATTTATACATCTCAGATAAATAAATATCTGACCCAGACTGGAGTTCAATTCCTGCAGTATGCAGATGATTTGTTAATATACTCTGTACATAAGGATGTAAATATAGCTGTAAATAATTTAAATTTAGCCCTCTCTCAAGTGCATAATTATTATTTTAATAAGCTCAAATTGGTTATAAATCCATTAAAGAGTGGAGCTATGCTTTTCTCCAAAAGGCTTTCTCCTTGTAATAGTTTGGTAGAATACAATAATCTCCCTATACCTTGGTTGAAAGAAAAGAAGTTTCTTGGTATATTGCTGGATCATAGGCTAACATTTGAATCTCACATAAATTATATCATCAAAAACGCCTCCAAAGCCCTTAATATACTTCGGTCTCTGGCAGGAGTACATTGGGGGTCTGACCCAAAAATATTATCTATGTTATATAAGAGCATTATGCGCAGCCATTTCGATTATAGCTCAATTGCTTATATGGGGGCAAGCCTTGCTTTGCTGAAGAAATTAGAAGTTATTCAGAATAAAGCTTTGAGAATTATTACAGGGGCTATGTGCTCTACTCCAATTAATGTAATGCAATGTGAGGCTTGCATTCCCCCTTTACATCTTAGACGTCTACAGCTAGCTGAAAGGTTCTGTTTGAAAATGTTAACTAAAAATAATAGAGTTGTCTTAGATCACATTTTACCAATGCATGCCACTGAATTGGGCAATTCAGTGGCTCCTTATGCAAATTTTAATCAGATATTAAATGGTAACATACCAACCTTATTAAGAATAGTTTTACATTTGAATGATTTAACAAAAAATTTGCATCAGGATAATTTGTGGCCCCTCTATAGGATGGATCTCGATATTCTATTGAAAAATAATTTTGTACATAAACCATGCATTACGAACCAACAAGATTTACTTGCTTTCCTGGAAAATAATCATCTGTATTCCATCTATACTGATGGCTCTAAAACAGTTGATAGGGTAAACTCAGCATTTTTTGACCCTCAGTTAAAGAAAACTAAATGTTTTAAAATTGACACTAGATGTAGCATTTTTACCGCCGAAGCTTATGCTATCCATCAAGCTTTAATTTACGTTCAAAATATTGATACTTGTAATATAATTATATTTACTGACTCACTCAGTGTATTATTAGCTTTAGAAGGTAACTGCCTTCGTTATAATGTAAATTATCTCATCTATAATATAAAGAATTTGTTAAATAGTTTGTTAGTTAGTGGTAAGGTAGTTAAGTTAATTTGGGTACCTGCTCACCGGGGTATCACTGGAAATGAAGTCGTCGATCGAGCTGCAAATCTGGACCCTGACGAGGATCACTCTACAGACCTCAAATTGCCATTTACTGATCTCCATGTTCATCTGAATGAGAATCTGAAAGCAATATGGTGCAACTACTGGAATGAGATCAGTAAAGAGAAAGGAAGCTGGTATAGAGACATCCAAGGAAGCCCGCCCGCCCAACCTTGGTACCATCGGAAAAAAGACATAAACTGCCGGAAATACATAACCACCCTAAACAGAATGAGATTCGGCCACTGCCAAACCCAAGCTCACCTTTATAGACTCAGCCTAGCCCAAGATTCGAACTGCATTTACTGTGGAACTGAAAACGCCGACCTAAACCATCTCGTGCTCAACTGTCAAGAATTTAAATTGCACAGATTAATACTTATCACGGAACTTGACACAATCAGCTGCGAAACGGGTGTCCCTACACCAACTCTTCTTCCAAATCTACTTAGCAATCCTACCTTTTTCGCCCCCTTATATAAATTCATTATGAACAGTGGAATAAAAATTTAAAGTGACTGGAAAAACTGAACATTATAGTGAAGTGATACGGAAGTGATAAGTGCTCTTATCTGAAAACTAATACTATAAAAAACTAATACAATACTCAAGGCTCAAAAGGACACGGATCCAGGGCCGTAAAACCCTTTATTAAAAAAAAAAAAATCAGTAATATAATATTGTTCTGTGATCAAACGATCAAACGTCACTGACACTGACACTCATCCATCCATCTCTCGTATCGTGTCGTCGTCTTTTGTCTAATTTTTTTATTAGGTTCAAACAAATTCTCATTTCTCCCTCAAATAATAAACGACTAAGAATATTGGCAAGTATGTCTGCGCCTAGCTCGCCGGTTAAGCAGTCGCGCTCTCCTAGCGTCATCGAATCGCTCGAAGACTTCGAAAACCAAGTTAGTGAACCCAGTTTGTAGTGACGCCTACTTTCTTGTAACTTATCTAGTGAAATAGGTACTCATTTATCTGGTTCTTTTTTCAGGATACGTTGTTGAAACATGTCGATATATCTATTGTGGAGTCTGAGAAGAGAGCCAACGGAACTTTACACGTCCGAGACCATTATACAGTCTACCTAATTGATCTCAAGTAAGTGATCAAAATTCGTATTCTGACATCCAATTTGTACTCCTTTTAGCGGCCAATTAGTGCTCGTTTGGTATTCAAATTCGGCAATTGCACTTACGGTCATCTTGGTCACATGAGAGTTTTTTGTGGTCACATCATAAATCATTTCTACCTAGCCATTTATTTACACATTGTGTGTTAAAGAAATTACGATTTTATATTTGTATGGTTTTTAAGCCAGGCTATTACAATCTCAGAGTCGTCAACTAAGTTATATTACCTACTTCAATAAGTGTTTACTTAAAATATCTTTTTAAGTAGAAGTTTATCTTTTCCTTTGTTTCTCAGAGTGACTGACCCCAACTACAAAAGTATTCAGTCGAAAATAAGCACAATTTGGCGGAGATACACAGAATTTGAACAAATACATGATTATTTGCAAGTGAAATACCCTCATGTTGTAATACCTCCACTGCCAGAGAAAAGAGTAAGTAGAAAGTCTGATCAGAGGCCCTACTACTACTACTTCTCCACTGTATTAACCAGCCTGAACTGATACATATTTTCATAGCCAAAATTTACAGTAGACAATTATGTAATAGGTGGGCATTATATGTCTGTCCCCATATCATCGTTGATATTGCAAAATTTCACATTTCAAACAAAACTGAAAAATTTTCATCAATAAGAAAAATTACAACTTGGAAAGATAGCAAGCCATCATAATCCATACCTTATCAGGCTGAGATTATAATGTCTTACACTTCCATTAAGAGTCAAGCTTTTCTTTAATGTGGATGAAAAAACGAAAATCATGTTTTTTGACATATAACATTTTTTTGCAACCTGAGTGATCTTAAACGATCACAAATGTTAAGCAACTTATGGAAGCGTTCATGGTCAGATGACCATCTATGACTTATGATAGTGGCATTTTTCTGAATGGTTCCGTGCTTCGCAAGGCACGTCAAGCAGTTGGTGCCGGCTGCCGTCGAGAGATGGCAGTCGTTAAGCTACAACAGAGTCTTATGAGGGTGGCTTGATAACTTCTGATAGTAAGGCCCACCACTGTCTTACAACACTACCAACGCAGAGTAGGTCCCCGTGGAGGAGTATGGTCTAAGCTTCCTGCAATGCATGAAGAGACCCATGCACCAGCAGTGGGGACAAACAGAAGGTTGATATCAGGTTGTAGTGTAAAAAGTACTATTTATAGACAAAAATCTTTATCACAATTATTTATGTTTTGACACAAAACTTCAATGCGATCCAAATCTTCATTCTCGAAGAGCGAAGCAAAATTAAACCCTATTTCCACATGCTTAGGTACTGTACGCGTGGCACAAGTCTGATACTACGGAGCCCGAGTTTGTGGAACGACGGCGAGCAGGGCTTGAGAACTTCTTGCTGCGGGTCGCTTCACACCCTCGGCTTTGCTTCGACGACCAGTTCAGCAACTTCCTGCAGCAGGAGCACGGATGGCGGGAGACACTTACTGACACCGGTTAGTACAAATTATACTTAATCAGACTTATTTCAAAAAACACAATTCCTTGAAACACTCGAGAAACGCGAAATAAATAAAATAGTCCATGGTGGAGATTTTACAAGGAAAAGAATGTAAAAGATGTAACTGCGAATTAAATAAACTCATTCTCAGTTTATTTAAAAAGGAAATTTTTAAGAGGAGTCATGTTTTTATATATAAGGCCAAACGTTTTTAATTGGTTTATAACATTTTGAATTGAATTTGAATCCTTCTCTGTAACGGACCGCACAGTTATTGTTAGCGGGCCGCAGTTAGAGGACCATTGAATTAGTAAAATTAAGCCATTCGTGGTAGGTACTGTCATATTTTTTTTTAAACAAGAAGAAAGAGTTTGTTTAGGTGATTGTTGTCATATTTTAAAAAAGAAGTTTTAGTTATAGTTGTATAGTTAGGTTTAATTTGGTTGAGTTCAGATTGAACTTTCAGTTAAGGCGAGGCTCTTCCTGATGTTCAATCAGAACCCACTTTTAGAGGTATGTTTAGCACTGACCGAATGAAATGCAAATAAATAGAAATATAAGAAAAACAGCTTATTAATTTATCCCCTCTACTACAAAACAATTAGTAGATAGGCTGAGAGAAAAAATAAACAAATTAGAACTCGGGCGCCAGGCCAGCACTAAAAGAAGATACCGTGGATAGTAGTAGGTAAAGCGCTTGGGTTTTAATCTCAAGACGGGCATGAATTGAGTCTGCTGAATGAGATCAAAAAAACTAAATTAATGTTTAAATATCTATATATTGTTAGATCTTACATATGGCTTAAGGCCGCTCACCATGGAGGTTTAAAACTATAACTTAGCAGGTTAAGTGGCTGTAGGTATCACCAGGTCAGTAGACAAGTCGCTCCACCCCTCAGAAAGTCAAGTAGCGAGGAAGTCAGTCAATGTGGAAACTTAACCACTAGCCGTTAGATCCTAGTGAAAATTTATGATAAACAACACAATAACTTTGTGAATTATCTGAAACCCTAAGGAAGTTGGAACTACTAATAAATTATACTATTTTTATTTTTAATGCACTAACCCGTGCTAAGGACAAATTTAAAAACCTATTTAGAGGCTAAAAATTTCACCCATGCCGGGATTCGAACCCGCAACCTCTGGCTATCCGTGCCAGCGCTCTACCAATTGAGCCAATGGGCGACTCACCGGCATCAGTGAAATTTCGAACCTCTACACTATTCTCTGTATTACGTACAGGCAGCGACACCTGGCTTAAGCAAATTGCATCACTTACAGTCCCGGCTACCAACTTTGCAGTTAGGTTTTACATCGGAACGATATCACTGTACCCACATGATTATACTATTTTTATTTTTAATGCACTAACCCGTGCTAAGGACAAATTTAAAAACCTATTTAGAGGCTAAAAATTTCACCCATGCCGGGATTCGAACCTGCAACCTCTGGCTTTCCGTGCCAGCGCTCTACCAATTGAGCCAATGGGCGACTCACCGGCATCAGTGAAATTTCGAACCTACTCAAAATAAGTTCGATAGGGTAACCCTAAGAAAAGTACTACTACCTGTCAAAACAGGTAAACAAATGTATCGTGAAATTAGGAAAGAATCTAAGAACTGGCTTAAAGCCAATGTAGCGAAAATACAACGCTACAGTACATTATGTTATAGGAGCAGGTTTGTTCACAAATTATACTGTTGTACGAATTATCTCATACAAGGTCACCGATAAGTCCTGGGCATATCTAATCTGAGGTCAACAATGAGCTGGGCTTCTTGCACAGTTCTTACTACTTAAATCTATTATACTATTTTTATTTTTAATGAACTAACCCTTGCTAAGGACAATTTTAAAAACCTATTTAGAGGCTGAAAATTCCACCCATGCCGGGACTCGAACCCGCGACCTCTGGCTATCCGTGCCAGCGCTCATTCCAACTGAGCTAATGGGCGACTCACCGGCATCAGTGAAATTTCGAACCTCTTTACACTATTATCTGTATTACGTACAGGCAGCGACATCTGGCTGAAGTAAATTGCATCACTTACAGCCCCAACTACCTACTTTGCAGTTAGGTTTTTACATCGGTCGCTGTACCCACATGATTGTACTATTTTTATTGCTATTAAATAGGTTGTTTAATACTTAAATCTAGGTTTAGTACAATTTTCATAGATTTTTGTACTGAGAATCCGATTTAAATCGTTTTAAATCAAGATTTACGAGCTACCGCAAGTGGCTATTTTATTTTAAATGAATGTTTAATATGGTTACGTTGCTTTGAATGTGGACTGTAAGGTTTGATGGATTATTGGATTGAAACGGTGCACCGACGTTCTTACAACCCTAGCTTAATATATGAATGACGCGACATGCTTTGCGTAAGATCGATGAAGCAGTAGCAGTCTGGATTTGTTGGATTTGTCTGTTAGTATAATCCGCCACATTTACAGTGACAACCATTGCATCATGTAGGTCCCTAAGTATAAAATGTAAATGCGCAGGTGTTGATTGCAAATCATCGTTGCACTTAAAAGTTACACTCTTGTCGGAGCAGCATTTTCTACTTACATATTCAACCGCTAACCATTTCAAATCAAATAAAATTATTGGCAAATGTCATATTAATCCTAGAATCTCAATGTAGATCCTAAAATAAGTTAACTATTCACTAGTAAATCAAAGCCATAAAAATATTAGTTTACTTTGTTGTTTACAGGGTATCTCTTGCAAGCCGAAAACAAACTGAAATCGTTATCGCTATCCATAAGGTTAAAGAAGTCAAACTCCGAGATAGAGAATGTCAAACACTACGGGAAGCAACTAGAGACTAATTTAGGAAACTTCCTTTATACTAGGTAAGTACTATCCCGGTCTAGTAACTTTTTTTTCAGCTTTGCATAAGCTTGATGTAGTAGTTAGACGTGCGCGCCGGTCGAAAAAAATCGGGCGGCGGCGCGCCGCGAAAAAATCCACGGCGGCGGCGTAACGCCGGCGGCGTGGGATTTTTCGACTTTGCAATAAACGTAAACGTATAATGAAAAACCACGCTTAAACAAAAGAACTTTATTAAAAAGATGATAGTCACTTTTATTGACAGAAATTGCTTGACAGAAATCGTTTGCAACTTTTATAGTTGTCGTGCACAAAAATGATTTTGTTTACCCTAAATGGACTCAGCCGGGACCTTTTGGCTGTTAAAACCAATCCAGCAACCGAAAACACTCTTTCGCTAGGAGTGCTGGTTGCTGGAATGCATAACAGAGCATGATAAACGCTCTTGCGGGTTTTGTCCGGCGCGAATTTTAAACTACCGGCGGCGGCGGCGGCGCGCTGCTTCCTTATGGCGGCGGCGCGCCGCGGCGGCGCGCACGTCTAGTAGTAGTTTAAGATTTGAGTACCTAATAAGACTAAGGTTGATAGAAAAAAAGCATCACATAGAAAGTTGTTTGATTTATACCCCGTGAATCCGCTCACGCTACCAGAGTGCTTAGTGCGAGTTTGACAGATCCAGAGTAGTGGGTATGAGTAAGTTAACCGTTCGAACTGGCAAAACGCTGTCACAGTACAACTCGCATTCGCGTTTATTCGTGTTTTGGCTGGTAAACGTGTTCACTTCTCAACGTAAACCATTACAACTCGCACTCAGCAATTTTAATTTCCATACTTTTCGCTAGGTGGCGCTTCCTCGATGCCATAGAAATATGAGTTTACGTTAACGCGATCGAGTAGTTAAAAAACTCGCACTAAGCACTCAGCGCCTAGATTATGTAACTTTTCACGTATACATATATGAGCAAAAGCGGAATGTTTACTTAGCTCCGCCGTAGATATAAGGCGTAACTTGTATCGCTCATAATAGATACCGCATTTCAGTGGAAATCTGATATTAAGCCACATAATTGTACAACAAAGTCCAGTAGATATTTCGATTTAGCATACAGATGTATACGTGGAAAGTTACATAATCAAGGCGCCAATGCTTACTTGCGCCACGAATTAATAAACAAAAAAATCATATCTCTTTCCGACATGGTTTTGCCAAAGGTGATAATCATAAATCTCCATAATAGCGTACACATCTTAACAGTTTTATTAATAATAACACTTCAGTAAAACATTCCCCAAATGCAATTTAAAGTCTGCGGTGAAGGGAAAGACTTTATCCGCAAGTGATGTGGCCGCAGTTCCACACAAATATATTATGCCCAGTCCAGCCCTCCTATTACGTGGCACTCCACTCTATCGAGTGAAGCATTTAGGCGACTCCTAAGTGTCAAAAAACGTATGCATTTGACAGCTCAGTGGCTACTTACGTAATAATGCCCCAGGTCCAGTCAACAACTAACAATACTCATATTACAGGTCAAAAATTATCGAGAAGAACTTTGCACTGTGCAAGTTGCACGCAAACTACGGGAAGCTGTTCAGCGAGTGGAGTGTCATTGAAAAGGAGATGGGCGACGGCCTGCAGAAGGCTGGACACTACTTTGGTGAGGTCATGGTTGGTTTGAAAACCAAAACCACACTGTCATAGCATCACGGATGTTTAGGTTGTTGTACAGCATTGAAGTCATTGCTATTTTTCAATGCTGCTTCTTAAGCCGCGTTTTCACGGTCTTAGTGAACTCGGACCGAGCGCGTCTTCTTAGTCAACTAAAACTATAAGCCACTCGGATGGTAGTTTACATACATTTTAGTGGATATGGATTTTTATTCATATTTGAATGCGCTTTGTTATTTGTGGTCAGCGGCTACTGTCATGAAAAACTCTGTTAAAACTTGAAAAACTTTGAACCAGCTTTGAAGTGGCTTTTAAATGACGGATTTACTGCTGAAAGGCATAGAAGTGGTGGCAGATATGCTTATCGTCGAGCTGCAACAGCAGCAGGATAAAAAAGACGAAAAATTTGGACACGTAAATGGATTTTTAGGCCTGACCAACTAGGTGCTTCGAATTATTTTATTTGAGAAGACTTATGTAACTCCGAATATTGTTTATTTTAGCATTTACTTCGGTTATACTGCTTTCCACATTCAAATGTTCTCTGTATCCGATCCTGCGCGGCTTGTCTGGCGTCTTTATTTTTATATGATGCCAAACGCACATTCCACAATACTTCTTCACTTTCGTAAAGCTCCACAAACTGCAAATTATCTCTGTTTTGGTTATTGGGATTCCGTGGCTGTGGAGTGGACTGTATTGTGACGAAATATGTGTTGCGATCGTCCTGAACGTTCAAAAGTGGGACGTAGGATTAGGCAGAAAGACTTACCAGACCCATGGTGCGAGGAGGGCCAGAGGCTAGCGTACCTCTAGTAGGGGCCGCTTCCAGATCTCCGACGAATCACCTTTCACGACCGCCCACCGTCAATAGCTAGATCTGACCTGACGACGACTGGAACCTGGATCGCCTTTCAGCCTCCTTAGGATTTGTTTTCTATGCTGGGACTAGGTACTTGAATAGAGGAGCGCGAAAACGATAACGTGAAGTATCGACGTAATGGCGACTTCTACGTGGTGGCCGAAAAGTATATGTGTACCGCGACGACAGTGTTATGCCAACAACTAGTTCAACGAACTTTCTTTCAGTTATTTGTTTGAATTGGGGGTCCGAAAATGTATGTAGTAGTGGGGGAAGCAGCATGGTGTGAACACACGAAAAAATGCAAAAGGCGTGTTCACACCACACTGGAGTTTCCGTACAGTGTGAACATTACTGGAAATTGATGGTAAATGCGAACAATCTCTTTCTGACCACTTTCTTCTCCGCGGCACAGGAATTTCTTGCGAAGACGCCGTTTTGTTTTTGTTATTGCTTCAAAGTTAACTAAGATGAGTAGAGCGCGTTCCGAATTGGCGTTTTGATACGAGTGAACTAAAATGGCCGCTGTACACGATACGAGTAGCGTCTTAGTAGGCATCTTAGTAAACTCGGTCCGAGCGCAATAAGACTGTGAAAACCCGGCTTTAATTATTGTTAGAGCGTAAAGTGAGAATCTAATAAAATTATGTAAATCCTGAGAGTTGGGCTTTATCACCACGAGTGCCCACCGCGGAGTGGCGATTACAGAAGCTGCGGTAAGTAAAAATACCTCAGACACTTAGGTTTCCTCAAGATCTTTTCCTTTTTCCGTTAGCGAGTGGTATTGCTTTTATAACTTCACATAATATGTACGTAATTTAGGTTTCAAGCGCTGAGGTATATTAACATGCAATTAGCATTAAATCCACCTTGACGATCTCTGTGGCGTAGCGGTAGCGCGTCTGCCCACCATGCAAGAGGTCCCGGGTTCGAATCCCGGCTGGGGACAAAAAATAAAGCCCAGGTCTTGGATGCCGTTGTTTCTGGTTCCCACGACACGGTATCCTAGTGTCGGGCCAGAAGCAATGTATGTGAATCTTATGTAAGTTTTGTATATTATCTGTTGTGCAATAAAGAGTCGAAAACAATAATACCTCGGGCCTCAAAACATCTGTGAAAAAAGTCAGAGTTCTAACATTGTGGAATTTCTGTAGGAATCATGCATTTTAGAAATAACTGTGTATGTATTGACAGCTTATATTATGTTTTATTTTTGTTTCTGCTCCAGACTCAATAGCGGATAGCATCGAGTCGGTGGCCGAGGATGAGGAGCAGCTGGCTGACCAGTTCAAGGAGTACCTTTTCTACGCCGCAGCGCTTCAGCAACTTTGCAGCAACCACGAGGCGCTGCAAGTAGCGCTGGAGACGGCTGAGGATACGCTTAATAACAGGTGACTTTACTAGGAATTAAATAGTTTAAAAACCTATTTAGAGGCTAAAAATTTCACCCATGCCGGGATTCGAACCCGCAACCTCTGGCTATCCGTGCCACGGATAGCCAGAGGTTGCGGGTTCGAATCCCGGCATGGGTGAAATTTTTAGCCTCTAAATAGGTTTTTAAATTTGTCCTTAGCACGGGTTAGTGCATTAAAAATAAAAATAGTATAATTAAATAGTTAGCAATATTTGTAGGGAATGCTATTTTCATTACGATAATCAGTGTTATTAAGGAGGTTGACGGTTCTCGTTGTATTCTAATTTGCTTAATTTAACATTTATAGAGATTGTAAAAAAAAATATACTTTGGATACATGTGGTCTGAGAATTTGATTCATTGCAGACATTTTATGATTTTAAACACATTTTTGTTTTCCTACACATAAGTTTCAAAAAAACTTGATTCCAAAGTTATAAATCTATACCTATACTAGCTGACCCAGCGAACTTCGTACCGCCAAACAATTGATTCTTTAATTTTTTTTATCTTTATCCGTAAGAACCATCCTCGTACTTCAAGGAATATTCTAAAAAAAGAATTAGCTAAATCGGTTCAACTGCTCTCGAGATTTGCGCTTAGCAACACATTCAGCGATTCATTTTTATATTTATTATATATAATTTTATTATAATTTTTTTTCAATAAAAAAATAGGGTACGATAAATGTGTGTCTTGAATCTATCAAACCCTCAGATCTATCTTTTTAATGATAATTAATTAACCAGTTGGTTAGAATCAATAAATTTGGAATGTGCGAGCGAGACAGCGTGTCAGGGCCGAGCTGCATAAAAGTGTAATTCATAGTTTATTATAAAAACCCGAGGTACATTGAATACCAGAGTCTACTTGTTACTCTGTGTGTTAATTTTTGCAATGTACATCGAAGTGTCAGAGTGAACCATACTTTTTTTTTATTATTTATTTATTCACTCAAATCTATCATTACAGGCTGCGCTTAATACGACAGAGTAGTATCTACCTACATACATTTCTAAAAACTAATTAATATCACAAAGAATACCTATTGTAACCTTTGTGAATTCGCTCAGAGTACACAAAAACAGATCGACGGTTTCCGCGACCTGGTTCAGAAGCTGGAGTGCGCGCGTCAGAGGAGCCTTGCCGAGCAGGTTGGCGTAGGCGTCCGGCACGCACATACTTACATTAGTTCTATAAAATAGGCCCCACTTGCAACCTATTGGCTTAACAGTGATGAGCATAATCAATCGTTTGTCTTCACAGGATAGCAGAGCGCGCGCGCGCCGCTGCCGGCAAGTCTGGTCTAATGTCGCGCCTCTTCGGAACCACCGAGCCTGACATAGTTCGCGACCAGAGCACGCGTGCGCTTGACGCCAAGATCCTGGCTGACAGGCTGGCCATAGAGCGCGCGCAGCGGGATCTGGAGTAAGTGGCTTACATTTTACATTGAACATTGACATTCATCAAACATAATGTAAACATATGGCATTTTTAAAAACCTATTTAGAGGCTAAAAATTTCACCCATGCCGGGATTCGAATCATGTGAGTACAGTGATATCGTTCCAATGTTAAACCTAACTGCAAAGTAGGTAGTCGGGGCTGTAAGTAATGCAATTTGCTTAAGTCAGATGTCGCTGCCTGTACGTAATACAGAGAATATTGTAAAGAGGTTCGAAATTTCACTGATGCCGTGAGTCGCCCATTGGCTCAATTGGTAGAGCGCTGGTACGGATAGCCAGAGGTTGCGGGTTCGAATCCCGGCATGGGTGAAATTTTTAGCCTCTAAATAGGTTTTTAAATTTGTTCCTTAGCACGGGTTAGTGCATTAAAAATAAAAATAGTGTAATATGGCATTTTTCCGAGCGCTTCCGTGCTTCGCAAGGCACGTTAAGCCGTTGGTGCCGGCTGTCATGTAATGGCAGTCGTTAAGCTATGGCAGAGGCCTTATGGGCGGCTTGATAACTTCTGATAGACCCGCCACTGTCTTACAAACCTCCACCAACCCGGACTTGGCCCCGGTGGTGGAGTATGGCGTAACCTTCCTGCAATGCAGGAAGAGACCCGTGCCCCAGCAGTGGGGACAAACAAGTTTAAATCGAAAGATAATGTGAATTTTTTACAATGAAACAAAATTGATTTGATTTGAGTGCTGTTGGGATTGGTCCCTGGATAAATCCGCATCTTCTCATTCAGTCAGAATACTCTGTAATTCTTTACATAGTCACTCACTAACTTTGAACCTCTTTGCACTCGAATTCATTCCACGTAGCCCGACCGGTTAGCTATACCTAGCCTCGACCGAGCCTAACATAGTTCGCGACCAAAACACGCGTGCGCTCGACGCCAAGAACCTCTCCGACCGGCTGGCCGTAAAACATGCGCCTCAACATCTGGAGTAAGTGCGGTTTGGATTTGTCCCTTGGTGAATAGGGAAAAAACCGCATCTGCTCAATTCGTTAGAATACTGTAGTCACTCACTTATTCCCCCACTCACTTACTCACTCACTCACTCACTCCCTAACTCACTCCTAACACACTCATTCACTCCCTAACTCACTCACTCACTCGCTCACTCACTCATTCACTCCCTAACTCACTCGCTCACTCGCTCATCTACATAGCCTATATAAGTCTTTCTGCAGGACACTGGCCTACACTCAGAGAGCATGGGCTTAATTACCACTCGTGCCCTCCGCGGAATGGGATTTTCAGCTACTCAGGTTTCCTCACGATGTCTTCTTTCACAGTTAGGGAGAGGTATTTCTACTCCTGCGAGTAATCGCACACATTTTTTTTTATATTGGGTATTAAGGAGCACCAACAGAATGGATATACCGCTTACACACTTCCAGCACACTTTGAAACCTATCCCAGAGACCGTCCGTAATTGTTTCGTCGCTATCTAATCCAAAGTCGAGCAATAGGTATTACCCATCCTTACACCGTTCTTTCTAAGCAATCTTATTAAGTACTAAGCAATCCACTTTAACCTTACTTAGATTTCCTATGATACATTTCTGCCGTGCACGCTTCTATATATTTTTCTCTTTTTATCAACAGGGAATTCACGAAGAAAGTCACGATAGAAATTGAGCACTTCCAAAAGCAAAAAGACAAGGACCTCCACGAATCTTTGGTGGGATTCATATCATTGCAAGTCAAGGCGGCGAAAAAGGTAAGTCACTAGACCATATTGTAGCTCTGTGATAGATCCGCACAAAACCAGTTTCTTTGCTCGACCTTGACTAATGAGCTTGAGTAATCGTGAGAGACGTTTCAAAGAAAGTAGAGGCCATTGTTCTGAACATAAATGCTTATTTTACGCAAATCAATGAGATGCATTAAGCCGCTTATCATTGTTACTTATTTTGTTCACAGAACCTCCAAGCTTGGACACAGATTAAAGAATGCCTTCAAAACATGCCGTGAGCACCGACGCCTCTCACCCACGGGTCTTATACCAAATTGTACAGATTTATTTATTTACCAAATGTAAGTACTAATTGTAAATTGATCTATAGTAAACAGTATCCAGTAGGCGTGGAGGTCTTGTCTGCGTTTCGAGCAAGACTATTCTTGAAGGGAAAAGTCCTATATTATTTTCATTTAATGTGTTTTCTCTGTGTAACATTTGAGCATTTGTATTAGGAGATAATCTACCTGTTTCTATTTTATGCCTTTTTATACGATGCATAAAAGTATGAAAACTTAAACACGGAGCTTCACAGTGCGCGTTTTATCGGGAAGATAAAGGCACAAACAATTATTTCTTTCAGTGCTACAGAGCCTTTGTATCTGTGAAAGAATATTTTAATGTAACTTTTCTACGTTGCTTTTAACCTCTAAACTCATGGAGAATTCTAAACAATCAATTTGACCATTATATAATACAGGAATGAAATAATATATGGTTCTAAATCGTCTTGAGAATGCAAGTGTAAAACTTAGGACGGCCTAATGTGGGACATTATCTTCTCTGCGAGATACATCTCTTTGTAAATAAAAGCGTGGGTCGAAACCAAGTCCTTAGTCTACCCTTCGCATTCCCACCGTTCTAATATCTTCTATAATATTAAAATTAATCGCAGAATGTGTTGGTAAGAGCAAATCTCGAGAGCAGCTAAACCAAATTCACTAATTTTTTTTTTTAATATTCCTTGAAGTACGAGGGTGGTTCTTACGGAGAGAAAACAAAAAAATAAATAAAGAATCGACTGTTAGGCGGTACGAAGTTCGCCGGGTTAGCTAGTTAATTATGAAACTGTGTTGATATCGAAACGAGTAATGAATAAAAAGTTTGAACACATAATAATTCATTATTCTTATTCGTAATTCATTTATTGATTTTTGAGACACAGTACATCAGGTGTTAAAGTTAAAAATACAGTTTATTTTGTGCTCTACCTAAATAGGCATACAAATGTTGTGTCAGAAGTATTAAAACATGTTAATAATCTCATGCAAAATCTGTAAAGGATTTTCTGGTACTTTTATGTATCGCAAGTCTATTGTACTAAATTTAGTACTAAATTTATTTTGCAAGTCTCCATTACGTTGAACGACGTTGATTTTTCCTGATTTTTCATTTTTGACCAGCGTAGCTGTGAAATACATAAACAATTCGAAAACATTAATATATCAAAACTACTTTAATTAATCAAACCGAATTAATCACAGAGGTTCTTAAAGTTCTTCAGAGTCACTAGTTAAACAACCCTATTGACTTTTAAAAACTTCAGCTAGCATAGTAATTTTAAATGTAACGTCAGTATATATTATCAGGTATTATGAACTCATTCCATATTGTATAATAACTCAAGATGGTTTATCGTTGCACATCAAGTTTATTTTAAAATGTAGCTGGATGCAAAACTCTGGAGCTACTACGCCGTTTTCTGTGGTAAGTAGCTAGCCAATCAGGGAGTAGTATGAATAAAATGGCGGTTTATTTGGCCAATCAGAAAGTAGCCTCAATGACTGTTTTCATTGTTTATTGCCAACCCTTGATGGAGAGAATTTGAAACAAATATTGATTTTTAAGAACCAGGCCCAAGAGTCTAATATTTACATAGTTTGTCAATATAATTATATAAGCACGACAATGGTTGTAATTTGTCTCAATTTGGTAGTCTATAAAGCAATAGCAGTACAATGTCATACCAGGGGTATAACACGCGCAAAATAAATAGGTCTCACGCGAAAAAAATCGAATCGCGCGAGGCGCCGTGTTACGGAGCAAGGTTTATACCATTGCAATGCGATTGGTTGCCAGACTAGCGATAGTGTGGATGAAACGACCATTACCGGACTAATATGACTCTATTGAAAAACTATGCATTTTAGAAACTCACCCCCCTTGTTATTCTCAAAAATCACACATCAATAACAAATAAATATCCACTTATTCCACTGCTGTAGAAATAAGTGCAATATAATTATGCGTCATCTTATTAATCTAAATTCATAATTATGTCTACCTATTTATTTTATTTACGGCAGTTGATAGATTCCCACTCTACACGTGTAGATTGCAGATAAATCAACATGTCACAATATTTTCATAATAAGCTTAGTTTTTTAGGAACTGTAAAAACTATGAGAACGTTTAGCGGTATATTTATTTATAAAAATTAATTATCTAAAAATGTTTACATACATTGATGGTGTATTTGTACTAAACACTTCAATACTCAACTGTGATTTGATTCAAACATAAAAGACCAACATACTATGTGTTCTAACGTGTAGCCAGTAGGCAGTTTTTGTACCACAAAATGTTACTCGTATGTCTTAGATCTTCGGTCCCTACAATGGAGTTAATTTCGAGCGTTCGTTTCAAAGAAACTATTCGTACATGGTGTTGATTTGGTACAGTCGACAGCGCAACACCCTATACATTTTAGTTGCATATCGCTCGTAATACGACGGAGCAGAGTGCATGGATTTATAGGGTGATGTACCGTCGACTGTATTTTCATTCTTTGTTACTAACAATGGTAATAACTGACAATAGCAACGTAGTGCTACTGTCAATAAATAACGTTATGTCGATTAGTTTCATTTAAAAAACTGGACAAGCTGCAATGCATTGCTTTCATGATTCTATTAAGTTAACGAGAAGTGACCTTGATGTATTTGGATTATGACGTGATCGGTCAAATCTTGAAATTTTTAAACTTTTAAGGGACCTCGGGGTTTACCCCCGGTTTCTCGTACACTAATATGATGTTAATCACAAGTTTGTTTTATTGAATGCACTGTATTTACAAAAACAACTGACAGCTGTTAACAGATTGTTAATGTGCAAGAAACCGGGTTTTAAAGGTTTATATATGTCTGCTTATTTATATTCTTTTTAATGCACTACCCCGTGTTAAGGACAATTTTAAAAACCTATTTAGAGGCTAAAAATTTCACCCATGAATTTTTAGCCTCTAAATAGGTATTAAATATTGTTTTTTTTAGATTAGAGAACAATTCGACTATATTATGGGAAAGAAAGCCGCTCGAAATTACCCCTACTGTAAGGCCCTAGTATTATTGATAGCTAAAATGTACCTTATTTCACGAGTCCTTAGCTTGTATTTCTGTTGTTTAGCTTGTATTCAGATTGTTATATTTATTTGTCGCGTATTTTATGGGAGTTTCAATAAAAAACAATTCATTTCTTTGTAACGTATTTCTTTTATTTCCTAGACGGGTGGCATTCAATGTCACTGTTTGATTAATAACTTAATGACCACCGTGTGAACTCTGTCGATTTATCGATTGCAAAGTAGCAGATGTTCTCAACATTTTCTTACACTAAGATGCTTTTTTTATTTAGCCTATATTCGTCCGTGTTCACTTCGTATTTTTCTTTCCTCTCTTTGTCGTGTTCCTTGATTAGCTCGTCCAGTTCTTTTTCAGCGTTCGGGAAGTCTTCTTCGGTTATGTTCAGGTCAGGGAATCGCCTCTGGCAAGACACGAAAAAGTTTACATGATCTCTTTGAGAGCGGTGGTAGCGCGGTGTAGAACTCCGGCTTCTCAATCGGGAGTCGGTCGTGGGTTCGAACCCCGGCATGTACCAATGACTTTGTTTTCTAAGTCATGTACATTTGTGAAATTATAGTAGCAATACTACTCGCTGACGGTGAAGGAAAACATCGTAAGGAAACCCTAGTGTCTGAGGTGTTAGCGTACCACGAAAAAAAGGTAGGGCTTTCTCTCGGAGAGAGAGAAGGGGCTTAATTACCACGCGTGCCCACCGCGGATTGGCAATTTAAAGCGCTGTGGTATTAGAAATGTTTCCTCACGATGTTTTCCTTCACCGTTAGCGAGTGGTATTGCTTCTATACCTTCACAAACTTCACTTGTTTGTTCAAACGCGAGCTTAATACGTACTAGTTAGTTCTGATGCACTTCGGTTACCCCTTTTGTCAAAATGTGATTTCACATGTTGGTGCCGATCGATCTATATCTGTGTGTATGTCCTGTATGTCCCCACTGCTGGGGTACGGGTCTCTTCCTGCATCGCAGGAAGGTTACGCCATTCTCCACCACAAGGGCCAAGTCCAGGTTGGTGGAGGATTGTAAGGCAGTGGCGGGCCTGAACTTCTCAAACCGCTCATAAAACCTTTGACATGGCTTAACGACTGTCATTACGTGATACCCAGCACAAATGGCTTAACGTGCCTTGTGAAGGAAAAATACCACTAGCGGTAGTCACGGGAAGGTCACTCATCCTGCCTGACCGCGCCCTTTGTTGCTTAACTCAAGTGATAGATTTTAAAAACCCACCCGCGACCTCTGGCTATCCGTGCCAGCGCTCTTCCAACTGAGCTAATGGGCGACTCACCGGCATCAGTGAAATTTCGAACCTCTACAATACTCTCTGTATTACGCCGCTGCCTGTAGATACGTAATACAGAGAGTATTGTCGAGGTCGCGGGTTCGAATCCCGGCATGGATGGAATTTTTGGCACGAGTTGGTGCATTAAAAAGAATATAATCAAGTGATAGATTCCAATCACTCGGTTCGACTAGGCTACGAGCGCTTCGTGGTGCTGCTTATGTTACTAAGGTGAGGTCTAACCAACGTGTATATTCAGCTTACACTATAACAGGTAACCTACATCTAGTTCATCCAGTCAAGCGTCACCAACCCATATTTCGCCCACCTGTCGTAAATCACCAATGAAAACGACTCCAGGCGCGCACATATTCACAACACCTGGCTGGAATATATCAATAATTCGTGGCACAGCCATGTGGCGTCCGAATGTGGGTCGATATGGCCAGCAGTGCGCTCCGAGCCGTCTCTTCACACTCGTGTAACACTGCCCCGCTTCTGAAATAACTAACCCCGATTGTGATACATTTTGCCTTCGAACAACCACGCTAGAATTGCTTTTATCTCCAAGCGTTAATAACCTAGAGGTCAGTGTAGAGATCATCTCTGTTTACATCAAAAAAAGGATTCAGAAATTTAAATTGTACACTCTGAGGAAAAGAAAACGTTTTAAGGAATACAATTTTAGCCGTACTTAGAAACACTTCGTGCTTTAGAGCATTGTCTTCTATGCTTTGCCTTCAGTGTGGTTGATCCAAGCATGGAATGGAGTGAAATAAGGTTCCAAGATTCGATCATTGTTCTTTGGTTGATCTTCAGTGATTCTTCCTCAATCTTTGTTTGGTTCTCCCGTCCTACAAAACACCTAAAGCCTCCTCTTAATGATTGCAAGCTCTTTTCAGCTTGTTTAAGCTCTTTAGCTAAATTGTGCTCAATCGGGGACAAAGCCCTATTGGCTCAGACAATTAATGTTCAAGCATAAAAGATATAAAAATGGTGATGCTCAAGACTCAAGACCTTGTTGGCTCAGATTTATCCTTTGACTTTTGATTATTACCGCTTCTTGAAACAGTATTGATTAGCACCCGTAGATGCAATTAGTAATTTCTCTATAACTTTCTCTCCGACGTTTTCGAGAACCTCCATAGGTTCTCCAGCCCCGTGGATTTTCACTCCGAAGTTTCAAAATATGTATTAGACAGTTCCTAGTCGACTTACTAAGAAGACTGTCAAATACATATACATATTTTGAAACTGGAGTGAAAATCCACCCAGTCGAAAGAATACTTTACCTACCAAGTGAAGAAGTTAGAGAATAGACCTCCAGGTCTTCCTCTTGGCTCTATGTTACTGATCCGATTCTTGATGAACAGATTCCGCTTGCAGAATTTCGAAAATCTAGCTCGGCTGAGCTAAATTTGATTAGGCGTTGTAAGACCCCCACGCAAACTTGTACCAATAAACCGAGTTTCAAGGTTCAAAACCCTCTGGACAAGACACATCCTCAAAATGAAGAGCCAGCAAGTTGGAGTGGACTTTTGGGCTATGGGGAAGGCGATGGTGACGTACGGAGCTCTGACGGCGCTTTGCTGGTTAATGCTGCGTCTGTTTAACACGGTGTTCACACTGCCACGACGCCTGCGAGCGCAGCAAGACCAAATGCAGAACTCGCTGAAGGAATTGCAGGTAAGATGAGATGAAAATATTCTTTATCGTACGCTAGCTGACCCGACAGACTACGTCCCGTGAAATCCTGTAGAGAAAGGCAGCTACAGCTTTGCGTTTTTGACTAATCATACGCCCGGTTTCTCGTACCGTGAAAATTTCTTAATGTAGGTATTGTTATGAAATCAGTGTCATGTCGTTTGTTTTTTTTTTATGTAACTATGAACCCTGGCTATCATTAGTACATGAGATTTTACATGCAATCAATCAAGCGGCCAGTACACATCCACTGCTGGGAATAGGCCTCCCTTAAGGCACGCCACTTCTGTCCTCAACCGTCCTCAGCCACCCACTACCAGGAATCTGCCACAGATCGTCGGTTCAGCGTGCTACGTTGCGTTTGCCAGTTTGTGGTTTCCACTCGGGAATCTTTGCACGACAAAGGACAACGGTGCCTCAGCATATTGTGACCAGCCCTTAGTTCTTTGGCAGAATGATCTGATGTGATTCAAAAAAGAGACCCCGAGCATAGTCCGTTCCATATTACGCTGAGCGACTTGGAATCGGTGGACCAGTCCTGCCGTCAGTGTCCACGTTTCACCTTGTAACGGTGCAAACCTCTTTACACCATTTTTATTTCTCTTTCCATCTATCATTTTCAAATATTTAAATTATGTACGTCACACATTCTTCGATTTCCCTCATTTTTCACGACTACTACTTTACCTTTTGACCAGATCTGACTATATTTATATAATATATAATATCTGACGATATTTTTTCCGCTATTTCAAAGTCGTCCCTATAATAAAAGTGGTGTTATATGAGTATACTTACTTGGGCCAGATAGTCTCCTTCAATAATAGGCAAGATAAAGAGATTGATCGCAGGATCACAAACGCCTGGAGGAGCTTCTGGTCCATGAAGGCGCTTATGAAGGGAAACCTTCCGATTTCCTTAAAGCGAAAGCTCGTCGACATATGTATTCTGCCCATCCTAACCTACGGCGCTCAAACCTGGTCTTTGACTGGGCAGCAGAAGTCCAAACTCAAGATTTGTCAACGTGCAATGGAGCGCAGCATACTTGGTGTTAAGTTGATAGATCGTATCCGAAACACCACTCTGGGAATACGCGATGTTGGTGTGGCGACCGCTCAACTTAAGTGGAGCTGGGCTGGTCACGTTTGCCGGATGGATCCGAACCGGTGGGCGAGAATCGCCACCGAGTGGATACCAGATGGACGGCGAAGTCGTGGCCGACCGCGACGGAGATGGCGGGATGACCTCGACAATCATTTCCGAGATTGGTCACAGGTGGCGCTGGACAGAACGGAATGGAGAAAGAGGGGGGAGGCCTTTGCCCAGCAGTGGGACACAAAACAGTCTAACTAAAAAAAAAAATCGCCCATTTTTTAATGAACGCAGAACCTGTAATTAGTCGCCTGTAGTCAATCATAGATAATTAAAATAATTTCAGCAAAAACTTAAAGTTCTCAATTTTATTTTTATTTTTGTGCTTGGAGGGGATTTATCTTCCACCCTATATACACTAGGAAATCAAACACAGACTGTAGTTAGACCTGAGATTTCCGCACTTAGCCTCATGTTCTGTGGTTGGGCCATTGTACGTAGCAAGCGCTGAGATACGCTAACACCTCAGACACTAGGGTTTCCTTACGATGTTTTCCTTCACGTCAGCGAGTAGTATTGCTACTATAATTTCACAAATGTACATAACTTAGAAAACAAAGTCATTGGTACATGCCGGGGTTCGAACCCACGACCTCCCGATTGAGAAGCCGGAGTTCTACACCGCTCCGCTACCACCGCTAACACAGACTGTAGTCTTGTTCCTAAAATAAAAAGATACGCAAGACCTTATTAATAGGTACTCTAATTCTCCGCTAATAACCAATGGTCTAGCGGTGACCAGAAGTCGTAGGTTTGATACTTCAGGGATCGCCATACTATGATCTGTACAAATGGCCTCGAGCTGGATGTTTTTCCCATTTTTGATGACATGATGATTCCTTGTCTAGTTAGGTACCATATCACTAGCTGTTCTAGTTTGGGACAATACACCAGATTCTGTTAATGCAGCTTGCAAGAAATCGTTATCAAGCAACTGTCTGAGAAAAGAATTTATTATATTGCCAAACAACACTAAAACAGAAATACCGTATTTACAACTCATAACAATAACTCAAATTACTGTGCAAATCTAGTTACCTAATGGTTGTTGCAACTAAACAAAGCTCTACATATTTCCCTAGTGTGCTACCGATAAGCCATGTTATGAAATTATTGTAATTTACAAAATGACACGAATTACTTCACGATAGGGTGCAAAAGTGGGTCACGCGCACGCGACTAGAAGGTGATCTCTGATTGTAAGGTGATAATAAAGACTATTATCACATGGCAGAGACCGTAGAGCGGTGGTAGCGGAGCGGTGTAGAACGCCGGCTTCTCAATCGGGAGGTCGTGGGTTCGAACCCCGGCATGTACCAATGACTTTGTTTTCTAAGTTATGTACATTTGTGAAATTATAGTAGCAATACTACTCGCTGACGTGAAGGAAAACATCGTAAGGAAACCCTAATGTCTGAGGTGTTAGCGTACCTCAGCGCTTGCTACGTACAATGGCCCAACTATAACTGCGGAAATCTCAGGTCTAACTAACTAACTATGGCAGAGACCTACGTTTGTGTGAACTCTAAATACTAAAGTTTGTCCGCAATGGAAAAATAAAAAATATTAATAACTTCCGCAAAACACAGTCACTGATTCCAAACTAGGATTTCCTATGGACCTGGTACCAGGCGAGGGACACATCGAGGTATTTGTACAAATCAAATACATTGTGTGAGGCTCAATTAAAATTGATTATTTAAAAAAAACATATTTTATAATTTATGTTCGTGAGGAAACCAGTGTTTCAGGTATTTACATGGGCACAAGTGGCGATTATGCCCATACTCTCTCTGAGAGAAGACATGTGCCCAGTAGTGGGACGTATGTAGGCTGGGTTATTATTAAGTAGGTATATTAAAATTGATGTTTAATATAAAGAGAAAAAATCTCATTTAAAACTTTCTCGTTAAGAAGAAAAAGGAAAATACTGACAAACCTTTGCATCATAAACATTAATTTGTCGCTGCATGCACTCCTGGTTTCGGGTACTTTTTATCTTGTCCTCTAACATCCCCTATTTGCTGACGTGTACCTACAATAGCCTGGGTCTCCCTTACAAGCCCTTTCAGGATTTTTATTCAAAGAGATTATTGTTAACTTTTTCGTGTCTTTCCAGAGGCGTTTCCCTGACCTGAACATAACCGAAGAAGACCTCCAGAACGCTGAAAAAGAACTGGACGAGCTAATCAAGGAACACGACAAAGAGGAGAAAGAAAAATCCGAAGTGAAAGCCATTGAAACTGAAGAAAAAACAGACGAGGACAAGAAAACCATTTAATATTTCGTAAATTTGGCTTATGTACCTATCAATTTTATAGCACAAATATTATTTTTATATGTCAATAGATAACTATCACATTATGTACCCGGAGCACTTATTTTCACAGCTGTCGCTTAGCTGTTGAATTTCCCATTGCTCGCTATAATTACATACCTATGCCGACAATTAATCAATAAATAGGAAATCACAAAACTGTAGGCAGGTCAAACTTTGCCTACATGGCACGCTGCCATATTGTCTGGTAAATATCCCGTTGAGTCTCCGTCACCCCCCAACAGATGGCGCTTAGCTTAACAGTTCAACAACCAACCACTAGCTGTCGCTGCGAGTCTCTCGAGCAGCTTGCGTTCACCCCTAACTAACATTTTTAACTATTGATCGTGCACCCTCGGTATTTCGGTAACAATATCGCGTAACATTTATTTGATTACCTCCTTACTGCCAGTTTCGGCACTGTTTTTATTTTAAACGTTTTTCCTCGCACTCGCAGTGATGTGCGCTGGATTGTTGTGCAGATAGCCGTTATCAAGTGTGGTTTATTCAACTAAACAAATGATGAGTTAGTCGATGTTTCGCCGCCGCACTCGGCGTCCGTTGTTTTGCTCAATTACCGTTCGCACACATGTGATAATCAACCCGACAGTAAAGTGTAGATTAGCTTACCTAGAGGAGACTGTATTAGTGCCAAAGAGAGAGTTTTAGGTTGATAAAATGACTCGGTCTAGTTACCGGCCCCTCGTACCAAGGTTCTCTAATAATTCCCTGGACAACCGGGATACAGGGTAAGTATTATTTCTATTATATCATGTTTCAGACAAACAATAGCCCTTCTTTGTATTGTGGTTAGAGGTGTGATTTATGCTGCTAGACTAGAGGCTAGATTTTAATTAGTCCGATCAAAAGAGGCTCATCCCATTAATGATTCTGATTACACAATCAATGCTAGGTACGACCTAGCTGGCTGTTTTGATTAAGTACGTACTTATGTAGGTACGTCAGAGATTCAAGAATCTTATTCATATTAATCATCTAATGGTACGAACTGACACCATAGTCTCTTGAGAAAACTTTCAGAAAGTTCCTATAAAATTTTTAGAGGTTTTTTCCGAATGAGATAGTTGAATAACCTTTGATGGGCAAACAACTTGGAATACACTATATCTTTCCATATCTCAACGATTTTTATCAACTGTTTGTTTGCATGTAGTCAAAAGATGAATTAAATTAAATATAGTTAAACAAAACTCGTGGGTTTTTCCCACTGAAGCCCCCCTTACTGAATTCCTGCAAATGGCCTCTATATCTCCATGTATGTGATGTCCTCGCCTGGTTAACACGGAACAGTTACCGTTTTTACTGCGTTTCCGACTCTCCAAGGTTTGCTGGAAGAAATTTTTTACACAGATAAGCTCGCCTTTGTACATATTATTTCTTATGTAATGTTAAATGTTTCGTGTGCAAAATAATAAGTAAAATAATAATAAAAAAACAGGGCACCCTAGCTTCAGACCAGGACAGGTGATGGCGTTGTGTGAAAGTTACTATTATTACCTATATAGAGTCCGCAACGGCTCTAATAAAACACTTAGAAACTTTCTAAAGTTCACCACGAGTATTTCTTCCTCATCATATTCGCTTTTAACCATGTTGATTCCTTTTGCTTATTGAATCTAGTTCCAAGATATACCCTTATTGCGTACTAGGTAATAAACCGACTGAACATCTTTCGTCGTAGAGTTTCCTCAGGATGTGTTACGTATTTCTCAATCTACTTATTAAACCTATACTTGTAAATTGCAAGATCTTTCTTCGCAGTATCTCCTACGCATTTATAATATGTCTGTTCTACATTAGTCACACACTGCCCGTAGTTTGTTATCCGTATTGACCAGATATTATTTAATAACACAAAGAGCACTACGTGATCCTGATCCAATGTGGGCAAACGTGATGATAGGCCGCAACGAATTGTCTATTTACTTACTCAAAGCAATACTCGGTACAGTCGCCAGCTGATCAAAGTTACAGTCTTTGAATGAAAAGGGATTACATAACAAAACACAACCTCACGCTTGTATCCCAGAGGGGTAGGCAGAAACCAGGAACTGCCACTTGCCACGATCCTGACAGATCACCTTCGCTTCATCAACTTTCATAAGTCGTTGCATGCACGCACGCCAGTTCCGGGTACTTTTTGTCTTCCTCTTTTCTAATACATCCCCTATTTGGGAAAAGGGATCAAATCGAATCAGGGCAGTAACGGATTAGCAGCCGAGAGCCAGGCGAGGGTCAGTGGGTAGACCAATGCCCGATGGTCGGACGATGTGGTCGGGTCGGTAGGAAGCCCGTGGATGCCCGAGAGACCGCGAAAGATGGCGTGATGGGGACAAGGCTTAAAGCCAGCTGTGGGCAGAAGTGGGCTGGTGATGATATCGAATCAAAAAAAATATTTCAATGCAAACAGTTTATATTCTATATGCTGAATGTCAATGCGAAATGTATGGCACTGCTTTTATTGCATCATCTAGAGTTAAAATAATTGTAGAGCGTAAAGTCGCACAGTATATATCACATCGACGCTCTAGGCGTCTGTCAGTTCTTAAGTTCTAGGCAATTGATTAAGTTCTAGAAAGTTGTATACAGCTCTGTAGGTTCTAAAAATAGTTGTCACAATTTTTAAGGTATCTCACTTTCACTTTTAGACAAAACGTATTATAAAACAAGTTATGATTTTTTTTTCATTGGTGGGGCTAGTTAGCACCCCGAAGAGTCTTAAGCTCCCGAAATCCCTTAATCGTTACGAATTTGCGGGTAAACAAAAATCTGCAGTTTACCATTTGCCATTCCCGACCTTTCCCGAATTGGACCCGTCAAATACAGACCTTCTATTATTTTGTCAGATGAAATCTAGGAACAGGCACTGAACGCTTGCCTTTTCATGTTATTGAAATAACACAAAACCTGCTAACAACAAAATTGAAGAAACTGTTTTTGGTGTCATTTCAATAGCACGTTCATACGTTCTATTATTTCCAAGATACCTCTCTCAGAGACAGAGTACAGAGTACATTATTTGAGAAATCCCTCTCTTGGAGAGTAATAATAATTAGCACAATATACAGTATACATAAGAATCATGTGTGTCCATGGCAAATTTGCCTTTCCTACCGCCTGTCAGCGCTGGACGCTGAGTTTTTCAAGCGTATTTCAACCCTTAGACACTTGGATATCCTCAACATATTTTCCTTCCCAGTCAGCACGTGGTATTGCTGCAACAAGTTCACTAATGTACATAACCTGGACGGAATTTATACATTCAGTCTGGCGTCAGTCAATTCCATTAGTTTGGTTAGACTGACGGCAGACTGACTGTCTATTCCGTAGACTGATGGACCAGACCGACGGATATTCGAATATTTTGATGCTTCATCAGTCTGGAATCAATCCGAGCTTGATCAAGGTCACGGACTAAACTGACGCCAGATTGAACGTGTAAACTACGTCTTAGAGGGTGTCCTCGATTGCGAGACAAGCTTCTCCCAATAGGTACCAGAGGGACTCTGCCCCTACGTCCGTCTCCACACATTTTCAATTTTCCCTGACTGTTGTCAAGCAACAGCGTGGACAGTTCGACCTAAATATGAACGACACGAGCGGATATTAAAAATCTCGGAACTGCCGAGATTGGCAGAGAAAATCATAATGTTTTTGTTGACACAATATTTGCACAATATGCGTCATAGATATCTAGGTTCATAGGTTGGACTTGTACGGAGGGAGACAAGTAAATGCGGCTCCATTTTAAAGAAGTATAAATACAATGGAAGTATGTAACGATAAAAACGTCGTTTTGCTCTAAAAATAGGGGGAAATAAAATGTATGTTGTGCAATAAAGACTATTAATCTAATCTAATATACACCTTACAATAGAATTAACTCTATCGGTGGTAGCGGAGCGGTAGAACCGGCTTCTTATTCGACAGGCGTGGGTTCCCGGCATGTACCAATGACTTTGTTTTCTAAGTTACGCACATTTGTAAAGTTATAAATTTATAATAGCAATACCACTCGCAGAGAAACATCATGAGGAAACCTGGTTGTCTGAGTTTCTCCCATACCTCAGCGCTAGAAATTGCCAGTCCGCTTTGGCCACGGTCTGTGAGGTATGTGCTCTACAGTGGGACGTATGTTGCATCAAATATAAATACAAACTACAATAATATCATTTTCATCTCTAAATGGTATTCATTTCAGCTTTGTGACTATCATTTTCACAACATATATCATAATTTATTTTTGAATTTTTATTGGTGGAATTTTTAGCCTCTAAATAGGTTTTTAAAATTGTCCTTAGCACGGGTTAGTGCATTAAAAATAAAAATAGTATAATCATGTGGGTATCATTCCGATGACAGCGATATCATTCCGATGTAAAAACCTAACTGCAAAGTAGGTAGTCGGGGCTGTAAGTGATGCAATCGATTTCAGCCAGATGTCGCTGCCTGTACGTAATACAGAGAATAGTGTAAAGAGGTTCGAAATTTCACTGATGCCGGTGAGTCGCCCATTAGCTCAGTTGGATAGAGCGCTGGCACGGATACCCAGAGGTCGCGGGTTCGAATCCCGGCATGGGTGGAATTTTTAGCCTCTAAATAGGTTTTTAAAATTGCCCTTAGCACGGGTTAGTGCATTAAAAATAAAAATAGTATAATCATGTGGGTACAGCGACATCATTATAATAAAAATAGTATAATCATATCATAAATTACGTAATTCGGCTAAGATCAATGTAATCTTAAGGGTTTCAGTGAGGAGCCTTTTCCTAAAATCAAAAACAAGAATTGGAGAAAACTAGATCGTAATTTATGTAATAAGTAACTATCAAACATAAACAAATAACATGTATTTTATTTATGTTTATTTTATTTATATTTGTTCTGATAAAAACTTCGCCGAGCCTGCTTATCATTGGATTTGACGCAGATAACAAAGTCACGTTTTGTAATGAGGAGCGAATGTTATGTGTCTCCTTATCATGTTTAATACATTGATAGAACTTTCCAAACTAATGGAGTACATTACTACACGACAAGCATTATATCTTTAAACAGAGTTAGATAAAATGCACAATTCCTAAAATTAATTTAATAACTTGTTTATTTACAAAAATATAGTGCTACCTAGGAACTTTCGTCCAGTGGGCAAAAGCGGAGGTGCCGAGCGGTAGAACGCCAGCTTCATAATCTGGAGGTGGGTTCGAATCCTGGCATGTATGTACCAATGACTTTCTAAGTTTTAAGTTATGTAAAATTGCAGGAGCAATACGACGCGCCAACGGTGAAAAAAACATCGTAAGGCAACACTAGTGTTAATATAAGTACTTCAACCCTAGTCTGAAGTGTTTTTTTTTAAATACATATTGTTTCCACAGACGCGGGGTCCGTGCCTTTTGTTTTTTGCTTGTTAATTTGATTGTCCCTTTCTCTCCATACTCCAATTGTACAGTTGCTTACAAATCTTTTGTACAGGTGGTATCGTACACACACGTTCTTATAGCTAATGTAATTCCTAATCTAATTGTTACAGCTAGTGTTAGTTGTTTTTTTTTCCCACTTTCTTGCTTTTTTTATGATTATAGATGGCTTTCCGCTTTGCCACGGTTTCCGCGCCTACCCATTCTTCGTCAGTTCCGCTATTTGAACGGCCATCTCGGAGTCGCGTTTTCGCATTGCCATTTTCAGGTTATGCTCCGCGATTGTTTTGTTCGTGGCACCCGTCGCTCTTTTTACGAAGCGGCCAACCGCGTCTTCGCCGTCGTCGGTGTAGTATGTGCAGCCTGAAGTGTTAATATAAGTACCTACCTCAGCGCTTGCCGAGTACAAAGCGAACAATGGCCCAACTATGAGGCTAAGAACGGAAAATCTCAGGTCTAACTAAATCTTTCGCCCAATTTCTATTTCAACATATTTTATATGTGGTTTTTGTGTTAGGTCTGGCACTGTTTGTGCATTAAATAAAATTTAATCTCGATATGCATCTTGAAAGTGTTTTAACAATGAATAATGACTATCGACCAGATAAAAATACATATATCACCTGCTTGCCGCTATCTTGACACACCTTTTGATGTCGGGCAATTGATGTTTAATTTGTTTACGTCTGTCTACCTGGGGCTTCCCTTTCTGAAGCTCAGAAGTTTCAAGTAACCCTCTATTCTCTATTACGTACCTTAATTTGGATCCAAGTCATGGTAAAATAGTATCTTTATCATTGCACAATTTGAGTCGCTATCAACCCTTGTACGACCCCACTGGAGCACGCGTCTCTTCTTAAATTGCAAGAAGGTTAGGCCATACTCTACCACGGGTGTCAAGTCCGAGTAGGTGGAGGATTGTAAAAGCAAGCCTACCATAAGGAATCAGACAGGACTTAAGGACTGTCATTACGTGACAGGCATCAATGGCTTAACGTGCCATGAAATAATGAACAGAATTTAAATAAGAGAACTTTTATTCTGAACTACAGCTCGTCCGTAGACCCTCGCCCCATAAGAGACACACGCCTTTTCTACGAAAGGAAAGCAGTTTTTATATCTACATTTACAGTTTTATTTACGAAAACACGATTACTCAAGCCTCTAATGTACTTAAAATAGTATTTAAATTAGAAGTGTTTTACAGACAGTTTTAACTTGTTGAAAAAATCTTGAGTGAACCAAATAAGTGCCAAATTGCCCTGAAAGAACACTTCTTGAGTTAGTTATAAGAAAAGAGTACGTAACTCACCTCACAGATAAACCTTTAAGTATTTCAGTAAAGGTGTTCTTGTATTTAATATTACTGTATTCTGTAAATTTCTTGAATAAATAACTTAAAAAAACTACATCTGAGGCTTGAGAGGAATCGAGTTTTTAGAACTAACATCGTTACCTAGTTTTTATGTAGTCTTATTTTATTTATAATGAGTTGAATATGTTTTCCACTGCTCAGCAAAAGTCTCCGCTTTAGCCTTTTATTCATTTCTTTCTCTATATAATCACAACGTAACCAATTAAATCTTCTCGATGCTTAGCTCGCGTGAATTTTATCATTTCTGGACCTTGAACTTACTAAATTATATGTAGGTAGGTAGTTTGCTGAAAAGCGCCATTAAGATGTTAGTATTTTTTTATAGAGCCATCCATAATCACCCATTAGTTGATTAGAAATATTAATTTGTAGCGTAGTCCTTTGACAGAATAGTGTAATATTATTTTGGTGAGCTACCTCGACTAACTAATTGTAGGAAACATTAGAGTTCCAGTATCCTATGGTTGCGTCACGTTGCGTATAATAGATGTTATCGTTAAACTACCAATCGTTTGTTGACACGAGTAGGTTATATGTGCTACAACGTAATTACCTAGGTAATTAAAATTTAAATGCCTTTATTAATACTGAATATTGTAGAAGCCATTGTAAAGTAAATATTTAACTGTAATACCAGGCTCAGGTCTATCTTAACTATAAATACCTCTAAATGAAGTGTCAAGGGGGCGACCAGATGTTAACTAACGCTACCAATAAAAAACTGGTATCTGCTTCTTTCTGGAAAAAATTAACACCATGAGAACACCATAGTAATTGATGAGGCATTAAAAAGAAAGGGAATGAACATTAAATACGAAAGTAGTGGTCGTCGTCGTCAGGCTGTACTAGTCCACTGCTGGACATAGCCCTCAGGATGAGCGCCATAGCGCCCTGTCTTCAGCTTGCCGCATCCAGCATCTGCCTGCAGTTTTTCGCAGATCGTCATCCCACCTATTCGGAGGGCGTCCTACATTACGATTGCCGAGGCGCGGTCTCTACTCAAGAACACGTTTACTCCAACGGTTGTCGGTTCTTCGCGAGATATGGCCAGCCCACTGCCACTTCTGCTTGCTGATTTTCTGAGCTATGTCAATAACTTTGGTTCTCTGTCGGATGCATTCGTTACGAATCCTATCTTTCCGAGAAACTCCCAGCATAGCTCTCTCCATAGCTCGCTGAGCGACTTTGAACTGGTGGACCAACCCTTTCGTGAGTGTCCATGTCTCGGCTCCGGAGGTCATGACAGGTATGACGCTCTGATTGAAAACTTTCGTTTTCAAGCATTGCGGTATGCATGACGAGAAAACTCTGCGTAGTTTCCCAAACGCTGCCCAGCCCAGCTGGATCCTCCTCTTCACCTCCTTCTCGTGTCATTTCATCATTCAATCATTTCATTTTCTTTTTCAAATAGTGGTACCTATTCGAAAAGGATGATGAAATGATTGAGTGGAAGATAACGATAGAAGGTGAAAAGATTTAACAAGAAGAAAGGGATCCAGGTATGATTTTATTTAATGAAATGAACACCATAACTTTCAATAACTGTTTAAGCAACTTTTAGAACCAGCGTATGGCGTACGAACTAGGACTTTAAAACGTTTTCCCTCTAAGACCAAAGAGTATATAACCACTATACTCGTCAAATGCAGTTTAGTTAGTCGATGGTAAAAGGAAAGCCTTTACCACGGACTAACACTGTGAAATAACACCGTTTCTTTTTTTAAACATACTCGTAGGTGCTAAATTTGTCCCTTCCTGTAACGCAGGAAGAGACCCGGTACCTCAGCAGTGGGAACATACGAGTACCTACAAAGGTTGTTCATTATTACGTATTCTGGAAAATACTATTGTTATCTGAAAAATGTTTGGCAACTGTAGATATTTGCTCATCACCTCAGTTGATAGGAAAGTGTAGGTAGGTAACGGATGTGTACAAATATTTTTGTATACTTTGAGGCCATATGACAATGTTAAAAGATTAGATACATACATCATGTCATACACAAGTGAATGATGTTTTTTTGTCTCTACAAATTATTCTTAAAACTTTATGCCTGGCATGCTACTTCACATAGGTCTAATAACCAACCAAGCTTATATAAACCTATGTTGTCAATCAAGGGTTGACAACATAGGTCTAATTACGCTGGTCAATCTACAACGAAGATGATCAATGATGGTGTTAAATTGACCTCTCTCTAACATTCTTATGTTACTTAGAAGGTGGTGTGTGCTACGATTTACAATTACGATCGAAATCTCATTTCATTGGTTCTATTCTAGGTACAAGCAGGCTATTCACAAATATCTGTACCTAAATGTAAACAAAGTCGCCTTAGTTACACTATTTGTAATTCAAAAACGGCTAAACCGATTCTTTTGATCTTTAATTTGTTGAATTTGTCCCCGCCCCGAAAAGCAGAATACCTACCCATGAAAATGTAATAAGTACAAAATCACAACGAAAATTAATTAATTTCTCATATATTTGTACAAATGGCGTCAGTCTGGGTTTAATTCTATTTTTGTGATGCCCCTTGCCCGGTTATCATATCATAGAGTATCGTAGATTGGGACCGGACTGGACCGTGCTGTGAGAAATTTATGTATAGAACTGGTGTTTAACCTTTTTTTTATTCTAAGTCCATGCATCCTACGCCGCCATCCAGTCATTTTTATACTATATTTTTTATTGAGAATCATTCCTCTAAAATATCTTCTAACCACTAGTGGCAGAGGAAAACTGCAGCTTGGTTGGCTCCGCACGTATTGACGTGTCTTTCCTGTGGGTTAAAACGACTAGTCTGTTAGGATGGTATAGGTCCATTTATCCTAAAACTAATGTTCCAGACACCGAGTGGTCCCTTCACCCATCTAGTCTGAGTGAAGGAGACACTGCACGCTGTATAAATCATCTCATTACGTAGATGGAAAGGTCAAAGTATGTATAGTGGCAGAGGAATAGGTAGAGATAAATAAAGGTGGGCAACTCCGCCCACGAACTATATTAACTTAAAGTAAATTTACCCCTAGTTATTTAAAGTAGATAATGTATATCTACTTTAAATAACTAGGGGTAAATTTACTTTAAGTGGTCATTATAACGAATCTAATGACTCGTTCAATAATAGCAAAGGCATCGACCTCGCTTAAAATAGTTCTCGTATCTCTAACCCAATAACCTTTTGTATATGCAGAGCAGTTGATTACTTGAAGCTGTTATGACGCCTGGCATGCTGTCTCGCTTGCACAATACATTTTTTATGATTTTTAATAATGTTGTGAACTTTTATAGATAGCGGGTTTTATTGATAAGTAGCTGACCCCCCAAACTTTAAGCCGCACCGCAAACATTCTCATAACTACCAAATATACGCAAAATATTTCATTAAAAACTGGCTGAGGCTGTTTCCGAGGAGTTCGATAACAAAAACTGTGACACGAGTTTTTATATCAACCCTTGTCTGTCCCCACTGTTGGGGCACGGGTCTCTTCCTGCATCGCAGGAAGGTTAGACCATACTCCACCACGGGGGCCAAGTCCGGGTTGGTGGAGGATTGTAAGGCAGTGGCGGACCTTACTGTCAGAAGTTATCAAACCGCCCATAAGGCCTCTGACATGGCTTACCGACTGCCATTACATGACAGCCGGAACCAACGGCTTAACGTGCCTTGCAAAGCACGGAAGCGCTAGAAAAAATGCCACTAGCGGTAGTCACGGGACAGTCACCCATCCAGCACCTGACCGCGCCTGTTGTTGCTTAACTCAAGTGATTGATTCCAATCACTCGGTTCGACTAGGCCACGAGCGCTTCAGGGGATTGTAAGATCCCAGTAATCGTTTGATTTTTTTAATAAATCCATTCTGTACACTCTTCGTCAGCAAAGCAGTTCTGGGTTTAAATTCACTTGGCACGCCGGCAATTCACATGGAACTGCACATGGAATTCACGTCGGAAAAAAACAATTTTCGATTTTTCATTATCAAGAACGTGGTGTCAATACGGGAATAGTAAACAAAATCAGAAACTCCGCCTGGCATGTGAGGCTCAAAACAGACGGGCTGCATTTCAACTGCTTTCCGTCAGCATAGCTGCAGTTCAAGGGCGGTTAAAATTTGGCTCGACTGCAATGAAACTACCAACCGATCAAACAGGGAAGTGCATCATCGTCATAATCAGCCGCTGTCAGTCCACTGCTGGACATACGACTCTCCCAAGACACACCACTAAGCCCGATCTTTGGCTCATAGCATAGGGAACCACAAGCAACTGCTAACGGTCTACTCGGTTGGTTGGCAATTCAATTTATTGTCGTGCTGACTGCATTTGAACTGCAACTTTGCAATCGGAAATCAAGAGGCACAGTGTAGAATCTGTAATAGTGAAATCGGAGCCGTTGGAGACAGACGAGCCCAACACTTCTTCGCCGGACACGAGGAACAAGCTAGTGCAATCGCCGGCTGGGCTAAGAAACGACGAGTCACAGAATGTACTGCTGAAACAGCTGCTGCAAACTACCACAACGGCAGCGAACACGGTTCCAGCTCGAACAATGTCAATGCAACGAACAGCGCCAGCTTTAGGCACTATACCATCTACCGGCCTTCCATTCCGCTACCAGCCTTAGGCATCCCTCAAGCCCTAAATCAGGAGGTGGAAATACTGAAGAACTCGCGAAGACAGATTCCAGTATCCCAGAACACTTAGCAGTTCAATCCGCGATCTATACAGACGACGATGCCGCAATCCATGACTGTTTAGTTCAGAGTCTTAGCGTGGAGACCCAGGCCGAGACAAACACTCGCATCCTTATTTATTTAGTAGTCGTATTATCAAAGAAATTCTTAGTAAGATCTTAGATATTTGAGCAAGGATTTCGTAATCTTATCTTCACTGCAAAGGTAGTATTTGACTGTCTATTTTTAGAAGCACGCTTACTTATAAACACACGGCATTTACCTCACTTAATATACATTACACAAAGCAGTATTTTGACTGTATCCATCCCCCAGTTTCTCGCACACCAACAACCGGCTAAACAACCGGATAACCTACCATCAGTTGGTCAAAGTGCATAAAAAGAAACAAGTGACAGCTGTTAAAAATAGATTTACAGTATGTTACAGCCTAAAACACTGTTAAGAAGGAGATAAGGCCCGTTTATGGGAGGAGTTTCAGTTCTAATCCGGCTCTAACTCTATCTTAAGAGTGTTTTAGGGCAATCGACTTTTTATAAGTCTGTTAGTGTAAAAGAAACCGGAGGTAAATATATTAGACGCGTACTTGTATGCCTAGTAGTACCTACTTTTAACGATTCGTAAAGTTCATATTTGCCTCGTTGGTCTAGGAGTATGACATCTGATTACCATGCCGAGGGTCGTGGGTTCGATTCCCACTATTGCCGCGGTACGTTAGCAGAAGTGCCCTCAGTATGGGTGTATTTTCATGTTTGTGATTTCCTTACCTGGTTACCATGGCACACGTATACTATTTTCGGACCAAGACGGGCCTTAGTGTCGTGTGGGAGTTATTCTTAATGTACTAAAGTCGGCATCCTGATACAGTCAACACATAATTATATTCTTTTTAATGCACTAACCCGTGCTAAGGGCAATTTTAAAAACTTTATTAGAGGCTAAAAATTCCACCCATGCCGCTATTACTTCAGCCAGATGCAAGATGTCGCTGCCTGTACGTAATACAGAGAATATTGTAAAGAGGTTCGAAATTTCACTGATGCTGGTAAGTCGCCCATATAGCCAGAGGTCGCGGGTTCGAATCCCGGCATGGGTGAATCTAATTTGATTTTTAAAACAGTCAACAGAGTTTTCATAAAATATCGGCATAATGCTATGCACTACAACAAAAAAATACAAAGTCGGCATTAAGCGATTCCAAGTAGGGATGTTTCGCATTGTCGGCATGATGCTACTTATTGTAAGGAAATATCTAAAAGCATACAACGACTTATGAACGTTGATGAAGCGAAGGTGATCTGTCAGGATCGTGGCAAGTGGCAGTCCCTGGTCTCTGCCTACCCCTCTGGGATAAAGGCGTGAGGTTATGTATGTATGTATCTAAAAGTTGGCAGAGGTCGATAGTCGGCATCGCGCTACTGAATGATTTTTTACTAATATCTTGAGTTATGAACTCACATGCTGCAAAAAACTGCTGACTACATGTGCCAAGCCAAATCGGGATTGTGTCAACAGCTTTCCGCCCTTTTACGCTGGTATCTAGGTCACTGATGCAAGGCGGAGAGCTTGAAATGTAAAAGGTTCTTTTGTTTCGGATTTCAGTTTTTAGCAATCTAGGTTCGCCGAGTTTACCTAATGCTCGAGCATCGCAGTAGTAACGATTTTTCTATGAGTAGATTCTTAGCCTAAATATCTTACTAGGTAGGTAGTACTTGACATCTACCCAAATACCTACAGTCTGTTAGCTTTTAGAATATACCTCGGCTACTATAGGATAGAATCGGATGTATTCGTTTCATAGAAATATCGCAACTAATATTGACTTATAAGTCATATTAGTTGTGATATTTCTATTTCTAACATTTAACATAAAATTTACATACAAGCACATACATTGCTTCTGGCCCCACACTAGGATACCCTGTGTCGTGGGAACCAGAAACAACGACATCAAAAACATGTAAACATCCAAGACCTGGACTTTTTTTTTGTTTCCAGTCGGGATTCGAACCCGGGACCTCTTGCATGGTAGGCAGACGCGCTACCGCTTCGTCTATTATTATAACTTTACATAACTTTTCAAAATAGTAAAGAAAAGTTTTATAAAGACCAGAAAGTAGTATTAGCCTACACTCGTGTGCTTTCAGCGAAAACCGAAGCCTATACTTTAGAGCGCCTACTCTATTCTATTCTAAAAGCTAACAGACTTTACAAATATATTTACAACCTAGGTAACGGTGACTGGTCAGTAGGGAATTCGACAGACTTTTACTTCAATTGAAATTTTAAATAATTGTCAATATTTTGCGTTTAAGCAAAACAGTTACTCGATTTTCTATTATTGAGAGAAATTTTGAGATTTAGGTGCTAGCTGTGGCCCGCGGTGTTACTCGGGCTTACCAATTTTCCCATGGGAATACGATATTTTCTCGCAGTAAAACGTGTTAATCCAAGGTGTTGGTTAACTCCATACCAAATTTTATTAAAATCGCTCCAGTCGTTTAGACGTGAAAAATTAACAAACATACACACTCACAAACTTTCGCCTTTATAATATTAGTGTGATGTGATGATTCAAAGTACCAGAATATAAATATGATCTAACTCCATATTTGTAGGAAATCTGTTAGTTAATGCGCAAACGCAAAATAGTTACAATTATTCGAAAGGGCCAGTCAGTCGCTGTTGAAGTCTTTACTGAAGTCGACCAGTTACCGGCGAAGTCACTCGGCGAGTTTTTGCTCTACGACTTTGAAACATGAGTATAATCCGAAAACTTATTTTACCAATACACACACGTACTAATCATACACACGCAATGCATATACCCATACTCCCACACTCTACAAACACACATACTCGCACTCTTCACACGCACGCTTCAAAATTCGCTGTAGCAATCACATTTCTCAATAAAAATATTTGTTCTCGTATATTTTGTAGTGTATTAAAACAAAAGTCATGCTATAGGTATGTATAGCTCCTGCCTGTGAAAGCACAAGTGTGTCAAGTAGATAGGGTCTACGCCAAATGGGGCGGCCTCACTGCCAAATCGCGGAGAGCATTTTACGCCTGGAATATCTTGACTCCGAAACAGTATAGAGTTAGAAGTGTGGACGAATGAGTAGATTTACAGGAACTGTCTTAAATAAATTATCTTAATTTTCAAAAATAACACGGTGTTTTCGTTTTTCATGTAAATGAATTCAACCTAAGTCATTGACTCTAGTTTCTAGGCTTTATTTCGTCAAGTTATACTAGGCTTTATGTACTAAATCACAATTATTGAGATTTAAGATACCATTCTGTCTATGTACCTATATCCTTACATATTTTCTGTACACCTTCTTCATCATGTAGTCATAATTATCCCAAGGTTGTCTGAAAAAGATCGCTTATAGCGATAAGACCGCCAGTTCTATACTATTTAACTACTTACTACCGTTATACTATTCATTTGATATTTAAAGTTTTTTTTTTCATTAGGTGCGTTTGTCAGCTCCGGTCGCCACTAAGATCTAATTAACTCAGTAGAATTTGTAGTAGAAAGCTTCGGATTCAAGTGGTGCACGCTGTACTGAGAACAAACGAGACACCAACGACCGAACTGGCTCTCATCCAAATGGCTAGTTCAGGAGAAAAATAATAGTTATCGATAAAAAAGATTAACTGGATGTGATAAAAGCTCGTATAACATAGATAATAATATCAACATAATAGCAGGTATATGGAATACTACACACCGATGTCTGAGCAAATAAACTATCTGCCGCGCACGTTTGCCCTTAATAAGGCATGGGTAGTATGATTTTTTTATTGGTTTTGGACTCTATTTCAAGGTCATAAAGTTCAATTTGACGTGGAAACTATTTTCCCCTTGCCCACTTAAGGGTTAAATTGATATAATAATATACTATATCCGCCATCAGGTTCCACGGCATAAACCTGATAGTGGCTAAAAGAATATACACGCAGACTGCAAAAAAAATTACATTTAAAAAATATATTTTTCACAACCAGTGTAAAATTTTTAAATGCTGTTGTGTTTTCTGTATTCTATTTAGATTTCAATTCAAAAAAAAGTGTGATTACTCATTAACGGATCTCGCTTTATATTATAAGCCAGATAATAAGTAGTTATGTTGCTGTCAGCCAAGAGTGTTGTTGCACGCCTGTAATTGGGTATGAGGCTAGATAATAAGTTCTATAATGTGTCTATAATATTGTTTAACCGAATATTGTTTTGTTACCTGTGTCTATTAAAAAAATAAACAAGTCTTACGTTACGGTAACCCGCAAAGACTTCATAAACAGAAAGACACCCAGACTGCGGTCGTACTAACCCCACAAGACCTGTATAAGACAGGGAGCACGGATAGGTTGTTGAGAATGTTGAGAACAAAGGAAATGCCTAGAATAGACCTGACTGGATTATAACATAAGGGTCAGGCCCTCTACTCTCGATACTAATTTAGCCAACTAGCGCTACAATTGAGTGCATTTATTAATACATATAGCCTAAATACGCTTTCAGATTCCGATGTGCACTGAAGTTTTAATAGATTTAGTTCTAGTTCTTAAAAAAAAAAAAAAATCTGCGGCCAATGTAAAGCAACATACATACATAACCTCACGCCTGTATCCCAGAGCGGTAGGCAGAGACCAGGCACTGCCACTTGCCACGATCCTGACAGATCACCTTCGCTTCGTCAACGTTCATAAGTCGTTGCATGCACGCACGCCGGTTCGAGTACTTTTTATTATCCCCTTCGCTAATACATCCACTATTTGGTCGATGTATGTCCGCCTGGGACGTCCCTTACCAGCGCTTCCACTCACATTCGCAATATATATTTGTTTCGTCAATCTTCTTCCTTCATCCTCTCCGCATGTCCAAACCAACGCAACATTCCTTACGGACAAGCAAACATGATCTTAGTACACTAGTGAACCAGTGACCATTGTTTGCTTCTCAGAAGGTACCTGTATCGTATACACCGGCCATCTTAGTAAAAAATGTCTCTCTTATGAAAACATGCGTTTTTCTCTTGGACCGCTCGTTGCTCGTCTTGGCTACAAAGATGAAATCGCAAAAACAAAATGGCGCCAATAGTAGGAGCTCCTTTTGTTTTGTAAAGAAAAAAAAGTGAAACATTCATGGTTGTGGAGTTTTGTAAATCTATGGAAGTGGTCGTAAAGTGTATATTTTCCATTTTCCTGCCAGGACTATTATTTCTGTTTTCTTTTTGTACTTTTACTGTCGATGTTCGACTATAAACATATTTTAGTTCAGCTTCTATTCATCGTAGCACTAAATTTTTGGTCATTTTTGACACCATAGGCCGGCATCGACACCGTTTGCAAATAAGGCCTTTAGGCTGATGCAAAAATGAGAGTTCACTAAGATGTAGCGGGTTAGTGTATTAAAAATAAAAATAGTATAATCATGTGAGTACAGCGATATCATTCCGATGTAAAAACCTAACTGCAACGTAGGTAGTCGGGACTGTAAATGATGAAATTTACTTCAGCCAGATGTCGCTGCCTGTATGTAATACAGAGAATAGTGTAGAGGTTCGAAATTTCACTGATGCCAGTGAGTCGCCCATTAGCTCAGTTGGAAAGAGCGCTGGCATGGATAGCCAGAGGTCGCGGGTTCGAATCCCGGCATGGGTGGAATATTTAGCCTCTAAATAGGTTTTTAAAATTGTCCTTAGCACGGGTTAGTGCATTAAAAGTAGTATAATCACTAAGATGTGTGTAGATATACCATCATTCGAGTAGGCTACAGTTTTTGGTTAACAATATGAGTCACTCTGTCCAAGTCTACTAACACAGCTACTAACATCGTGAAAACATAGCTTCACCGAACATAAAAAAAAGCGAGTCACAGCAGCTCACCGCCGCAGAAGTCCTACCAACCTTTCAACCCTTGAAGTTAACGTCATCGGACTACGAAGAGGAGGACTTCATAATTTTTTACAACTGAAACGTTTCTTCTTCCATCTCCTTCCATCTTCCTTCTCTGTCCATTTTTTTCTAGTCTCTTCTTCTGTTGGTGCCATTTCCTACGGAGGTCGGCTAAGTAATGCGATTGTAGCTATCTTGTCCTGTGATGTTGCGGCTCGGAAGCATTCTATTTCTCGTGCAAGATTTTGGAGCCACGTCGTTTCTACGGTCAGGTCTCCTTCGTCGTCAGGCTATACTAGTCCACTTCTGGACATAGCCCTCCCCATAACGATTGCCATAGCGCCTTGTCTTCGGCTTGCCGCATCCAGCATCTGCCTGCAGTTTTTAGCAGGTCGTCATCCCGCCTTGTCGGATCCTTCGTTTATTAAGTCATTGTTTCTGACGTATTGCGTTTAATTGTGACATAATTTGAACACAATAGCGTCGAGAGTAGAGAATCTGTCTCACCCAACTCGGGCCCCAGTGTGACAACTGACCCAGTTTCCTTTTCGTAGACGAGCTTCTTTACTAATTATGCTTATTATAATTGGGTGTTGTAGGGATAGAGAAACGAATGACAGCTATTTAGACAGAGGATACAAATGAGTGATTAAATTATTATATTCTGTACGCTTCGACGACCTCACAAACTTTCTGCCGGGGTGGCAGGGAGTGGCCGAGGACAGAGAGGAGTGGAGAGCAAAAGGGGAAGCCCAGCAGTGGGACACTAAACAGGCTAATTACTAAAAATAAAACGCTGCGACAAGACAATCGCTTTGTTTACGCCTTCCTAGAAGTTTCATTGTACATCGACATAAGTGATGTTCCTCTGTTATTTTTATTGTGTTACATTTTCACATTGATAAAACCAGAAAATTTTGATCGTATTTTACGCATAGATTAGACAAGGAACCAGTCCATAGTCCCCTAAATACCATCATTCTAGATGGTCTACCCTCATCTCATTTACCAGGAACGGGATTAAAAATTGTGTATCTCAGAATGGTGCAAAAAGACTACTATAACCCCAAAGTAAACACAATATTAAAACACACATAATTCACCGTGATTCTTATATTTCTCCTAGATATGAGTCAATACATGCGGGCCAACCAAGCCGTGGGTTTCCTCACGATGTTTTCTTTCACGGCTAGTCAGTCGTCAGGATGGTATAGTGCTGGGCAAGCCTAAGTGCCTACTCTTTAAAGAACAACGTCTCAAGGACCACAGCGTCTGTGTCACCCATAACGTGTGAGTGAGGGTGCCACTAAACGCTGTATAAACCATCTCATTACGTAGACGCAAAGGCCAAAGCTTTTCTTCTTTGAGCTACGGAACACCTCACGTATTTAATAGATGATCCCTTAGCGTAGCTACTGGATGTCTCATGTCACAGAACAACCCCTTTTTTGGAACGGTTTCCCTGCTAAGCAAGCACCAGCACAGACAGTGCAAAAAGGGCAAAATAAATGACTCTAAGTGATTCAATGCAGGTTTTTCTTTTGAGTTACGGATCCCTAAAAGAAATATCACGTAATTAATGGATGACCCCTTAAAGTAGCTACTCAATTTCCCCCTTGAAAAGTTTTCAACCTTCAGAGCCTCCGATACCATCTTGAACTGCGTCGACTGATTACGCTCTACTGGAGAGGCAGACTATCGACAAGGCCTATTCAGCAGATACCCACTTGGAATAGCAGTGTAACTCATTTTTATCGTATAACTGGCCGGGTGCACCCGTCGATGTATTACTATACGTTGGCCTTTACGTCTACGTATAGAGATGATTTACGCAGCGTCCAGTGGTACCTTCACTCATACGGTTGAAGGGACTATTCGGACGCTGCAGTGCCTGGGACATTTTTTTTAGATGATTTTAGTGTGATGGTGTAGGCTTAAATAGTGTATTACCATTTTAATGTCGGATCGAACTGGTCGAATCGCTGAAAAGAAGAAGAAGAATATCGGATCGTATAGATTTGTTTGTTTTAGGAGTCGGTCAAGATTTAGGTAGGACAGGTTTAAAAACCTATTTAGAGGCTAAAAATTTCACCCATGCCGGGATTCGAACCCGCAACCTCTGGCTATCCGTGCCAGCGCTCTACCAATTGAGCCAATGGGCGACTCACGGATGGCACGGATAGCTAGAGGTCGCGGGTTCGAATCCCGGCATGGGTGGAATTTTTAGCCTCTAAATAGGTTTTTAAAATTGTCCTTAGCACGGGTTAGTGCATTAAAAATAAAAATAATGTGTTGAAAACTTGACACAGATTTCCTCTAAATAGCTTTTTAAAATGAATCGCTCGTAGCCCCGACTACCTAGCGCGTTCATTGCATAGATAGATGACCGCTAGTGGCATTTTTCCAAGCAGGTCTGCGCTTCGCAATGCACGTTAAGTAGTTGGTGCCGGCTGCCGTCGATAGATGGCAGTCGTTAAGCCAAGACAGCGGCCTTAGGGTGGCTTGAAAATTTCGGACAGTAAGACCAGCCACCAGTCTTGCAAGCCTCCACCAATCCGGACTTGGCCCCCGTGGTGGAGTATGGCCTACACCTTCCGGGAGATATGTGCACTTCGGTGGGTACATAATGGGTTGATGATGATGATTAAACGAGCAATAAATTATTGAGTATTATTGAGTATTGATTAATCTAGTGTTTAATACTAGATATCTTTGTACACGGAGTATGCTTAACACATTATTTAAGTCGCGTCTGAGGTAACTCTAACATATCTTGAGGAATCTTCTTGTACAGTGCCCCATATTTAGATCTGGGATCTCCGCACTTAGCCTTATGGTTGGGCCTTTGTACGTAGGAAGCGCTGAGGTACGTTAATACTTCAGACACTAGAGTTTCCTTACGATGTTTTCCTTCACGTCAGCGAGTGGAACTGCTACTATATCTTCACAAATGTACATAACTTAGAAAATAAAGTCTGGATACATTCAAACCAAGGACTTCCCGACTAAGAAGCCAGCGTTCTACCGCTCCGCTACCACCACTCTAGGGTAAAGCTCCATAATAATTAATTCAAGATCGTAACTCGGCAGCAGATCTGTATCTTTCATCAAGCTCTTACGCAAGGCCCTAGAAACCTGAGTGGGCCTTAGAAACGAGAGCTGACGTGCCTGCGTAATGGTACTTGAGACTAAAAAGTTAAAAGTTCTAGCGAGGTCGAGTAGTTACTGCTTGATAATTGGTCCTGCAATGTAAAGGTAAGGAAACGGTCCAATCAGCGACACCGCAGCACATCAGTTATGAACTCTCTTCCACTGACTGCACTGAGAGTAATATAGTTGTCCTTATTAATGATTTACTCAATGATACTTTTTGCGAAAGCGATATGTAATAAAATTAATTTAATACTTTTTTTACTTAATAATAAATATAAATATTCATGGACATATTACACAGATCTCGTCAGCCCTATACTAAGTACAACTTAATGACTTTTTGTTATAGGTGCTAACTAGACGATAGATTTAATACAATAAATACATAGATAACATCCAAGACCTGAGGCAAACTAGAAAAGTTCGTTTCCTAGTTTGTTAGGGATCGAACCCGGGACACATAGTTAGAATATTTTAGCCTATCAAACACCAGGTGTGTACAAAGTCGATTGCAGTTGCGGTAGTTCTTATATCGGACAAACTAAGCGGACCATTGCTGAAAGAGTCAATGAACATATCGCAGGTGGAAAAGTCAGCGACAGCGGAATATCTTCTTGAATCAGGATCAAACCACTGGATAGAATTGCACAAACCATCGGTGCTTTCCAACGATCGCCATTATTATAGCCGAATTGTGCGTGAAGCGGTTGAAATTAAGAAACACAAAAATTTTAATCGGGAATGTGGTTTCAAACTGTCGCAAACGTGGGATCCGGTCATCAAGATGTGTTCGAGTGGAAAAAAGTCGCATGGCTTATCGTCCGACATTGTCAGTGTAGTGTGTCGCAACCCGAATAGTGCTTTGTGATAGCTGATTGAGGGTAGTCTGAAACCTCATCAGCCGAAGATGCGAACGGGTGCCAGCCATCAGTCTTCTCGTGACCACGATGACTGTAACGACGTCGAAACGTCGAGGTAAAATAGCAATAAATTACTACGCGATTAAGCCCCGAAAATATTCTAAAAAAAATGTTATTTACTTTCCAAGATGTTACAACAACACAATAGGGCAAGAACTTCCTTCTAAGTAAGTAAATACTTGTATCAGGAAGCTCCACTCTTCCACACTTAGTGGTACTACTCGTAATGTTGGTCTTCACGGAATGTATTTGCCTAAAGCTTACACTTTATTTTTTTAAATTTGTGCTATGCCGATAGATCTTAGATCTAGGTGTATGAGTAGTGTATAATGATATATGTGTGTGAGTGAGGGTGTGTGTGTGTGTGTGTGCGAGGGTGTGTGCCTATGTGTGTGTGTGTGTGTATTATTAGTATGCTACCCGTGTGTGTACTCTGCGTGTGTGTGTGTGATGACTGGATGTACACGAAAAATAAAATAATAAAAAATCTGTTTTGATTTTTGTCATTGGTGGCGCCTGTTAGCCCACTGGATCCCCCTAAGGCAATATGCGGTGCACCGCAAGAATTATGGAACCAAACAAACTAGTGTGGCCAGCAATTTCAGGTATTCCCAGGCGCATCATTTCGGGGATTTATGTGAAAAATTCCTAACACAGCGCAGTCTCATACGTAGCACCTGGCATTCGACCAACTTTGTCAACAAAAGTCTATTCACATGCTCTACACTTTAAAGCTACACAGAGTGACATAACATAACTTCACGCCTATATCCCAGAGCGGTAGGCAGAGACCAGGCACTTCCACTTGCCACGACCCTGACTGATCACCTTCGCTTCATCAACGTTCGTCAGTCGATGCATGCACGCACGCCGGTTCCTGGTACTTTTTATCCTATAATGTAATACAATTTTACATAAATAATATAATATATCAAGAAAATCTGAGTCCTACTCGTCAATAAAAACAACATTAGCATAACGAAACCTCACGCCTGTATCCTAGGGTGGTAGGCAGAGACCAGAGATTGTCACTTGCCACGATCTTGACATGTCATCTAACAAACGACTTCAAAATAACAAACAAAAACAGCTGTTTCATAGCAAAGTTATGAGCGGTGCTAGCGAAGCGACAAAGCTTCTATGCTCCAGCGAACCACGGTTATTTCAGTTACCCCTGCTACTTTTATTTACACACCAGCATGTACGCCATACCTATAAGCTGTGCTACAAGTATATATTTTTTGTGTAATTACGAGTACGTATACCCTACATACTTCCCACTGCTAAGCACAGGCCGTCTCTCAGAGAGAGATTGTGGGCTTAGGTGCCACGCGTGGCCACCGCGGATTGGCCATTTCAAGCGCTGAGGTACTTGCACGCCACAGACACTCAGGTTTTCTCACAATATTTTCCTTCACAGTTGGCGAGTAGTACCTATTGCTACTATAAGTTCACACATGAACATAACTTAGAACTCGAACCCGCGACCTCTGGCTGCCTGTAAGTAATACAGAGAGTATTGTAAAGAGGGGTTCGAGTCCCGGCATGGGTGGAATTTTCAGCCTCTAAATAGGTTTTTAAAATTGTCCTTAGCACGGGTTAGTGCATTAAAAATAATATAATTACCTAAATTATATCATATCTGTATAATTTCCATTTTTATGTACAATAAATCTCTATCTAAATTAGAAAACAGAGTCATTCATAGGTTCGAGTCCCGGCATGGGTAGAATTTTTAGCCTCTAAATAGGTTTTTATAATTTAGGTAGTTGTAGAAGCAACACTACTAGGTAACGAGAAATGTCGTGAGGGAATCTGATTGTTCGAGGGTACACATACCTCAGCGCTCGAAATTGTCCACCCGCGGTGGGCACAAGTGGCCCATAAGCCGAAGCTTTGATATAAGTATATTAAGTGAAAATTCCTCCCAAGCCGGGACTCGAACCCGCGACCTCTGCACGGTTAGCCAGAGGGCTTGGGTGGAATTTTTAGCCTCTAAATAGGTTTTTAAAATTGTCCTTAGCACGGCCGGGTTAGTACATTAAAAAATAATATAATTACCTACCTAAATTATATGATATCTGTATAATTTCCATTTTTATGTACAATAAATCTCTATCTAAATTAGAAAACAGAGTCATTCATACAAGCCGATACATGTACTTAGTTTAATTTAAATATCACTCCCGCAGTTCTGGGAACGGCGACGATTCATTCAATTCTGGAAGAACCAGGTCGAGGGATAAAAATAAACACTCGCAGTTTATTCATCCGAACTTTCTCTCACTAATATTACAAATAAGTGTGCAACGTGTTATTGAAATAACGCTAAACATTTCTTCGGTATCGTTTATGAAACTACTAAAAATATTGGAAATGATCGCTACTGAGGCAAATGACAACTAAACAAACTCTCTTTTGACAACTTTTAATTCATAATCATCATTGTTTTATACGTGCGAAGAGTATCTCTAAACCGCACACAATAATTGTCAATTTAAAAATCTCTGTTTTTGTTTGCAACTATCATTATTAAAACTCTTTATTGCACCAAGTTATTACTGTACAATAGGCGGGCTTAATACTATTTAGTATTATATTCTAGCCAACCAACTAACCTTCTCTAGTCTAATTCAAATTAAACTAAATGGTCAAGAAGGTACTTTAACATAAACAAGAGATTAAAATATCCTAGCATAATCCTAGAATAAGATTGGTATATCATGCATATGCATTTATAATAAAATATAGAATTTTCAATCATATTTCATAATTAATTGCTGAAAACAGTTAACAAAAATGTACCCCACGAAATATCAGCGGACGGCCCAACAAAAGTCAGGCAACAATGATTCTATCTATCTATAATCAGCCCACATCAACCCACTGCTGGGCATGGGCAACAATGATTATCTTTAACTAATTTTACTTGAAGCGCTCGTGGCCTAGGCCCGCCGAGTGATTGGGTTACTTGAGTTAAGCAACAACAGGCGCGGTTAGGTGCAGGATGGGTGACCGTCCCGTGACTACCGCCAGTGGCATTTTTCCGAGCGCTTTCATGCTTCACAAGGCACGTTAAGCCGTTGGTGCCGGCTGTCATGTAATGGCAGTCGTTAAGCCATGTCAGAGGCCTTATGGGCGCCTTTAAAACTTCTGACAGTAAGGTCCGCCACTGTTACAATCCTCCGCCAACCCAAACTTGGCCCCCATGGTGGAGTATGGCCTACCCTTCCTGCTACGCAGGAAGAGACCTGTGCCCCAGCAGTAGGGACATACAAGGGTTGATAACGGTAACGAACGAATTTTATTTGTTTCTTAGTTTACGATACGACATCTTGAAAAACAATTACGTACACGTCTGAGTTAAGCGACTGAATCATTAGAGCCGAAAACTCTCAGAAATACCTCAACGATTCTTGTTTTCAAAGCGCGACAAAAGTGAAACATCTTGTTATATTTCTGCCATTGACTCATCCCATAATTTTCAGTCGAGGAAATAGACGCCTTCGCGATGTCTCATGAAATAACTAGCAATCGTTCCCCGAACCATGTTTATAAAGGTTAGACAATCTCGCAAGGTCTTCGCTTGATAGAAATTTTATCGACTCTACAAACTCTTCTGTCTCTGAGATTCTCTGTATCTCTCTGTTTCTGAGTGTCATACGTTTATAAAGGTTTAACAATCTCGCAAGGTCTTCGCTTGATAGAAATTTTATCGACTCTACAAACTCTTCTGTCTCTGAGATTCTCTGTATCTCTCTGTTTCTGAGTGTCAGCTTCGTTATCAACCCTTGTATGTCCCCACTGCTGGGGCACGGGTCTCTTCCTGCATCGCAGGAAGGTTAGGCCATACTCCACCACGGGGGCCAAGTCCGGGTTGGTGTCAGCTTGAAATTGATAATCCACGGTGGGCACACGAGTTAATTAAGCCCACCCTCTGCGAGAAGGCTTATGCCCTGCAGTGGGACGTTTATAGGCCACATAAAAAAAGAAAGAAAGAAAACATCTTTGACTGCCTTGAATTCGATTCCCACTGAAGGCTGCCGCTTTCGATTTGACTCGGCCAATCGCGAGTTGCCCTCATCAAATACTTTAGATAGATAAAACATTTATTCACATAAGACACGCACACGTATACAAAGCAAAGCAATACAAGTCACAACACGAACAAAGCATATAACAAAAAAGTAGCATACATAAAAAGCAAAAACGCACAGAAGATAAGGCATACACGGTACTATAGTGTACCTAGGCTGTACTGGACTGGGAGTGATCAACGTAGGTGTGGCAAATGTGAATGGGCTCCGACTCGGCAAGTGCTGAAAGTGGAAGAACTTCAGCACTGGTATTCTGCCGGTACCTGGTGTGAGCGGCATGCAGCGCCAAGAGAGCTGAGGTATGGTAGTCACAACTGCTATCGTACCGCATAAAGTCTGGCTGGAAATATCAGTATAAATTGTATTTTATATAAGTATTTAGTATATTATTAGAAATAAATTGTATATATTTCCGTGAAATGACCATATAAGTAATGTAAAAAAAATAATTATATATTTACTAGAAAGTGAAAAGGTACGGAACCCCCCGGGCGCTTGTCCGACTATACGGATAGTTTATCCTTATTTACTTCATGTTCTTTTGACAAATTTCACTGAAGATTAATTCAACTTACGGAAATTAAATTCACGTGTAGTGTTCACTGCATGTCTTAATTAAAATATTGATTTAGAACCAAATGCAATAAGGAGTTTTGTTTACAAAGTTCCCACTTTCAAAAGCTCATGTACTTCAGTACCTTGTCAGTACTGCGAAAAACTGCAGGCAGATGCTTGGATGCGGCAAGCTGAAGACAGGGCGCTATGGCGCTCATTGGGGGAGGGCTATGTCCAGCAGTGGACTACATAATATAGCCTGAAGAAAAAGAAGAAAAAGTACCATGTCAAAGTCAAAATGTCCAGCAGTGGACTACATAATATAGCCTGAAGAAAAAGAAGAAAAAGTACCATGTCAAAGTCAAAATAGTCAATGTCTCATACCACAGTCTAGAAGAGGTTAATGTGTCAAGGTTCTAACGTGTTTATATTAGTGCACGCGACTGTACACGGGCATTAGAAATTGCCCTTTGGTATGCCATTTTATACCGCAGAGGCAGCCTCTCGTCGGTTCAGTGCCGGGTGTGTGAATTAAAATAACCTTATATAACCTTAAATCTAACCCTAGAAGGTCGACTTATCAATAGGCACCTAATTTAGTGACTGAGCTCATCACAACCAAGAAAAACTTACTATCTTTCACGAAAGATAGTTTGGAGAAAGTTTGACATTACGTCCAGGGCATTCGTAGCACTAAAAAGTCTGTAGACCTGAGTATAGGTTTTTAAACTCGATGCCTCCATTCGTTTTCGAGTTAGTGTCTTGACAGACAGACGGGCGGACAGACAACAAACTGATCCTATAAGGATGTCCTTTTTAGGCAGGAAACTTAAAAAGAAAGAAAAAGAAAAGGTTATTTACCTTCTTTGAAGGAAGTCTTGGAGTCAAACCCCGGAGCAAGGACCAATGACTTTTTTGTGAATTTGTAGATAGCAATACCGCTCGCTAACTCTGAAATAAAACGACGTGGAGAAACCTGTAAGCCTTCACATACCTCGGCGATTGACATCAGCAATACGCGAGGCACGCGTCTTAATTAAGCCCAAACTCTCTCTCTCTCTCTGAGAGGACGCCTACGCCTTACACTCGGCATATAGGCTACAAAAATATTCATATTTTTGAGCCAGTTTAAAAAATAAAATGTAGCTTAGTGAAAATAACGAAAATCCTCGGCAGAGTCGTATGGCTTCGACGTCGTATTTCACGACGACGACAGCTAAATCGAATCATTTACGTCGGCAATTCCTCCATCCAATACACAGCCTTTCCCGTCGTATTACATTCCTAAACGATACCGGTGCCTTATATTTCTTCACAAATTCTATGCTACATTTCCCCGGGCAAAAAGGAAAAGTCACAAAATAGAATGTCCCGGACATTCCTTGAATTGCAAAACGCTCTGGAGAGGTTAATGCCCGCATTTATTTTCATAGAGCTGAAAATCTCTATCTCGCCTCGATCCCTTTTGCATCTATATGTATCTATATGTATAGATATATAGAAGGAAGCCGCCACCGGCCAAAATTCGAAATTTACACTAAAATTAGGCATTTAAAAATATCACGGAAGATGATGGGAGAGAAGTATAGCTAAGGTGAGACCAGTTTGAAAAAATGCCAAAATCACTTCATGCAATGAATGGACACCTCCTTAGCAACAAGAATCTACTGTCTGCACTTATTAGTTTATTATATATCGCAACCAAACTAGGGGAGTTTACAAAATACGTTAAGATAAACACGCTTCCCGCTTCCCACTAACACACAAATCTGATTCGGTTTTCTTTGAAATACACCAAACTATGGATTGCCCTCACTGCAGACTACGTCCGCTTTCAGTTCCGAGTACTCATGAAATGCTCCGTTTACAATACGCCTACCGCAATTGAGATGACGTGAAGAGTATTCGTGTAAACAACATACATGCAATGTACCAACGGAATACAACATCTCAAGTCGTTGATTCACGGAATTCCATAGAGAAATAAAAAGCTTTTCAAAACTATGTTGTCTCTTAGCAAACAACACCGCTGAAGTCGGAAGATGATTTTCATAGTCGATATTCAAGCACTCAGACTGATCGGAGTATGATATTCAAAAAAATGTACCTTCACGCCAATACTTTTCTGTGTAATACCGTAGAACTTGTTTAAAAAATTTAAACTGATAACAGTTTTGTAAATAGGGGTAAAACGTTTATGCGGTGTAGTTTACTAAGCGGCGATGTGTCAACAAATAATTTTACAACGGTAATACATCATAAAGCACCTGCCTCCATAGATTGATCTACGTTGAGCTAGGTACTTTACGTAACTAGAATTTAATTAAGTGGATGATACTTAAATCAACCTGTCGCTCACTCAATTATAGTCTACGATCAGACTTGCAATGTCTCAATGCAGGTACAGTGCGAGTGGACTGAGTGTAAATAATGATAACTAATAGTTGTTTACGCAGAGTTTTCATTTCCCTTATTATCGTATGAAGATGCAAAGACTTGGGTTTTATAAACATCGTAACTTACCCTGAGACATTAAAAATACATCAATCGTCTTACATTCAAAGAAATGCGGTCAGCGAGGGTTGAAAGTCATTAAATTGTAGAGGGTTTAACAAATACGCCAAACCCGAAAAATACGAATATCAAAACTATCTATGAAATAATTTATGCTTTTTAGGTTTTTATTAAAATACTTGTATCAAAATTTTTAGAATATTATATATAATCTCTGCACAAGAATAAACGATCATTATATAGCGTCCTTTTATATAGACCCTTAGAATAGATCCCATTTAATAACCCTTATTTTTCAATACGTCTTAATTTGTTAGTATTTTATTGTTCCATTGGACCGTAATAACATCTATTTTTGCATTGATACAACTTTTCATTTAAATTAAAGTGTGTTACGTTCATGTTGACAATAACATGGAAAAGTAAGCTTATATTTATAACATATTTCTTCCAAATAAGAAACAGTAAAAACTAGTAAGAAACAGAAAAAGTTACCTTCTATGGTGATTTAATACACAAAATTAAACTTTTTTTCGAATCCTTTTTATTTTCTTGTGCACTTAAAAAGTTATTATAATTTTAAAAGTGTAATACTTAGTTTTGTAGACCATGTATTTTCACAAAGATAAAAGTAAACTACAAGTCTTAATAAAATAAATAATGTAATATAATATAAGCAAAATACCTATGTTTGCACCAAAGAGAATATTATTCGTTTATATGCTCTTTGGTTTGCACAAATAATTGTATTATTATTATTATTATTAAATTCTTTATTGTACCTGTAAAGATTGTACAATTGGCGGGCTTAATACTAAATAGTATTTTATTTGATTTGACTTGATTTGAAAAGAAATAATAATAATGCCTACCTACTTATAATGATTTGATCCCATTCGAAGCGCCAATATTTTTCGGTCAGGTTATTTGTTGGGCATTGTACCTGTGACCTGTGACTACGAAACATGTTGCCGCGTGCGAGAAAGCTATCGATTCTACATTAGACGAATTTCGTATCGGTTCCATAATTTTTCCAGACATATCGTGTGCATTACGAGTATTAAAAACAAATTGGAATGGCCGCCGTCATGTCATTTGGTATCCAAAACGATACAATATCACTCTTTAGACTGATAGTGAATCTGAAGTGACGTTTCAGTGTATTATTCTGATTGCGTGTGTAGCTAAATAACCATGTAAATTGTTCATCTCAATACCTGGTTCTATTTGATAATATGTTTTTTTTGCATGTTAGACTATCGTATGCGCCTCTCGCTTTTACATTACCTGCTTTAACTATAAGTGAGGAATGTTCCATAGGACAGATAAGTCCATAACCAATATTGTTAAACATATAAACATTCATTATCTCTGCCTGTATTTTCTCCAAATAAATAAATTAAATTAACGTCAGCAATTATGCAATTATGCGGAAACGAACTGCCTCACTGCTCAGCCGGGTCCGAGGCAGCGCTAACAGCATCCTGGGAGTTATAGCCGGCAGATATGATTGCGCTGTCATGTGGTCGACATCTCAGATAGTGGCTAAGGCGCAAAATATTTTATTTGTAATTATTAATTTTTTGAATGAAGCACTTGAGAACATTCAAGTGATTTATTCAAGAACTTATTGGTTCCAATTTTCAATTTAAGTTTAAATTTATTTATTATTATTATTATCTATCACCATTGTAATTTATTTTGTTTGTTTTATTGTTAATTTTATAATTTTAAGCAATATGGATGCTATATCTGAAATAAATATATTGAATTGAATTGAACTAACCTTGACTGGACCATTGGTCTAGCGGCTACTACCAAAACAGCGATCATAGGTTCAATTCCCGCCGTACTTGTATAACAGGGCATCGAATATGTTAGTGCATTATAGTACCATGACAGATACATGGTCGGGTCACGTGGGGTGTTTTTCATACCATTGGCGCCTAGAAGGTTCGATTTATGTGCGCGCGTAGATTTGAAGCAGCAACGAACTTCATGCTATTGTCATTGTACCATAATGCATTAGCAGAATCTAGGCCCTGGCCTCAAATGACTTGTAGAAATGGCCGAAGGCTGAGTGTATTTCCTTGTTTGTATTCTTGCCATGTTACTATTAGCACAGGGTACAGTCTGTTAGCTTTTAGAATATACCTCGGGCTCTAGAATAAGCTTCAGTTTTCGCCAAAAGCACATCAGTGTAATACTATACTTCCTGCTCTGTGTATAACTTTTCTTCACTATTTTGAAAAGTTATGTAAAATTAAGATATTTCTATTACACGAATACATCCGATTCACTCCGATAGTAGCCGAGGTATATTCTAAGAGCTAACAGACTATATCCTAATTTGAGAGCAGGACATTATAGATTGTATTATTTGCCCATGCCAGTATGGTAATTTTGTGCAACATTTGTCGGTACAGTCGGCAGTAGATATGAACATAGACAAATAAAAACAATTGTTTGCACCTACACACACACACACAGGTATATAACATTTAAAAATAGCACAACTAACACAAATCAACATTTTACGGCAATACAAAATTTTACAGTAGCCCGACCATTACCATTTTACGAATAAACTTCACATAGAAATAGGTAAAATTACGGGCCGAAGAAGCGGCAGTCGATCCCGCGGCTGTAGCAAACCCTGCCCTCTTACCAACATCAGCTTTATCTTAGTTGCAAAGTCACCCTTAACATAACGAAATGGTGTGCAAGAGATGGATGGTCTATGTAGGATGTTTGCATAAAGGTCGATGCGGTCGTCTTTACTGACAGATCAACGACATTAAAGATATTCCTTTAAATATTATATAAATTTGTCAATTTAAAAATACATTACATTACATATATTGCTCTTTAGGGAGGGCTATGTACAGCAGTGAACTAGTATAGCCTGACGATGACGATGACATATTATTTATTCCATTTAAATAATTTTATATTTTCATTGAACATCCCAAGGGTTATACAATTTTTTTTTAATGCACTAACCCGTGCTAAGAATAATTTATAAAAACCTATTTAGAGGCTAAAAATTCCACCCATGCCGGGATTCGAACCCGCGACCTCTGGCTATCCGTGCCAGCGCTCTTTCCAACTGAGAAAAAATAGACTCCAACTACTACAGAATATAGAATAAGTAATACAGAGAATATTGTAAAGAGGTTGGAAATTTCACTGATGCCGGTGATCGCCCATTAGCTCAGTTGGAAAGAGCGCTGGCACGGATAGCTAGAGGTCGCGGGTTCGAATCCCGGCATGGGTGGAATTTTTAGCCTCTAAATAGGTTTTTTAAAATTATCCCAAGGGTTGATGATACCCTTGGGATGTCCCCACCGTTGGAGCACGGGTACCTTCCTGCATCACAGGAATGTTATGATATACTCCACCACGGCGGCCAACATCGGGTTTGATGGAGATAGGTCACATTTTAATTTTTAGATTATGATGTGATATTTTATTAATGATATTTTAAAATTTTATCTATTGTTAAAATATCCCAAAAGTAGTTACAAAACTAACTTGAAAGGTCACTCCCTGAGGTTTCCACACTATTCGCTTGACCTATTCTCATAGGTCAAATGTTAAATGAAGCGGGCAACTTCATCGATGAACTCATATATGCATAACTCAATACCAAACCACATACTAAGGGTTATTCGTATGACATCCACTAGCGGTGTGATCGGTAGCCACGGGATGATCACCCATCCAGAAACAGACCACGCCTGTTGTTGCCGTGGTGATTGATTAAAATCACTCAGTTCTCCTAGGCCACGAGCGCTTCTATCACTAGTGGCATTTTTTCCGAGCGCTTCTGTGCTTTGCAAGGCACGTTAAGCCATTGGTGCCGGCTGTCATGCAACAGCAGTCGTTAAGCCATGTCAGAAGCCTTATGGGCGGTTTGATAACTTCTGACAGTAAGGCTTGCCACTGTCTTATAATCCTTCAACCCGGACTCGCGGTGGAGTATGGCCCAACCTTCCCGCGATATAGGAAGAGACCCGTGGCCCAGCAGTGGCGACATGCAAAGAGTTTATATCATATTATGACATCAACCAGTCGCCGTACGGGCGCAACGACACAAGCTAAAATAAACCTTAAATTCTTAAGGTTAGAAGTTACAATAAAAATCCCAGGCATTTATGGCCGACCACGGGCGGCCGATTAGCACGGGCTTTTTATCACTGGTATTAGAGTCTCTAACTACGTTAGTCTTTAAGGATTATTTTAGATTGAAAGTGTATCACCAGCTTGGTCTATTGTGTTTCACGGACAGAGGGAGATAGTTAGCAGCGGCTGGATGAGCATGGTCGAGGACAATAAGAAGTAGCGTGCCTAAGGAAGGCTTTTGTGCCGCGGTCTTGAGGCCTGTAGTCTGATTCGGACGCTTTATTCTGAAATTAAAACGTTTAATAATTTCTGACATGTTCCAGTTAAAGAATCCCATACAGTAACACTAACGCCATCAATGGAAAAATCGTACATTTTTTTCTTTCTTTCTTTATGTGTTGTCTTCTATCGGAGGTTGACAAACAGATTCGGCTATCTTGCTTTTTGAGGCTGCCAATATTGAAACCGCTGTTGTGTAGCCATGATATCTTTGGTCTCCCAGATCTCCTTCTTTCTGGCATATTGCCTTTCTTTTTTTAGATTATGCATAAAGTGTCAGTACAATATCTCAATTATGTAAATAGTAAATTTTAGGACCCACGACCCGTTGAACCTAGAATCAACAACCTATGAGTGGATAGCTTTATGAAAAAAATTCTGTATTCGTCGTTAATGATGCCTCGTTAAAAAATCACTAAAAAGAGATTGTACGGACACTTTTTGCAAAACATTCGAAGTATAAAAATGATATGATTTATTAAGATAGTGGCACTAGTATTGCTGCACGGTGCCTCTTAATTGCGGTGCAATTTGGGACACAATAAAAACTCAGTAAGAGGGCCGATGTTACAGATTCACTAATTAGCACTTACTACGTACCCGCAACCCAGTTACCGCAGTCGTGTAAAAGCATAACCCCGAGAGCAGCACAAATGCAGTACCTACTTTCTTTTCACTGCATCTAGCGGGATTTGGCCACGATCACTACAACAAACCACAAAGAACTAACAGCGTTAAATGCCGAGCTTAGAACAGAGAAAAAGCACCGTTACAGTCGTCTGTTTCACGGTCGCGTTTTGCGTGTCGAACCGCTATTTAGGCTGTACCATGCAGTGTGGCACCGTCTCTTACAGCCTGCGCTCTGGTGGCCTCTTGGCCCATGTAAGCAGCTTGGTTTGTAGGCGTCCAGTTTATGGAGTGAGTACGATGACGCGGCTCCACCGCCCCACGCAGCGGATTTGTCCGTCAGTCGCCGAGAGAACGCGTGGAGGCGCGGTACCAGCGCGCTCGAAGCTGGGTGACAGTATTTTGTTTTGTGTGTTCGTTTACATTTGACTTTGGAGCAAAATGTGCAGTGATAGGTGAAGATGACAGGCGAAACGCAAAGGAACCCAAAATGGTATGACGCTCAGGGATGCAGTTGAGAGGCTTATCTGGACGGCTCGGGATGCTCGGACCGGTTTGGTGAGAAATAGAGAGAAAGCTTAGCTTAGATACGATACAAACTTGCTTACACAATCGGTGGAACCTGTAGAGAAATGTTTATTTATTTATGCTACGCTAGCTGACGATAATATTATTAGTTTTTGTTCCAATCAGCTGGAATGTTTTCGTAGTGAAATGGTTAGACCAACTCTATACGTTTTGTTTAATGAAATGAAATGAAATGAAATGAAATGAAATGAAATGAAATGAAATGAAAAGGTTTTATTCAAAGTAGCACAGAAACTGCGGCTTAATGAACGTTACAATTCAAACTAGGTGTCCATTTCAAAATCTAGATCATTTATATCAATTGTATCTAGAATACGAGTGTACTAGTTTTAGGAGCACTTTTTATTTGTATTTTTTAGCTAGCTAACCGCATCCATTATTCTATTGTATTTAAGTGTCTATACCGTTTCGAAAGTTATAGCAAATATTAATAATATTTTATAAGTTATTTAATCTTTATTTCTTATCATATTTTACAAGAAGGTTGTCATTAATAAAGAGCTTAAACAGTAGAGCTTTGTTTGTAGAGCTTCTTACGAAACTTTACTTATGTAACAAAGACAGGCGAATGTCGAGTTGAAAGCCAACTCTTAAACTGGGTTTATTTTGAGTTTAGACACTAGTTGCATAGTATCTTGATCGCTTTAAGTGTCTGCCTTCCTACTTACTCATTAGTCATTCATTACTAACTACGGGATAAGAATCAAATTCCATAGGTCAATAAACTTTAAATTCAAAAGAACAATATAAAATCGTAGATGGCGCCGGGCATACTCTACATCGCAGTTCTTGCATAAGTTGTCATTTAACTTGTCCTATGCCTATGTCTTAACTTGTCCTAACCGATGCTCATTCTTCCTACATCCAAGTAGAAAGAATGAGCAAGGAAGTAGCATAGGCCAATCAAGTTGGTACCAAACCCATAACCTGGGTGTCTTTAAAAGTAGGGTCAACCGGCATTTAACAGGTAAGCACATAACATGGATACCCTATCTTCTCTTACCATCAGGCGTGACTGGGATCAAAAGTAACCTGAGTTGCTTAAAGAAAAAAAAGTTTTAAACCTAAAGTAGTATAAAGCTTCAAGTATATTTTATGATCAGATTAGGCCGAATATAAATATCCTAAGTAGCTAACTAGGTATATTAATTTATGTTCGATGAATCTCGAAAATGGTTGTAAGAGTATGTATAGATGTATAGCAACTTTAGGTCCTAACAGTCGTAATGTATTGCACCTACTATCAGTCGTACAAAACTGTTAATAACATCCATCACATACATTCCAGTCGCAGTTAAATTCCCTGAATGAAACTCAGCTACCAACCTAAAGCAAATTACCGAAATTCCACACACGAACAAATTGTTCTATGAATAGACATATATCACTAAACTCATAATAATAACTGCCAACGATTTAGACGATTGCTGCTTCCAAATTCAGGCGTCAACCCCGAAAACGAAATGTTGACGTCAAATGTTCACCTGACAAGTGACATTAGACGTAGATGGAGACAAAAGGTTCTCACGACCTTAATATAACTGCGATAAGAGTCATTTTCTTTGTGCACCCTTAAGAGCTTGGTAGTCCAATAAGTTTTTTATGCATGTAGAGATCCGTATTTTCTTGAATGAATTACCTAAGACCAGTTCGTAACTATAACTAACGTTCGTACATTTTCTTTCATTCAGTTTTACTCTTGCGTCTTGATGTAAAACACAATGTATATACGGGCATACAGATAGTCATTCTTTCTTCCCGTATTTTTTTACAATTCGTCGTAATGAAAAGAACATACGTAACATCAAAACATTGCTAACGATTTCAAAACCGTATAGACTTGAATAAATGATTATTTACTTATTATTACTGTAAGTAAAGAACCCGAAAAGCGTACAGTCGAGAGCACATCAACCTATATATCCCCGCAGGTTGTGGTGACCTTACAACGAAAATGTGAAGCTTACTGAGCCGACTGAACCTGCCATTCTATATCCAAATCCGTCACGCGGCGTCTGGTAACTCGAGCCGAACGTTTAACATTAAGAATTCATAAAGCCACTGTCCCTTAATAGATACACTGTCTCCAATAGGTACAGTTCAATCGTACTCGTGACAAAAATATGATATTAATCATTGACTGAACACTATTTCTGATTAAAGATAGGAGATCTAATAAACTAATGGACTTACCTATTAGGAGCTTCCTTCTTTATTTGAAATCGATGGCGAATTGTATTTCCAAAGAGCAATAACTTGGCTAATATAATATAATATAATATAATATAATATAATATAATATAATATAATATAATATAATATAATATAATATAATATAATATAATATAATATAATATAATATAATATAATATAATATAATATAATATAATATAATATAATATAATATAATATAATATAATATAATATAATATAATATAATATAATATAATATAATATAATATAATATAATATAATATAATATAATATAATATAATATAATATAATATAATATAAAATAACATAACGTTTCTCTGTACGTAATACAGAGAATATTGTAAAGAGCTTCGAAATTTCACTGATGCCGGTGAGTCGCCCATTGGCTCAGTTGGAAAGAGCGCTGGCACGGATAGCCAGAGGTCGCGGGTTCGAATCCCGGCATGGGTAAAATTTATGGCCTCTAAATATGTTTTTAAAAAATAGGGTTTTAATAACGTTTACATACAGGCACATACATTGCTTCTGGGCCCACACTAGGATACCCTGTGTCGTGGGAACCAGAAACAGTGACATCACAAGCATGTAAACATCCAAGACCTATCATAGTGAAGTCAGATTTTTGCTTCAGTATGAAAGCGTTTTGTTGTAAGCGGTGGTAGGAATGCAAGCAAGGCAGGCGGGTTTCATCACGATATGTTTCATGTTGTCGTTGAATTAATCTTTCATCTGAATGAATGACGGGTCATTAGCACCATGTGCGGAAAAGATCGTGAACTTGCCATGTGCCTGGCAGATGTCACATTCCCAAGCAAAGGTTAACTTCTTAGCCAGCGGCCACACAGAAAGGTCGCGGGACGGAGGCGCGCGCGGAAAAGACGCGACAGGCGTTTTATATTCTCATATACTACATACATGCATAACCTCACGCCTGTATCCCAGAGGGGTAGGCAGAGATAAGAAACTGCCACTTGTCACGATCCTGACAGATCAATTTCGCTTCATCAACGTTCATAAGTCGGCAAGCACGCACGCCGGTTCTGGGTACTTTTTATCCTCCCCATTTGCTAATACATCCCCTGTTTGATCGAATATACTAGAATATATATTAATACTCGCTCGTAGCCCCGACTCCCTGAGTGATCTTAAACGATTACGAATGTTAAGCCACATTGGGCGAGTTCAGTGCATGAATGGGTGACCGTTCTGTGACTAACGCTAGTGGCATTTTACTGAGCGGTTCCGTGCTACGCAAGGCACAGGGCCGGCTGCCGTTGATAGATGGTAGTCGCCAAGCCAGAGGCTTGAAATCTTCTGAGAGTACAACCAGACACTATTCTGGCAAGCCTCCACCAATCTGGACTTAGCCCCCTTGGTAGAGTATGGCCTATACCTTCCTCAGACCTATGCCAAGCAATGCTCAAGAGACCTATGCCCCTCGGTGGGGATTTAATGGGTTGAAATGGGTTTACTAGAAATCGGAACCTCGCCCCGTCGTTTCAGGCTGGGTTCCGTCGCGTCCCTTCAGTACATTTTGTATGGAAAATCTTTCAAGCGACTTTGTCGCGCCGCTTCTGTGTGGCCGCACGTTTCGATGATGAAGTAGCAGACATCGTTTGTTATAGCAATACCACTCGCTAACTGCGAAGGAAACTTGGCCAGCGTTTTATAAAACTTCAAAACAAAGTTTATCATGACATTTCCATGCACATTGCGTAGGATACAATTAATACAGTCGACAGTCGTTCAACCTGGGAAGGCAACAAAAAAAGGGATTTTTTTTGTTGCAAAGTCGCCTGTAACGTAACTAAATAGATTGTATTAGCCCCCCTTCCCCCTACTTTTAGTATTTTGCAGTACGCACCGAGATATTAGCCACAACCCAAAGGTTGACTTGTAAAAAAAACTACTTAATGCTTATTAAGTGCGCCTTTACACCAAACATGTGTATAGTGCAATAAAAATACATACATACATAACCTCAAGCCTGTATCCCAGAGGGGTAGGCAGAGACCAGGGACTGCCACTTGCCACGATCCTGACAGATCACCTTCGCTTCATCAACGTTCATAAGTCGTTGCATGCACGTAGGCCCTTTCCGGGTACTTTTTATCTTTCCCTTTGCAATGAAGAATATAATAATAATAATTGTTCAGTGGTCTTCCTCCTTGTCAGTCTGTGGGTTAATCTGCTATGCATTTTACATCGAATTGCCATAGCAAACTATGAATTGTAATGTGAACTATGTAATGTTCTATTAACGTGGCCCTAAGTGTTCTAAAGTAGGTATCCATAATTTCAAATACATTAGCACTTGACTAAAGATACATTGATTTCCGTAGCTTTGTGTGCGTCCCATATTATTTTGAATAAACATTAAATTACATTGCATAACACTCATTTAAATACAATTAATCACCTTTATTCAAGCTTCAAGTACAGATATTTCTCCTTCTGGAGTTATAATTAATTTCTTCTTTTACAGTCGCCGGTCGGTTCGTTACATAAAGGTCACTTTGAGACTACCGAGGGAATATAATGCAAAGTAAAGTTCGAGCATAATAGTTTTTCATTAAGCTTATGATCGTGAAAAACAAGAAATCTTGAATACCGGCAAGGACAGTACAGTGCTATTCATTACTTGCTCTATTTGACTGTAAAATCCTTACACACCTATACACGTAGAAATCTGGGTGGTATGAAAGTCGAAGTTATGTGATTCGTCATCAACCCATTATGTCCCCATCGAGGGACACGGGTCTCTTCCCTGAGGAAGGTATGTATAGGCTATACTCCACCGAGGGGACCAAATCCGAATTGGTGGAGGCTCGCAAGACTAGTGGCTGGTCTTACTGTCTGTCAGAAGTTTTCAAGCCGCCCTAAGGCCTCTGACTTGGCTTAACGACTGCCATCTATTGACGGCAGCCGGCACCAACTGCTTAGCGTGCCTTGCGAAGCACGGCTACGCTCGGAAAAAATGCCACTAGCGTTAGCCATAGACCGTCACCCATCCATGCACTGAACGCGCCCTATATTTATAGCAGAACCTTCGTGATCGCTTAAGATCACTCAGACAGCCGGGGCTATTAGCGATGCGGTTATATGATTACTAATTAATAATGCCATCTGTTTAGACTTTTAATCATAGACGTAAAATAAAAATGAAATTAGTTTGAGATATTTTATTTTAAAAAAAATCGCGACTGTTAGTACAGCCCGCACACACACAGCTCTGACTGGCTCGAACCTGCGACCTCTGGCTATCCGTGCCAGCGCTCTTTCCAACTGAGCTAATGGGCGACTCACCGGCATCAGTGAAATTTCGAACCTCTTTACACAATTTTCTGTATTACGTATCTTCCGGAACATCCCAAATTCATGGTGTATAACTTTTTCTGTGGCACACAGTAACAGGCAATAACAGCCTTTGTTTTTCGGCGACAGCCTGAGCAAACAAATAGAGAGATCGCACTACCGATGAGATAAGCAGCTTCTATCTTCCGTACTCCTATACTGTTTTGCTTGTAAGGGCGTTTTAAGAGTTTTTACAGAGAAATACTAGTGTATCTAAATACTTGTATACTAAAAAGATAGTTCTTAAACATTTCCAGCTTACGTATTAAAAAAAACCATAGATAAAGGTCGTCTTCGCTTAACATCAGGCGTAATGGTCAAGTGTCATTCTGTCTTACTTATAAAAATAAAGTAAATCTAATATATCCGTAGTCCAATTACTTGCTGGCTTTAGGTCAATCTTTCATCTCATTGGAAAGTTATTATTTTTAGCCTCTAAATAGGTTTTTAAAGTTATTATTTAACGAAATACGATCTTAGGTATTTATAAAAGCACGATTCCTCCAAAACAGTTCTCGGAGGCAGTTTAAATAATTCGTGGTTACGTTTTTCCCTTTACAACTTTTTTACGAATTCTGTTTTTATCGATAGTATTTAAAGGTGGCCAGACTTGGCCCCCGTGGCGGAGTCTGGCCTAACCTCCCTGCGACGCAGGAATTGACTTAACCCCAGCAGTGGGGACATACAAGGTTGATATCAACCGTCAATGTATTTAAAGAAAAATTCGTACAAATCACCACTCATTGGACATTTGTACGACACAGCAGATCCCAGTAGGAATCGAACCTACGACCTCTATTATAGTATCAAACTTGTTACCGCTAGACCAACGTAGTCAAAACTGTTTGCCACTGCCATGTAAGTCTAATCTTAGAATGGTAAATTCTAAGTACAAACAAGGTAACTGAGGAAGACCTACAAACATCGTGCCGTAAAATTGTAACAGTAATTGCCTGACTGTCATAACTGGGTGCCTATGCTTCTTCACAGCTGTATACAGTTTGGGATTGAAACATCTACATAAAAGGTCTATATTACTGCAGTGATTATAGGCGGGACGACAGTATCAAATCGAATCAAAGATTATTAATCAAAGATTTAACGATATTATGGGAAAGTACATATGAAAAGGATATTTTCTAAGGTTAACACGAGCAGTAGACATAATTAAAACTGTTTTTATACGGATTTATGCTCGTTTATTGGTGGTCATCCGGGACCACGGCACCTGAAAAAGTGCCGAAACGTCGGAAAATTGTAAAAATGTAATAAACGAGCATAAATCCGTATGAAAACAGTTTTAATTATATTAAAAGGATTTAAAACACTGATTTATTTTTATAAAACAAAGCTTTAGATTACCAATATTTTCAATAAAATAAAAGATTATAATACTGCCATAATAACTTGAGCCATTTTGACTGAAACACCCATCACACCCGTGACGTCACGTTCGAGTAACATTAGTAAACTTTACCCGTGCTTTGTTTGACGTTTGATGTTTCTTTACCTGGGCGTGACGTCAGATTTGACGCCATGACACTGCGAGCTGTTTTCTCACATCTTTAACCCATAACCAAGCAATGTACTTTACAGGATCACATTAAATTGAACGCTATCAACTTGAAATAAAGTCACACTGCCCATGCCTGGTTAAAAAAATAAAAAAAAAATAACTTCGCAAAAATTTAGTTCATTACTGAAATATATGGGTTTTTTGTAAATAATAAATGTGTCCCCACATTATGGAAGAGGATTTAAAAATCTTTCGTCATGCCTATTAAATATGTAAATACTTCAGGGTTGACGACCTCTGTGGCGTAGCGGTAGCGCGTCTGCCTACCATGCAAGAGGTCCCGGGTTCGAATCCCGGCTGGGAACAAAAAAAACCCCAGGTCTTGGATATTTGTTTATGTTTTTTTTTTTGATACTTTGATTATGTTTGTGATGTCGTTGTTTCTGGTTCCTACGACATAGGGTATCCTAGTGTGAGGCCAGAAGCTATGTATATGCTTGTATGTAAATGTTATGTTATGTGACATTGGATTTTTTTCACTTAAAAATGTGAAGGAAAACTTCTTGCCGGAACCTGAGTCCTTGGCTTTCATATCCCTTAGGGCTCGATACCGTCAGTCGCATTAGGAACGCATGGTGATGATTTTCAATAAGTTTATACTTTGAATGAATGAATGAACGAACGAACGAACGAACGAACGAACGAACGAACGAACGAACGAACGAACGAACGAACGAACGAACGAACGAACGAACGAACGAACGAACGAACGAACGAACGAACGAACGAACGAATGAATGAATGAATGAAAATTCTTTATTGCACTAAAAACAAATTTGTACAAAGGCGAGCTTAATACTAGATAGTTTTTTCTTCCAGCTAACCCACGATAATGCGGACAGTGGAAGGGGTAGTGCCAGTAAACAATATAATATAGGAGTGATTTATTACGTAACCTAGGTTAACTAAATAATACAAATATAATTTCTTTCCCTTTCTCTCAGAGAAAGTATTAACTTATAACCTGCAGTGGACGGCTAGACTGCTTATTATATTTTGTTTAGTTCGCATATGTACGGGGTGCACAATACTAAATTTTATTAACTACTGTTAGATTAGATGTTTTACAGTGAATTTAATTGAAAGATCTTTATTCCATTCTAGCTTTTCGACTCTATCTTGACAACACTATGTGTAATTCTAGTAGTAACAACACCGTTATATTTTTTTGTTACCTCAACGTATCTGTTTAGATCTGGCTACGTTTCTAACCCATCCTTCTACCTACCTATTGTTTCATTTGGTTGCCAACTATAAAAGAGGAAGGGACGCCATTGTACCCACAACACAACTTTCTATAGACTGACAACACTCCACAGGAACCTACATAATAACAGAACAACAACTTAAATTTTAAATAAATTGTTGACTGATCGCACGCAAGGGTCTCAGTTTCTCGTTGAGAAAGTCAGAAATAAAATACGTAGTCGCTGCAAAATCTGGTTCATAAACTTAACTAGTTCATGCATTAGTTAACTGAAGTATTAATAAACCTCAAAATCTTAAATCAGAAACGTGCAGAATGTACCCATCAATCTAACATAAGAGAAAAGTTACAGTTATTTTATCTCACGAAGGCGGGCAGGCAAGTCTTTGTTTCTACAGTATTAAGGTTCAAATTCGTCAAAATCACCCGCCTTCCTGAGATAAAAATACTACTCAATCCTTTCCTATATTTCTTTAAGGTAAATAATAGTTTATATATTCCGCGAATCGAACAATCAAATCAGTCAGTTTAGCAGTTTCTCAAGTGATGTATTCAGTTCACACCTAATTCCAAATAAACTCACACTTTTTCTCGATAACTTAAGATTTGAGATTTAAAGAGCAGTTATGTTCTTATTTTAACTTCAGTATGTCGATTACAGTTTTCGTAGCAACAAAGCAGTTTAGCAACTTGTCAATCAGTAACTTGGTATCGCCTCACACCTCGATTGACCTTCTGTTGAATATATTTTAACCCATACCATCGCGAATCAGAATATTTCCACCCATTGTGTAGACTTCTTCGCGAAATTACGTAGTTATGCCATTCGGAGTCTGCATTTGACATACTTTTAGTTCAGTTCATTCAAGCGTTCATTCAAATTACGTTCTTGTCAGAAAGAAATTTCATTTCAGGAGAATCAATGAGCTATAGATCTCTGTGGTAAAACTGTGCTAAGATTATTAATATAGCATGGAGAGTGTTAAGAGTGGCAAGTTTCATGCAGATTACAAAGAATAAATTTTTTTTTATTAAATTCATGTATTTTACGTATCGTACACTTGAATAGCGCCAAACAATCATTTACTTCAGTGAAGTAAATAAATAAATCGATTAAACTTATAAAATTACTGTCATACTAATTATTATGTAATCATTAGTATTAAGAAAAAAAATATATGTTGACAAATTATTAAGTATCAGAATCTTATGACTCCTTTTTTATCTAATGTTGTTTGGGGTACGTTAACACATGCTCTTATGAATAAATAATTTTACCCTCTGACTAAAATTCGATCCTAGATCGATCACGGAGGATTCCTACTATATCGATATTTATGATTGTGATTATCACAGTACACATTCTAGTTAAATTTATATACTTATTACACTAGTGCATTTTATTTTATTTCCGAAATGGCTTCCCTACTTCCTAGGGACCTCTAAATCCAAGTCCACATTCAGAGAAAACTGGAAATTTAAGACTATATAATGTAAGTGGACAATAATACTTATCTATAACTAGCGAGAAGCCTAGGAACCTTTTCTCCAGCAACTCGGTTTCTCAAAGGCCTCGTAAGCCCCAAAATCCTCAGTAATGCTATTACACTAAAAGCCTGTCAATAGCTAGGAGATGGAGCCATTTTCGGCGTTTTTTCTTGAGATAGTCTATGTTAGTGTCAATTCGTTTACATTGTGTCAATTCGTCTGTTTGAGAAATTATACATGTAAAATGCATGGTTAACTTTGTAACATAATAAACTGGCCCACATTTTCTATTATAAATTAACCAACATAATCATTTTTATCTACTATTTTTAGACTTCTTTTTAGCATGGTTTAAAAGAAGTTCAAAGCACTATTGCAACAAAGACACATTTTAATACCGATTGACAGTGGATAATTCCGAAAAAATCGACCCAAGCCAAATCATAGTGCAAAAGAAGGTATCAATTTGGAGTCGTAGAAGGTACATTATATCTACGCATTATGCCATTACGAAAATAAAATAAACGTGTAGGTGCATACTGTTTTTCCACGTGTCCTACGTTGAAAAACAGCGTCGCTATTTATCTTATAACATATTTCCAAAAAGAACTATATTTTTTTGAATTGAATCTGTTTGAATCACATGTAAATTTATGGCAATAATTTTTTTTATTCCTAGTTGTTAAAATAAAAGAGAATAGTTCTTACTTTAGCATCAATCAACTACGTCTTCTCCTGTACTTATTACTGAGCAAACGACAAAAAAATCAACACCAAATCCGCAGCTTGTTGCTCCTCGTCTCTATCTAAGATTAATTATTTTCGAAGAAAAGTTGTAACCACAACAAAGTACCTCGAAAACATTTTTATCTTCGTCAAGAAAGTGCTTTCAAGTTTATTTTTTGCGCAGTTAAAGGGCTTCTTATTCATAGCTGATTTCCCAAAGACGTAATTGAAGTGTGCGCGTGATTAGCTTCATGTACAGTGAATAGAAAACGAATTTGGGCGCTTACCTTGTCTATCAGACCCCTGATTTTAGTTGGCAGTTGTTTATTTTGTTGCATACTTTGGCCATTTCACAGAAGGTAAAAGTAGATTAAGTGTTCGTTAGTATAATACAAGAAACCACACAGGAGGAAACCACAACAAAAAAGGAGCTCGAAACTCGGAGGTCTTATAAGGTGGGCTCCACCACCGATGTAAAAGTCGAGAGCAGGTAATACGTTACATATTTGTGTGTCTCGCGAGGACCTCTTTAACATCTTTTCCGACATATTATTGATTCCGCTTCTGATTATTCAAAAAGTCTACACAAAATGTCTACAATGGTTACACGCCAAATCAAATAATAAACTACAAGTGTCTTCAGATTACATATTTATCCAATATTACAGTAAATTGCCTCCGTATTTCTAACCTGAAATGTTATAATTGAAATAACGAGTACGTTTCTGACAATTCACATGACATTCATAAAATGACGATTTTTGGAGACAAGAAATTTTTGGAGATTTAGCCTCTAAATAGGTTTTTTAAAGAAACATGTGTCCACTCAGAACCACTTGGACAATGAGGTTAATATTGTTAACCTCTTATAATGATTCAGCCATTCTTTAACCAAGTGTAATTAGGGTTTACTCAGAAACCCAATTAAAGTCATTCCAAGGAGTGAAATGCTTAGTCTAGATATGTAATTTGTAGGATTCAGGAAGATCTTACAATGTTCAGCCTTAATTAAGGTGGACTTCGCCTACTCATTTAAAGGTCTATGCCCTCTAAAATACAGGGATTTCCACCCTGGCTTTCCGCATTTGGCAGCCAAAATTAACAACACCACCTTAATGAAATTACTTCTTCTAAGTGGCCGTTCTTTCTCCCCAAATTGCGCGGTAAATCGGAGCAAGGTTCGTTGAACTTTGTCAAAAAGCCGTGTACTAACATCAAATAACGGGAGACGTAATCTTGATGGTGATTGGCGCATGATTCACGCTATATTTTGACAATGTTTGGCTACTCTACTACTCTACATACTCTCGTGAGTACGTCTAGATTGTTGACCCAACGTACATGTAGTTACCTTGACGAGAAGTAAGCATTGCCTTTGCGCACTCTTCAAGTATACGTATTAATGTGTGTACACACCTTCATATTTTAGTTGCAAAGTGAATTGATATATAGGTTGAAGTGCTGTCATTGGCATAAATGACCTCAGCCAATCAGCTAATGTTATTAGTTCCTCAATCTAGTGTACGCCTTAGTAGCTATTCTTTTATTACTAATTCAGTTAAAATAGTCTGTGTGACATTTTTTCTTATTTCGTTAGACACTTATAGCAAATCTAGGGGTTTCAGAATGAGAAGGAAATATTATACACCCTGTATATTTGCCCTCAAAGCTTATAGTTCGGGAAAAGATCTGTAATGTTGACCGTGGAGTAGGCTGACTGACGATGTTTGTAAAAAAGTCACAATAACCTGTGAAACATGAAAATCTGGGCCTCGCTCGTTGTGGGTCAGTAGTAGGTACATAATAAGTGAACTTTCGCAGTCTGTGTGTGAAAATGATTCATAGTGATCCTTGTGTATGGTAGGTAACTCAATAACGGTCTTGTTGCTCACTGAAATACGAGTCAGATTAGATTAGCAAATTCGATTTTGAGATAGCGCTTTTGTGGTTATACGCGAAAGAAAAGTTTCGTTGGGTACATTTGTTATTTAAGCCATTCAGTCTACTGTGATAGCAAAATTGCTTCTGTGGACTCCGGGTAAAAGTATTCTTTGTGTTAAATGTAGGTCATGAACTAGCATTTTTTTTCAAATTATTTAATTTGGCTAAAGTCTAAATCACACCCTGCCTTCTCCGCCGAAATACGTGGATTCGAAGTCAGTCACTTGGTAAAGTTATTTGTCAGAAAATGTACAATTTTAAGCAGAAATCGGTTTATTTTTTTTATTTTTAACTTTTCTGTACCTCATGTTCCTAAGTACAAATAGATACTTACCTGGAAGTAAGTGTTGGAGTTCACATAGCTCAGCATTTGAAATTGCCAACACGTGGTGGTAATTAAGATCATACTCTCTCTCTCTCTCTATCTCTCTCTCTCTCTCTCTCTCTCTCTCTCTCTGAGGGAAGGCATGAGCTCAGCAGTGGGACGTATACAGGCTGCATAAGAAGAACCTGGAAATAATAAATCGTAACCAGATTAGCTCGCCTTTGTACATGTTCTTTTTTATGTAATGTCCTGTTTATTGTTACGTGTGCAATAAGGTATAATAATAATATACTTTAACTAGCTTTTGCCTGCGACTCAGTCCGCGTGAACTTAATTTCAGCATCTTTTGCAACCCCGTTTACTCCCTTAAAGGTTAAATTTTAAAAAACGGTGAAACACGTGTTCAATCAATTATGTTGAAGAGTTTTATTTTAAGTTTCAAGAAAATTAGACAAAATTCTTTATACCTCCCATACAAATTTTGGCAACCCTTTTCGCCCCCTTAGGGGTAGAATTTCAAAAAATCCGGTCTTATTCCTTGCTTATATTATATATAGACCCTCTGTGCAAAATTTCAGCTTTCTAGGTCCATCGGCTTGGGCTGGGCGTTGATGAGTGAGTCAGTCAGTCAGGACTTTGAATTTTATTTATGTAGATTTAAAGTTTATTAAGATGTACCTCAATCAAACAGGCCCTGTGACGCATACATTTACTCACCACCTGCTATGCGTCTGAATCGTGTACACGTTTTCCGGCATTCGATACCTTTTGATTTATTTTTAGTTATGATAGAATTTCATATGCTGGCACTAATCTGTAGTCTACACATGACAAATGCATACCTTTCTGCAACCAAGCACGTTAAGTCATATTTTACCTTTGCTGCTTAAAGGACTTTGGACATTGTTGAGCACCGTAACTATAAGCGCCGATACTTTTTTCCTGAAAAAATAAATATAACTTTGGATCTGCAATAGATACTATCACTCTTTATTTGTACTAGACACTGACATAACAGACATAATAAGAATAGAGCACATAAGACATAAAGGCGAAAGTTTGTGAGAGTGTATGTTTGTTACTTCTTCACGGCTAAACGGATAAAGCGATTTTAATAAAATTTGGATTGGAGTTAGCTGACACCATGGATTAACTCATAGGCTACGTTTTACTGCGGGAAAATGTCATGTTCCCATGGGAAAATCGATAGTATGTTTTAAAATAAATATTTGTAAAAAGAAATATTAAAGAATAAAAAGGTCTGTCGCCAACACGCATGTTCATTTTACGAAAATCCAGTATTTAAATTTTTGACTTGTGAAGCACCACTGTAACACCGTACAGTCGGATAGCTTATAGAATATACGTCGGCTCGGATAGAATCGGATATATTCGTGGAATAGAAATATCGGAACTAATATGACACTTAATTTCGAAAATCTTTTCTAATTAGTAAAGAAGTTTTATACAGAGCAGGAAGTAGTATTACACTCGTGTGCTTTCGGCGAAAACCTAAGCCTTCTCTAGAGCCCGAGGTATATTCTGAAAGATAACAGACTGTAAACCTTTATGCCACTTTTCTTGTAAACTGGATTCTTCCCTGTGATCAATCCGTCGACTTATTCGTATCTGTACTACGGGGACAGGGGGCACGTGTAACGTCCAATTTATGCTCGCCATAAATCAACTGCTGGACATTTTTATTGCATAACGCGAACGGTACGCGTAATATAATTATTTACATTGCGCGTGAAGAGAAAACGGCGTGAAAAGTTCTCTTGTAAACCAGGAAATTGTGCTTCCTTTGTTTGGGTACGAGATAAAACGCGGAGACAAAACAGCGCTATCTCGAAATTGATTCTCTGTTGATAGCTCTTAGGCTAAGCGCGCACGGGTTACTTTTGGCACCGTGACTGTTTCGTCACTCTTATCAAGACCGTGGATATATAAGGAGATGCGCGTATGTTACGACGACGTGACAACTGGGTGACATTTCGCACATCTCCATACAAATCTACGGAGTGACAAAACAGTCACGGTGACAAAAGTAACCTGTGCGCGCTTAGCCTTACTGTATAAAGTAGAAGAGCGAGTGTCCAATGAAAACATTTTTAGGGTTCCTCACCCGAACAGTGTCACAGAGCAAACGTCTGTTTGTTTTTGTGACGGATTGCCCAAAAGATTAAACAAAACGCAAATACCGCTTATGTTAACAGCAGCAGCGGTAGCCCAGTGGTTAGAACAATGGACTCGGAAGGAGACCCAGGTTCGATTCCCGGTGCGGCATGTACCAATGACTTTGTTTTCTGAGTTATGTACATTTGTGAAGTCACAGTAGCAATACCACTCGCTTACTTTGAAGGAAAACATCATGAGGAAACCTGAATGTCTGAGGTGTTCAAATGCCTCAGCGTTTGAAATTATCATAATCACGCGTGGTAATAAGCCCAAACTCTCTCTCTCAGAGAAGGCCTGTGCCCTGCAGTGGGACGTAACTATACAGGCTAAATAAAAAATTATAAAAACATTTTTTTAAAGTTTTTTTTACATTTTGTGCTTAAAAAGTACCACAAAAAATAACAAAGAGCGTCCAATTTTGAATCAGACTGCGGCTAAAAATGCCGAAATTATGACAGACAACGTATTTCTACTTAATACGTAATTTATCCTTTCTAAGCGTACCGACTACACGGAACCACTGCGCGTGTAGGGTTCCGTATGAGGTGGCCGGATTTTACATTTAGAACCATAGCAACCCGCTATACCAAAATTATCTAATATATAAAAATGTCAGAAGAAAAAGATAAAAAGTACCCGGAACCGGCGTGCGTGCATGCAACGACTTATGAACCTTGATGAAGCGAAGGTAATCTGTCAGGATCGTGGCAAGTGGCAGTCCCTGGTCTCTGCCTACCCCTCTGGGATACAGGCGTGAGGTTATGTATGTATGTATAAAAATCTCGTGTCATAGTTTTTGTTATCGACCTCCTGCGAACCATATACCTACCCAATTCTTGTGTTTTTTTGTGTATATTTGGTTGGTCTGACAATAGGTCGTAGACTAATTATTAATATGGCAGTACAACGTGTGCCGAGTCGGCTATCCTGTATAATCGTATATAAACAGCTAACCACAAAGTAACGGGAATTATCTTCAGTATTTATGATATCTCCCCAGAGGCACTAACTATAAAATGCTAGTTCGGCACCATCATGCAATTTTCTCAGTTTCACTGCAGAATTTTGCTATTTTCTAGCCTCAACTGCAAGAATCGCTTCAGAACTAAAAGGTAAAATATTCCAGACTTAGTGCGAACGAAGCAATGGCCGGGGTCGTTGGCATCAGGATTTTTTGTGCAATCTGAACTTGTCTTGCCTTGTATTTTATTTTCTTCGCTCCGCCTCACGAAATGAGTCGTGGTCTTAAGGGGCTCTGTGCGGTTCACTAGCGCTACCAGGGGAAAAAGTTCTATCTTTCTTTACAGATCAAATTAGCAGAAAGTGTCTGTACAATCTCTCAATCATGTTAATAGTGATTTAAGTACCTAAGGCAAGAAACCTAGGACGAGTCCGAGGTCCGTGATCCTGGGCTCCCCGTCGTGGGTCCTACAAATCTTAACATTATTGAGAGTTCATATTCTTTTTAATGCACTAACCCGTGCTAAGAATTTTAAAAACCCATTTAGAAGCTAAAAATTACGTAATACAGAGGATATTGTAAAGAGGTTCGAAATTTCAATGATGCCGGTGAGTCGCCCATTAGCTCAGTTGGTAGAGTACTGGCACGGATAGCCAGAGGTCGCGGGTTCGAATCCCGGCATGGGTGTAATTTTTAGCTTCTAAATAGGTTTTTAAAATTATTGCTAGTTTGTACAAACACTTTTTGCAAATTTGATCTGTAAAATAACACATGTTTTTCCCTCGCGCTAGTGTAGCTCGTGGATCCCCTTAAACCGTGAACAGACTGGGACAGCCGCCAATTACATTATCACAACGATACCGTTAGATATCACGGCATGCTCGCTGCAAATGTCGATTTATACCCCGCTTTTTATTCGATGTCAATCTTCGTCCTGCGGGGTTTTTATTTGCAGCCAGAATACTCGCTTGTCTGTCATGAAACTAACTTTACAAGGCTAAAACGAGATGGGGCGTCATGAAGCTACATGAGACTCCCATAAAGTTAGACAAAAATCTTTCTAAACATGCGTCTTTTGAGATTTTTTTGCCGATCTCTTACAGCTTTTTCAATCTGCTTGGCCGCATTTGGAGAGTATTTTCAGTTTAATACTTCAAAATGCTTCTTCAGTACGTCTGCGTCCACCAATCCGGACTTGGCCCCCGTGGTGGAGTATGGCCTCTACTTTCCTTAGGGAAGAGACCTGTGCCCCTCGGTGGGGAGATTGATTGATTGATTAAACATTTATTTACACTTACGCACATACAAGCAATAAAAACAATACTAAGCAGACTATACGTACAAAAGAAGAAAAGCAACAACACATACGATACACAATGAAGCAAAGAAACATTAGCGATAAGACACAGAGCATTTTCCAGTGTGAGTACTGTGGGTGTGGCAAATGCAAAAAGGCTCTGAGTCAGCATAAGCTGGAGATATGATACTCCAGCGCTGGTCTTCCGTCATTACCCGTGAGGGGTGGTAATGGGTTGGTGATGATGATAATACTACACTTGCTAGGTTGCTCTCAGTCAGTCCCCACCCTTAAGACTCAGGCTCACCGGCAAATAAATAAGACCTAATTGCCCTCCTTTGCAGCCCAGACAGATTTTTAAGAGGCCTCAATGAAATCTCAATTAACGCGCCCGGATTTTAGAAAGCTTAGTCTAACCACGAATGATTCGTCTAACGATGGTCGTCAGCGTGATGAATTATGGTTGCATACAACACGTCGTTAATATGTAACGGTCTACCTACATACTGTTAGTGTTACGTAAACCTATTTATGTTCTAGTAAAACTATGTTTACTCATAAAGTTTAAATACTCATTAGGGTTAAGCTCGCCTTTGCAATATCCAAGTCCTTAATAACATAACAATCTGGATAAAAAATCCAAAATGTATCTTTAGGTAGGTCAGCTGCCGTCTGTATACGCTGTTTTCGTCAAGCAGGCAGGACTGGTTTTCATCCCAGATTTAATTTTATTGGCAGGATGTGATTAAATTATATCGAGTCAACGTATCAGTAAATGGTCGCTGGCTGAATAGCCGCTGTTATGGCAATTCGAGCTCTACATCAATAGCAATTCTTATGCCCCAAAGACAGAAATGTAACAATAGCATAAGCCGCCTATAAACATTGGCTCAGGGATTCTCTCAGAGAGAGAATGTAAGGATTAAATCAACACACATGCCTGGAACCTAAAAAAAATAAGGTGATATTTCAATCGTGAATTTAATCAATATTTAATCGTGTTTAAATATTAATAAATGACAATCGTGTTGTTGTTTATAAAACTCGATTCATAAAAGCTACTTTCATTTAATAAATTACTAATACATTACATTACTCGACTCGATGTACTGTAATGTATTAATAATTTATTAAATGAAAATAGCGCAAAATATGAAAACCGGTTTTTCTGTACCGATAATAATTAAACCACTTCCATTTAGCAGCCTCCCATAACTCTCAATTATTTATTCTTCCAAATCGACCGCGTCAAGTTTCAAGATTGCGTAAAAAATATAAGTAAATGAGAATTTGCAACATATTTCATCGTAATTGGTTTAGTTTGAAGAACAAGAATAGATTGACGAATTAATATTATTAAGTCCGTTCTGTAAAGAACTCTAAAGATTATTTAAAATAAACTCGGTATTCATAGAAGCTTGCAATTTTATCGTACTATTGCAGGGGGCATTTGAAATAGCGTGTAAACATTGCAACTCTTCGAAAACAGCAAATGCAGTATCGGAATTATTGCGTGCTACTGTTCGAATATAGTGGAAGAAAGTCGTAAGGCCTTTTGCAGTGAACTCCGCAGTCAGAGGTGGCAAACCTTACCTTTTTCCCTTCATATCACTCTTAAATGTTACTGCTGTTGGGTAACAATATTGGTCTATCGTTCACGCTGGTCTTTCTACTTAGAGAACCTGACCGCCAGTTTCTGATTTCATACTTTCACCAACTATACCTAGGGAAGCGGGGGCGATCGTGCTCTTCCACTATATAGGGAATTTTCCCACCAGGCAGATCGGCCGGTCTAACTATAGTTAGTCGGACGTTATATTTATGCAGTGTCATGTGAAACACTTTGATTGCGCGATACAGCAATGCCTCGAGTTGACATGTGCTCGCCTCATACCTGTATACTTAAGTATCTGTTTGTCAAATTCCTTTTTAAGAAATCTGAAGAGAAAGAGCGATGCTCAAGTATTTACTTAGTGAAATTAGCAATTTCAAAACCGACGATAATAGACTTGAGTAACTAGATTTACGTCTCTGATTAGGCTCCATACCTGGAGGGTGCAAAAGAAACCTAATTAAGCTTACGACGCCTTTATGACCAACAATGGGCTGTAACGGGAACTGTAACAGAAAACTAGTTAAAATAATAACAGAATGTTGGTCATTATAGTGAATTCTCAAAAACTAATATAAAAACCGACCAAATGTAGTAAGTCGGACTGCCACACTTTGCTGTTTCTTTTTTATTCGGCCACGGCTGAGTTTTGACAACGCTTATTACATATTGCAGAACATTTCGTCGATTCAATAGTATTTCTACAAATGAGAAATTCGTCTACACCACTTTGACCATTTAGTACGCTAAGAATCAGCGTCAAAAAGGTCATACTTAGTTTAAGTAACTCTGAGCTGGGCCTTTCTCAAATGCACAGCCAACGCTAGCCTACATTGTTTACGCAAATATCAAGTTCACCTGAACTTGCGAGAGACTAATTGCCAGAAACCGATACTCACTGCCAAGTTCTATCATCGCTTAATTGTTTTCTAAACAACTGCGACGAGGTATTTCCGAAATAACGTGGGTAGGAACTACCTGTGCGCGACCTTTTGCTTTTGACGGGTGCTGAAATCTGGATGGAGGCCAAGTAATTTTAGACTCGGGCCTATTTAGCTTAGACAGCTTCATCGAGGTTGCCTCTAAAGCAGCCAAGCCCTTGAAAATAAAAGGAACAGAATGAGATCATGGTGGCAGTCGGTAATTCGGTCGGTAAGATCAGGAGGCACTTTATGGGGTAAATTTATAGTCATTTGAAATATCTACGGTACAGCCACTTGATAGACTTTGGACGATTTTCATTGTAGAGATCATATGTGTGAGTTTAATTGAGAAATGGGCTAAAAATACCTGTAATCTCAAGCAAAAGTGATGACTTTATTTCCATTTTAATATTATTGTTACTACTTACACTTAGAAAGATGATTTAAAGATCAAGACAGCAAGAAGAAACTCCACTCGGACCATCTTAAATCTTAGACAAAGTTGGTACTATTACCTACCTGAGGAGATCCCATGAGTGTAATGAACAACTTGCAACTCTTATATATTCGTTACTATTCTTACAAAAGTAGGAAAACACTAATGCTGCGGCATACCATTAGCACCCGTTTGCGAGTATAGTAACCCAGATTACTTACCTATTCCGCTGGCTCAGCGACCCGAAGTGAGTCTTGGCCTTCGACAAGAGAAATCTACTTGTCTTTGTCCTGCGCTGTCTCTTGCCAGTCGCCCGCAGCAGCAAGCAAGCAGGTCCTTGGCCACTTTATCCTTCCAGGGATATCGGTATCGGGCGATGAAAATTACCTATTATTCACGACATATTCGACCTAAGAATAAATCTCTTTCACATTTACAATTGGATGTCTTATCCCAAAAACCGGAGCTGCAGTAACATTTCCCGAAGCAAATTTTACAACCTCGTAAAACCGATCCTTAAATTGCGTATCACAATAAAACTGCTATCGCGACTTGTTTCGCAGCCAAAGGTTTACGTCCCATGGTGACAAAGGCCATGTCGGCGGCTGCCACGGTCTCGACCTTCGCGGGCCGAGGGTCACGGCTGCTCCAGCTACCCGACTAATTGCAGAAGCCGCCGTTTAAGCCTACTCCTTCGCACGCCACGACTCCGCTAAACGGCCGGCTAAATATCTTCAGACACGAAGGGCAAAGCTTTCGGAGGAATTATTGTGGAAACGCCCGTTATAAGAACAGCTCACGGCACCAGGTGACCCTGAAAAGAAATGGCTGCGAGTGACTAATCATTCCGTTATGCGATTTACGGAACGCGGTAACACGGATTGGCGTTTTTACTAGTTACTTGACAGGTGTAGGCTGATCGTGCGATAGATGAATTATTTATTTGTTAGATAAGATAAGAATATTCTTTATTGTATACCGGAAAAATAGTTACAAAAACGGCAGATACAAAAGATCAAATACAATTGGCGGCCTTATTGCTAAAAGCAATTTCTTCCAGGCAACCTCAAATTGGAGAATTTGCCGAGGAGAAATAGATACGGGTAGCCGGTGCAAATACGAATATTAATAGACAAAAGTACGTATACGTACCTAATAATAAACTTACATAAATCATACTTAAATACTCTAAATAAATATCTACATATACATACATAAATAGTGTCTTATAACAAGTGTGTTATATGAACAAGAAAAGGTTATATATTTGTACCTACACAAGATAGATTATTAAGTGATAGTGAATGAAGTATGTTAAACTTTATTGATATCTCAATTGAAGGAAGTATCGCGCAGGGCATTAGGACCCCTTTAAACGGTATAAGTATAAATTTAAGGCTATTTTTTATACAAACGTTTTAGTGTAAATTTTTCATCGGGTTTGAAATTTATTTCAAAGTGATAAGATTGAATTTATAGTGGAAACTATTATTCCATTACCCCATTAAAAAACCAGGTACCTATCTTTATTCGAAAACACACCTCTCCCGCCCATCGCTGCGAATGACCCATTTCTCAGGTCTAATCCATCCACTGTTGGATTTGAACCTTTCTCAGGGCACACTTTGTATGTCCACGGCCACCTCAATCCAGTGCCAATCGCCACCGGAAAACTGCTTTAGATTGGTCCTAGACTACGTTTGCATATTCATGTCAACTCGAGAAGATGGGGTATAACTCCTAAAGTTACACATGATAGACACGAAAACTAAATATGTAGAAACATTTTCAAATACACATTATTTTCATGCATGTTTTTTTTGTCTGAATAAGCATCAAAAATATTTATGTAATCCATGCGACACTTCCAGAGTTCTCTGGTTGTAGGTTTTCTTTTTATTATTAGAACCATGAAGAGCGTTAGTAAACAAATATATTACTTGATATAACCGACAGATTGACCTTGAAGAGATTGAGAACTTTTTCTGCTTTTCAGTATTCATCCACATAACAATCGCTTTCTTTAGCTTCACGCCGTTGTAAATTGAACTCAAAACCAGACTATGACTAATCGTGCAAGTCACCCTAACAACAAAACCTTCAGGGGATTTATCGTCATATTTGCCGTAATTCATGTGGCACGTTCCTTTGTAACATTACAGTCAGAGTCAAGGCCAATATGCCAATTAAGAGATTACGCCCTGTACAATACATACAAGCCGTATTCTTATTCAGCGTCTAAGTGGCTATTACTTTCCTCGAAGTCTTATTGAACATTCTAATTAAGTTAGGAAGCTGGAACAGAGGAAAAAGCGGGTGCTAAATTTATGACATTTTATATTTTCTATTTTGTGATTGGCACGTCACATCTAATCAAATCAATTCAATTTATTTCAACGTAAAGAATTTACATTCTGTTTGTTGAATGTCAATGTACAATGTAAAATGCAAGCCACTGCCTTCGGGCCGTATTGTAGTAGAGAAAAGGGAGAAAGGTTGCGGGAAAAAACTCCACTCTGACCATCTTTTCTGAAGTCATCCTAAAAAAAATACATCAGTTGACACCTATCGTATATATATTAAGATTTCATGATTGCCATCAATAACTTTAAATGCCAAAGCCTTAAATGTCTTACAACAGTAGGGAAACCATAAGTGCTGCGACCAGACACACAAACAGCACTCGTTCACGAGCATAAAACGCAGCGGACAGCCATGATCAGTCTCAACAATTTTGGAGGGAGATTAAGATATGAAAGTCTCTTACCTTTTAGGATTTAAGGCTTATTTTAGTTTGTATTGTTGCGGCCCGCACGCCGCCGCCGGCCCGCCGTAATATGGATAGTCCTTTATTCAGTAATCAACTAATCATTAATGTCGTCTCTGCGTACGCTTTAAATGGTGACTTCCTGCCATGAGACTCATTACAATGGGCACTATGCTGTGTCCTGTCGGTCGATTCAAGTGGTCTTGATGAACACGTCCAATTGTCCATGCACCATGTTGTCGTGAATGCTAATTCATGTATCAGAGCTGCCTTGGTAAAAATAGGTTTTATCGGAATCGGAACGATTCCGGGAAACTTTCCAAAATAGGTTTTTATGCGGGAAAACTATTTTTTCCCGCATCAAAATCCATTTCGGTAGTTTTTTTGGAATCATTCCGCATGTTTATATGTATATTAATACAAGCCAAAAAAATACGTTCTCCCGCTTAAAAGCCCTTTTGGGAAAGTTTCCCGGAATCATTCCACATGTTTATATGTATATTAAAACGGGTCTAATCGCGATCCCGACGTTTCGGCAACGCTGCAGCAGCCATGGTCACGGGTGGTCTACATGGCAATTAGAATAAGACTAGCTGTGCCCCGCGGTGTTACCCGTGGTTTATCGATTGTCCCATGCAAATAAGATTTCCCGCAGTAAAAAGTAGCCTATGTGTTAAACCAGGGTGTCAGATAACTCCATACCAAATTTTATTAAAATCTCACCAGCTGTTTAGACGTGAAGAAGTAACAAACATACACACTCACAAACTTTCGCCTTTATAATATAACAAATTTAAAATATCTATAGTGTCATGTGTTCGTGACATTATAACATTTAAGCATCGCAAGGCATTAAAAAAAATCTATTCCACATTTAGACCAAAATGAGGTTTTTCCCGGGAAGAATTCCATTATTGCGACGAAAGCATTAACAATCGGTCGGTCCACGTGTCGGCTCGCATTAGCGCGGTTCATTGCGCGACTTTGGAAGCCGCACAAGTGCAGGTTCTATGTCAGGGAGGTCGACTGTCTGAGGGCCTGTCACGATGAACAATGCACAGGTTCTATAGCCGCATTTTTTATGCCGGACAATGAACATCAACTTAAGTTATATGTACTGTAGCGCACTATTTATTAAAACACTGGATTATAAATAATACTTTCTTTTTATTATCTTTATTATCACGAAAACCTAGTCTCAACACGACTGACACCTAAACAAAACGTAAAGATATTCTTCAAATAATTTAAACTCTGCTTAGACGGCTACGCCGGCCAGAGCTACTATAAAGAAGTATCGTTACAGTACATATGTAAATACTATATTCTTTTAATGCACTAACCCGTGCTAATGACAATTTTAAAAACCTATTTAGAGGCTAAAAATTCCCGATTCCCTGATTCGAACCCGCGACCTGGCTACCCGTGCCAGAGGTCGCGGGTTCAAATCCCGGCATGGGTGAAATTTTTTGTCTCTAAATAGGTTTTTAAAATATGTAAACACTGTTAACTTGATAAGTATTTTCTCCTAGTATCTGTTTTTAATCGGCTATATTAATATTAATGAAATTAATATTAATAAACTAACTTTATACTCTTTTTTTAAAGCACTAACCCGTGCTAAGGAGGTTAGTGCTTTAATAGGTTTTTAAAACTAACTTTAGTTATGAAAAATAAAATTATGTCCTACTTTTATAGTTTCCCTATGTCCATCCATCCGTCTGTCTGACCGCGACTTTGCTCAAAGACCCATAGTACTAGAGACTGAAATTTGGCATTGCTATACATTTTTATTCTCCAATCTGAATAAATAAAACATCACGCCGTCAAGACGGTAAAATAAAACCATTACTTTTGAAAACATCAACAAGGAAATTCCATTGAAATTACTTTGATGAAGTTTCCCCTTAGCTACTCCAATGATTAGCCTACATTTACGTTTTTATAGCATAAATCTTGGAAATTTAAACTTCCGAAACTAATATATTTTCGTGAAGGATATGAAATATCAATCTCTTCTCACAGACCATTCCTATTTCTAGCGCGTTGCAAACACCATTAGGTACCCACTAAAGTATAGGTTAGTTTTACAAATTGTTTAGTCACTTAACAATTTATAATAGTAACCTCAAAGGGCGCAGACACAAGTCTATGAATAGCTTGTTATTTCTTCTTTCAATATTATATTCTTTTGTGTATTAGCAAAGGACAATTCAGCATATTCTGGGAAATCACTTATTTGTTTTCTTTTAGTCTCCACATTCTTGTACACGAAAATATGAAAGCCAATTTTGCCCTCTTAAGCGGTCAGCAAAAAAATACGTTTTTGGTGAGGCTATTTTTTTCTGTTAGCAATGATAGAAGTATGTCGTGTATCAACTAGAGGTTGGCAGAATAAAAAACTAAATAGATCATCAGCTTCCAAATGTATTTTTTAATGATTCGCGATACTCATACGTATATGATATTAAACGGGTCTAATCGCGATTATCAATAATCGCGATAAAACCCGTTTAATATATAGCTTCCAAAACATTAAAATTGAGGAATTTTTTGAATGAATTGGCAGACCAAGTCCAATTTGTTTGCTTATCATGTATTTATTGCTTTTAGCAATAAGGCCGCCAATTGTATTTGGTCTTTTGTATCTGCCGTTTTTGTAACTATTTTTCCGGTATACAATAAAGAATATTCTTATCTTATCTTATTGCTCATTAATTTAATCTGCTGATCAACATTATTATTATAGAACTGTTGAAATTAATATTATTATTATTGTTTGATACAATAGCAGCTTAAAGCTGACGCATGTGTATCTTATCATCGCACTTGATAAGAGTGCAAATGATTTTTTTTCTCATATTATTTGCTGATCATATATTAATTTTGGTGATCATTTATTCGTACGTTTTGCCGTGCCGCTCTGTTTTTTTGTCTGGTCCGCCTATCATGGGTGGGTCGGAGTATTGAATTCTGTTATTTTCCTATTACGTATTACGGCAAGGTCGAGTCTTCAGACGTTGCTTAGGAACGGGCTAGGTACCTACTTTACGAAATGCTATATTTTTTCTACGACTTTCGTGATTTGACATTATGTGAGACTCTCTCCCATACTAATGCCACAGAGGACGATATCACTAATGCTAAATCTAAAAACGTTATTCTTGACTAGATATAGAGAGAATCGTGGTTCGATTTCCACAGGGAGACCTGCGTACATTTGTACAATTGGGTCGTTTTACATATTTTGATGTCTTAAACATAACACAGGGTTTCCTAGTTTGGGACCGCGACAAGTGATTATGTGAACTATCATTAATTAAATTACTATCTATCTATCTAATCAGCCCAAAAACAGAGCCTACTGTTACATATTACTATTACATATTTACAATCTATATTATGCGGACGTTCTATTATTTAAAATCATTATTATTATAAATAAACGCTCGTGTCCTAGGCGAACCGAGTGATTGGAATCAATCTCTTGGTTAAGCAACAACAGGCGCGGTCAGGTACAGGATGGATGAGCGTCCCGTGAATACCGCTAGTGGCATTTTTCCGAGCGCTTCCGTGCTTCGCAAGGCACGTTAAGCCGTTGGTGCCGGCTGTCATATAATGGCAGTCGTTAAGCCATGTCAGAGGCCTTATGGGCGGCTTGATAACTTCTGACAGTAAGGCCCGCCACTGTCTTACGATCCTCCACCAACCCGGACTTGGCCCCCGTGGTGGTAATGGCCTAACCTTCCTCCGATGCAGGAAGAGACCCGTGCCCCAGCAGTGAAGACATACAAGGGTTGATAACGATTATTATAAAATTAAAGAGCAATCAACGTCACGTTTGTTTTTCTTTTATCTCCCGTAAAACCACTATGGCATGTTTGAAAGACTTAAAACGTAGATGATTGGCACCCTTCCTGAACAATTTTTTCTGTTGACGCAAGCAATTTGCACGCTGTCCTGCCCGTCATTCTTTGTGTGAATATAAAATGTGCTAAATTGTAATCGGACTGCGGCGTGATTTTGATACGAACATCAAAATGTACCTACCCACTATTATGGTTTTGAACGTAGATAAAAATCCTGGGTACAGAATACTGAAATAATTGTGATACGGGCGAAATTCTAACCCAGATAAAAGTCTCCCACATCCTGTAACTTTGCCACACTTTGCCACCATCATAGTATTGTAGGAGAAAGAGAAAATAGTAATAGTAAAATAGTAGTTTTCGCCTAGCGAGGTCGCCAATACGTCTTTAACAACAAATCTTTAACCCGATGTAAACACTGTGCTTTTCATGAAGAAAGGCGTAGGCAATTGAATGAAAGCATAAGAAAATTAAAACGGTCTTATTTATAAAAACAGGATTCTTTAAGACACTCCAAAAAACGCTGATTAAAATAGTCTGTGGTGGAGATTTACCAGGGAAATAACTAAGCCGCAGATTAAAGACAATGTTTTAGTGAAATCGTGTTTTATAAATAAGGCCGTACAACTCGAATACGGCCTTATTTATAAAACGCCGTACAAAACAAATGATGATCGAATTGCCGCTTTCCCGTTTATTTTTTTCTGTGGCCGGCCTTCACTCAAATGGGTTTCACCGAAGGGTAAAATTTGTACTCGTAAGGCACAACTTTTACTAGGTTTGGAGACGAGCAGTAAATAGTAAATAAAATTAACTGTACCAGTCTAAAGCTCGCACTGTTTGAATGTAACGCCGTTGTTTTTTTGTTGTTCCGTAGGCGTCCTTCTAGCATTGAAGTAAGTAAAAGCGTTTCTTCAAGCTCTATCGATAATTAACCACTTCCATTAAAAAAAAATTTACATCTCAAGGTTGTTTTCAAATATATCGCATACAAATAGACTGCGTAAAGTTTAAAGATCGTATTACAAATAAAATAAGATTTTTCAATTGTTTGACAGAAATATCCCAAAAGCATCCAGTCGAACATTCTATGAACACTCTATACGATTTGAATTCTCTGTACCTCTACATTTACAGTGTAACACAGATAATTTGAAGCGCCTCCTTCACATGTTGTATAAATCCATTGTGTTCCGACCCGTTGATAATCCACTACCATTTTGTTGACCCCCTCTCCTTTACAACGTACCTTCATACGGGGGCCAGTCCCAAGTCCCTGAGGCGGAACGGGACATAGGGAACAATGACCCCGTTCCTGCCCTCGACTTCCTTCGACACCGACTATTTGATCGTGACTAACAAGGAATTTCAATTGTGTAGGGGACATTATGGAACAAATGCGTAAAATTCCTGTCTTCATTTGCTAAGGATGGGTTACATAATTCATCATCATAGACCAGCTCACCTGTTTAAACCTTTGCTATTTGTATGAGAAATACCAGTTCGAGGAGCTTAACCCAATAAATACCTAAATTTTATACGCAACACATGATAAAAAAAAAAAAAATCTTCATGTGTAGTTCGATCACAGAAATCGCGAAAAAAATAATCCTGCGCAGAACGTAAACTGGATAGCTATGTAGATGGACAGAAAGTTTCAATAAATCTTCGGGTGGGCAATGAAATTACTACTACATCGATACTAACAACTTTTATTATGACACCAACTCCGTACAAATACAAAAACAAAAAAATCCAACTTGAAGTCAACAGATATTTTTCTCGAACTCGGACGAAGTGAAGAAACGAAGAAGAGAACGTTTGGTAATGATAATTGATTGATAAAAAATAATTTGCATTTTTTAGTGTGTGTTTTGTGTCCATAGTTTGTAGTCCCTCGTTCGGTATTTGTTTAGACGTTCTTTTCTGTTAGCTAAGGGAAGCAAGTCACGGAACTTTATCTAAGCAGACGTGTTTGGAATATTAGTTACTTGGTTACTTGTTTTACATTGATTCCAATTCCATCTTACTCCTCTCAGGAAATTGATCTGAATTGATCTTGAGAACAACACGGAGAGATGAGCGAGCGCAATCGTAGATCCTATATTCAAATATGTCAATATTAGCATTGGTCATGATTATTTTATAATGTAAACCTAATTACCTTAATACCCCTCAATTCGGTAACGTTTCAGTCAAGAGTAGACCTCAGTATTAAGTTTATCTACCTAACTATAACGGCGATAATGTTAATCGTATAAGAAAAATGTATTGTCGACACGACATGACCTATTTGTACCTTTTTAATGCCGCTGTCTGACAACAATGTAGATAGTAAAATAGATTACTTGATTGATTATTTTTATTTTGATTTAATACATTATTTTGATGCAGTGTTATTATGTACATAGGAGAAAAATGTCAGTGCAATAAGTCGTTGAGCCATGCCTGCAACGACAAAAAAATAATTTCAAGCAAATTCCATTGTGTTGAGCATTGCTCAGGAGAAATACTTCTATAGTTTTTTAGGGTTCCGTACCTTAAAAAAACGGAAGCCCTATAGGATCCCTTTGTTGTCCGTTCCTCTGCATCAGCTCGTGCGTCCGTCCGTCCGTTCATCCGTCTGTTAAGACCCATTATCTCAGAAATGCGTGGAGATATTGAGTTAAAACTAAAACGTTATACTGATGTCTATAGTCGCTAGAAGTTGAAAAAAAAACACACTTCTAAGATAATGCGAAAAAAGTTACGGCCGTTTATGCCGCAAAGAAAAGCAAGAAATTCAAAATTCGGGACTTCTAAAATAACAAAATAGACTGGAAGCTGTTGACCTAGAACTATAAAATATGGCAAGTAATGTCTTCTTATACTACAAATATAGGTAAAACTCCGAAAACTATTTGCAATTCAATCATACAAAAATTAGTCTTTGAAATTTATGAAAAGCTCGGAAAAAAACTGCGAGAATCGATTCCTAATTTTTTTATACCTAAGTAGGTACCTACAAATTTTCTCACACTTGGCCGTTTTGTTTTTATTAGGAGCTACGCTTATTCGCGGTTATCATGTGGATGTAGTTATATATTATAAGACATTACAATAAACTATAACATTTAGGTGTTTTCGTTACGCCTTTAACAAACTAAACAGTAAATCTCCAACAAATACCGATTTTCGTACATAAGATATCAATGCTAACTTTTGTGAAAATATTTGACATATTTTCCGCTGAAAATCTGTGTTTGCTTTAAATCATGCATCAAATCTTTAAGCTGTCAGTTTTCATGACTACTTCTCGTGCTTTTACTGGTCGTACGCAGGTACATAACACAGATAGATAAGATGTGGTAGTAGATAGTTACTTTTTGTTGGCTATAAAACAGCCCTTTTTGTGACGCAAATAACATGTGCTAGGGCTCAAAGATCTTTTGCAATGCTGGCTCATTGGCAATCTTTCAACGCAAGTATTGTGCGTGCCAGATTACCACAGCTTTAAAAAGCTGTTAATAAAAATCGTTGCAACACTCAAAAATCTTAGAAATCGTTAGAATGTTTTATGGGACTGTTTTTTTTAATATCATAGACAAGAATATTGATATTTTAAGTCAATAATGGTTTAATGGTCATGTAAAACATTTTTGTTAATATTTGTGAGCGTTGAAAGTATGCAAAGGAAAGGAATAGCATTAAATACCCATAGCTCATCATCATAAATCAACCAATCAACCAGTTCATACCCCAGTCCACTGCAGATAGACACATGCCTCCTCCAAGGCACGCCACTGCTTTCTGTCCTCAGTCATCCGCATGCAGCTGTCGGTCCGAATTGGTGGGCCGTAGAACGTATGTGTTTGTCAGTTCACGGTCTCCACTCGAGAACTTATGCACCCCAACGATTATTGGTTCATTGGCTGATATTATATTACCAGCCTACTACCATATAAGCTTGCTAATGTTGTGGGCTATGGCAATCATCTTTATTCTTTGGCAATTGTGTCTTTTATGACTTCATACCTATCTATCCAATCAGCCCCTAAACAGAGCCTATCGCATAGGCCTCTTCTCTTTCACACTAAACCTGACGAGACTAGCAAAGGACCGGATACTTTGCTAGTCTCGTCCAATGTTTCCCAGCCGCTTTCACAATGTCGTCAGCCCTTCGATCTGGTGGTCTAGCCACCGACCGTCGACCCAGTCTTGGCCATCACTCGGTGACTATCTTAGTCCACCTGCCGCCTAACTAAACGCTCTATATAATTAATGATTAGTTTATGATTTCTGGACTAGGCCCCCGTGGTGGAGTATGGCCTCAGTGAAGAGAAACGTGCCTCTCGGTGGGTACATAATGGGTTTATGATGATGATGAGTTATGATTTCATGTAATTAATTATAGTCGAGAGTCATGGACACTCACGAAAGGGCTGTTCCACCAGTTCAAAGCCGCTCAGCGAGCTATGGAGAGAGCTATGCGCGGAGTTTCTCTGAAGGGTAGGATTCGTAACGAATGCATCCGACAGAGAACCATTTGAGTATTACCGAGCTGAAGTGGCAGTGGGCTGGCCATAACTTGGGAAGAACCGACAACCGTTAGAGTAAACGTTTTCTAGAGTGGAGACCGCGACTCGGCAAACGTAGTCTAGGACGCCCTCCGACCAGGTGGGATGACGATCTGTGAAAAACTACCGGCAGATGCTGGATGCGGCAAGCTGAAGACAGGGCGCTATGGCGCTCATTAGGGGAGAGCTATGTCCAGCAGTGGACTACATAATATAGCCTGAAGAAGAGGAAGAAGAATTAAAGTCAATAAATAATTTGACGCCTTTCAGAAAATGATTGTCTAAGCAGAGGCAATCATCAATTTTACCAGGCATTCGGTTACACCCTGCATGGCAAGTGAGAGAGGTTCGCAGCTATCACGTAACTCATCCGGAGGATTCACAAACAAAGCCATTCACATGTCACTATCGTATCTCCCCAAATAGTTTATTGCGCTGATTACGCAAGACCTCGTCCCTAGGGCTGCCATCTTTGATAAAGTTAGGTTTGGAGATTTCGGAACTGCCGTTTTTAACTTTCACCGATACCTTTATTAATATAAAAAAAATTAAAGTTTTTTTTTTATTCGTATAATTTATATTATTTTTAATGCACTGAATTCGAACCCGCGACCTCTGGCTATCCGTGCCAGCGCTCTTTCCAACTGAGCTAATGGGCGACTCACCAGCATCAGTGAAATTTCGAACCTCTTTACAATATTCTCTGTATTGTACTTTGAACTTGCAACAACTTTTTAAGTGCACAAGATAAACTTTCGACATAAAGAGGTCTCGGAAAAGAGTATTTAATATATGAATCTTCGTAGTAGGTAACCTTCTTTTAAGACATGGCTGAAAAAAAACTCAACTTTTTTAGATACTTTAGGATAAATGATAATTAAAACTGTAGTACTTAGTTTTGCGGGTCAGTGTCCAAAAAAAGGATGTCTCAAATTTCATACAAATTGTTATTGAAAACGTCAGGATTCCGACAGGATTTGGTGAGCACAATTTGGTCCCAGTTACGTAAGAGCTTTGTTATTGCAACACAAAATTAAAGGTTCATTTGCTGTCGACTGTATCTACGCAATTAAGAGGTAGGTACCTCGTTATCAAGCCTTGGTACCCAAACTCTACTATTTGCAGAGCAGTTAGGGTCATACTTCTACGCACCTTAAGGATGTTTACAAAGATGTCGGCTGTAAGAAATCTCCTACAGATATAAGCTCGCCTTTGTACATGTTATTCCTTATGGAATGTCCTGTTATATGTTTTGTATGCAAATATGTATAATACACGTAATAAAGTTTTTAGGTTTCCCCATATGTACCCACATTATACCTACATAAAACAGAAATAACTATTAACTGAGAAATATAAAAAAAATTAAAAGAAGAAAATAGTACATTACACAACTAAGGTGGTAATACAAAGAAAGGCCGAGATCGCAGAAGTTTGCGGCCCGAGCTGCAAGCGAGGGACGTAAATATGCGATCGAGAGCTTTCTTTATTACCTCCCGTGTTGTGTACATTTTTTTATGTCTACACTTGGCCAGAAAGCGGCTTTTTCTGTACGCGCAGCGTGCGGAAAAAGCCACTTTATTGCCAGGTGTGGCATAAAATACAATTGTGTATGTATATAAAATCGACGTCAAATTCGTACTATCATTATTAGTATGTAACTCAGATCTGAGGTAGGTAAGTACTAAGTTGCCCTTCTTACAATTTGTCTCTATGCTAAACATTCTCGCCCTAATTTTAAAAACACTCCAAAAACGCTGACTGAAGTAGTCTGTGACGGAAAAGATATGCAATAAAGAATATTCTTATCTTATCCACATACTAAATAAAACGCCTGTAGGAGTGTGAAATCAAAGAGTATATAACCACTACGTTTTATGTGAAATCCTGTCTTTATATTAAGGCCGTAAGTCTTTACGGTGCTACATATTTTTCTCTTTTGAGAGCAACGTGATTATACGTTACTACGTTATACGTTACATTCATTTACTACGTATTACTATATATTACTACGTTATACATTACATTACCAATTCCACAACGAGTAAATCATAGTTATTAAATAAATATTTTATATGTAGCAACCGAATCACTGCAATCCTCAGTGTTAGTTATGTATGTCATATTTTAATTTAAGTTTGTACAGACGACGTGATTGCATATTAGTAAATATATCATACATTCTATAACTGACAAAAACTTAATCTGCAGGTTTTCTAAAGGTCATTCGAATGGTGGCGTGGTGGCCGGGTCATCTATCTCCCTCCAAAATGGTTGAGACTGATGATGGCTGACCTCTGCGTTATGCTCGTGAACGAGTGCTGTTCGTGTGTCTGGCCGCAGCACTTGTCATGTTTTCACGGCCTATGTAAAAAAGTATATTAATTTAATAATGCCTTAACATTTAAAGTTATTAATGGCAATCATGGAATCTTATGCGTATAGGTGGTATCTAATGTATTAGATTTAAGACTTGAGAAAAGATGGTCAGAGTGGAGTTTTTTTTCCCGCTGCCTTTTTCTCCACTACATTACGGCCCGAAGGCGGCGGCTTTCACTTTCATGTTACATTGTACTTTGACATTCAGCAAACAGAATGTAAATTCTTTACGTTGAAATAAATTGAATTGAATTGAATTCCACCGAACTGCGATCCCCAACCCGCATGCCCAGCGTGGGCATTATGGGCATTACCCCCTATGACAGCACAACATGGCGCTCTTTAGGGGAGGGCTTTGTCCAGCAGTGGACTAGTATAGCCTGACGACGACGACGACGTTATAACCCCTATAATTATTGATAAAACGAACTTACCTGTAAGTGAAGTTCTATCATAATCATACGAGCTTTATACGAACATATTAAAATAGAATAGATGTTGTTTGGTTACTACTGTGAACAAACAACATCTATTTGATGCTAATATATACTTCTATATCAGCAGGCGAGTATATAGCTGCCCTGCCACGTCCCAACAAGGCATACTCGACACCACGTGTGTATTTGTCGGATGAAACTGTTTCGTCCCTACCGCGACTCCCGGCCTTCTAATCACAGTCAATTGCCCCCCTCACGTACTAGAATAGACGGACAAAAATATCTGCATATGCCTACAGCTGTAAAACTCCAAGTTTAACTGTAGCCCTTATATGAAATGGGATAAGAACTACCAGGCGGTGGTGGATGTAAAAACGATGGTGTAGGAAAAATTACACTCGTAACCAGCGGATGTCTGTATTGTCCAATTGGATAATCTCTGGTCTCTGTGAGGTACATTTTGCTAAGGTGCTATTTGTATGTAGAGCTCGCTCGTAAAATTAACATTGATACAATTTTGTTTAGAAAAAATGTAGCTATTTATCATCTACTGAAGTAGACTGAAGCGCTAGCCGAACCGAGTGATTGGAATCAGTCAATTGAGTTAAGCAACAACAGGCGCGATCAGGTGCAGGATGGGACCGTCCCGTGACTACCGCTAGGCAGTTGTAGGCATTTTTTCCTACATCTAGAGGTCATTTGTGCAAATCAAGTATGGCTTCCAGGGATGAACGTACTACTTCTGTTTTCAGAGTGACCTTGTTAACCAGTAGATCAACGAGGCAGTAAAAAAACTACAGTTTAAAAACTAAAAAAAACAGCAAAAACTTTAAACATCAAATATACTTTAAAATAGATTAGATATTAATTTGTATTCTCTATTCAGACTCTATCAAAGCCAAAATCTTTGAAAACAACATCGAAGTATCAATCAACAGAGAATTGGAAGAGATGGAATATACACTACTTACCTCTTGTTTCTCGTACACTAACAATCTGTTAATCTACTGATAACAGCTGTCCGTTATCAAACAAATATCCAAAAAATTCATGGCTTTTTTTGTATGGGAAACTAGGGGTTTAACTATTCTGCTCTACTCCTACTAAGGGATTATAGTAGGAGTAGAGTAGAAAATCCACTGCACAAAAGCTTTAAAAGCCTACGCACCGCACGGCACGGATACCATCAGGTTCATCATCAAAGTAATTGGTACTGTGGTCCAAGACCAGGTTGAGAAGTAAATTATTAACATATTAATTATATATCGTCGGTACTGCAAAAAACTTGCTTGGGGGAGGCCCGGCCGTCGGGGCCCGGGGGGCAAATACTACCCTGACTCTATGGGCAGTCGATCGATATCAACGCTTTGTATGTCCCCACCGCTCTTCCAACATCGCAGGAAGGTTAGGCCATATTCCGGTTTGGTGGAGGATTCTAAGGCAGTGGCGGGCCTTACTGTCTGAATTTATCAAACCGCCCATTCGGCCGCTGGCATGGCTTAACGACTGCCATTACAGACAACCGGCATCAACGCCTTAACGTAAATTGCTAAGCACGGATGGCCAGTGTGGACGCTGAATAAGCCACCCACGGCCCACCTATTCACTTCATGGCATTTTGATTCATTGTTCTATTGAATTACGGTTCATACGATAAACTGGAATTTGCAACACAAAGAGACAAGTATTTCCCGGAAAAGTTCTTATCTCTCAGCGCTATTTATCGAAAATAATAATTTTTTCATATGAATTTGATGAAAAAACTATTTTTTTTTGACCAATGAGATTTTTCAATATCAATTTTGGTTATTAGTTCTGACGCATTTATTATTTAACCCGCACTTTTCAAACACTTCATCTCTCATGACGTCATTCGTACTGAAAACCGACCTTAGTTCCCTTTGAGTAAGCTCGAGTTTTCCTAATCGGTCCGTCAAAAAACATTTGCCCACGGACGACACTGATTATAGCTTCCTTTTCAATGCTACGGGCGGACGGAATCTGATTTGTACGCGATCACTGAATCGGAAATTGAACGGTTTACTGAGACTACTTTAGGCTATACCGTTGGTGATATCGAGAACAATATTTTTGAATGTTTACCTAGACTATTGTCAATTACTGTGAGGTATTAATTAAACCTAATTACCACTGAGAGGTTATCACTCAGAACCTATGGTAGCGGATTAAAAGTTAGTTGAAGATTGTGGGAAGGTGGGAAGGTTAACATCGTAAGTTTAAAAACCTATTTACAGGCTAAAAAATCGTAAGTTTACCTTTGGATTAATATTGACCTTTGAATTTAAGGAAACTTATATGAGTTAGCACAAAATTCATACATTCAATAACTACTTAACTCACTCGTACTCATACTACATAAGGAGTATCGTTCCGATTTCGCCGCAGGTAACTTGGAGAGAAATGGCGCAACTCTTATCGTTGTTTCGGTGCAATTACAGCTTCAGTCGCACGATTTGCTTCGGACATTCACGTTTTCATATTCCGCCATAGAACTTAATACACTTTATGTACTTGTCCGCCTAGAACGTAGCCAGTAGGGGTACTGGCTCTCCCACGCATTGCACGATATATTTCCACTCACGGTTCTCTATTCTTTTAATCACAGGATACGCTATTGCGTATCCTGTAATTAAAAGTCTTTACGTCACCACACATACTTCTCATATCTCGCGAAGGACCGACAACCGTTGGAGTAAGCGTGTTCTTGAGTGGAGACCGCGACTCAGCAAACGTAGTGTAGGACGCCCTCCGACCAGGTGGGATGACGATCTGCGAAAAAGTGCAGGCAGATGCTGGATGCGGCAAGCTGAAGACAGGGTGCTATGGCGCTCATTAGAGGAGGGCTATACCCAGCAGTGGACTACATAATATAGCCTGAAGTCTTCTTCAAGAAGAGAGAGAGACATACTTCTCAAGGATCCCATTTCTAATCCTACTTTTCTTGATTCTTGCTATTATAAATCGTCTGACCCGAACTTAGGTACTGATTGTAGTTTAGTTTGATCTGATGAATCATCGGTCGGTCAAATTGGTTTGTATCGTATTTGTGTGACGTTGACGCGTGACGGTCCAATCGAATCGTGTGGCCAATTTCACAATTCGCGAAATCGAATTAGACAATTTCTATTGAATTCTAATTTTGGTCGGGCGTAGCGTGTTATTCAGGTGCAAGTCAGACATTGTTGATGAATTCAGTATAGATACAATAACTTTTTCGTCGTAGTAACAGACTGCTGCTTCATCTCTGCCAGCATTTTGAAATTTTCCGATGAAAAGTTCCTTCGTATAGTTTCGGCTCAAAGGTAGGTACATCGGCTCTGAATAAACTTTCAATTCACATCAAAGCAATTCACTGCATACGTAAAAAATATTCAGCAAGTTTAATAGAGCCTTTAACACTTTGGCAGCCGAATAAAGCGGATGAAACGACTGATAGGTAGAGTTTACTAAACAGGGTAAATGCCAACATCCTACTTGCCAGTCGGTCAATTGTAAGCCTAAACTGGTTATAGGAGCGATGGAGAGATAACTTCTGATTACTCTATTGTATTCTGATTTCATTGTTACGTGGAGTTTAATTGATGTATGGTGGGTATCGGGTCGAATCGAGAAACGATAGTTTGCACGACACAGTTGGTGCAACGTAACATAGCTTGATTTGACTGTCTCGTTTGTCTAGCCGTTAAGATGCTTGGATAGTAAGATAGAGGTCGTGGGTTCGATTCCCACTGGGGGCCGCCGTGCTATTGCAAGTGGCCTCAGCCTGGCTGTGTGTTCTTGTTTGTGACGTCCTTGCCTGGTTACCATAGTACAGGGTATCCTATTTTGGGACTAGGTTAAGTGATTGTGTTGTATGGACGTTATTATTATTATTACGGCTTCGTATATTTTGACATCGCATAACAGTAGTAGTAATATAGCCGCGACCACCCCAGAATGATGCGGCAACCGCCAACCCTAGAATGATCTCATGCCAACTCTAGAATCCCTAAGTACCAACGCCAGGATGTTGGGTTACTTACTACATACATACTTTGGGATTCGATTCCATCACTATTCTGCCCCTTCATGGAAAATAACCATAGATACGCCAATGTCCGTGACTATCAATGTTCAACTCTAGTCAAAACAATAAACCCCCAGTTTCTCGTACAATCTGTTAATCTACGGTTAACAGTTGTTGGTGTATGTTTTTTTCGTATGCGCTTTGGCCAACTGACAGCTGCTAACTATTGATTAACGGGTTATTAGTGTACCAGAAACCGGGGGTTAGACGATCAAATGGTGATCGCATAAAAATGGCAAAAAGTAAAAGGTCCGTACTGACCAGTGGAATTCATTACACCCTGCATTAGTTCCTACACGAGCCGTAGTGAAAATACCCGGGAGCGATAATTGTTTGAATGTCTCTATTAATTTTATTTCTGTAGAATTAACTGCCAAGCTGTGACGTCACGGCTCACGTTTTAGCAAACGTTCGCTTTCAGATGAAAAAATGTTAAGGTGACGATAGACCGACATCTCGTTGAGGTTTGTACGACAGACAGTCTATAAATAATATATCAGATACAATTTGGCTTTTATGCCATTAGCCATAGAGTCGAGTCGTATAGTATGATTTAGAGTAGTCATGAAGACCCGTTGTCGATACAATTTTTCCCACAATTGTTCCGAGGAATAACCGCTTATAAACCCATCAACGTTGAGTGAAGTTTTTATTTAAATAGCAATGAATTCTTAGAGAATCTTGGAACGCGCGTGTTTTTAAAACAGTCCATGCGTCTGTTCTGTCCGAGAGATATCAAAGAAAACGAACGGTCGGGACGTTTCAGAACTTGTGAAAATGATATTTCCGGCAAAAATGCTTTCAGTGTTCTAGATGAAACGTTTCAAACGTTCACAAGTATAAGTTCACAATTCCACCGAACTGCGATCCCCAACCCGCATGCCCAGCGTGGAGATTATGGGCATTACCTCCAATGATAGCACAACGGATTTAGACAAAGCGCTCTTTAGGGGAGGGCTATGCCCAGTAGTGGACTAGTATAGCCTGACGACGACGACGACAAGTATAAGTAGAAAATGCTTATAGAGAAGCGTACCAACGTACCGACGCACGTTCAGTTTCTGCGGTTTTATTTTCCTTCGACTTTGAAGCTGAATTCAAGTTGTAAATGATTTCAAATTTAAATGAAAGGGTTGATAATGCAATGAATATAGTAATTTTAATGCAATTTCAATTATATAACCGAGTTTTTTTTGTTAGACTGAAGTGGGGCACTGAAAGAACCCTCAGTAAAACTGAAGAATGTCTATTGAGTATTCGTGTAGATGGATAATGGATATACTCGGTCATTCACTGACGCAAGCGGCCAAACATTTTTCTTTTGCTTACGTACAGTTTAACGATTACATTAGGTACATATATCTCGACGAGCCAAATGCATGCAATCATTCCTACTTTTTTTGTTAAGTCAAGTTTCACTACTCATTTTCTAGGATTCGAACTAAATTAACCTATGCGTAACTTGCCTTAAAATCGATATTGAATGACATTATATTTATGCTCTAGAAAATAGAGAATTGATGGTGTCAAAAACGTGATAAATTAAGGCAGGTATCTTGATTTATTACTTCACGTTTCATCACGTTTTTGTTATCCTTATGTAATAACAAAAACTGCTAAAATTATAATCCTTACTGTTGGCTCTTCCATAGTCGGGTAAAAAAGGATACACAATGTTAAAACCGCATTTTAACGTCAGGGTGTTTGAGCTAGAGTTTGCTAGTAATCCACTGAAACTATTAAAAAAATTCTTCAACAGCAGACATGTTAAAAGATGTGTTTAATTCGTTGCATCTGACTATATAAACGTGATTCGAAGTGAAATTAGTTTCACGTGCCAATGCCAGAGCGTGCAGCCAACGACAGCTGTGTATAAGTTCACTTTTACTTTACGATACTCACCCTTATGCCCTGCTCGATAAGGGCGGCCATTCATATATTGTTCAAAGCCAAGACGAAACAAAAGCATTCCCATCGGACTGAAATAACCCGGACTTGGTACTGATATAATTACAGATCGTCGAATACTTGTCGCACTTAACACATTTTTTTTTTAAACTCCTGTGTGGTTATATAGCTCCTTTAAATAAATACTTTTTTAGTTTTACGTTGCATCCTCAAAGTAGTCGCCTGAGCAAGCCAAATACGTACAAAATCGGCTTTTGAAAACAGTCGATATCCCTAAAATACTTTGAAGACGGCTTAATGCCGGTTTATGGCAGGATACCGGCCGGCTCAAACCGGCTCAAACTCCATCTTAGGAGTGTTTTAAAGGTATTGACTTCTTATAAACGAGATAGATAGAGATAGAGATAGAGATCACTTTTTAAAACTAAGACTGTTTTTATTCTTATTAAAAACAAAATACTTTTGTTTCATTCATATTCAGGTGTTGTTATAGTCCAACTTAAGGCATAAGGCAAAGACCAACTTAAACTGCATTGGAGGAGTGTTTGAAGGAGTATCGCACTATCTCGCTCTTACTCGGCACATACCAGTATAGCAAGATACTATTTTTTTTATGTAGCCTCGTTTGTGTCCCACTGCTGGGTAAAGGCCTCCCCCAACTCAGACCAGATGTATGTAGACCAGAGGTGCAAGATACTATAGCGTATAATAAAAACGACGCAAAACTTTAGTATTGACAAAGTAAACTACATACATACAGTTTTAAAATCGCGAACTGAAACTTTCGTAAGCAGTACACAATATTACGAAAGCTCTCGGTTACAGTGCTCTTTCTAATATACCGGGAGAATTAACCATCTAAGAATAGAGCGCTAACGTACCTACGTCTTGAATTCTTTATACACGGTGTTTCTCAAATTCATCCGAAATTTGAGTGTTCTCCTGTTAAAAAATCAACTTATACTACAGAAAAAACTACGAAATTTGATTAAATTTATGCACGATTGCACTACCAGATGCGGCTTTGATTCGCGGTACAAAATCAAGCTGCCGTTAATTGAGTGGTCAATGTTATGGAACAACTGTTATTATTTTTCGCGATTTTCGTTACATGAGTGGTGTTCCATACATATGGTACAGCTGATTTTTTTTTGCGAGTCACAGTTTTCCTCACATCAAAACTTGGTGGTATTGACTAGTAGAACCCCACATTTATATCTATAGCTATTTATAGACAGTGTGAATTTCACCGCCTTGGTCTACGGTGACAGCGACACGCTCGTTACACTTACTGAATGTATGAGTATAAACAATTGTAAATAATAATTATGCATTACTAGCTGACCTAACGAACTTCATACCGCCTAACAGTCGAATCTTTAATATTTTTCTCTCTGTAAGGACCATCCTCGTTCTTGAAGGAATATTCTAAAATAAAATTAGTGAAATCGGTTCAGCTGCTCTCCAGAATTGCGCTTACTAACACATTCAGTGATTCATTTTTATATTATAGATTTATCCCCAGAACCAGTCCGATTCAAATTAAAAAACCAGTAAAATTAATACAGCCTATAAACGTCCCGCTCAGCAGGTACGCAGGCCTGCTCTCAGACAGAGAGAGATAGGGTTAATGCATTGATTTTACATATACATAGAGTTTTTTACACTGTGAGCAAACTTACATACATACAATCCAATGAGGAGCTCTTATTAAACTCCCTTTCCCTTCTTCTTTAGGACGACGTCGCCACCCGGTGAGCCACTGGTCCGGATGCCGGTGGGCAAGCCGCGATGTCCGCCTGCGATCTCCCGGCTGAAGGTCGAGAAGGTCGAAGGTGGCCTGGCCGTCGCCGGCGTGGTGGTGGCAGCGAACTGCCAGATCGTGCTGCCGATCTTCGGATTCCTCTTCATGCTGGTTGGCTGTGTACTCACCGGTGAGTGAAACATTCTGTGCTTTATGACCCTAGTGTTTGCTTTAACTTGGTGCACCCTATCTGTGCATGTCGGCCCACTCGTAGGAATCGTTTTTAATTGTTATGTCTCAAGGTAGCCGCTAACAAAATAAAAAATTAACTTATTTTATGGCGGTGTGCCTGGCTACCCATAGCACAGGGTATCCTAGTTTGGGAGCCAGGTCGCGCTCATGTATCTAAACTATGCAAATACATTATTTTCGTTTTCACTTCATTCATTCATTTCATTTCATTCCTTACAAGGTCAGAATAGTTTGCCTAGACATTGGGTGATGGTCCCCAGTCTCACCACCAAGACTCTCTATTTTGACCAATATCAAAATGATGAAATTGTCTATTTGTAAGGTTTCGTATAAAGACCCGCACTAAGCGAAACCCTGTAACCGCCCCTGTTTGAAAGTAAGACCTGTGCTGATAACAGAGATAACTCTACATCCAACCCGGTGATAGCGACTACCAGTCTCAGCAATGAGTTTATAAATTAGCTATTACCTAGATGTATAATCTAAATGCTTCGATGTTAGATATAAGTCTCACCCATTTTGCAATATCCGTAAAGGGTGACTAAGTAATAAGTACCACAAAATGTATATCACCTATCTACACTAAGTCTGCAATAAAAGATTGATTGATTGATATTCAGATTATAGAGCAATGTTTTTGTTTACCATCAGGCGTGGCTGGGATCAAGTGTCGTTACTTAAAAAAATATATAAATATTGCGATACAGAAACACTGGATTCTGAAACGAATCTTGAACTCCGCAGATACAGTCCAAATGCAAATCATTGAGAATCATAATTTACTCTTAGACCAGTTGAAATAGTTTGGTATTCTTATACGTATAGAACGACTAGCTGTGCTGTGTTACCTGGTTTATGGATTTTCCCATGGGAACACGATATTTTCCCGTAGTAAAACGTATCCTATGTGTTAACTTAGCGTGTCAGCTAACTCCATACCAAATTCTATTAAAATCGCTCCAGCCGTTTAGACGTGAAGAAGTTACAAACATAGACACTCATAAACTTTCGCCTTCATAATATTAGTGTGAAGTGTGTGATGTGATGTGGTGTGATATTAGGGAATTATACAACAGAATAGTGTTAAATTTCGGTGTGTTAAACCTGACTCGGAGCATATTATGTCAGCGACACAAGCTAAACCCCAAACCAAACCGCACTAACGTGTTACCCGATCTGTCCGCAGCGGCGTCGTACCGCGGTTGCGGCGAGAACGAGGAGCCAGATCACTACGCGGCGCGGATCGCCTTCACCGGCAACTCGAGGGTGCTCGGGCCCATCTGCATCGTCGCTGGTGCCATTATGACCTTAGCCGGTAAGTGTCATATCCGCTGTTTATTGGTATCTGTAATCATGTGTGTACAGCGATATCATTCCGATGTAAAACCTAACTGCAAAGTAGGTACTCGGGGCTGCAAGTGATCCAAATTACTTTAGCCAGATGTCACTGCCTGTACGTAATGCAGATAATGTTGTAAAGAGGTTCGAAATTTCACTGATGCCGGTGAGTCGCCCATTAGCTCAGTTGGTAAGAGCGCTGGCACGGATAGCCAGAGGTCGCGGGTTCGAGTCCCGGCAAGGGTGGAATTTTTAGCCTCTAAATAAGCTTTTTAAAGTTTATTGGTTCTTTATATTCATATGTGCGAGAAATCTTAACTACTGACAAAAAACTCTGTGATCGGCTTCACATTTTTACTTCATCTTTTAGTAGCCACTAGCCACTATGCACTGTATGAGTGGTCTAACATACATGTAAAATACCAAGATTATTATTAACACTCTTTAGTGTGCAAGGACATAACGCTTTGATCGCAGAGGCTATCTGTAAACAACTCTGAGTGTAACTAGTGTAAGAAAATGAAAAACTGTTGTTACGTTCTGCAGTATGCCAACCCGTCACGACTTTATATTCAGAAGAAATCTCAGCCCAATTGTTAAATAACTAGTGATTAAATCCTTTGACTTTAAACCGTATAAATATTATCTGGACTCCCTGGTATGCTAAAACAACCCGTGTCTTCTTTTCGTATTGGTCATGTTTATGTGCGCCGGTAGAGTGTCAGGTGCACGGCCACTATTGTTTAGACACAAAACACCCGCTTGGCTGTTCCGATCAATTCAACCATATTGACACAAACAAAGACACAACGGCTATTTCCTTCTACTCGTTACGTAGCTCCGTAAATATGGGTAACAGATAGAGAAAAATCACTGATCTTTTTAAAACTCTCGCCAGTTAAAAACATAGTTATATATAAAGATATCTGATATATCTTAGGCCTAGCTAGATTCTACCGATATGACCATGGTGAGCCATGTCAGAAGCCTTGTGGGCGGCTTGATGACTTCTAAGAGTAAGGCCCGCCACTGTCTTACAATCCTCCACCAACCCAGCCCCCGTGGTGGAGTATGGTTTAACCTTCCTGCGATACAGAAAGAGACCCGTGCCCCAGTAGTGCAGGTATACAACAAGAGTTGAGATCGATGGCGAGGTGACAGCCCCGGTTTTTTCAATGCATATAAAGATCCAACAAACTAAAAGTGCTCTGTCGTTCCAGGTATTGTGCTGTGCATACTAATGCACTCGGCCCAGCGCAGGCAAAGACGGCTGGCGTTCCACTGCCCCATCCACGGGGACTTCTACCCCACCAGTCCACAAAGCACTAGGAAGTATCCAAGTAAGTAAATGTCAAGGTAGAGCAGCGACCAAAACATGTACTAAAAAACGCTAAAATAAAATTTAATTCCTCCGAGTCATCAACATTAGAAACCACATTGAAACTTATTTCCTCCGACAAAATTAATTGTATGCGGAATATGTGTACCTACATTGTAGTACGACACGAGTCACGAGTTTTGTACCGCAAAAATGTCAGAATCTGACATTTAATGCACTAGAAAGTCTCGACTTTGGACATTTCAAACGCGCAACTAGCGTTCGCCGTACTACCCAGGCAGACGTCAGGAATTTATGTGGTAACAAGATCTATATTTGTGGATATGAGGTTGCCTGAAAGAAATTTATACTAGAAATAAGGCCGCCAATTGTATCTTATCTTCTGTAGCTACTGTTTCTATAACTATTTTTGCGGTACACAATAAAGAATATTCTTATCTAAACGTTTTAATGTATTTTGTTTTCTGGTGTGTACCACAAAGAGTTCTAATCTAATCTTTACGCACAATCCAATCGTCGCTACACAAACCCTAAACACTAAGACAACCCTATGCCTTTGCTCTTCCAGGGAGCCCCTCAGGAGTCTGGCGTTGGCTGCGGAGCTGGCTAGGGTTGGAGGATGACAGGGAGTCACCGCGCTGTCCACGCTCCGCCGAGCCGACGTCCCCCGCGCGGTCTGAGGCCCCCTGCCCACCACCGCTGCCCTTCCTCGTTCCCAGTGACTCGGTCGTGTAAGTATTCGCACATTCAACATCTTAATCGCGAGGACTCCTATAAATGAATAAATCTATAAATTATTGAATGAAGGAATGAACGAACAAAACGAGCGAATTAATTAATTTTATTGTGTTAGAACATGGGTTTTATAGCGGTTGTGGTTGTTTATAGACCACCAAGTTCTTTGGGTATTTAAAGCTAGCATAGGGTTTTGTCATCACAGGTTTTTTAGGAACATTTCTGACTTAGAATCTAGAAGCATTGAGTTTCGTAAGCAGAGCTCTGCCGTTTGTGTAACTTCCTAGAGCAGAAAAATATCAGACCTTTGTGTCTTTAGGCTGTTAGGTGATAGAATGTGTGGTAGTACCTGAAACTACACAAGGGCACTGCCAGTTCTAGACACATTCTGCAGAGGAAAGTAATGAAATGTTGCAAGAAGTGCATGCAGATTCATATTTCTGTGACAGAACTATTGCACAAAACTCAACAACATAACACAAAAGATTGCGATACATTGCGCTCTGTCAGGTTAAATAGATCCAGTGGGATAAGTAGCGACACGAGTGAAAAAAACATAGGTACCTTTATTACAGGTCGTATTGGCAAAAAGTGTCTGTACGATTTCTCAATCACGTTAACAGTGATTTTGAGGATCCATGACAAAGAACCATGGATCACCATCCAGATAGTAGAAAGTATTTATACCAAGAACGGTCCTTTTTTTATAACGCTTCCCTCTCCTAGGTTTTATGCCTAAAAATCACATGATTGACAGATTCTACACACAGTTTTTGTAAATTCGATCTCTAAAAAAAGACTTTTTTTGCTCCGGGCTCTTCTTGCTGGAGGTCCTAAAGAGAAATCGTGGGGCATAAAACGATATAGTCCTATTTCGCGCAAATAGTGCAAAAAGTGACTAAAACTGACCTCCAAATTCCCGGCGTCTCGGTGAAACGGGTAGATGTCTCTCTTTAGCTGGTCAAATATAGGAGGAAAGAGTGCAATGTATCGGCCAATGTTTGGCTTCAAAAACAAAACAGTGTCGCTAGGCAAACGTGAATTACTCTGTTCTAAAATATGTAAGAAAATATGAGGAAATGTGTGTAATAGAGATAAGGAAGCAATGAACGTCCTTTTCCTACTTTAACAGAGGCATGGCATCAGTGCTGGGCGCTCCATTGAGTCCTGAACAGACATTTGGGTCTATCAAGTCATTGGCCATCTCCAGGGAAGTTGCCAGCTTCCCACTGTCCCGGTCACCTACACCGCCCCCGCTAAGGTAACCTTTCTCCTATTTAGCCTGTAACTAAAACTTTAGGCTTAACGTCCCTTGCGAAGCATGGAAGCGCTCGGAAAAAATGCCACTAGCGGTAGCCACGGGACGGTCACGCATCCAGCACCCGACCGCACTCAAGTGATTGATTCCAACCACTCGGTTCGACTAGACCACGAGCGAAACACCAAGCTTCAAGGAACATTTTTCTCCCGACCTTCTAAGTTGAAAAGTTTAGATTTGATTACATTTCTCTCCTTGACAGTTCAAGGTTGTACGACCGAAATGGTCAGTGATAAATAAGCAATCCATTGAAACTTGCAAGTGCCAAACTTTTTTCTCGGCCCAACTTGTCTCGTAGCGAGGCAATGAGCCAAGTTTCGCACCAATAAATGTACAATTTGGCTTACAGTATAGTTTGGGGAAGACATTGACTCTACAATTAGATTTTCCACAACCTGTTCATGACTAGATATTCTAACAATTCTGTGTATTGCATTATGCCGACAGCAGGAACCTTTAACATTTTGTTATAAATTTACTCTTGATGTAACTCATTAGAGCATACGAAAAAACAGTTTCTTTTAGTATACTTTATTAAACACATAGAAATATTTTAAACAAAATATAGCCGTAATATAGTCGGTACATAGGCGGTAGATGGTATGTTGTCGATTGTACCCTACTGTCTACGTTTGTATATTTCTTGTGAGGTTGTAATAATTATAATTATGTAAATCCCGTCTCCAGACGTTTATCAGTTGGGGGATGACTGACAAAGACACACTGAATCATGACCATGGAGTTGGCCCACATGTAGAAAAAGCTTCAATAAATGCTAGCACTCATGGAAATCTACAAAACACTTCACTGCCTTGGTAGAGCTCACATCTGATTACCATGCCGGAGGTCGTGAGTTAAATTCTCACTGTGAGCACCGTAGGTACATTTATATATATACATTATATACATGTCTTCAGCTTGGTTGTGTCTTCATTTCTGTGATGTCCTTGCCTGGTTACGTAGTCTGGGACCAGGACAAGCGATTCTTTACTTTACTTTATACTTTATTGCACACGAAACATTAAATAGGACATACATAAGAAATAAGATGTACAAAGGCGAGCTTATCTCTGTAAGAGATTTCTTCCAGCAAACCTTGGAGAGTCGGAGCAGCAGTAAAAAACGGGTCTATATACCTACGTGTACAAAATAAACTACAACGATTACAAAAACCCTTAGCAATAACCTACGCAGAAATAATACACTACATAAACTAAATACCTGTAAATATAAATAAATAAAATACATAGAAGATAATAAATAAATATATAGCTCAAAGTTAAAATGATTCTGTTGTGAGGAGGTTTTTATCATTATTCTTTCTCCACGTCCGCAGCTGTCCTCCATTCAAAGAAGAAGCCAAGACAAATGACGAACTCATACCGAACGCCATCGTCTCGCGGCCCGACTTCGACTGCGGCTCGCCCACATGCAACTACCGCGTCGTCGAGTGTAAACTGACCACCACGGACGAGATCTCGCGCGTGCCACACACCCTCGCCAGCATCCACCGGACCAAAGATAAGATCTCGGAAGACAGAGAGTGTCGCCCCAACAGTGTCTCGATAACCATACCCGATGAGGGGAAGGGCTAAGAATACGGGACCAGCCTTAGGTTTATTTTAAAATAGATGTTATGTTCAACAAAGAGCAGAGCGGAGTCCAAAACGTTTCGCGGTATGTAGAGTTACATGTTAAAGAAATCGAGTCACCATTTTGAAATTGATACTAAACTTAAGTAGTACAAAAAGTTTCACACTTTCGTCTCCACGTAAACTTTAGCTTGCTCGTAAAAACAGTTCAAATATTATGAAATAATCACACTTGTCTTCCGCTTGTGCTCAGCAACATTTGGACACGGTTAAACGTAGATACCCTACCCTGTAATCCTGTTTTAAGACACTTGTTTGTAGTAAGCATTTATGTAAATTAACCTTTGTTATAAAAGTGGAAGCTGAAATTCGTTGCACTTAACGAGCGTATTGATAAAGGGTAGTCAATTGGAATTGTCCTAAATATTGGAATAGTAGTGAATGATGCTTAATTTTAAACTTTTGAGGTCAGTAAATATAATGTTGCAATTATAAATTAATAATGTTTTGTGATTTCTTGTATTATTGTGAAATAAAATTACTTTAAATGTTTTTGAATTTAAAAATTATTTTTTTAATTTAAGTAATTTTTGTATAAAAAGAAATACAATATCTTCTTGTGCATATTAGGAGTTCAATTTTGTTTATTGAAAGAGTTCTTGTATCGAGTCATGCTATCAATAAAAACTAACAGATCGTAGGATCTTAGTTGATTACTAGTTGATTCCGGTTTCGAAGACTCTGTTTTTTTCTCTCTTCAAAAATTAGTTTAAACAGTTTGAAAAATTACTTATTTTCTCGAAAAAAACTACAAAAACACAAATTTTCTTTTTAGGACAATGCCCATTAAACCCAATCGTCATGCTTTCAATACAGGGTGTTACAGAAAAGTTCTGCGGTGGGTACTTCAAAAGATCGTTCATTTCATCAGTTCAAATCAATAAGGTATCAGGCATAATTACACATATGCCCAACTATTAAAACTCATTGGACTATACCGAGCGCTTACCGTGACGTTACGTGTTTTACGTATAACTCTTATTTAAAAACGTGGAGCTTTTAGGTAAAAATTTCATAATGCAAAAAAAAAGAATACGATTTATATATAAATCGTATTCTTTTTTTTTGTAAAGTCTGCAAAAATCCGGCACGTAGTTACCTAAACATACCTCTTTGTTTTGAAGTTTGAAATAACTTTTATGAACTTTTTTATTGCATAGACTTCAATGGCATATAATTTTTTACATTTCAGCTGCTATGTCGCTCGTAACATGTGTTCTTGTCTGTGAAGGTTGATTTGCTGTCGATTGAACATGTAACACAACCTGTTTTACTCGATTCCCCATGTTTTATGCTGGCGCTTCTCTTGGGTATATTTGTGTATTTGTCGACGATTTATTATGCATTGCAAGTTTTCAAAATCACTGCTAAAGATTCGTCAAAAAACGTAGTAATGTTAATATTTGCCAAACACACAAATACGAGTAGCCAAGTGAGGCGCCGGCATTACTACGACGACAGACGACAGTAAAACGATGCTAGTAGTACGAACATTTTCTAAAGCACCCTGTAAAAATAATATTAAATTACAATAATCTTCGACTTAGCAATACGTTACTTTTGTTGCGCCAAATAGTTAAGTATCTTAAACTTGACTGAATGTGGCAGGTATTCAACTGAAAGTGATTTATACATCGCGTTAGAAAACTGACTTTTGAGCTTTGTCGTAGCTCGTGAAAATGCTCATTTAAATTAAAATAGAGTCAGTCAGTAGGCATACTAGTCGTCCATGTATCAATAAATGAATGTATATGTATGTGTCGCCATTATACAATTCAAGTTTAGTTTATTTACGTATTTTAATATAATACTTACTGTCTAATTATTTTTACCCTTTAGGTAAGTGGCTCAGCAAATTTATAATATCCTTATACTAAATAAATGTAAATATTGAACTAAAAACGTTATCTCATTCATGTAATAAGTAGTAGATAGTTTTATTCATCTGGTATATTATTATATAAGTATTTTATATGACTTAAGTAGGTATTTAATTTTGTAAGAGTAAATTCATACTCTTTACCTTAGGAATACAATTGTGATATCTTTTGTTCTTACATATAATTGTTTATATTGATTGAGTACGTACGATCCATTTTTTTTAACAAGCATTGTATGTGGATTAATTATGGTAATATTAATTGGGAAAAAATATGGAATTTAATTATACATTCAAATTTTCGTTATTTTAGTGTAAAAACTAAACAAGACGATGCCAAAAATTACAATCTTGATATCTTATAGATGAGCAATACCATAAGCATTGATTTATAGGACTATGTCGCGCTCCATAATCAAAGTGGTGCTTTCAGCGGGGCGTCCAAACCAGAAACAAATTTGCGTCACGAATAGCAAACATTTGTCAAAAAGTGTACAGTGAGCATTATTATAATTATATAGGAAGAATTGGTGAAATGTCACTGTCTACGTAAATAATGATATTATAAAACGTGAGGTTTTGGACTCTATATATAGCGAAAAACTCCCGTTCCATTATGATAAGGTGGTAGCGCTGTTCGATGAGACGAGGCTGTATGCTCAGAAAAGACATAGAAATAGATATAGGTACCTACCTCTTACGTAAACGTGGCGTAGAATCGTACAATCGACGGCGCATCAACCTTTACATTTTAGTTGCAAAGTCGCGCTGAGAGAAGTTTAAGGGAAGAATTCATGGCTGTAGAGGTTGGTTTGCTGCCGACGTACAGTCGCCTTGTCACATTAACCTCTTCCAGCCAATATACAAAGTCAATATAGTCCATTTCTGTATGAGAAATTTACTATATTGACTTTGACAAGGCACTGAAGAGCATACAGTTAGTGCAAGAACAAGTTAGTGTACGTGACTGTACCTACATAGTCTCTTCGCGTAGCTACGTATCTTTAGATACGGGTAGGTACCTAATTTAAGTAACAAAATAATAATATTTTGTGATGAAGGCATTTATGGCCTAGGTATCGGATATTATTGTTTTTTTTTTTATTATTATCTGTAGCTAAGTGCCACGCCTAAGTAAACTATTGTAATATTATTATTTAAACATTGTTGTATGTAAGTAGTTATAAGAAGAAATTATAATTATAAACAACTACAATTTTGTTTTATTTGAAGGAGATTAGCATCCCAAGAAAATAGGCACGCAACATTAGGCGTATTTACTTATAGTCATCAGTACATCGGGCTTGACACTCGTGCACTGTATTCAGTTACGTTAGTGTAATGGGACCACGAGTTAATACCCGACTTTACAACAGAAATGCTCTGTGAACAGAAAGGTAAAGGTCACGTTGCTGTAAAATTTTAAGTCACCTACTTACCATATCAGGTCTAATTTACCTTTAAGTCGTCTAATGTGAAATAGTGCCTATGACTATTGTCGCCACGATAATTTTATTGTCCGCTAAACTAAAATGTGCCTAGGTGAGCACGAACAAGCATAGGCGTAAAAGTGTATAGGTTACTTCGAACTTAACTACATATAGAGGAGAGGATTGGTTGTACAAACGCCTTAGATAATAATAGTTAAGACACAGGCCGCGATTCCCGACAAGAGTTTACATAATTATATTTCATTCGGCTAGGGCGTGCAGCAGCACTTGTTTCACGTAAGTTTTTACCACAGGTTTCTAATCTATTTGGTTAAGGGTGCCTACCAATGGTATAAAAATTGTAACTTCTTTTATAATACGTTATTTTCAACGAGTTTTTTAGTTCTTGGTAGTTCTAGTAAGGAGTTTAGGATGTTGATACCTACTACGTAAATACAGTCTATTTATTCTTACTTGTCCAATTTAGTAAACAAGATTCTACCCGTAAACTGTAACTTTTTAGTCCAAAACTGCCATATTTCCATAAATGAAGTAACTTGGAACACTCTTTTAGATAACACGCTACCAATTTTATAAACATAGTTCATGATAGTTATTATTAACTTTTATATTGATATTATGATATTGCGAGAAAATGTCTAGTTTAGGCATCTAATCTCAATTTTAAGGTTAGAATCTTGTTTACTAAATTGGACAAGTAAGAATAAATAGACTGTAGGCTGTATGTTCTCAAAATACCTACCTAGTAATCACAGATATTAAGATTATTGATGGTTACTTTTTGAAAAAAAAAACCTAGTATAAAACAAGTTATGATTTTATTTCATTGGTGGGGATAGCGCGGCACCCGTTAGCACCCCAAAGCGCCTTAAGCAGACAGAACTAACAGGCAGCAACATCTGGCGATAATCAGAGAGTATTGTAAAGATGTTCGAAATTTCACTGATGCCGCTAAGTCGCCTATTAACTCATTTGGGAGAGCGATGGCACGGTTAGCCAGAGGTCGCGGGTTCCAGTCCCGCCATGGGTGGAAAGCCTCTAAATAGTTTTTGAAATTGTCCTTAGCACGGGTTAGTGCATTAAAAAGAATATAAGTAATCGTAATTACTTTCCTTAGATTACATATTATTAATAACTGACCCCGGAAACGTTGTTTAGCCATATTCATTTCAATTAGCCTGATACAGTCAATATTCTAGAAGCTAACAGACTGTACCTATTCTCAGACCAACATACCTAAATGCACAAAAAAAGCATAAAAATCGGTGAAGCCGTTTCGGAGGAGTTCGATAACAAACACAGTGACACGAGATTTTTATATTATTAGATATACGAGTTTTGTATTCGTAGCTAAATAGATGATCACCATATTCGATAATACCAAAACTTATTGTTAACTTCTTGAATTTCATACCTAATTCAAACCAATGTTTACTCAATACTCAATCATTTATTGCATTCCACAAGTATATACAGACCTGTAGGGCACGCAATATTATAAATTATAGAAGGTCCTTATAAACTAGGCCTATGACATTTTAATTCTAATTATATTATACTATTATCAAACATTATTATATTATATACTAGCTGACCCAGCGAACTTCGTACCGCCTAACAGTCGATTCTTGATTTTTTTTATTTTTCTCTCCGTAAGAACCATCCTCGTACTTCAAGGAATATTTTGAAAAAAGAATTAGCGAAATCGGTTCAGCTGCCCTCGAGATTTGCGCTTACCAACACATTCAGCGATTCAATTTTATATTATAGATATATTTTATAAAATGTCATTACAATTTTTTTTCTATCGATAACTCAATTTACAATTATTAAATCATTTCTTGTTCATTACCAATAAATTTCTATTGAAATTAAGATTAATCTGTATTAATTTATTTCTTTTGTAGATTAGTTGAATGTGTTATCTTCTAGGTATTCCTCTATTTTATAAGATACCGTCGTCCGCACTTCAACCATTACATATCTACGTATAAGGGCCTTGTAATAAAAATGTAGATGTATGTATACCAGAAGTTTCATAGAACAAAAATTCTCTGGTTCGCAACCAGTTTTTAAGAATTTTTGTTCTTTATTGGCAAGTGGTCATTCAAATGGCGCGCCAATTCGCGCAAGGTGTTGCTCGCATACAAAAGGTAGGCAGAATGAAGTAAAACCATTGTTAGATAATGACATCCGTGCTTAAAAAATCAAAATACAGCCACCATCTTGAATAAAAATTCGTGGAATGGCACGCAAGTGTCTTTCTAAATAAAAAGTGAACGCGTATAAATACCCTTAGGCTGTATAATAAAATTCTCATAAAAAACCGGACATTTATATGGTGCTATCAACATTGTTAGAGATATTTTCGAGTTACGGATTAATAAAAAGTGTAATAAAACAAATCAGCTGTTATCCGTCAATCGAATCGATGTCAACAAAATTACATAATTTTGTTTAGAAAAACAGTGCAGCCTTCGTTTTCAAGTGTCATTTCGAAATTTACAAAATGCAGTTTCAATCATCCAAATGAAAATAGATAAATTGATGCAGAAGTGAAGTTTACGGGAGCTCAAAACATTGACGATTTTTTGTATAATGTAGCCTGTAATTTTGAGTTATGGATCGGAATAATATTATTGAGTGTGGTGGATTTTTCTTTATTCACAACTTTGACTCTGGAAATCTTGGGCATGTAGAGCGTGTACCGACGGAGCTAATAGGTGAGTTCCCTATTTTAATATTCTTATTCTAAGAACCCAAAGTCCAATGCCTTTGTTTGAGGAGTGGTGCCAAACAAATGCCCTTCTTGGTCTTGTAGCTGGCATCCGCGTCTATTTTCAAACATGTCTATGTTTTCTCCAATATTCTAATTGCATCCTAATTACAATTGAAATCCACTGTGAAATGCAAAAATACCTATGCCAATTGGAATTTTCACAATAAAACTCAAATGGCCCCTACGCTCCTATCCATGTTAATAAGACTGCTTTAATTGTAGTAAAATAATAAAATAATACATTTATATTACACAAAAAACACACACAATATGGCCATAAAACAAAGTTGAATTCTACTTTTCAGCTCCAAGTGTGAACCACAAAACCAACACTCCTGAGACACCTGACTATGAGTTCAACCTGTGGACGCGACCGGACTGTGCTGGTACTGAATTTGAGAATGGGAACCGAACATGGTTCTACTTTGGGATTCAGGCCAGTGAACCCGCTGTGCTGGTAAGGTCTTACTTTAATACAACACTATATTTGAAAGATGAAGGCTAACTTGCAGACCTACTTATATATTATATATTTAATAACATTCATTTCAATTAAAACCTTTTATTGAAGTTTATGTTATTAAATATGTAAATTAGATTTCAGAGATAAAGGGATTTCAAAGTGCACTTTTTTACCCAATATCAGAGTTTTAATTTTAACAAAGTTTAAGGTCCTATTTCTTAATATCTAAAACAAATAATTCTTTACTTTTTAAAAAGTTAAAACATTTGCTTCTCTTTTACTTGTACGGTCTAAATTGTAAATTAATGAGTGACCTTTGACAAATCTGTTCGAAGAGTAGAAAATATCTTAACAATAAATTTTGCAAAGTTTAATTACAAATTCTTGTTTCATATTTTGAAATAAAAATCTTTTGTCACAGTGTTTGTTATCCTCTGAAACAGATTGTTATGATTTTTTTGATTATATTAGGTAGGTCTGAGAATAGGTCATACTGGTCATAGGCTAATTAATATAGCAAAACAATGTGTGCTACTTTTTATATAAAAAGTTAAAAATATATTACACCATTTTTGCCCTCTTCAAGAGACAAGCAATGAGTGTGCTCTGTAAATACTAGAATGAGAATATGTACTAACACTAAAAAGAGACCACTAACAACTTTATAAAAGACAAAATACTAGAATGAGAATATGTACTAACACTAAAAAGAGACCACTAACAACTTTATAAAAGACAAAATACTAGAATGAGAATATGTACTAACACTAAAAAGAGACCACTAACAACTTTATAAAAGACAATCAAAATAGTTGTACCTGATTCGTCAATAGTATTCTCATTGTTATACAATCTTTCATTAAAAATGTTAGAATGAGTGAAAGACAACCAAAATGGAATACAGATCTTAATAACAACAGACAGATTCTTTAATTAATTTTAATTACTAGAAGATTGTCTCACTTTTATCTCATAGAAACTAATCAAGTAATTGAAGTAGATCCTAAATTTTATTGCATGAATTAATACATTGTTATAATTTCAATCTGAGGAAAACAACTACACCTACAATATTATCTATTTCCATAGGTGCGGCTGAACTTGATTAACCTGAACAAACAGGGGAAGATGTACAACCAGGGAATGGCTCCAGTAACTCGGACGCTGCCTGGCAAACCTCAGTGGGAACGAATAAGGGACAGGCCGGTGCATTCGGTAAGACTAAATGTCAAATTAAATAAATTTCTTTCACATCTTTTCAAATACTCAAAGTCAAGAAATTGATGATAGGCGTTGATATTTTTTAAATGAATACACGAGCACTAAGACTGTGGTAAACGTCTTGAGAGACATTATTAAATAAAAAACAATATCGTAAAAGTATCTTTTTCTGTTTAATTCCGAATTTCCTTTTTTATGTACTGTGGCGAGCACATGCCAAGTCTGCGCGCGCACTACAAACTGCATCGCACGAATAAAATGTTCTCTATCTCTGTCTCTCTCTATCTTTTTCGGTATTTTCAAGGTACCAAAAATTGCGCAAAATCAAGTTACTCAGAGTGCTTAGTGCGAGTTTTTTAACTACTCGATCGCCTTAACGTAAACTCATATTTCTATGGCATCGAGGAAGCGCCACCTAGCGACAAGTATGGAAATTAAAATTGCTGAGTGCGAGTTGTAATGGTTTACGTTGAGAAGTGAACACGTTTACCAGCCAAAACACGAATAAACGCGAGTGCGAGTTGTACTGTGACAGCGTTTTGCCAGTTCGAACGGTTAACTTACTGATACTCACTACTCAATGCTCGATTAACGCGGTAGTAAAGTTATTCGATTGCATCTGTCAAACTCGCATTAAGCACTCAGGCAATAAAAAACTTATTAGATATTCGAATATTGATGAATGCTTTAGACATTATAAGATGTTACATGTAAGTTGCGACTACATAGATTGAGCCCCATTTGTATGGTGCGTTTTGGTACCACGTGACTAGAATTATATAGGTCACATTATATATTAGTTGTAGATTCTTTCATTTTCTATTAAGATTTTTTTGTACTAAAATCATTATTAGCAGAAATCTTTCGTGTACTTTATACAGAGTTACCTCTAAAATTCCTAAAACACATACGATTTACTAAAAAAAAAAAACAAAAGTCGCAGAACAAAGTTGTGGCAAATGACATACTCCAGGGTGATATGATCACTCTGTGACCAAACCCATCAATTAAATAAAACAGACAATAATTTGTGACCCTCATGACACTACGGCGTTGTTAGCTATGTCGCTCCAAACCATCTTTGCTCTTGCATTTAATACTGTAAATATAATACTCTCCTAAACATAACCGCCCCATCCGCAGACCGACGACAACACGTTCACGCTGTCGTTCAAATACCGCACGTCGGAGAACCTCAAGGCGACGACTTTCTTCGCGTTCACATATCCCTTTTCCTTCGCGGAGCTACAAATCGCGCTCAACTCCATCGATCTGAAGATGCTGCCCCTCCCCCCGCCCCAGTCTCCGGACGATATTTACTACTGGCGGGAGTGCCTCGTGCACTCGCTTGAGGGGCGGCGGGTGGATCTGCTGACGATTACGTCCCACCACGGCATCACCAAGGAGCGGGAGACGCGGCTCAAGAACCTCTTTCCCGACAACACTGAGCGGCCGTTCAAGTTTCTTAATAAGAAGGTGAGTCCGGCTTTGGAATGCCACGTTTTTAAATGATGCGTCAGAACGAGTCGGCAGAGGAACTTCCGTTGAAAATTCTGGTTTGGGACAGTCAATGTCAATACTAATATCCCGATAAGTGATAAACTCAATTTGGAGTATTAGTATAGAATATACTGGTAAGAACCAACCTCCGGATGGTATCTACTACTTGCGGGAGTGCCTCGTGCTCTCTGGAGAGGAGAAGGGCGCATCTACTGACGAACACGTCCCACCACGCCATCACCAAGAAGCAAGACTGTTTCTCGGCTTCTGAACTCGGCAAGAATCTCTTCCCGGATAACACAGCACCCGTTCGATTTTCTTAATAAGAAGGTGAGTTTGACTTTGCTTAGTCATGTTTTAAGGAGGGCACGGACGTTTTGCAATGCCTAATTATATTATAGACACCGGAGTGAGACGGCAAAAGTATGAACTTCAATAATGAGGTAAAATATTATTCTCAGAGAAGTGAGACAGTAGACAGTCAATTTCATATTAATATTTCGATAATTCACAAACGCAATCTGGTCAGAAAATAATTTAGAGCGAAGAATTTATTTGGTGTAGATTTGGAATTTTCTGATATACGCAATTTAGTAAGAATTTATTGAATTTCTCTGCAGTAGAACGTGTAAATTATTTTGTTTTATGCACATTGTTTTTAATAGGTGCAAAAGGTAATTTTTGGTAGGCGTTTAGATACAAGCCCTTGATAATGAGCAACATAATTCCAGGTAATCTTCATATCGGCGCGCGTCCACCCTGGAGAGACACCATCTAGCTTTGTCTTCAATGGGTTTCTAAACCTTCTGCTGACTCGGAACGACCCCGTAGCAGTAGCTCTGCGCAAACTCTACGTCTTCAAGATGATCCCCTTCCTGAATCCCGACGGAGTGGCCAGGGGGCACTACAGGACTGACACAAGGGGGGTCAACTTAAACCGGGTCTATCTGAACCCCTCGCTGATCTACCATCCGACGGTTTACGCGTCGAGGGCTTTGATTAGGTGAGTTCTGTAAATTAAAATCACACTATCCCACTTCATACTATCACATCACACTAATATTCTAAAGGCGAAAGTTTGTGTGTTTGTTATTTACTTCTTCACGTCTAAACGGCTAGAGCGATTTTAATAAAATTTGGTATGGAGTTAGCTGGCAGACTTTATTAACACATAGGTTACGTTTTACTGCGGGAAATTATCTTATTAGCATGGGAAAATCGATAAACCGTGGGTAACACCGCGGGGCACAGCTGGTAAAACGCTAACTATTTTTTCGCTATAGGAAAAGAGCTGTACACTGATGGTTGCTATCGCTATTGGTCAGCTTGTCCCTATGGCACATATCATCAATTGAGAAGAACGGATGTACCAAAAAATTCATATATTTTTTTGTGTTTTTCCCGAATAGAACTTCGGTCAGTTCGTCAGTCAGACCTAGAAAGAGCTTTCTTCTAAAACCTTAATAGGTCGCAAATTTTCGAAGATTTTTCAAAAACATTTTAGACAATTTAACAGAAATTGACGTTTATGATTCATAAATCAAGTTTAAGTCATGGTTGCGAGTAAAAGAAATTAATTTCTTTGATTTACCGCAGTATAGCGAGGTTTTCTATTTTGATGGCCGCAGTTTAATTAGTTATTTGCCTTTTTCTATCGCAATATTTTTTTAAATAAATTAATTTTGTATGAGCAAGATGCAAGTAGTTTTCCAATCCCTTTCTTTAATTAATAGTGTTGTATAAAACACTTCGTGCGCGAATCCTACTCGCACTTGTTGCAGTTTTATATTTTAGCAATAAATTGTTTTATTTCCTCATCAGGTATTATCACTTTGGCTGTGAAAAGGAAGACTCTTTGGAAGAAGTTAAAAGTTTCACGTCGCGGAGCATCCAGAACGTCACGGAGAGCTCAGAGACGACTACGAGCAATGTAAGTTCGACCTACCGCATGCTATGATAAGGTCTGTTCTACTTCAAGTCGCTGTACTGGGGTTGTGCTTCTGTTTTAATCTCTTCAAAACAAACATTCCTGGTTATTTACTTTCTCTTCATATAGCTATCCGAAAAGTAATTCTAGTCACGTGGTACAAAAATGCGCCATTCTCATAACAGGTGCTCGATCAATATTATTTTACGTTGATAAAAACTTCATATATATTAGGAACTAGCAACTTCGAATCACATCTTACGCCCGATTTGTATGGAGCGTTCTTATACCACGTATCACTTTGCGATAGGTTATAACATTATCTCTTCGGCCACCTTAGAAACCAAAGGTTCGAAACCAGCTTCGAAAAAGGAATTATTTTTCTGTTTAGGAAACCTGGATTCCTAAAGAGAAAAAAATAAAGAAAAATCATTCTGTTTTCCAAGCTGGTTTCCAATACGGAATATAAAATCTTCTTTTGAAACTCTTTCATGGATTAAGGATATGTACAAAATCAATTTTTTTAACAGTTTTGACAAAGGTCAAATGGTTTGTCCGATAGGAATTTATCTATTCGACGTATGATATTTTGTTCACCGTGTTTAAATAAAATAGATGAAATAATTTATTTGTCATTTGTGCAAAAAACAGTTTTATCGTGTACTTAAATAGGTACTAATGTATGCTAATACCCTTAATATTTACAATCACGATCACGATTTTTTTTAATTCCTCTCCAATGAGATCAAAATATATTTTGAAGTAGTTCATTGGTGACCTTGCTTGCGTCCACGCACACGGATCCTCGTTTGACTCCTGCCTGGGTAGAACTATGACGATAGTTGTGCATTTGCTTAATTTGGCTATTTAAAAACCTATTTGGACGCTAAAAATTCCACCCATGCCGGGATTCAAACCCGCGACCTCTGGCTATCCGTGCCAGCGCTCTTTCCAACTGAGCTAATGGGCGACTCACCGGCATCAGTGAAATTTCGTACCTCTTTACAATAATCTCTGTATTACGTACAGGCAGCGACATCTGGCTGAAGTAATTTGCATCACTTGCAGCCAATTGCCAAACTTGTAATTTGGCTATTACAACAATTAAACTTAACACTATTATTATCATTAAAATTCGATATTGCACTGTTAAAAGACGAACTTAATGCTAACAACATAACACCAGCTAATACTAGTTACAGCTAATACTAGTTACATGATACAACATAATAGGCATGACGAAAGATTTTTAAATCCTCTTCCATAATGTGGGGACACATTTATTGTTACCAAAAAACCTATATTGCAGTGATAAACCAAAGTTTAACAAGGGTTAAAGCCATTTCTCTAAAATTACATTGAATTTGTGGGAAAAAAGCTCGCAGTGTCATGGCGTTGAATCTGACGTCAGGCTCGGGTAAAGAAACATCAAAGTCAAACAAAGCACGGATGAAGTTTACCAATATTATACGTCACGCGGTGTGATTGCTGGTTCAGTCAAAATGGCTGAAAGCAGTATTATAGTCTTTTATTTTATTGAAAATATTGGTGTTCCCATTGTTTTTATAAAACTAAATCAGTGTTTTAAATTCTTTCAATCAGCGTTCGAAAGGATAATTATCCGTAATAATTATCTTGATAAAAATAGCTCGATAATTATCAATTGATAATAACAAAAGTTTCGTTTATGCAAAGCAAACAAAATCAAGCAGCAAGATCTTAGTTGGCTATTAGGAATAGGTCAACAACTAAGTTCTACTGCAGCTACAGCAACACAGCCAATGGAAATAGAATCATCATCGGATAAAGATATTCCTTTGGCATCTTTGGTCAATCCAATTTGATATATATTTAGAATGTCGAATCTGATGGAGACTTTTTACTTCAATTAATGTTAATTTGTGTTGGATTTGAAATAAAAATCATAAAGTTTATTTGTTTTTGTTAGATTTGGCCAAATTATAATGTATTTGTTATCAAACAATATACCAAATTAATTTCTTACAAGGGTGATAATTATCAGATAATTATCGTGATAATTATCACCGGGTCCCGGGTTCGAATCCCGGCTGGGAACAAAAAAAAAGCCCAGGTCTTGGATGTTTACATGTTTGTGATGTCGTTGTTTCTGGTTCCCACGACACAGGGTATCCTAGCCAGAAGCAATGTATGTGCTTGTATGTAAATGTTATGTTATAAAAATGAATCGCTGAATGTGTTGGTAAGCGCCTCAGAACACAAAAATAAGGAGAAGTGCCTTGTGGGCGTGGCACTGTCGCCCAACGTTAGCCCATTTGGGCTAACCTCTGCGAAACTTTAAAATATGGCCGTCAATCGCTTCGCGCCAGCCGTCGTAGTAACATCTGAGATAAATGCCTAATTGCACAGTGATTACCTGCAGAAATCGCTGTGATACATGCTATTCAAAAACACGGGAGTGTCTTTTCACCGGTAAACCTATTTTACTCACTATATTCGTCTTATAAACTACGAAAAATCATAATTATAATAATTTTATGTGCAATGTGCATCGCATTACTAAGAACATAAATGGGACGTATTTATTACATTGTAGTTACTCCACTGCTGTTTCTATATAGGATTTTCGTGGAGGTTTGCTAACTAGGAAAAGCCAGCCCGCAGTGAACCGTCACACAAAACTGATCATTGTTCAATGCGATGTTTCGAGGTACGGCCGCATGTATTTGCCGCGAAATGTCAAATTCACCAGTAGGTCAGCTGGAGACATAGTGATGGGGTAGTTCCTTTCTTTTCAGACTGATTAAGTATCGATATTATTGAGGCATTTATAATCGTTCGTCCAGACTTACAAAATTACTAGAACCAATTATTGTAAGACTAGGTATCTAGTCTTATCGTCGACTATTGCCCGCGACTCCATCTGCGTAGACTTCAGCTTGCGTTGCTAAGGAAGCTTTTATTTTAGTAGAAGGATTTTGTCTTATTAAAAACAGGCCTAGCTTTGATCATGTAATTCAAAAAGTTTCTAATAAAGATAAAGAAAAATACGAAAGAAAAATGGATCAAAATACAGAGGGTATGACTGATTTCCTCTCAAATAAAGTACCATTTGCTCCATCAATTTTACAGAGAAGTGTTTCCAGATGCTAAAGTGGGGGAAAAAATATTTCCGTGGGCAGTTCCTACTTTGAAAATACCAGTAATAACGAGTTCCATAAAGGTTGAAGTACCAGTATATTTAAAATCACGATAAAATTTTACATGGTTTAGAATATTCAATTATCACTTTATTCTAATCTTCATTTCATATGGACGACGCGTAACTCTCCAAAAGAAAGTGTTTCTAAAGAAACAAATCAGGTGATTTGGTTGTGGTACTAAATCATAGTCTTATATATATTTAATTTTTATGAGCGTTATGTTATAAATGACATTCGATTATGTAATGAAAAACAAGTTAAATAAAGCATTTTCAGTATGTTAATAATTTATTTACCATTTTAGATCCGACAAGTTCTCGAATGGAGACCACAATATGGTATATCGGTACTTGCTTATATGTCATATCGGCAAGTGCAGCGTCGGACGACAAGATGGAGAGAAGATCTCATCCTAGTCGAAGGAAGACGCTGGATGTAAGCCGCTTTCAACTGGTCTTTTTGGAAATCCATGGAGGAGGCCTATGTCCAGCAGTGGATATCTTGTGGCTGAATAATGACGATAATGAAAATATTCTCTGTAGGATTTCAGTCGGAGGCTGATTTTATTTTTTTAATCTATATATGTTTCGAAAGTTTCATTGAAATTTGTTTTGACAAGCTTACAAAAGTTCTTCCTATTTACTGTATTTTTAATTAGGAAGTTACTTTATTTACAGGCCCATGAAACATTTCAATCACAGCCATAAACATGTTCTTTAGTTAATCCTTATAGTCCAAGCGTGGCTACTGATTTCCAATATATCGCTGTTACTCAGACAAGTGGCAATTTCTTCAGAAAAATTGTTGTTTTTCGAGTTTATACATGTGTTTATTCTATGTTTTATATAGCTGGGTGAATTATTTTCAGAGAATGAGAAAGTAATTGCTATTGTATTCTTAAAAAGTCAGCACTTCATTCTTTCACCCAACAAAACTGCTGTTAATTTACAGAGTCCTAACAGATTGTAGACTTTTAGTCCGGATTTACTTACGGGTGTTGTGCTTACGAAAGTTTTAGTTCAAAAAAAAGTCCTAACAGAGTTATCAATATTTAAAGCCAATTTGTAAATGGTAATGTAAGTGCATTTCACGTTACATTGGGATTCATATACTAAATAAAATACAAAGAAATATCCAAGATCCTGGTACAAATGCGTCCCTGGCCGTGGACATGCTCTTCACACAAATATTAGTTCTTTCCATTACCAGGATTCAAACCCAGAAGACCTAGCTTTCCGGACAGAGTCACTACCAAGTATGCTTCAGTGGTGTTCTGTCCAACAAATTTAACATATCGTATTAGTATACAGTACAGGGGTCATCATCATTATCAAAATAATCAAATTCTATATCAGTAGAAAGCAAAGTTTGCGTCTTTATCATATACTGAAGCCATAAATACTGTCAAAAAGACACGTACTTAATAAATATTTATATTTCACAGGACAGTAAATTAAAATAGGATTATTTGTTTTAATAATATTGTTTTTGTAAATTTAACATGCTCTGTTTTTGTATCATCCCAACACGAAGTATACTGTTAATAAATGAATAACCTCTCATCGGATAATTTTATCGATAGATGTATTATTTGATACAAGTGTTCCATCCCTAAGGAGTTCACCGACGCTGTTGTTTACGTGTACGAGTGTATTCGTACAATTGTTTTTCATAGTGTGCGAACCAATTAAAAGATTAGAACGCTAGTAAATGACTGGACAGACGTGTGCGTGAACCTTATATTTACAATATTGTGCATGTAATGAAAACGCACACATATCCAAAAGTGGCGACAGCGGTACCGGACTTATTTCGCGGCTAGGGCATATCTCCTTCTTTCTATGATCTGAGGTAAGCGCAAATCTTGAGAGCAACTGAACCGATTTCGCTAATTCTTTTTTAGAATATTCCTTGAAGTACGAGGATGGTTCTTACGGAGAGAAAGATAAAAAAAAATCGACTGTTAGGCGGTACGAAGTTCGCTGGGTCAGCTAGTATGTCAATATAATTACTAAATCATTACTATTTACTCTCACTCTAGCTGGACGCAGTGAGCCAGAAGAAGAAGAAACCGCTGCCTGTTGGCAAGGGCAAGCCAAAGAGTTCCACCACGACCCTCAAGCAGCCGTCCTCCGAGCTGAAGGCTGACAGCGGCTCCAGGGCGAAGGGCATCGGAGCTTCCGTCGGCAACAAGGGCGTCGGCGCTGGCGGCTCGGAAGAAAATACGCTCTCGGAACAGGTACGTAAAATGGGGAAATTCCCTCAAGATTAAATGGCACTGTATTTACACTAGAGTTATTTTTGCGGGTTACTAAAAATATATTGAGAAAATTATAATCACCGATCATTGATCCAATTTAATCGCTCGTAAAATGAACTCTTTCGCGTCGAGACGTTTTGTAGTTTAAATTTTCTTATTTGATTTGAATGGCATTGTATTTATAAAGAAAATATTTTTTGCGGTTTAGCAACAAAATTTATTGTGAAATTATAATAGTCCATCATTGATCCGATTTAATTGCTCGTGAATCGGACTCTTTCGCGTCGAGATGTTTTGTAGTGTAACTTCCCTCAAAAGGACATTGTCCACTTTGTATGGGCGATTTGGCCAAACGTGAACAGTCAATTGAATTAAAACTAAGTAGTAGGTTTTGTAGTATGAGTTAGTAAGAACCCTATTACAGTAATTAATTTGCATCAATATACCTGCATTGTGAGTTTTTTGCTGCAAGGTGTCCTATGATTTGCTTGCTTTATTTGCCTACCACAAAGTAAGTCCGGTACAAAATCCGTAGTTGAGCCGGGGTCATCAATAAACGAACAATCGGGCTCCATTTTTAACAAGCCAAAGTAGTGATAAAACAAACAATATTCACGAAACAGTAAAAACATTGAATGAATTAATCGTTTTGTTTTTTTATCCGGTGACAATTTCAAACAACTTTTTTTTTGTCTAGTGTTGCCATAAATAAATAGTTTACCCTCGAATCTAGATTATTTCTTTTAATCATTTTATCACACCAATAATTGAATACGACATATCTAGCAAGTATGCCGTTGCATTATTGTGCATTATTTTTTACCCAAATAATACTAAAACGCGATGCATTAGAAACTTCAAATTGTTTTCTGTGCAATTTGTATTCCTTAAATTGCAACACTGAAATAAAAATCAAGGCTGGTTGACAAAATAAAGACTGGATTTGAGATAAAATTCTTATTAGTTTGTAACTGCTTAAAATGTCGATTGATACAACGAGCTAAGCAAAAATATTCGTTTTGATATTAATTATAATCAGGGGTTATTTAAAAACCTATTTAGAGGCTAAAAATTTCACCCATGCCGGGATTCGAACCCGCAACCTCTGGCTATCCGTAAAATAGTGTAATCAGGGGTTATTTCGATTTTTCTCTTACATTCTGTCCACATTTGGCCCAAAATGGACAATGTCCTTTGATTGTATTTCTACCAGAGATTTTTTAGCGGTTTACCAAAATAAATATATTGTAAAATTATAATAGTCCATCATTGATCCCATTTAATTGCTAGTGTAACGGACTCTTTCGCGTCCAGCTGTTTTGTAGTGAAAATGAAGTTATTTCGCTTCATGGCAATTGCAGTTACCCGTGTTTTCGCTGCGTAAGGATTTAGGCACTATTGAAAATGTCTACTTAAACATTGTAGCGCAAAGGCCACACAAAACTTTTCCTTGTATCTATCTCTAGCCATATTGCTCTATTGGGCCTCGTTAAACCAGTAATCTCCACCACCTTCTGATGCTTTTTAACTTGGGACGCGGTGAAGGCAAACCATCTCTAGGTTATAAGACAGAGCAAGACTAATCGTGAAACGTCATTCCTGTCACTGCTAAATACGACGTTATCTATTTAAAAAGAAATTAAAGAGCCCACTTTTGGGTATAGTACTCTTCACCGTCACACCAACCTTCCCGATCCTCTATTTATCATGTCATGCCCGTTTATAATTAATTATTTAACTACTTCTAACATTAGAAATTTCCACCCACACTTGTTCCACGAAGCGTCACGGGGATCGCTTACTAACGAGCTTCATCTAAGCCTACTTTAGATAAACCACTCGTGTGCGAATTTCCACGAATTTTGGGCTTGATTAAAAGATAAGACTGCATTGAGTGCAGACAGTGCTAGCTACAAGTTTAATTTTATGATATCCTATGCTGTTGTTTATACTAGTTTTAAGGCTATTCAACATATTCAGAGTGAGGCAAGCCTTGAAAGTTTAATTAAGCTTTTATAAAAACGTTAGAGTCGTTACAGAAATACTCAAACATCGAACCTTTTCTATAACGGCTCGCAGACTCTTGACAGAGTCGTCACCTCCTATTTTGTTGAAGGTCAAGCTTTAAGCCTAAACTGTTTTATTAAATTAACTTCACGCTATCGATCTATTCACTACTTTCACGTTGAAAGGGCCTTCGCCACACCTCAATAACGACGGGTGAATTTTCGACGTTATGACGTCAATCACATCGGAAAGTTTACCAACTAAAAGTAGCATTTAGACTAGAAGTAAATAAATAATTTAGTAATACCCCCTCTATACGTCTCATTGTAGAATACAGACCTTCTCTTAGAAAGAGAGAAAGGGCTTAATCATCTGTCAGGATCGTGGCAAGTGGAAGTCCCTGGTCTCTGCCTACCCCTCTGGGATACAGGCGTGAGGTTATGTGTATACATTTTTACGAAACCTCTTGAGCCCTTAAACGTCTACTGATTCATTCAGCGTCTAGCAATAGGTTCGACTCTTCGTAGTAGATAGACTTTAATTTAAAAAGTAAGCAATAAGATACGGATGTAATGCCTGACAAATAACTTAAACTATAATGACTTTGATTTTGCATGGACGCATTTCGGTCTTATTAGGATGTGACTTAGAATTCTTCAGACTTTAAGATCAGACTAGAACGACAACGGGTAGTAAAAAAAAGTATCTTATGTGTCCACCGCAAACTCATCCCGACAGCAAGTTATCTGCCGGGCATTATAACTAGAATTATATTCCTATGTAACATTTTCAAACATAAACCTGCCACACACAAAACGCGCTTCTATTCCTACCGCGGTGGTGTGTGGCAGCCCTCAATCGCAGAGGAACTCTAAATAGCATTAAAACTTTTTAAACCATAAACCATACATAAGTGCAAACCAACTATCTCTTTATATTTAGTGCAAGCAACAACCCACCCAACTAACCCACTTTGTGGTCACCCCAGGTGTTGGACATGAAAATACAGGAGATGCCGTGCCAGACCAGCGAAACGATGGTACACAAGACCACGTCGGAGTCCGCAGAACCTTCACTGCTCACTGACAACTTGCTACGCAGGTTAGATTCATAGGCAACTCGTCGATGTCAACCCTTGTCTGTCCTCACTGCTGGGGCAAGAGCCTCTTCCTGCATCGCAGGAAGCTTGGCCCATACTCCGACCCGGGGGTGAAATCCGGGTTGGTGGCGGATTGTAAGACAGTGGCGGGCCTTACTAGGCAACTATTTTGAATGTAAACACACAGTCGTCATTTACACGTTGGCATCCACTGTTGGTTATAGGTGTCATCATGTGGTCGCCACTTCAAAGGTCCTGGGTTCTACCACTGTTTGCCGACTACTGGGGCTATACCGTTTGACAGGCAACTTCTTGTGTAAATAGAATGCCGACACTGTCGTCATCATACACTGACACCCACTGCTATATCCAGCACTGCTAGACCTCTGATCTTCAGCCACTTTTCACGTTTATGTAACATCCTTACCATACTCAACCATTGTTTACCGGCTATTCTCGTTACATCTCGTTCTCTGTCATATCAGTTGAGATTAGTTTCCTATAATATATCCTGGTCGATGGTATACCCATAACGGTCAGTTCAGTGGTGAAAAATCTAGGAGTTTTGTTTACAATAATCTTGGGATCAATCTTGCGATAGTAAGTCTGAAAATGTAGGCAGCAGGTTCTACAATGGCGCTGGCTAAAGTCTCTCTCGCGGTATTGCCATAAAAGATAGTTGAATAAGACAGCAATATGTATTTGCAGTTGCCTGGGGTCCAATGTGCATCTAACTAACAGTGAGGAGCTCAACATACAGGGCACAAATCCATTGCGTCCGCTCCGGGACACGTTGAAAAACAGCATCAGTTTACTGCTGGACTCTGGTGGCTCGGGTCATACTGGGTGAGTGTCTCCGTGGTTCCCTTTCTCTCTATCTCTTTCTCACACACACTTTATTTCTTATACTATTTTTATTTTTAATGCACTAACCCTTGCTAAGGACAAATTTAAAAACCTATTTAGAGGCTAAAAATTTCACCCATGCCGGGATTCGAACCCGCAACCTCTGGCTATCCGTGCCACTTTATTTCTTCTCCACATGTTACTCTGTATTTCTGTGGCAAATTAAATGTATTATTATTGTATTTTCTAAGGTTAACATGAGCACTAGACATAATTAAAACTGTTTTTATACGGATTTATGCTCGTTTATTACATTTTCCAACCACGATCTCTATTGAAATTTCAATAGAGATCGTGGTTGGAATATACCGGCAACATGGGAACCAGTGCTTAAGTGCATGAGACCCCCTTGCTAAAAGTGTGACTGTAGAGTTAATTTTAATTACAATTAATAATCAATATTTTTAGTTCATGTAAAATAATTGGATTTATTCATTTATTTTTTTAACTTCAATTACTAATAATCAATATTGTTGACTGTATATAAAATAATTGAAATACTTATTTTGGAACGTAACTTCATAATTAACTTTTGTATTTTTTGCCGAGGGTAGTAAACTAACCGTTAATGCTTTCAAAAGACGCCTACCACCTCAGTCATCCGAGACCACGGCACCTGTAAAAGTGCCGAAACGTTGGAAAATTGTAAAAATGTTATAAACGAGCATAAATCCGTATAAAAACAGTAATAGTCCAATTTATCATAAAAAAGGGTGTCCTCCAATCAGCGAACGTTTTTTAAAAACCTTTACTTTAAAATACAGCGAATTCGCAATTTATTTGGCCTTGTGTCATATAATACTTGCAATCACTACTACCAAGGTCGTCAGTCCATCCAACTAATTACTTGACAATCTATGATACAAAATTTGATATGATATGATACAAAATTTATCATAAAAAAGGGTGTCCTCCAATCAGCGAACGTTTTTTTAAAAACCTTTACTTTAAAATACAGCGAATTCGCAATTTATTTGGACTTGTGTCATATAATACTTGCAATCACTACTACCAAGGTCGTCAGTCCATCCAACTAATTACTTGACAATCTATAACTAACACAAAACATCTCCACAGAGTGAACGCGGCCCCCTCCTGGAACTCGGAGCAGCGTCTCTCCAACGTGAAGATGGGTTGGTGCCGCGAGTGTCGCCGCGTTGCCTCCGAGCGGGAAAAGGCGGAGAGGCCGCTCTCTCCCAGCGCCATGGGCCGGCAGCTCTCCGGCGGGATCATCTCGGTACGTAGTATTTCTTAATGATTCGCGATACTCATACATACTTATATATTAAACGGGTCAAATCGCGATTATTTATTAGGTTTTACCTTATTTCCCGATGTTTCGGCAGCGTTACAGTTACCGTGGTCGCGGGTAGACATCATCGGGTAGTAGTCTCAGTGTCGGTAGTAGCTCAGTGGGTAGAACCATAGACTGGCAAGCGAGAGCCCCAGGTTCGATCCCGAGTGCCGGCATGTACCAATGACTTTGTTTAATTTCAAAGTTACGTACATTTGCGAATTTGTAGTCGCAATACCACACGCTAACGGTGAAGGAAAACATCGTGAGGAAACCCGCGGCTTGGTTGGCTCCGCACGTATTGACTAGTCTTTCCTGTGGGCTAGGCCGACTAAGCTGTCAGGGTGGTATAGGTGCTGGGCAAGCCTACACCATCTATAAAACCATGTCCCAGGCACTACAGCGTCGGAATGGTCCCTTCACCCATCTTGTGTGAGTGAAGATACCACTGGACGCTGTATAAATCATCTCATTAAGTAGATGCAAAAAGGCCAATATTATTATTTATTAATAAATAATCGCGACTTGACCCGTTTAATATTAAACTATGTATCTCGGTACGTGCTTGCCGCGTGCCAGGCTTGAGACGATTAATATCTTCTTCAGCACTGGTTTGTCCACTGTTAGACGTATGACTCTTCATGAGTCGTCCATCGGGATCGGTCCGCGGTTATTGTAGTTCAAGTCGACCCTGTAGCGGCCTTGGTACAGTACGATTAAAATCAGTTAACGATTCGGCCAACCTCGGTAACTGTCGTGAATCCCTCATCTCTCACGTAGAGTTATCAATTTACAGATATGACCTTTAATTATATTACTCGCTGTCTTATTGAATACAATACAAGAACGATATGAGCAACAAAACCTCCTTTGTAGCTCAAAACTAACACAGCCGAATCGTTAACTGATTTTCGTATTGTATCATCTATTGTGTGGCATCAGGCGTTAATTTGCTAAATTCTTCCAAAAATCCCACAAGCACTATGCGGTTAGTTAATTTTATTTTTTATTTTTATTTATTAAGGAAAACAAACAATGAACCGCCCTCCCTCCCACTTTTTCAAGCAGAAGCAAAGACACGAACACACCACCACCGACAACAATCTTCAGTCAATTGAAACAATGAGGCCACGGAAACCGGAGACGTATAATTTATAATTTCAAAAAAACGCGCATATTGTTCAGATGCGCGCCGAGTCTTCGACCTTCCACGACATCGCCGAGTACCGCGAGCATCAGCGACTGAAACTCGAGGAGGAAGCTTCGCGGAAGAACAGCACCGCGGTACGTTCACACTAGGACAGTGTTCGGACGTCCACGGCTAGTTCTCATGTGAACAGACCTGGGGAACCGCCGAGGAGAAAACCCGTCCCACTTTCCGGAACGCAGCCCGTTTGTGGGTGTTCTGCTAACTTTTTACGTTCAAAGAACACCTACAAATTGAGCTGCATTTGGCTCCGCAAACTTTTACGTTCAAAGAACACCTACAAAGCTACTACTAAAGTACTCGTAAGATTCAATTTATTTAAAATGTGGCAACGTTTTTTCCCTTGTAAAACCCACCCACCGCAGACAATTGTATTTAAAGTGTTTTAAGGAATCGTGTTCATATAAATATGTAAGACTGTTAGTATTTGGCGATAAAAATGTTTGTTACCTAACCGAGTGATACCAGTGGCAAATAAACCTTGTATGGTTTTCGCTGGTGGAAGAGTAAAAGAAAGAATAAAAAAAGATTAAGTTAAAAACCTATTTAGAGGCTAAAGATTGAGTTACAGAGATTAAGTTACTTAAGTTTATTTTCACTCCCTAACTGTGAAGGAAAACATGGTGAGACCTCTGAGCGTCTAAGGTGTTCAAATACCTCGAATTGAAATCGCCAATCCGCGGTGGGCACGCGTGGTAAAGCCTAGACTCTCTCTGAGAGAAGGCTTGTGCCCATGCAGATTAGAAAAAAAATTAGCCTATAAACAGGAACGTTTATGGGCTATGAAGAAAAGGTTCCTTTTGTGCACTTGAAAAAAAAACTACTCTTAATATTTGATTTTCATAATTGTTCATATTATTTCAGACACACGAAGTTGACTCGGGCCCCATGGAGCCAGGTTCCGTATTTCTCTGTACGAACTGCTTCAAGCGGTACATGGTCTCTGAGAACAACGAGGAGATTGTAAGTTTAAGCAGCTTTTTACCAAGTCACCTTTTTTCTGGAGAGGATGAAGGAAGAAAGATTGACGAAAGAAATATATATTGCGAATGTGAGTGGACGTCCCAGGCGGACATACTTCGACCAAACAGGGGATGTATTAGCAAAGGGGAAGATAAAAAGTACCCGGAACCGGCGTGCGTGCATGCAACGACTTATAAACGTTGATGAAGCGAAGATAATCTGTCAGGATCGAGGCAAGTGGCAGTCCCTGGTCTCTGCCTACCCCTCTTGGATACAGACGTGAGGTTATGTATGTATGTCACATTTTTCTAAATTCTAAAATACAGTCCACTCAGTAAACTGTCAAACACTCTTACAGACTGAACCCAAATTAAAAATTACGGCCCTACGTCCGTCTACCAGACATCCGTCTTGACCAGACCTCCTGACTTTTGTCCAAGGACCATTTTGATTGTGAAACATTTCTTTGCTGACCGTATATTTTCGGTGATCCTTTAATTAAATGGTCATTGAAAATAATCCTGCATACGGCAATGCCAATATTATTATTTTATTACTGGCGATGCTCACAGGGGCCAATCGCGACTATTTATTAGTACAGTTTAATTACTATTTACAGTTTGTCCAAAAGTTCAAGAAACCGGAAGTGAAACTTCATTATTGTTATTATCTAAAATAAGACCATTTAATACCTTTGATTAAGCGCAATACATCTGTTTAATGAAATTACTGCAGTTTTTATTTTTATGATGCTTTTAAGTGCAAGAAATCCACTAAAACAGACAAAAAGTCTCAGCAAAACATTACTCCTTAATTTCTACACTTTTTGGACTAAGTGTAACACTTCGGTAATAAACGTAAACACATTTTTCCTAATAAATAGACGCGATTATACCCGTTAATCCTTAACCAGGTGTAATACCAGTAGGTCCCACTAATTCTTATCAGCTTGCAATAAATTCCAAATCCAATGAAAAATTCTTACTACCCAAGCCTGGTTAAGGCTTAAATACGAGGGGTGGCTGAAAAGTTTTGAGCCTAAGGTATTAAAAATGCTGATAGAAATGTATAAAAAAATTATTTTTCAATGTAATCTCCCTCTATTTCAATACACTTCTTACATTTGTTTAAAAGAGCTTTTAACCCGGTAAAAAAATATTCGCCGTCTTTGCCTTCAAAATGCTCGTTTACGGCCGCCTTCATTTCTTCGTCACTGGAAAATCTTCGTCCTCGGAGGCCCTTTTTCAAAGTTGAAAAAAGGAAATATTCACTAGGAGCCAGGTCTGGACTGTAGGGTGGGTGGTTGATTTCTTCAAATCCTGTTTCGGCGAGGGCACGTCTCGCAACTCGGGCAGTGTGCACGGGCGCATTGTCCTGCAAAAACAGGACTCCTTTCGCCAGTTTGCCTCTCCTTTTCTCGACAACCACTTGACGGACTTTTGTCAACAATACGGCGTAATAGTCTCCGTTCACTGTAGTATTCATCGACTTTGGGAAGGTAGTCGATGAACAAAATTCCTTCGCAATCCCAAAAAACAGTGGCCATGAGCTTGGAAGGCGATCTTTCCACTTTGAATTTCCGTGGCGGCTTTTCTCCCTTTGCTATCCATTGCATTGACTCTTGTTTTGACTCCGGATCGTACTGCCGGATCCATGTTTCATCGACAGTGACGAGGCGAGAAAAAACATCGTCAGGATTATCGCCACAGATGTCCAAAAACTCCTTCGAAGTTGTGACTCGACGCTGCCTGTCCAGTGGCGTGAGCATTTTTGGCACCCATCGCGCGCACACCTTTTTCATGTGCAAATGATTGTGCAAAATGTCACCAATTCGCTCCTTGCTGATGCCTATGGATTCAGCTATCTGCCACATCTTGATTCGCCGATCTTCGAGAACAAGGTTTTTCACTTTTTCAATATTTTCTTCGGTAACGGCGGTGTTTGGACGTCCTGACCTGGGATCATCTTCGAGCGACTCCCTGCCGTGTTTGAATTCACGTGTCCAACGTTTTACGGTTGCAAATGAAGGTGCAGAATCCCCATAAACTGCAGACATTTCTTCAAATATTTTTGTCGGCGTTTTGTTCTTCTTGGTGAGGAATTTTATGACAGCTCTGTACTCCAATTTCGTGCAAAGCGCGGATGACTCAGACATGGTGTTGTTTAATGTTCAATTACTAGAAGCGTAATGATGATAATGACATGAAACTTGGTATTTATACTACTTAGAATACGCGCAATTAGTGATGCACATTGCGAGTCATTAGTGATTCTTAGAAGTACTTAGGCTCAAAATTTTTCAGCCGCCCTTCGTATATGATAACAATGCCAATATCGTCTGGATCCTTACGAAATACTGGGCTCCCCGCAGAAGCTGTCTGACGCGATGTCGACAGCCAGCGCGGCCGTGTCAGCCGATGAAGCGACGTGCGACGCCCCTCCCAACATGGACGATAACATCGTCGCAGTGCCAGTGGAGGTGAGTTTCGATAGATATATAGATAGATAGATAGATAGATAGATAGATAGATAGATAGATAGATAGATAGATAGATAGATAGATAGATAGATAGATAGATAGATAGATAGATAGATAGATAGATAGATAGATAGATAGATAGATAGATAGATAGATAGATAGATAGATAGATAGATAGATAGATAGATAGATAGATAGATAGATAAAACATTTATTTAACAGCACAATACTTTAAAACATAACATAGGAATACATGAACATCAAATAGAACATATTAAAGGAAAAATATTACATGCATACAAGAAAAGAAAAAGGACAAATAGAACACTTTCAAACATTGATTACATTTCAAACATTGTTTTTAAGCGTATGGAACGCTTAAAAACAATAACATCACAAACGTATACAAACATTTTTACGAGAATATTGTCACGCTCAGGTTTAAAGTATTGAGCCACTAAAATGGTCGCGACTCAGCATGTGTCGTAGGAGCACCGAGGTACTCCCACAACGCTGATATTCTGTCGCGGCCATACTGCGGTTAGGCGTGTTTGTTGAAAAAAAAAGAAGTAAAGAATTTTTAATTTGGAAAATGGGTGCCCAAATAATTGGAGTACAAAGTGTATGTATGTGTAGAAGTGTAGTGTAGTAAAATGAGTGAGTAGTGCAAAATATCAGTGCAAAATATAAGTGTGTAACCGGTGTGTTAACAAATATAATAAATATATTATATCGAAGTGAAGTGCCTCACGGTCGGTGTTTTGCCGGTGAAATCTGCGGCACAGCTGAGAGCTATCTACCCACTAAGATGCTAAGATGCAATAAAGTCTGAGGGACCAGCACGGCTTACAGGTACGCATACAACAGTACTATTATTACATATTTGCGCCTGCAACAGATGTGCTTTAAAATGTTTTTTAAAAGTATGTTTATTTTTACAGTGACGAAGAGGCGGTGGGATATTATTCCAACACTTGGTTGCAGCGTACCTATCAGTCAGTCAGTCAGTCAGTCAGTCAGTCAGTCAGTCAGTCAGTCAGTCAGTCAGTCAGTCAGTCAGTCAGTCAGTCAGTCAGTCAGTCAGTCAGTCAGTCAGTCAGTCAGTCAGTCAGTCAGTCAGTCAGTCAGTCAGTCAGTCAGTCAGTCAGTCAGTCAGTCAGTCAGTCAGTCAGTCAGTCAGTCAGTCAGTCAGTCAGTCAGTCAGTCAGTCAGTCAGTCAGTCAGTCAGTCAGTCAATCAGTCGTTCAACACTCGAAAAACAACAATACTATAACATTTTTGATGTATTAAATTGTTGTGACTTTGCCTACTTTCAAAAAATTTTCTATCTATCTCCAGCTACGCCAGGGTGGCGAGTACCATGTTTTAAATGGCTAAAATAAGCGGCATAGTACAATCCAAGTTGAAACAATCAGTGTCTTAGTTTCCGGCGCTCACTACCTTTGAAAAACTAACGACTCCTCCCTCCCAGGCGCCGCCAGCGAAGGACGAGAAGCCGCCGCGGTCTGCGCTCGCGACGAAGCCCAAGCCGAAGAAGGGTCAGCTGCCGCCAGTCGCGCCGAAGATCCAGCCGCCCAAGGAGCCCGAATCTGGCTTGTTCCTGTACATCGACCTCCATGGACATGCGTCTAAAAAAGGTAGATTAGCACATAGCACAATTTCCCGACCAACAACCAAGACTCTACTTAATAAATTAGTATTAGTAGATGGAAGTATGGATGGATGTTTGTTACTCTTTCACGTAAAAACTACTGAATTTTAATGAAACTTTAATATAGCTTCATCATCAGAATAACACGTAGGCTACAATTTATAAAGACATTGTGTGAATTGTCCAAAATATGACGATAAGTGTCAAGTAAGTAGGAAAAAATCTACCATCTGCGAGCTATTCTGGCGTGCCCTGCCAAAACCGCTAGAGTTACACATATGTAATGTATGATGAAAATGTTTTAAGCTACCTATAGGCCTATGATTAGGGCCCCGCAGTGCTTAGTTACCGTACTTCTTATGTTGACAATATTGTTACGTTGTTATAGTGCGACTGTAACATCTCAATATTGTTAGGCTGTTATATTAGGCAGTTATAAATGCAACCCAAAAAATTGTTTATGTTATAATTTGAATGACATAATAGTAGTTCTTTTCTACGCCACGCTAATATAAGCTACTCGAAATACCACAGACGAAGTCGTAGTATAATACAAGTATAACTTTTTGTTATCACTTTTTTATCGAATCCTAACTGGGTCTCGACTGACACCTAAACAAAACGTTTCAATATCCTAAACGTTCTAATTTCCTTTAAAATAATTTAAACTTGACTAGACGGTCGCCCCGGCCGCTAATTTTAAAGAAATGTTACATTAACAGCTCCAAAATTCTTCTAAGAAGTATTACACAATCTTTAAAAACTCAAGACTAATGGATCGCAGGCACAAGGAAAAAAAATACCTGTACGACCAATCCGCAAAGTCGGAAACGCCTACCTTCGTGACCAACCCCCGGTCATGAAGAGGCATAGATCTAAAGTTTAAAACATCAAACGCTTTATCGTATCTCTTCAGGTATGTCTTCAGGCTTGGGGTAAGCCATTCCTCGGAGGTATACCTTAAAAACTCAGTATCAACTGTAACCATCTATACATATTATAAAAATGAATCGCTGTGTGTAAAAGTGCAAATCTCGAGAGCAGATAAACCGATTTCGCTAATTCTTCTTTTAGAATATTCCTTGAAGGACGAGGATGGTTCTTACGGAGAGAAAAATAAAAAATTAAAGAATCTACTGTTAGGCGGCACGAAGTTCGCTGGGTCAGCTAGTTGTCAATATTTATTACATTGCCCAATGTTCCAGGCATCTTCATGTACGGCAACCACTTCGAGGACATGGAGAGCTCCGTGGAGTGCATGCTCCTGCCGCGAATCATGTCGCTCAACAACTTCCACTTCCACTTCTCCTCCTGCAACTTCACCGAGCGGAATATGTACCTCAAGTTAGTGACCTACTAACGTAATCGGCAAATTCAGATTAGACTGCGGTTGGCTCACACAGCAGCCAGCGAACCGCAGTGCAATCTGTCTTTGCCGATTACGTTTCTAGTGGGTGTATTTTCTTTTCTAAGTCTGACTTGCGCCGATGCCATCTGACAGTACTATATATCTGTCTGTTTTTCAATGCATAAGCGTCTTGTTTGGACACTTTGGCACAGTAATTTATAGATAGTTTGTATCAGAAAAACATGGGATTAATTTCGTATGTGAAAAATGCACTTAAAAAAGTACTTTTATCTGTAACTTCTGTGTACAATAAAGAATATTCTATATATCTATATCATTAGTCGTGTTTTGCCATAGATATAAGTAGTTTTCCCTCCTAAACCCAGAAGCGAAGGTCAAGATCCAGACATGCTTGGGACACATGCATGAGGTTATGTTATGTAAAAAAATACTTCCTAAATTATTTATTTTCATTTATCCGTTTTGGATTTTGTTGAAATCTCCAGATAGATAGAGAACACTGTTGCGTGACAAGAAAAAAATTTATATCCAACATAATTTAGATTTGTCGGCGAGTTTTGTTGGTCTGGTGTGGGATATGGATTGATTTATAGTACAATTATACAATATTGCACACGACGACACAAGTCGTGGCGTGAAGTCGCGACTTTCCAGCACATTAAGTAAATTTATTTTAAAACATAAAAATCGCGCGATTCGGGCCGTCACGGTACCTACGTATGCCAGTAGGCGTTGCGCCACGAGCCGACAGTCATTGCGTACCGCTCCATTCTGGCAGGGACCGGCGCGACGGTATGTCCCGTGAGGGCAGCGGGCGCGTGGCCGTGCTGAAGGCCACGGGCCTGGTCCGCTCGTACACGCTGGAGTGTAACTACAACACGGGCCGGCTCGTCAACGCGCTGCCGCCGACCGCCCGCGACGGGCCCGCCGCGCCCGCGACCGACCCGCCCACGGTCACCCCGCCCAAATACACCCCGCACATCTTCGAAGAGGTAAACCCCTTTCGGGATGTGGAGTAACGGTGCCTTATTCGAAAACGTTCCCGCTTAGCGGGATTCGAATGTGAAATTTCAAGCGGGCTGGCTTGAGAACATCGTCGTTCCGCTCCAATGCACCCCGCATCTTTCCGGTTGTAGAGTACCATTACGTATATAATGGCCTAATAGAAATAAAGGTATGTTTACTTGCTAACTATTCGACAACGCTCCCGTTAAGCGAGATTCGGTTGTCCTAGTCACAATTAAATGGTCGGAGAACCACTTGTTATATCTACGGCAGCAGTTATTAGCATAGCTGTTTTCCTAAAAATTTCGCTCTATTTTATTTAGTATGATAGATCAGAACCAAAATTATAGTTGATATTCACGTAGTTGGTAAAGTATTGTAGTTTCTAACTACTGATGCCCTCTCCACACTCGTGCGAGAACAAGCGAGAACGTCGTACATTGTCGCACAGCTCCTAGGAGAATCATAAAACTGTTTGCTATATAAACGCAATGTATATCGTTCTCGCGTGTTCTCGCGCGAGAGTGTGGAGCGGGCTTTAGGCCGCGGCTCGGTAGAGGCGGCGCGCCATACGATGCGTTGAACCAAGTGTCTCGGCAAACGCGATTTTACAGTTACGAATATTTTCGTCAACACGAATTTCACAGCACATCTACGTTGTTTGGTTTTCATTTGGAAACTTTACCAATAGGTTTAGAGGACATACATCGAGATTCGATTGTGTTTAGAATTGAAAATAAATTAATAAAAAATAGATTAGAGGATTATAAAATGTTCTTGCTTGGTTTCCATGTACAAGGTTTAGTCCAGTCCAGCATAAGTGTTCTATGGAAATTATTATGGCTCAAATTTGTTTTTCATAAGTTTATCACAATTTTAATCATGATCAAACCTCAATTCGTCTTCAGTTACATGCTTAAATTGAAACCAAACTACGTATGTATGTAAATATCTTCGTGCGACGCCGCTTAGTAAATATCAGTTCGTATCAATCGAAATTTTCAAAAGTTATTGGTAACAGACACGCCTCTGCCTCTCGGGACACCTAATTTGGGTCTAACCAATCTATCGTGCTTACTTACTGACCAAGAACGAAATCTACTTCTCGTATTGCCAAAAGATGAAACAATGGGCGTCATAGCGCTGAATGCAATTTGCTCGGTTCACTGTGGCTTAATTTTCTTCTTCAGTCGGCCTTGATTCTAATCGCGTATTTTTTTATGATTCGCAATGCTTTACAGTAAGCGGTTTTCAGCACAAATTCACAAATCAATTCATAGATGAATACAGGCGTGGTCATAGATGAACCGGAATACGGCTGTCAAAATTAATCTCCGCTGAGCAAAATTTGACAGGCGTGTCCCTGTTCTTGCATGAGCAGGCCTATAAGCGCCATGTATGAAGTGCTTTGTGAATTTGTGCTGAATTCTGCTCATTAGTAAAGAAAAGAACTTGACAGTCAGACGTTAGGCATCGTTGGAGCGCGTAATACAGAGGCTGACGTCACAATACACGCATGCTAATACCCCTGCGTTCCGAGATGCGATGAAATCGATTACAGCGCGAATCCGACCAAATTTAGTAGTCCCAAAGTATTTCGCACGCAATAGGGCTCTTTTGCCTACTGCACTTACATGGATTGTCACTGTAGTCGATTTCATCGCATCTCGGCAGGGCCGGATCTACCTAAGGGCTGATTGGGCTGCAGCCCAGGGCCCCGAGGTTACAAGGGGCCCCCAAATCTCGCTAAAAATAGTAGGAGATAATTTGAATTTAAAAAATGATTGTCTGTAAAGTCGGTTTACGGACGATATTTTTAAACGTCAGAAGAAAACATCGATGAAAAATTGCATACTTTTATTAATTGAGTTAAGGGGTTTTTAATTGAGTTAAATACGTGTAAAAGGATGTTTTCATGCTGATTTTCATTATTTTTTTAATGTATCAAATATAATTATTATTTATTGAAACATAAACTAAAAAAAATAGTACGTACACACACACATACAGACATTTTTGGGAAATGTTCTGAAACGTTTTTTTTGTGATTGAGAAACGTAAAAATATGACATCATTTCCGATTACGATTTTCGGGGTGATTCCAATAACTTCCTTATAAGGAAATTAATTGAAATAAGAACTACCATAAGGTTGGCAATAATGGCATCATTTCAGCCCAGGGCCCCACAAATTCAAGATCCGCCCCTGCATCTCGGAACGCACCTTAACGGATCTAATCGCGATTGTTTATTAGGTAAACATAATTTCCTTTATTCTCGATGTCGAATTAAATTCCCCGTTAAGTGAACCTATACTACAGTCCATTTGTTTAGGTATTGAAACAATCTTGATACGTCCTTTTATCGAAATACTTTAAAAATTTTACATTTACTTGAATTTCATGAAAATTGGTAAAGCGTAAAGATTTTTTATGTTTAAAGTGTGTAAGTAGTTCGATAATAAGACGTACCGAGATAGTTTTATTTTTTTAAGTACCTAAACAAATGGACTGTAGTATAGGTTAACTTAACGGGTAACTTAATTCGATATCGATAACAAAGGTAATTATTTTTACCTAATAAACAATCGCGATTAGACCCTTTAAATGTATTAACATTCGTGTATTGCGACATAGCCTCTATATTACGCGCTCCAACGATTCCTAACGTTTGACTGTCAAATTCTTTACTAGTTATTGTTACCGCAAATTACTAGATTCCGACGTAATTAGGCCTCAGATTACTTTCGTTCGTTATCAACCCTTGTATGTCCCCACTGCTGGGGCACGGGTCTCTTCCTGCATCGCTGGAAAGTTAGGCCATACTCCACCACGGGGGCGAGAAGATTACTTGATTCAATAGTAATTAAACAGTAATTGACGCTTAGAATCAAGGCCGTGGTCTGCAACTGGAGAACCATGGATAACGCATCGTTTGACGCCGCGCCGCCCTCATCGGCTGCGGTCTCAGGTCTCCAATGCGTTTCAGATGAGAATGAGCCGTCTAAAGAATATGGAGTATTTGGGAGAGATGAATCCCGCACAGGTGCGTCATGCCGTCCTTTGTCACGTTGTATACAAGTTAGTGTACTTACCACCCAAAAAGCTTTTACATAATTTTTATCATAAATTGGTATCCTGTAATGCTTTTACAGAATTTGCATGTAAGTTGAGTAAGTATGCATATTGCTTAGACAGGAAGCTGTAAATAAAAGGCTTAATTAGCAGATTTAAGACAGTGAAAAAAAAACATTTCTGACTTTTCGTTATATAGCACCTAAAATTCTCCAAATTCTTTACACGGCAAAGTATTTAGAGCCTCTATTAATGTATCAAAACTGTAAATGAAGTAGGTATACCTACTGACATTTTACCGTGTAAATAAAAGCAATTTTTTTATTATTTAAATTGCACAATGCAGCGGAAACTAAAGATCCTATGTTGCCATAGTTCCTTTTCCATCATTTGTTGTCATTCCAGGATACAATGACAAAACAAAAAATTGTTTGTATGCAAATAATAACTATTCTGTTTGAATAGATTTGATGCGAAATCTGAAACGGAAAGTGCCACCGTAAAATGGTCAGGCATCTTAACTGACCATTTTTCGGATTGCCCGACTCCCCCAATCAAAGCTTTTTACAAAATGGCTGCCGCTCCGCCATCTTTAATTTTGTACTACAGTGCGTTCACATTAACTTGACGCGTGAGAGGATTGGTAGCACTGATATGTTTAGTGTTACCATGTTAAATAAGAAATCATTCCCATTACTTGGGGAAAATAAAAGGATTGAGGGCTTGTTTGACCATCTTCCGATTAGTGTCCAAAAGCTTCTATAATATTCTATAATCAGCCCACATCAACTCCCTGCTGGGCATATCAAAAGCTAATTCACATGTAATGTCCTTGTTACTTGACATGAAGTAAAAAGGGGGCAAAACTTATGGTTTAGTCTATACTATGTAATTATGTTTATGAGTATATCACAATAATGAGGAAAACTATCAAGGGGAAGAAAAAAACGAAAGAATCGGATTAGTATTTATTGGCAAAATGTTCGCTTGTTAACCGCAAATGGATTTTAAAACTGGCTGCATTTTCCATTTTTACTTCTCGAATAAAATTATTCGAAGCGCCTAGTTCGTCACGCCTTAAAATCCATTTACGCGTCCAAATTTTTCTTCTTTTTTATCCTGCTGCTGTTGCAGCTCGACGATAAGACAACAAAGCGCGTTCAAAAATGAATAAAAATCCATATCCACTAAAATGTGTGTAAACTACCATCCGAGTGGCTTACACTTTTAGTTGACTAAGAAGATGCGCTCGGTCCGATTCTACTAAGACCGTGAAAACGTGGCTTTAGTAATTTCATGTAACTGGGCACCCTAAAAACGTACCTGTCATGGCGGGAAATCGAGTCCGAACTTGCTCCAAAGGAACAATCAGCTTTTTTTCAGCCTTTTCCCTCTCACAAAATGCATAAACCTGAAGGATTGTTTGTCTTTTTGCATTTTTGACCACTTTGGGCATCTTTAAAACTAACACAAACGAATAATCCTATAGTTAGTAACCGATCGTACCAAAAGCAAGATGGCGACTAAGCAATCAGTGCTACCAATTCTCTCACGCGTCAAGTTAATGTGAACGCACAATAAATAGACCACGCGCTTTCACTCACGTCAAGTCGTAAAAATATGGATGAAAATGTCTTGACTATTTATTAGGTACTTGCAACGGTGGCGCGGACTCTACTCAGGCTCATGCGCACAGACCGACAGAATGAAGGCTAAAGTGTTATTTTCCATGGAAACCGCACACTCATAAAGAAATATTTTTTCTTATTCGATGACTCCACATTTAAATTGGCTCACGTTCTCCGTTACCTTAACAAAATGGTGTCATTATCCGTATCTAATTTTTTGCTCTTCCCACCTCATGTCCAAGGGGCACCACACCACCTCAGAACAATAACTAAATACTGATAACTGCTTTAGTTCTTATTCTGAGGGCACCACCATGGACATGAGTAGGATTTTTTTTTATTTGAAGTTGACCGTAAACTCTAGTGCGACCCCTTACTTTCGCTGTGACCTTCACACAGACTTTCGGTTGGTCTGTACCCGGCATTAGAAGCATTCGGGTAGTTAGAGGGTGACCCCAGGCTGCGTTTCATAAAACTACATTTATATATTATTACACAATGCGATGTAAACTGGACACTGGGATTCGTCAATGATCTGAAGAAGAAACAGCTTCAGACTGCTAAGGGCCAGTTTCTGAATTGAGAATTTCGCTAAGTAAATAGGTAACTGTAGTGCTGTATCATCGAAGTTGTTAGAAAAGTGCGTGACGGAACGATACTTAAGTATATTTACTTAGTGAAATTCTCAATTCAGAAACCGGTCCTAGGAGTGCGAAATCCAAGATGGCGCCATGTTATTTTATTGTCATGTATTCTCGCAGGTCGGCCGCTCCCTCGGCGCTTCCATCCTGGACCTGACAGGCCAACACCCCAACTCGCGCATTCCCTGCTCGGAGCATCGCAACATCAACTCCCTGCGCGAGTGGCTGCGTTCACACACTCGGTCCACTCGGCCCCAGGTATTGGACAGTTACTTAGTGCAACCTTCGTCTAATATCAAGCTTAACCCGTGACTGCCCGTGACGCAATGGGCTGAAAATACCCATGGAATCGCGGTCGAAAACAACCTAACGATGATCGATTAGGGTCAGAGTGCTTAGTGCGAGTTTGACAGATCCAATCGAATAACTTTACTACCGCGTTAATCGAGCATTAAGTAGTGAATATGAGTAAGTTAACCGTTCGAACTGGCAAAACGCTGTCACAGTACAACTCGCACTCGCGTTTATTCGTGTTGGCTGGTAAACGTGTTCAATTCTCAACGTAAACCATTACAACTCGCACTCAGCAATTTTAATTTCCATACTTGTCGCTAGGTGGCGCTTCCTCGATGCCATAGAAATATGAGTTTACGTTAACGCGATCGCGTAGTTAAAAAACTCGCACTAAGCACTCTGCGCACGTTAGAACGAGCGGGTATGTGCGAGCGCACCGATCAAAGTAGAATGATGTCCTTAAAATACTTTCAAGGACAATGGCATCAGTTGTCGCTGAGCTTCATCGGGTGATCAAAGTTTAGGTAATGTGGATGGACCTTTATACGAGGATTCTAATAACTTAAGTTGGTGATCTCGGTAGATCGAAAAGCGGCAACGCGTTTTTATTGCCAATACGTTGATCGGATAGTGATACTGTTTTCCCATTTTTGTGATGATGCGTGGTGATTAAGCCCATCACTTTCTCGGACTTGACTTTTGATTTTTGTACCTACCTAGTGACCAGTCGTCCTTGTTCTTTAATTTTCAGTGTCAAACACGCTTTATCTTGATCGAGGGGTAAGAGTAGACTATAGACCATCACCACTGTCCGATCCTAAACGAATTAACCCCATGTTTTCAACATAAACTAAATAACTAAGTAGTTGGGAGTGCGCTGCGGTGTTACCTTTTAGAATCTTCAGTCTGCGTTAATAAATTTGTTTGCGGTCAATTATTCTGTTTGTTGCGTCAGCTGACCATGTCGCGCCTGCGGCCGAAGACGGCGTCCCCATCCCGCGTGCCCACGTACGCGCGCTCCAAGGCCAAAGTCACCGACGAGCGCAAGGAGAACGCCTACGGAGCCAAGCCCGAGGAGCAGAAGCGCGCGCACAGCGTCTTCGCGGCGCGCTCCGGACACGAGATCATCTCCATGAACGTCTCGGTCAAACACGGCCTGCCCGCCCCCGTCAAGTCCACCTCCTCCCGCACGCGCTACCTCTCCGAGGAGCCCAAGACCAAGTCTCTCACGCAGAAGCGCCGCAACATCCTCTCCATCAGGAAGCCCAACTCCGGCAAGTCGACGGGCGGTGTCGTCAAGGCGAAAGTGACGCGCCGTTCGGCGGACGACACCGAGAGTCCGCGCACGTCCGTCATCTCGGCGAAGCTCAGCAAGCGCAGTTTCACGCGGCAGCCGCGCGGGGCGGCGCGCGGCCGCGGCGGTGCCGCGTCTTCCTCCTCGGACGACATGATCGGCGGCAACTGGGAGGACGTGGCCGGCGGCACGGCGTTAGGCTCGCAGCACGGCTTGCAGGAGTCAGCGGCGTCCATCGCGGGCAAACGGCGCCCCTTCCCCCCGCCGCCGCCCGCCGCTCGCCTCAAGAAGATCCGCCTGAAGACTGGCTTGTAGCGCAAACCGCGCGCCCGACCCCTGCCGCAGTAGTCCAACCCAGTCTTTGATGATATAACCGTCTGGTGCTTTGTCTGTTATGTAGGTACTGCCTCAAAGGCCCCGGCTGTAAACGACCTCTGGAGAGCTGTTCGACCTTTAGGTGATAGAGGCGACTGCAAAATTTCTTAGTTGTTAGAACTTTCTCTAGGTTTTGGAAAAATACTGTGATATTTTGTTGAAATGTAGATAAACTTTGCCGAACACCAGTTTATACAATTGCTTTGACGCATAACTGTGGAGCGGCAGGCAAGTTATTGATGGGCAAGATTACTTCAAAATTGTGTTGCTAATTTGTCTAGTCTAGAAATTGTCTTAATTTGGTCACATGATTTATTGTCTTTTAGAATCTGTTTAGACATGGAAGCTTGCCATCGGAATTATTTTCAGAGTGCTAATATATTTTGAGTTTATTTACTGATTTAGTTTATACTTCTAGAAGAAATGCTTATAATTGCATAGCATATCTAATGTAAGAACTATTTTATTTTAATTGATGATAATATTTGTGGAAACCTTATATCTGCTCTCACATGTTATTTAATCATGTTTTACACAATATTCATGGTCACATTTTGTTTTAAGAGTGGAACAAAACATACATAAAATACTAATGTTTAAAAAGACCCTAATAGCATAGTGTATACCTATAAAAATGTATATCTTAAATTGTAAAGTGTACCTAATTTGGCATAATGATTTAGTTGTGAAGCTCCTGGAGCATCGATCTCATTATTGATTCGACTGAGTTATCAATTGTTTGTAAGTCTGTGCAAAGGACGCAGACATAATTCTAGGATCACTGAGGAACCAAGATCCTTGAAAAACTGCAACTTCAGTAACAAAATACAATAAATACAAGTATGAAACTGAAGATAAATTATTGTTTTATGTAAATGTAAAATGTTTGGTTTACTAAAATTAAGTACCTAAATATAAGTTGTATGTTCATGTGTGTTTTAATATTAATTCCTTTTTATGGTGAGACAATATACCTTACAATATCCTTGCTAAGAAAAAAATGTCTTGTCTGCAAAGTTAACTAGATTGTTTTAACTTCCTCATAATAGAATGGTTATGTACCTCTTTGTAACCAGTGCAATATGTGTTTTATAGACTATCATAATATTCTAAAAAAAAATTATCTAGAAAGGTATGTTTGAAATATAAAATTGTATGTAAAAATTTTAGACCCCATAGTGTTATTTTAAATAGTTGCTACCTATTTATTAACTGAATTATGTTTTATGTAATTAAATACAGCATACAATGTTCTCACATATTATGCTTTGATCATTTCTGTACACCTCCCCCTTTCCACAAATAAATAAGATTCTCTTGTCTGCAGCATTGAATTTTAGTAGTTTGGTTGCTTAGTCCAGTGCCATGCCGACTGGTGAGACTTTTTCTCACATTTGTTCAGTGATGCAACACAATACAAATGGACTACTGAGCCTAAAAGTTCAGTCGCTGGACTGAACAACCAAAAGCAACTAATGGGTTGTAAAGCACCATCAAATTACAGTCTTGAAAGTTCAGTTACTGGGCTAAACAACAATTAATGAGGCGGGTTAAAAGTACTGTTAGCATCTGTCAGTTGACAAAATCCTTTGCATACAAATGAAAAACTAAGAGATTTACAGTAGATAAACAAGTTGTTAGAATGTAGCTTTGAAATAATGAGATATACGCAGTGGTTCCACTTTGGAGTTACATTATTTATAAGCATTTGAAATATTGTGATTAATATCCACTTGATGCATCAAGTGGATTTGTTTTTCTAAACCCAGCTGGAGGTTTAGAAAAATCAATGAACTCTAGGACAAATACAAAAGAAACAAAAAGTTCTGTAAACTTTTTATTCAAAGTTTGCAGTGTTGAACTTACGCTAACAAATTACAATCTGCGACCACGTCGTCCACCCTTCCTGCGTGTGGAATCTGATGGCACTGGAGTGACATCTTCAATGCGGCCAATCTTCATTGTGGAACGAGCGAGGGCTCGCAGTGCCGACTGCGCACCAGGTCCTGGGGTCTTGGTCTTGTTACCGCCAGTAGCACGCAGCTTGATGTGTAGAGCAGTGATGCCTAGAGCCTTGCACTTCTCAGCGACATCCTGTTATTGAGACGTGAAGCATTTTGATTTTATTTTCACAGAACTCTTTCTTCAGTAAGTAGTAAAGATAACAAACAAATACAAATCACGGGCAAATCAAATCAACAAATATGATTTAATCTAAGGCAACACCTTGAAAAAGGAAACAAGGCGTAAAAAACAACCTTACTTTATGACTAAGGTTTGTTTACATCCAAACTCAAGGTTGAAACTCACCTGAGCGGCCAACATAGCTGCGTAGGGTGAAGCCTCGTCACGATCAGCCTTCACCTTCATGCCACCGGTAACCCTAGCAATGGTTTCCCGACCTGACAAATCAGTAACGTGGACGAAGGTATCGTTGAATGACGCGAAAATGTGAGCCACTCCGAAAACAGTCTCTCCAACCAAGTGCTGAGGGCCAAGGGTCACCTGGACCTCCTCTTTCGCAACTTTGTTTTTCCTCGGGGCCATGGCTCAGCCTGAAAACGGTAACAATAGTAGAGCACTTTTGTAACCTTAAAATATCTAGATAATCCACACAGGGTTTGTTGAATCACAGGCACAACACATGTATCATGTATTTATTTGGCATATCACAGTAATATTTCGTTTCTCTCCATTACATTTGAGTAACTTTCAGTAAAAAACATATGAATACCTTCTGCTAAAAAGCTGTCAAAAATTAGAAAGACACAACCGGACGTAAATTAAGGTGTTGCTATACTATACACATCAAAGGCGCTATTTCTACTCTGTGACTTAAGGTAAGACGATCAATCAAATGCATCTACTACACAACTTCCATTACTTGACATATTGAATTTAAATTCAATGCTTGATGACATACCAGCTTGTATTTGAATATTATCCACAAAGATAGTATTGTAATAGTGATAAAATAGTTACAAGTGAAATCTATTTTTGCCATTGTTGTCACAATAATGAGGGCTTTTCAATGACAGCTGTGAGTTGATTGCATTAAAAAAAACTAGATGGCGCTGCAAGGAAAACAAATGTCACCCATCATACGTTTTATCGCGTTTTATGTTGTACGCACAGATTATTATTTGTGATAACCTAAACATCTCTTTGTAGTCTGTGATCCAAGCTAAACTATGGTTCGAGACTGTTGAAATTTGAAAGTTTTGAAGTATTTTTACTTTGTTCATTACATACACACGTGAATTGTGGCTTAACTGATGGCTAGCCCGTGCATTTAGCATTTTTGTAAAAACATAGGCACTCGACGTTTTCCTAAATGATGTAAATTTTTACAAATTATATGACGCCAGCACCATCTGTCGGTAACTTGTGGTACTGTTTTTTGTTTTTAATGGCGCTTTGAAAAGCCCTCAGTGGCGCGCACATCTCAACTCTGCGCGCGCACTACCTACAAACTCCAACATTCCTGCATCGTGCAGTGTTTCAATGATATACCATAAATATATATATTTTTTTTTTTACCCAGGAGAAACCCCAATTACGGGAACCACCGGCTCGGGGGAGTACAGTGGTTATGTCGGACTCCCCGCCCTGAAAAGGGCGGTATACCGACTGAAACTCCTGGGGTGTTACTCCGCACCGCAAAGGACGGGGCCACGGGGACGCTTACGCACACTTCCGCGACCCCGTCTGCGGGCGCCCTTTCGGCGGCGTCTCTGCCCCGCCCGCAGCAACAAGGCGAGGGAACGCCGCATCTCTTCGTTGGAGCGCATAATGGCCAAGTGCTAAAGATCTTGGCCACCACACGCCCCAACGCGCCGCCCCCTCCATTCCATCGTTACTTGGACCAATGGGATTGAGGAGGGCGGTGCATCTCCTCGTTGGGGCCCGTCGCGTCGCTCACTAGCGCTTCTCTGAAAGCAGAGAAGGCAGAGAGCGACCGCGCGGGCCCCCTCCGTGCTAGAAGGTGCCCTCGGAACACGCAAGGGCGCCCTCCGGCCCGCCGTGATGGAGGCGGAGGGTCCCCCGACCCTCCGCGTCCCGGTGGCCACTCTGGTCCGACTGGTACGAGGTGCGCGCGCTTCCACGCAGCGGCGCCCCCCCCAGTCGGTCCTTCATTCGGTTGGTCGCCTGGGTCTCGCTCCACAGAGTGAAACAGGGCCCACGCGACCCCTCCCGCCTGATTATTCGCCGTTAGCCAGTAAGATCCGACAAGAAGAAGTTACTGACTAACGCTCAGGGTGCACCGACCCCACCACTTCCCCCTCCATCTGGTTCATAGAATCAGATGGAACGGAACGCGGAGGGGTACACGTGAAGGTTATCTGGCATCGCACCCCATAGTGGTGACCCCTGACAGAACATTGTCAACCTTCCTTCGCTTTCGCAGCACTCCACATACATTAGTTTCAAAGCAAGGCCAGCAATCTTCCCTCTCACTTCATCAGTTCCACTACAGTCAACGCACCGACTACTGGCACTGAAGATGATCTTCCCCCAACCACTAGGCACGGTAGCCACACAGCAACAGCACACGTTGCCTGTGGCACAGCAGCCTTCACCGGTTCCTACCACTTGCGCGGTCCCCATGGTACTATCGCCGGTGAAGTGACTGTTAGCCGCCAAACATCCTGAACCGCTAGTTGACTCACTGACTCAGCGTCCACTGGCACTTGCAGGCTTTAGAGCACAGACTTCGATTCCTATCAGGCCTAGCTATGCGTAGCTACGGTCTTGAAGAGGAATGATGTCAAATTTGCCCGTGCACTCCAAACTCCAACTTTCCTGCATAGCGCAATCAAAGTGTTTCAATGACATACCATAAATATAACGTCCGATTAACAATAGTTGGACCGGCCGTTCCCAGGCACGCGATATACCTGGCGAGAAAATTTATCCAAATCGGATTGAAATCCAAAAAATAATCCGATTGGAATCGCCATAAAACATAAAAAAAGAGTCTAGGTTCTGTGGGAATCGCGTATTGATACATGAGAAAGAAACACCAATTGGAAACTTGGCTTTATTTAACTATAAAACTTGTCCAGAATATTTTACACAGACATTATTATGACAAGTGTCAAGGTCTTGACAACGTAGAAAATAAAGACTTCTCGCACAAGGAAGAAGTTCACATCATTCACCCCATGCTTTTAGGATGAAACATAATCTTGAAGGTAGGACGGAGGCCTACGCTCTCGAGCCGAACGGCGAGGCTGAGGGTTTTCTGTCGACGGGCCAGGTTCGTCATTTTCAGGCCGTGGATTTTCTGTCACAGTGTTTGGTACAGGTATTTCCTCCATATTTTCAGCGTCTAGGAATACATCCTCACTCTCTGGGATCGGAGCCAAGGACCTGTTCGAGACAGTTGTTTCACGACCATCTGGTAGCCTGACAAATGAGTAGTCAGGATTGCTTTGGAGTAGTTCAACTTCTTCAATAGCTGGGTCGTACTTAGAATTTCTAACATTTCGTTTCATGTATACAGGACCCGGTGATAGCAGCCACGTTGGCATTGACGAACCATTGGATGAACGGCGGGGGTGACTAAACATCCTTTCATGAGGAGTAGTGTTGATTCCAGTAGACAATAGGGACCTGATAGAATGTAGTGCAACAGGTAAAGCTTTCTCCCACTCGGCAATATCTAGACCGTTAGAGCGAAGATAAAGCTGGGCCGTCTTTCACAGTGTTCCATTTAGGCGCTCTACCAATCCGTAACCCTGTGGGTTGTAAGGGGATGTCCGACTGCAGGCAATTCCGAGGTTTGTCAAAAACATTCTCGTTTCATCTGACAGGAATGAAGTTCCCCTATCTGTATGCACGTATGCAGGAATACCAAATAGACAGAAAAGTTCTTTTAGGCACTTAATAACAGTTGACGAAGTCATATCTTTGCACGGGAAAGCGAATGGGAACCGGCTGTATTCATCGATTATAGTTAAGATGTATTTATTGGTGGAATTGGATGGCAATGGGCCTTTGAAGTCAAGGTTAAGTCTTTCGAAAGGAGTGGTTGCTTTAACTAGATGTCCTTCGTTTCTTACGTTTCTTATCTGTTTCTTATTTGTTTCTTATCTGGGTTTTATTTCAGCACAGACCCGACAACTGGCGGTCATGCTCTTCACTTCTTCTACAGAATAAGGTAGATTTTTAGAACGAATCCAATCTAACATTCTTGTTACACCTGGGTGACATAAGGAGTTATGAAGATCAGCGAGTTTATTCGAAGAGCCATTCACAAGGGCACAGACCCTGGATAGTGCATCAGCAGCTAGATTTTGTTTGCCAGGTCGGTAAGTGATGTCGTATTTGAAACAAGATAGTTCAAGGCGCCATCTTTCTATTTTTTCATTTTTTATTTTGCTTGAATGACTTTGACTGAACATGAACGAGACAGATTGATTGTTGATCTGTGATAAGTATAAAGTATCGGCCAATCAAGTAATGGCGCCATTTGCGGAGGGCCTCTACGATTGCACATGCCTCCTTTTCTATAGAAGGTTGGCGCCGCTCAGAATCATTTAAGGATCGCGTGAAAAACGCTACTGGGCGACCTTTCTGGGAAAGCGTAGCAGCGATGGCAAATTCTGATGCATCGGTCTCGACGGTAAATGTTTCTTTAGTATCAACAGAAGCTAAGAATGATTGTGCAATATCAGACTTGAGTTTAGTGAAACATAAAATTGCTTCTTAGACAGAGGAAACGGGGTGTCTACTAAAGGTTTGATTTTGGCCGAAAAATTGTTGATCCATTTTGAGTAATGGGCAAATAGACCAAGGGTTCTTTTCAGAGAAGCTGTGTCTGTCGGGACGGGGAGATTTAGTAGTGGTTCTAGGCGTGATTTGTCTGGTTTGATAACATTGTTATGGATCGTGTAGCCAAGAAGGTTGATGGAGTCGGTTTCGAATACGCATTTAGTTTTGTTTAAAGTAAGATTATACTTTTGCGCGGCTTCCATGAATCTGCGCAGGTTAACGTCGTGCTCTTTTTTGTCTTTTCCACAGATGGTGACATCGTCTAAATAGGCATAAGTCCCGTGTAGCTTCTCCGTGCGTATGATATAATGAAGGGTTCTTTGGAAAGCAGCGACACCGTTAGTTACACCGAACGGTATGCGAGTAAACTGATAGAGATTACCACAGGCCTCGAAAGCAGTGTATATCTTTTCTTTAGAAAGGATTGGTACTTGATGATAAGCACTTTTCAGGTCGATTTGACTGAACACATTATTTTTGGCGACTGCAGTTACGATAGAGTCGATGCTTGGAAGGGGATACGCATCTAATTCCGTGAATCTATTTATCGTTTGAGAGTAATCAATCACTAGGCGTTTTCGGTGTTGCCCCCCTCCAGCGACCAGGACTTGGGCTCTCCACGGTGACACGCTAGGTTCAATGACTTTATCTTTTAAGAGATTTGAAATTTCGTTTGATATGAATGCTTGATCTTCATCAGAATAGCGTCTTGAACGAATGGCGATAGGCTTGATAGACGGTGAAAGGTTTGTGAAAACAGAGGCAGGAGGTACGGAGGCTTCGACAACATTGCATATTTTAAGGGGTTCTTTTTCACCACCAAACTGTAATTCAAGAGAAGAGTGGGTTTTGAGTATATCGTGTCCGATGATGATGTCAGCACATAAGTCGACAGACAATATGCAGTGGCTGTTGTTTGTAAATGTAGTTATTGATTTGAATAGTGGCGTGGCATACGCCCTTGACGTACGATACATTATTTAGCGAAGCGAGCGTTATAGCTTGATTACATTGCTTCCTTTTGAGTTTCATATCCTGTGCCAAGTTGTTATCTATAAAACTGATAGAACTCCCAGTATCAACTAGCGCATCAGCTTTGTTATTATTGACAATAATAGGGATTGTAGCCTTACGTAAGCTAGAAGGAGCAGCGGCACAGACGGAAGCCAGAGAGGTAGTAGGAGAATCTTCTCCGTCATTCACTGCATTAAGATTTTGGTGTCCTCGGTCAGAACCACGACAAACCTTTGCAAAATGCCCCTTTTTTTGACATAACTGGCATTCCACGTTCTTTGCTGGACATTTGATCCTTTGGTGGACGTTACTTCCACAAAAAAAGCACCTGCGTCGTTGGAAATTGTTATTTCGAGAGGCTATGGCAGCTAAGTTTGACTGTTGCGATTTTGTCTCAGATTCAGTGGGTGCCGCAGCGTTTAACGTGTTAGTAGGAGTCGGTAGTAAATTTGATTGAAACGCTTGAGAAGTGTTCTCCGCAGTCTCGAGAGAAATTGCTAAATTCAAAGTTTCTTCTAACGTCATTTCAGATTTCTCGAGCAGGCGTTCACGAATTCGTTGGGTTGATAGACCCGAAATGAAAGCTCCACGGATGGATTCATTTTGGTGGTCTTTCGCTGTTACTGCTTTAAAGTGACAGTCATATGCCAAGGAGGTAAGAGCTCTGGAGTACTCAGCTACTGTTTCACCCGGCTGCTGTTTCCTGCAAGTCAGCAGGTGACGCGCTAGTGTTATATTTTTTTTCTTTTCGAACGTATCGTTGAGGAGTTTGATCGCGTCACTGTACTTAGAACATTCTCGAATAATATTGAATATGGTAGGTGACACATGATTGGCGAGGAGCTTGAGTTTGATGGCTTCGGTGGCGGATGAGGCTTGCTCGGAAAGAAAGTTTTCAAATGTATACCGCCAGTGGGTCCATCGTAGATCCGAACCAACAGCGGAAGATTCAGCCTCGAACTTTTCTGGTCGTAGATAGTGTGACCAGCTTGGAGATGGGGGGGCCTCTTTCTCCGACATTATATGTTTGTAGTTATAATTATAGTTAAATAAATTGATACATGAGAAAGAAACACCAATTGGAAACTTGGCTTTATTTAACTATAAAACTTGTCCAGAATATTTTACACAGACATTATTATGACAAGTGTCAAGGTCTTGACAACGTAGAAAATAGAGACTTCTCGCACAAGGAAGAAGTTCACATCACTAGTGCTACGCCTCTTGACGCACTAGAGCGGCCGTCAAACGCAGTCCCTCCATCGGCACCCCAAATCCTTTACATATACTTGGCCTGGCCCCTCAAAACCTCATAGTATCCACCGCAAGTGGAACAAAAGTACAATAAGCTAAATTATATTAAAATAATGAAATGAAAAGTATAATAATAACATAATAATAATAATGTACCGAACTGATACAGCATTAATTTGAAAAGTATTTTTGAACTAAAACTTTCGTAGGTACCTACTCTACTGCACATTATTGAACAATTCAAACCAAACTTTTAATAAGTTGTTCTGCTTACAAAAGTTTGGTATGTTGATCCGGTTGCAATACAATTTTGAAAAGTATTGATATTGTAGAAGTAGTCATTTACCATAGAGCAGGACTTCCGGAAATAGCATACGTCATTCTGCCAACAAATTCGTGCAAATTCGACGCAAAGGTTCAACATCTCATCGCTGAGAGATTGTCGAATTTACGCCGTAAAATATTGAAACTCAGCGTGAAACATTGTGATAAACTTCCTCTAGCATTAGACAATCTAGTTCAATTTTAATAAGTGAGTATATCTTTCTTTAATCGTGCCAAAAAGCAGGTTTCAATTACGCGAATGACGTATTGTCATTTATGTTACTCAATTCAATATCGCAATTTTACTACGTTCTCGTTTCATTTCAAACTAGTCCGACGACATGTGATACATTGTGCGACTTGGCCGAGTGATATTCCGTTGCCAGACAGTTCTACGTTATTGATAACCGAACAATCTGCTAGTCACCCTTGATCCTGTCTGTAACCCTGGAAAATCAGTGCTAATACGTTATTTCCCTCATTCCAGATTCAAAATGTTCATCTTGGACTGGTTTAGTGGTGTGCTGGGATTCTTAGGTAAGCTCCAGTGATGTTAATGCTCCAGCTGTGTGAATCAACAAGGTCAAGTAGATGTAATCAGCACACAACAATGCATTTAATTATAGCATTCTGATTCCACCTAGATTTTATTTGTGTAATACTCGGAACTTTGCTCTCCAACCAATACGTTAACGACATTTGTCTCTGAAAGTTAAAATTTCATCAGTATTCTCTTGTGCCATTGTACGGTGTATTATTACTAATAATAGCAGTTGTATGATGATAGCTTTATTATAGTATTTTCTAAGGTTAACGCGAGCAGTAGACATAATGAAAACTGATTTTATATGGATTTATGCTCGTTTATTACATTTTTACAATTTTCCAACGTTTTGGCACTTTTTCAGGTGACATGGTCCCGGATGACTCATCTGGGACCATGGCACCTGAAAAAGTGCAGAAACCTTGGAAAATTGTAAAAATGTAATAAACGAGCATAAATCCATATAAAATCAGTTTTAATTAGCTTTATTATACCTAATTCTTTGTTTAGCTTCAGTTTTGTATAACTACCTACTATTGTACTGCGTATATGTGTAGATACTCTCTGCTCCCAGTAGTACCATATTGAGTATTGACATAAAATAGGCGCTGACTGAATAAGCCCTCAGCTTTGTGCTGAGGTCTCACTTACTCAACACAATGTTGAGTCTTACTCCAACACCTTTTTTGGCCACTTAGACACACCATTTATGCTTAATCTGTGTATATTTGATTTAATTTCTGTTATTCCTATTAACTTATCTGTTAATTTGTTTCTGTGATGAATCTTGTTTTTTCTTTTGTTCTCACTTTTAGTATACTGACAAAATCTCTATCGATTTTAACATTATTTAGTTATGTTGGAGAAGGATTGAAAATGTCAGATTATATTTTATGTACCACATGGTCTTCAAAGCATATGCGGCCACATACAAAAATTCCATATGTGGCCACAGTTAGAAGTGGCTGATGCCATATGGCCGCAGTGGAGGGCAAAGATTTGTTTTTAAAATCTATAATATGTATGTGCAAAGGTCCCGCTACACCAAAGCATATGAGGCCCCACTTTATTGTTTTCTCACAATTTACCAATAGGTGGCAATAATAGGTGGCATCTTATTAAAATTTACTTTTTATGTAAAATATCTTTTGAATTACACATATTAATAATTTATCATCTCAATGTATATTTGGAAGTGTCGACATCAAAGTATGTAAACTCAGTGTTGCAATCTAGCAATGTCATATAGAATTATCTCATCATGTAAATCACTAAACTGGAAATGAATGATTTGAAATAACAATGATAGTTACTAAGGCTTTGTGCCTAAAGGAGTCAAAATTTTTGGATACTATATTATCAATTAAATAGGCAGAATATAAAAGGGGTGTGTTGTGTTCATCTGTAGGTAGAAAATATGTCAGATAACAGATCACAACAATTAAGCCAATCATTGCTGGAATTAGTTGACAAAGCAAGTTTACATCCTTTCCACAAAAATTTTACATTGCCAAAATCTTGATTTAGCACATTGATGTGATGGTTTGATTGTTGCAGGTCTGTGGAAGAAGTCGGGCAAGCTCCTGTTCTTAGGACTGGACAATGCTGGCAAGACCACACTCCTCCACATGTTGAAGGATGACAGACTGGCGCAGCATGTGCCTACTCTGCATCCCAGTGAGTTATTATTTTATATTCTTTTTTTCTACACAATCTAATATATCTCCACTGAAACAGCTTGACTAATTTTTAACCGACTTCAAAAAAGGAGGAGGTTATCAATTCGGTGTGTATATTACTTTTTTTTTACTATGTTTTTTATGACATTTTTTGTCTGTATTTGGTAGGTCTGAGGATAGGTCATATGCTAATTATATGACAGTACAACATTTACGGGTTCCTCTAGTATATTAAATAATATACATATTATTAAGAGGAAAACTTAAGTTGGTATATAGGGGTGTATCTCTGAAACTACTTATCCAACTTCAAAAATTCTTTCTCTAGCATAGTAATAGTAGTAATAGTATCGATGTTCAGTGTGGATGTAGGCTTAGTGACCAATTATGCAATGTAAGTTGACGAAAAAACGACTGAACTAGTAATAAGGCAACCATCTATGCTCTTAGGTTAAGAAATATCTGTGTAATTTCCTTTCCTATCTAAGCAAGTAGCATACAATGCTGTCACAACAATAAGGGATTTATAGGATGAATGCCTGTGAAAAAGTGGGGGTTGACATAAATATATTTATTCATCTATTAATTTGTCATTGACAAGTTTCATCATCATCAACCCAATATGTCGGGCACATATCTTCTTTTTATTTATATAAATGAGGGGCACGGGTCTCTTCCCTGAGGATAGTAGAGGCTATACTCCACCACGGGGGCTAAGTCCGAATTGGTGGAGGCTTGCAAGACTAGTAGCTGGTTTTACTGTCAGAAGTTTTCAAACTACCATAAGGCCTTGGCTTAACGACTGCCATCTATCGACGGCAGCCGGCACCAACTGCTTAACATGCCTTGCAAAGCATAGACAAGTTTATTCTTGTTCTATTCTATTTTAGGCAAACGCATCAGTGGGTCATCATTAGGTCATGCACGGGGATCTATTTTAATGCGGATCTGGAGGAACTGGGTGGCTAGTTAGTTAGTTAGACCTGAGATTTCCGCACTTAGCCTCATAGTTGGGCCATTGTACGTAGCAAGCGCTGAGATATGCTAACACCTCAGACACTAGGGTTTCCTTACGATGTTTTCCTTCACTGTCAGCGAGTAGTATTGCTACTATAATTTCACAAATGTACATAACTTAGAAAACAAAGTCATTGGTACATGCCGGGGTTCGAACCCACGACCTCCCAATTGAGAAGCCGGCGTTCTACACCGCTCCGCAACCACCGCTCTTTTCAACTGGGTGGCTATCTTCCCTCTTCCCCGCACAATAACGATAGGACGATCGTAGTAAGGGAATAGAAAGCAGTGAGTGGCTACTAAATCTGTGGCCTCCCGTTTCAGCATCCGAGGAGCTGTCGATAGGGTCGATGCGCTTCACGACGTTCGACCTGGGCGGTCACGCGCAAGCGCGCCGCGTGTGGCGCGACTACTTCCCCGCTGTTGACGCCATCGTGTTCCTTGTCGACGCATGCGACCGCGCGCGTCTACCAGAGTCCAAGGTACTTCATTATATAGATTCTTCGGAACCCGAGAGTTTGGTGAAAAAGTCACGGTGGAATTGTCACTGACATTGGAATATTTTGACTATTAACACGATAAAAGCCATTTACTTCTTCGCTGTCGACGTGTGACCACCCAGCAGAGTCCTCATGACTCATGTTGGACTGTACAGTCAAGAGTCCTGAGAGCAGTGATTCCTAAAGTGAACTTATTTGTACCCAGAATTTTGTAGAAAAGTTACTGAGGTGCCTCGAGTCACACTTGACACTGAATTAAATTCCTCAAATATTAATATCTTGGATATAATCATTGAATTAAATTCCTCAAATATTAATATCTTGGATATAAAGTTAATATCTTGGAATCCACTGAAATCCAAGTCTTGGATGAATGTAATGGTCGAATCTTAGAAAAAGGCTTGGCATAGACATAACGTCTTTGGCACATTACATCAGTTTCCACTGTAGGGTAATCAGTAGTGAAAAATTACAATCAATTTGAACAGTGAAATTAGTGCAATGCAATACTAAATACCCTAAATGGTGGAGTATGGCCTAACCTTCCTGCGTTGCAGGAAGAGACTCGTGCCCCAGTAGTGGGGACATACAAAAGGATGATATAATTGATATCAACCCTTTGTATGTATATAACCCTTAGTATTAACTAAATACAGGCAACCTTCAAACTCCATGTTCGTGCGAATTTCTCAGACTAGCAATTAAAGAGTTCAAATTTAAACTCAATTGCGTGTTATTGCCATAGGCTGAGTTGGACTCGCTGCTAACAGACGAGACACTGAGCAACTGCCCCGTGCTGATCCTGGGTAACAAGATCGACAAGCCCGGCGCGGCCAGCGAGGACGAGCTCCGCCAGTTCTTCAACCTCTACCAGCAGACCACGGGCAAGGTAAGGATAACACACTCGCCAAATGAAGTAAATTTTTTTTACGTTACCTATAAACATCCCACTGCAGGGCACAAGCTCTCCGAGAGAGAGAACTAGCTTAATTACCACGCGTGCCAACCGCAGATTGGAAATTTTAAGCGCTGGGATATTTGAAGACTTTAGAAACCCAGGTTTCGTTACGAAGTTTTCCTTTACTGTCGCTTCAGCGAATGGTATTGCTACTTATAAACTTCACAGACATAACTTATAAAACAAAGTCATTGGTCTATCGTTAGATCTGCGAAAAACTGCCGGCAGATGCTGGATGCGGCAAGCTGAAGACAGGGCGCCAAGGCGCTCATTAGGGGAGGCCTATGTCCAGCAGTGGTCTAATATAGCCTGAAGAAGATATCAGCTCTTGTAAATTTCAAACTGTAGTAGGAATGTTTCGAGATTCGCACAGTTTTAAATTACCCCTGTTTTTTGTAAAGCAGAATGTTGTTTTGCGGTTACATTTCCTCTACCTCCCTCCCCAGGGCAAGGTGTCCCGGTCGGAACTCCCCGGGCGGCCGTTGGAGCTTTTCATGTGCTCGGTGCTGAAGCGGCAGGGCTACGGCGAGGGCTTCCGTTGGCTCGCGCAGTATATCGACTGAGCTGCCCGCCCCCCGCGCCCCACCGCCTCGCCCGCCACCGCCACGTCGAGCTCGCCAGAAACACGGTCGGATTTATACGCCCGTCCAGACCACAAAGGAAGGATCGCGTTCCCTACGCAGATTTTTAGAGCATAGCGCCCGACGCGTTGTGGTCCGCACGAGCCTTAAAGCGCCATTTAGCATATTCGGAGGCTACTCGTTTGACTTTTTTCCAGTGGTTTTTATCGGTCGCCAAACTTTAATAGGATTTATAGGAGAGTGTACAGTGTTTGGGAGGTGTATTCAGAGCATATTTTAAAGAAAAGATTCAAGAAGAGAGCTCTTGTGTCTTTTCTAAAGCTCGTTGTATTTAGCACGCTGTAGGCCAGGTTCTTTAGGTGGATGTTTAGTGTTTGCCTTGTCTGCCTCGCCACTCAAGGAGCTCAACACATGCTTAGCAAGCAGCTCATTCTGCTTGCACCGAACACCACCAGTCTGACAGATCAAATTACAAATACTGGCAGGTAAAATAAACCTTATCTCGTAGCAATTGGTAGGGCAGTAGACTGTTGCCACTATGCAATGATAAAATGATATTTGACACATAATCTGAAACAAAGTTTCGTCACCAGTTAGTCACCATGTATCAAAATAAAGCCTAGGTTATCTCTATTTTAATTACTTAGTCTGACGTATCGTACGCGCGATGGGAAGGTGACTTGATGTGCGCCAGACGAATTAAGCGACTGATCTGTATAATTTTACCTGTAACGTAACAAATTGCCTCTAAATAATACAAAATCAGCAGGTCAGTCGCTCGCACCGTTATTGTGCGGCTGTGGAGGTAAAACTAATATTTCCAACAGCAATGTAGTTAGGATTTGGGAGAAACCATGGGAAGGTATTTAGATCATGTAAAATAGACGTGAACACATTTCCAGCACATTTCCCGGAATTTCAGTTCGCCTATTGTAAAGTAACAAAGGGGACCCTTGTATGTCCCCACTACTGGGACACGGACCTCTGCCTGCATCGCAGGAAGGTTAGGGCATATTCCTCCACGAGGCCCAAGTCCGGGTTGGTGGAGGATTGTAAGGAAGTGGCGGGTCTGACTGTTATCAAGCCGCCCATAAGGCCTCTGACATGGCTTAACGACTGCATCACATGACAGCCAGCACCAACGGCCAGTCTAGTAACTAATCGCATTCGCATTTGTAACCCATTATTGTTATTCCTTCTAGACTTGACGGAAAACGTATCATCATAGTTGCCAGTCGAGTTTGCGTGGCCAGTCTATTAATTTTCTCGCCAGTCTACTGTATTTTTCGCCAAACCTCTGGCTAATCAAACCTATTTTTTTTCTCATCTTCACCGGGCTCGATATAAAAGTGTGTACAAAAGAGTTGTTTGCTGTCAGTTCTGTCTGAATGAAATATTATTGAGGGCCAATTATTTAAATTTATTCAGGAAAACTTGTAAATATTTCTAAGGATATAATCGCCAGTCTGGACACTCCAGTTTTTTTTTGCCGTCATTAGTTTACTTAACTACTCTATAGGTAATGATTTATCAGTATTGTATATAACATATTGTAAATATTCGTGATTTCCGACCTTTTGCTCGAAATTGTGAATTCAAATTTAAAGTGGTCCTACCACAGTTGGTAATTTTTTTCTAATATGTTAACGGTCTTCTTTACACGATCCTCTTAGAGCACTCCTTAGAGTAATTTTGTTTAATATGTGGTTACGTATTTTCCTTGTGAAATCTCTATCACGTGCTATTTTAGTCAGTGTTTTGAGTGTTTTAAGGAATTGTATTTTATAAACAAGACCGTTAAAATGTATAAGAGTCTGTCCTCCGATATGCGTTAACAATTGAAAGAATAATTGAGTTGGCGGGTGCCGACCATAAGACACTAACTTTCGTCCTGATATTGTGTGTCTATGCGTAAGTGGAATAATTTTGGGGCAATATTTTTTTTAATTCCCCTTTTTTTAAACTAGCGGCATTGTTTCTAAATCATAGTTAGAATGTTACCGGAATTCGAAGATATCCTGTAGTTATAAGCTGCTTGGTAATTGTAATTGAGCTTTAATCGTGTTTTAAGGCTGCTTTTAACATTTTTAGTTATTGTAGAATAATATGTGTAATTTTTACACATGCGGTCTGAGGCGTAGCTGAAAAGCAATATACAGGAGAATTTAGTTATCCACCCTGTATCCCTGACAAGATGCACATAACCAAAAACTTTTTTTTTTTCCATTTTGATTTGCAATCAGTCCGTAGACTATAAGCAGATGAGCGGGCATTTCAACTGATCAGAGTCTAATCCTCCAGCGAGGATCCCTCTTCAGGTTGAGTAGTTTTCACCAACTACGGAGGTCCATGGGGTCACGCCTTTTCAGACGTCTTATATAGTCAGGTCATAACCAACAACTGATTTAAATTGAGTTTCAAGGAGTTTTGTGACATGTCTTGTGTGCGTCATCGATTATCATATTAAATACTTAATAAAATGTATATCTACCTAATAATGATGATTTTATTTGGCTGTGCCAGATAAACTAACACACTTTTGAACCCAATGACCGCTTAAAATTGAATATTATGATTACTAAGTGGCTTATATTATAATTTATAACACTCATACGACTCGCACTCTTGACTTGCTTGTACAATGTTCCTTACAACTCTCTACCTATAGATTGCTGCTAGATTTTCCGTCTTTGTTCTCCCCTCTTACTTAAAATCTAAAGTACAAAGTAAACTAAGAGCATTTCTGGAGTGCAAGTCGATTTCATAAAGTTGCGGTAATATACAGTGATTTATTTAGTAAGAACTATCAAAATAATGAAAACGCGTCCGTCGCATTTTATATATTTTGTTTAAGACTAACCTTGGACAAAAAGTACTTTCAGATGTCTCAGAAGCGTGTAAGACACTTCGTCCGTAGTGTTACTGAAGTAAAGAGAAGACACAACATTAGGTACTCAGTTTATATTTTTGTTGGTTTCGTTCACTGGAAATTTTCAAAACTATAGTGATGGAATGACCGAAAGGTCTCAACTATTAGGTTTCTAAATATTGTAATCTTAATCTTAGCTATTGAGATGACATGGTGCGTGGTATATTTTAAGTTGCGTCAGGGACCGGGCGGGGACCTGGCGAGTCAGTGGCAAGCTTGCTTTAAGAGTTTAACAGAACTGCTGTGCAAACAGAAATGTGCTAGCATTTACTGTACAATTCACTCCGATATTTTCGAGTCGGTCTATTACGATAAGAGACAGTTTTTAATTAAAAGTAAATATTTATTTTTATTCTCATTCCAGCAGTAAATAAAAATACATAGATTTGACTCAACTATCTTTAAAGCGTAGTGCTCATTGTGTTATGTATTACTTTATAAACTGTATTGTTGTATGTATTAGTGTTTTGTACATTCATCAGCAATCATCTTGTGAAAATGTTCTCGTTGCAGAATGTAATAGATTGTTATTTCTATTTTACAATGTAAACGAAACGGCTGGTCTACGATGCGAGTAGACGGATCCAATACTCGATGTCAAGTGTTGTTATCTTCCATTTACAAATACGAGTTTAATGGTGTTAAGTAATTTTCCGATGACAAGGAAATGTAACTTTTTAAGCACAAATAAGTTACATATCAGATAGATTTGGTCGTTCTAAATTAATTTTTATTTTTATCCCGGCCACTACTTCGGGCGTCGAGACTGCCGTTTCGCACGATCAACGTACGCTACTAGACAATTTGTTCTTGGTTATATTTAATTTGCAATTTTAAGTCCAAAAACATTTTGTAATAAAATTTATATGAGATAACCGTGCTATTTCATTCACTTTCAATCACACATTTCATAGAACTACGAAGAACTACTAATTTATGGTTTACTACAATTCGATGAATATAACATGGCCAATTAACCCAAAGATTAACAAGTTGGAGGACTAGTCGCCTAAGCAATGAATATCGACGTCATAATAAACATTTCATAAAACTGAAATGCGACTCAGCCCGCGCCTTGATTATTTAACGTATATATCTATGTGCTAAAGCGGAATATTTCCTTAGCTCTGACGTATGACGCGAAATATGTATCACGCATCGTGGATACTCCATTTCACTGGATATTGATTTTGAGCCTCATAATTATATGAATAGTGCAGTAGACATTTCGTTTTTGCACACTGATGTGTATGTGAAAAGAGATACACAATGAAGATGCATTATTATGTTATTTTTAATGCACTAACCCGTGCTAAGGACAATTTTAAAAAACGTATTTTAGAGGCTAAAAATTCCACCCATGCCGGGATCCGAACCCGCGCCTCTGGCTATCTGTGTAATTTGTAACGTGAACAGAAGTGTGTTTTCGGTATCTGAATTAAAGCGAAGATCAGACTATTCTTTATTGTACAATAGAGCAAAAGAAATATTCGCTACACAAGTAAATAGATACTTAAAAAACACTGAATGACGAAAGGATAGGTACTTAAGATATCCACACACAGGAACAAAAAATTGGGTTAAGGTTGTAGGTTCTGAACAAAAAACACATTTTTAAATCAGGAATCGGCCGGGAGTAGATAATGAGTAAATAATACAAAGTGCAGATATTACATTCTTAATCAGATTTAATGATAGGAAAATAATGCAATATACTTACACATTTCTAAAATTATTTCTATAGTATAAACAGTTGTCAAAAATTCCTCGTCTCAACAAGACTGATGATTACATACTTTGTCGTCAGAATGAAATGGGAATGCTTTAAATAATCTGGATTTTACAATGGAGACGTGAGTTGAACAATAAAAATCTATCAAATAATTATAAAGTTCTTTCCTAATTATACTTAATTATTATAAAAAGTAGTTTTGCTCTATCGCAGTCGCTATTTACATTCGGAAAATGATATTGCACATTTCAACACTTAACAATATACGCGTGAATTCATTATAAAATTGGTAAAATGGTATCTTGCGTTTACTTCGGGCTCACTGATTAATATCTACTATTTATTTGCTAAATCCTTTTACTGTACCCCGATCAATCAGGCTGCTTGCTTAGTTGATTGGTCAAATACACTCCATTTCATCTAAATAAACATGGAGTGAACAAATGTGCCAAATAAACCGTACTCAATACTGCAACAGACTAATTTTCAATTCCCCAGCCCCTGCTGATTTTACTATCGAAAAAAATTACTTCAAAACGATTGAATGTAGAACTGTACTGTCATATCTTTGCATGAAACAAGTCATTCAAAACACGTCAAATAATTTTTCACATCACATATAAAACTTTAAGTAAACCAACGAACATTACCATTATACAAGTTATAATAATATATGATTTCTACATCAATTATATTAAAAAAAGTTTTCTTCAACGTGACTTTATGTGAGGTAATATCACAATTGAGACTATCACTAAACTTTACCATACTCATTAAACTAACTACAAATTATTATTTCTGACTGAACACAAACGATTCGTCCGTCGAATAGGTTGGTACTTGAAGCCGGATACCCACATACTCGACGAATACGTACCACGACTCTACAATTCGATTGCCTGAAATTCTGAATCTATCTTCTATTTTACTAAAGCTCAGTGGGTCTTACACGTAAGCCTTTAAATCCACTTAAACGCGGCTGTAACTCAGTACTCATTAGTAATTCTTACGTCGGGAATAAAGGAAATTACATTTTACCTAATAAATAATCGAGATGAGACCCGTTTTATATATGTAACTTAGATTTTCTATTATTAAAATAGTTCCAGTATTTGGTACAATCGGAGCACTAACACACCACGAATAACATGTCTAGGGTATATATAACTCGTCAGGGACGTCTCTACATAGAAAAGCCAAGGCTTACCTATGACGAAAGTGGTCCATGACGAACTTTTCACTTTCATATATTCGAATCATAATTGTAATTGTTTTTTTTTCTGGTTGTGCAATAAAATATTCTCTATCTATCTATACCACAATGGCAATGAACAGAAGAGGGCTCATTCTGTTAACAGAAAAGTATATAAATAAAAAACCAGTGGAAAAAGTGACGGACATCTTTTTAACATGTTAAGGCCACAAGTTTTTCTTAGTTTTCGCGAATGAAATTTATGCAATAAGAACAACTGTCATTCAATCAAAATGGTGTTCCGCACTTTTGCATAACAGAACTTAGGGCTTGACCGCATGATAAGCATTAATTTCTTTGACACCACGCTTTTAAACGCAGAAAGTATTGTTTAAATGTATCGATAGAAATTTCTGCCCTCAGGGCCATTTTTCCTTTGAACAAAAACAAAATCTTATAGAAAATTAAAATTTCAAAAAACTATTTTACTGTTTCTACTGAAACGTCTGCAATTTCTTTGGACATTTCTCATACTGAAGAATGTAGGAAAGACTGTAAATCTATCAGGTCTATGGATTAAACAAAAAAACTCATTTTTGCCAAAAATCACACCCGACATCGTTAATAGGGACCGGCGTCATGTGATCATTATATTGGAGCTGCATGAGGCTCGTAAACAATGTAGCAAGGAACGTCAACCCTGCATGTACTCATATGCTGAGCAAAAATTAACCGGGCTTCGTCCATAACTCGTAAAAACGTATAATAATGTATAGTTGTCTGTAAGACTAAAATAACTCCATACTAAATGCAAAACAACTTTAGATAACTTAACCTAACTACTGATAGATAACCATAGCACCGTTCGCGTAATCTTTAATGTACCATTACAACGGAACGGAACAGTAAACTTCGGTTCTAAAATTTTACGCTTGTTTAGCGAAGTCAAATTACACCGATGTTACCGTATTTTTTTTAGAAAAATATAATGCGATTTGAATATAACAACGATCACTGTGACGAATAAAATATACATTAAATGTGTTTTTTAAATATAAAATTTAAATTAATAAAATGTCTGATAGAAAAACAGTAGTGACGTAAAACATCAAAAGATAAAAATAATAACTCTACAACTTATAGACTAAGGGCAAGTATAGACCTGGCTATTCAATGATGGCGATGGCACACGCATCTTGATTAGAAATCTGCTTACAAACTAACACCATGATAAAGAAGGCAGATTAATACAGAAAAAAAACCTGTCTACATACTTGCGTCCTATCCATAGCTCATAATTTTACTGCAACCAGATAGCTCTTTATTCATAATTAGGAATCACACTACAATCACATAAAGTGTTCTTTGTTTTTGTTTAGTGGCTTTTTCATAGCAAACTTGTTTTGTTTATATTTGTGGATAGGACAAACAGAAGACAAGTTTTTTTAAAACTTTGTATATTCTACAGATTGCCATAAGGCACCCAGAGCCGGAGTCGGGTCTACACGTACCCTGCGATTCAATAACAACGATGCCTAATAAAAAGCAAGTATTTACAAATAAATCTAAGTGATACTTAACGACTAAGAAATTGATTACTAGGTATATAAAAGTACAACAAATTGAATGTTATTCGATATTGTCGCGGGTGTATATCACAAATCACACTGTGGCTTTCAGAAGTGCAATGTCTTCATACACAATTACTTAGGTAGTACATAAGTTATAAAAATCATGTTCCATAGATTGCGGGAACCCTTTGGTACATAAAATCTAGGTTTCATAGCCTTTTTCCTACAATACCAAAAATAGTCATCTCTATTTGATCATCGTATTTTAAAGCTGCACTCCGTAGCTTAAAATATCGGCAACACATCTTTTGTCTAGTGACATTTGTCTGTCTACGACGTATTATTTTTTTATAGTCCGTACTAATCCCCCACTGTCAGGCAAGGAGAGTGGGAAGGCCCATTCTCAGAGCGAAGCTTAACAATGCACGAAAAAAGAACATTATGTATAGTCCCCTGAACCCTTCCTGTGGAACGCACAATATCATAAGCTTACGGAATGCGCAGTTTTCTTCGTATCCAGGAGACAAAGCCCGTGTTCAATTCATCCATTTGCGGCAGTTGGGCGCACCACACATGCACATTATCTTGTGTGCGTCGTCTTCTATGTCGAATTTGTAGTCGTAGGCCAACTGTGGAAGAGATCAACAACCGTTTTTAAATCCTGTAACTGTAAGAGGTAAAATAATATGACACTCGGGAGGCCACCTCCCGCCTTACGTGTGTCGTAATAAATAATAATATTTTATTTCAGATAAATCAAAATCCTTAAGAATAGCACATTATAAAAGATGATAATAAAACAAAATACAATAAATTAACCAATGAAATTATATATAATGCCGCCTGATAAAGGGGGACGAGTAATAAGTTTCGCGACGTCACAGGTTTGTATCACTGTAGTTTTCTGAGATGTTTTGTAAATTAGAATTAAATAAACATAAATACCAATATAAGTTATTTAAATTTAAGTTCTGTTTTAATTTAATAACTTCTAAGATATGTCACTTCACAGGTCTTTCCCATATATCACGTTACTGGTCACCCTATTGGGTTAAGGTCGTACAGTGTATCCGTTCTTAAATGGCAAAACGAGTAAACAAACATGGCTGACCAATAAATTGTGACATTTCATAGTGTTGCTGAAATTACTGAATGAATGACGGATTTCATTATTGAATGAATGGAATGAATGAAGTTTAAGTCATAAAATAATCTAAATAATTATGTAATATTAGTATCGCAATCCATCTGCTACACTGAACTCGACCCATATACATAAAAACTGGGACAAAAAAAAATAAAGAAAATTCCGCTAATAAATGTTGGCGGTAATGCTATGTAGGTAATGCGAATCGAAAAACGTGTAGAACATTATAGATGTTTGACCATTTAAAATGGGGGTTTGTGCTGCAAAATATATTATTTTTAGTTTTTTTTTACACTATTCTCTGTATTACGTACAGGCAGCGACATCTGGCTGAAGTAGATTGCATCACTTACAGCCGCGACTACATACTTTGCAGTTAGGTTCTTTTTTTTACATCGGAATGATATCGCTGTACCCAAATGATTATACTATTTTTATTTTTAATGCACTAACCCGTGCTAAGGACAGTTTTAAAAAACCTATTTAGAGGCTAAAAATTCCACCCATGCCGGGATTCGAACCCGCGACCTCTGGCTATCCGTGCCAGCGCTCTTTCCAACTGAGCTAATGGGCGACTCACCGGCATCAGTGAAATTTCGAACCTCCTTATACTATTCTCTGTATTACGTACAGGCAGCGACATCTGGCTGTAGTAAAGTCTGGATGGAATTTTTAGTCTCTAAGTAGGTTTTTTTAAAATTGTCCTTAGCACGGGTTAGTGCATTAAAAAAATAAAAATAGTATAATGACTTGAAGATATTTAAAAAATCTCATCTGGCAACCGTGGCTACAGCAACGTGAAACAAACTTCTTGCTCGCTGGCTCGGCTGATCCATTGGCAGTTTTGTATACCGCTTTAAAACTGACAGAATTTCAAGCATGCTCGAAGAATCAACGGTATAACCCACGGAGCAAAATTTGAAAAAAAAATCGCCGTTTTTGGGGTGATGTAGTTGCGGTCTATACCGTTGGCTGGCAGATAATAAAAACTGCGGTAAAGAAAACTGGTGGCTCGCTAATGAAACACCCGCTTAACATGCAAGGGTTTTAGTAAAAAAATCAATAAAACTTTAATTCTTTATACAATACCCACCGCAATACCTTCTCTATTTTGTTATTTTTATTATTCCGGTGCTATGTGCACTTCTTAAATAACATAACAGCGCAATTTCGTTCATTCGTTCTTTCATTCACCTCATACAACCGCATCCCAACACTAAAAAAAATTACAAACTAATCTGTGTAGTTTTGCTAACCTGTGATCAGAAAATCAGTGTATTTAGAATTTCGGCAAAAAATCATAGTTTTAATCACAAATTCAGCCAGTTTTCGGTAAAATACGATGCTTCTGTGTCTTAACTAGTGTCTACAACTAAATGTGGTAACCTACATCGAGTGATGCTTCCAGAATTCGTGTTTTGTGGTCGAGTGAGGTTTGTTTACTCGTTTTGCCATTTAAGAACGGATACACTGTAGATTCCGTAGGTTCTAAAATTAGTTGTCAGTTGTTAAGATTTGTCATCTTCACTTTTAGATAAAAAAACGAACACAAGTTATGATGTTTTTTCCATCGAGGGCGCTAGTTGGCGGCCCGAAACGGCACCACCGCTTCAGGCTTATATTAGGGGTTAAAGTATGAAATTGCCGTTTTATTGCAATAGGTTCTTTGAATTGACATAGAATCTTTATAGTTTGTGGTTTTCGAATGAAACTTTTTTCAAATGGTTTCTATGATGTTCTTTTTTTAAAAAATGTGAAACATTTGAATATCGACTTTCAATTGTTTTTGTTATTCAATTTAGACAAGAAAGATGGATACTGGGAAAATTCGAGTGATTTTTGAATACGAGTTCCGACGCGGAACTAACGCGGCAGAAACAGCCCGCAATATCAATGCTGCGTTTGGAGAGTAGTCTACTAATGAACGCAGCGTGCGATTTTGGTTTAAACGCTTTCGTGATGGAAATTTTGACTTAAAGAACGAGCCACGAGGAAGACCGCCCACACAGGTGAATAACGATGAATTAAGAGAGATAGTGGAAGCCGATCCTAGTCAAACTACCCAGGAATTAGCGGCATGGTTTAACGTAACCTTACCCACAATATTGACTCACGTCAAATCAATAAAATAAAAAAAATACGAAAAATGGGTGCCTCATGATTTGACTGATCTGCAGAAAGAAACGCGTATCCATCTTTCTTGTCTAAATTTAATAACAAAAACAATTGAAAGTCGATATTCAAATGTTTCACATTTTTTAAAAAAAGACCATCATAGAAACCATTTGAAAAAAAAATTCATGCGAAAACCTCAAACCATGAAGATTCTATGTCAATTCAAAGAACCTATTGCAATAAAACGGCAATTTCATATTTTAACCCCTATTATTTTAAGTAGGCCGCGTCGGCAGCCGGCACCCACCTCCTCGCCGCTGGCGATGCGGCGCTTGGCGAAGATGATGATGCGCAGGCTGCGGTCGACCTCGACGAGCTCGGTGACGCAGTTGGGCTGGCACGAGTGGTTGATGTAGCGCGCCAGCCCGCCGCTCAGGGTCGCGTCCACCACGCGCCGCTCGTCCAGACGGAACATGTAGATGCCGCGGTTCTGCGTGTCAATCATTTGTTTGTGAATAAATCATCGGAACAAGTAGATGCCGCGATTCTGCGTGTCAATAATTTGTTTGTGAATAAATCATCGGAACAAGTAGATGCCGCGATTCTGCGTGTCAATAATCTGTTTGTGAATAAATCATCGGAACATGTAGATGCCGCGGTTCTGCGTGTCAATAATTTGTTTGTGAATAAATCATCGGAACAAGTAGATGCCGCGGTTCTGCGTGTCAATCATTTGTTTGTGAATAAATCATCGGAACAAGTAGATGCCGCGATTCTGCGTGTCAATAATTTGTTTGTGAATAAATCATCGGAACATGTAGATGCCGCGGTTCTGCGTGTCAATAATTTGTTTGTGAATAAATCATCGGAACAAGTAGATGCCGCGATTCTGCGTGTCAATAATTTGTTTGTGAATAAATCATCGGAACATGTAGATGCCGCGGTTCTGCGTGTCAATAATTTGTTTGTGAATAAATCATCGGAACATGTAGATGCCGCGGTTCTGCGTGTCAATAATTTGTTTGTGAATAAATCATCGGAACATGTAGATGCCGCGGTTCTGCGTGTCAATAATTTGTTTGTGAATAAATCATCGGAACATGTAGATGCCGCGGTTCTGCGTGTCAATAATTTGTTTGTGAATAAATCATCGGAACATGTAGAAGCCGCGGTTCTGCGTGTCAATAATTTGTTTGTGAATAAATCATCGGAACAAGTAGATGCCGCGATTCTGCGTGTCAATCATTTGTTTGTGAATAAATCATTTATAAAAAAATTGTAAGCTTTTAGTCCGGATCTACTTACAGGTGTTGTTATATCGGAAGAGTCTGACCAGGTTTCGCTCCGATTCGCAGAGCTTAATCATGTGAGCAGAGACGGAGCTCGCGTCGGAGCGAAACCTGTTCGGACTCTTCCGATATAACAACACCCACCCGTAAGTAGATCCGGACTAAAAGTCTACAATGTGTTGTGCTTACGATAGTTTTAGTTCAAAAATTGTAAGCTCACTTAAGTTCAAGCAAGTCGTAGAGGAACCTTTTGCTAGATAATACAAATTTACGGTACTGTTTAAGCGTCACTTTATTATTATTAATCATATATTACTTCTCAGTGTGAAGGTCTAAGGATGCAGTACCTACTTTATGTCTATTTACGTCTGTTTGTTTTTAAATTTTACCTGTACTTGTATCTGTTTCTTTACCTTACTGTTTCACTTACTTCTTCAACGGACGAATCCAATACGAATCTCTTTCTTAAACCAGACAGACGCCTTTACTTCACGACATACTTCTTCAATAGACGAATCCAATACCAACCTGTTTCTTAAACCAGATAGACGCCTTTACTTTACGACAGATTTCTTCAAAGGACGAATCTCTTTCTTAAACCAGACAGACGCCTTTGCTTCACGACATACTTCTTCAATAGACGAATCCAATACCAACCTGTTTCTTAAACCAGACAGACGCCTTTACTTTACGACAGATTTCTTCAAAGGACGAATCCAATACGAATCTCTTTCTTAAACCAGACAGACGCCTTTACTTCAAGACAGATTTCTTCAAAGGACGAATCCAATACGAACCTCTTTCTTAGACCAGACAGATGCCTTTACTTCACGACATACTTCTTCAATAGACGAATCCAATACGAACCTGTTTCTTAAACCAGACGGATGCCTTTACTCCACGACATACTTCTTCGAAGGACGAATCCACTACTAATTTATTTCTTAAAGTATATGGTGAAAACAAAAAAAACAACATCATACATTAGACCGTCTGCGTACTGTGAATATACTATTTCCTATTTAGCAAAAGTCTGATTACGTTTAGTGAATTCGGATCAATTAGCGCGGGCAGGAGCAATTAGCAGGCACACAGGGTTATTGATCTAAACTGATAATTTCATACTTTCTCTCTCTCTCTCTCTGAGATAAGGCCTGTCCCCTGCAGTGGGACGTTTATAGGCTACATAAAAAAATATATAATCACACCATGTTTGACACTTTTATGAATTTATGAATGCGTAAAAACTGATTAATGGTGCCTCCTTAATTTATACATTTTGTATGTTGTGTTTTGTATTTAGCTGGGTGAACGAAAGAGGAATGAAAGAAAAAAAATACGTTCACTCAAGTGTACGATGATCAGAGTTAATCTGGCTAATCTTATAGACTACCTATCGCGTTAGTTCTTTGGCGACTTTATCACTTCTGATGTGATCCATTAAATAAACTCCGAGTATAGCCCGTTCCATAGCACGCTGAGCGAATTTGAATCGGTGGACTAGTATTGACATCTCAATAGCCACGTTTCGGCTCCCTAGGTCATCTCACCGGCTGGCAAGAAGTTTCACTCGCATAAAGTTTCAAGAGCAGAAAAGCTGGTGTTTTTCGAACGTAGCTCAACTCAGTTGGATCATTCTTGCGGTTTCAATTTAAATTGCCCTAGCGTGCTTTCTGTCCATCCCTTGCCAACCCATGTAATGCAACTCTGCACTCGAGTTTATGGGATACACACTCGTCACACTGTCCGCCATTTTCTGAATTGAGAATTTAAAACGTTATAAATTCACAAACCAGGGGGTAGGCAGCAGCGCCCCCTGCAGTACAATTCCACCAAACTGCGATCCCCAACCCGCATGCCCAGCGTGGGGATTATGGGCAATTACCCCCCAATGATGGCACAACCTTGTGCTCATTAGGGGAGGGCTATGTCCAGCAGTGGACTAATATAGCCTGAAGAAGAAGAATTCTTTGCCTAGTCACATTTCTCAGAAAATAACGACACTCGAGTATTAGAAAAAAATATTAATCCAGTAACTGGCGTAGGTTCAAGGCATATTAGTCCTTTTCCTGTTTATTAGATTTCGAGGCATGGTGAACATAAATCGCATAATGTAATTTTTTTAGATGGTTCTTTATAAGAGTTTTCTAGCAATAAAAACTTACCGTCAATGATGGATTCATTGTACTGTATTATTTTTTGTAGATAGCTGTAAACAGTAATAGCTAGGGCGGCGCCTGACCAGTGGGATTCCAATCAATGACAATCCTTTAGTCATAAAGGAATCTATAATTTCAAATGTAAATTTGAAATTATAGATTTATTGCGCGGCAATATTTTTTCTTTTTCTAAGTACTTCAGCTGACCTTTGCAGTAATTAGTAGACATAAGCCGTAACTCACCCGCGCCTCGTACTGCTTCTCTCGTATCTCTGACAGCTCCGAGCGGATGATCTCTCCGATGTACTCGATCACCATCGTGTGCTTCTCCAAGTCGCGCGCCGCAAACAAGCCCAGTCCTTGTATTTTTGACCTAAAGAATGTGAAAACAGTTTCTTTGTCATTTTCGTCCCCACATGGTCGTGAAATTGACTGACAGCGGAGGTAGCGCATGGAACTAAGGATTGGCGCGACAGGATGCCCTATTCATAGGCTATAATGTCGTTGTACAGATGCTGTAACAGTATACAATGTCTGTTATCAATGGCATTCATGGAATCTATAAGTAGGTATGTTAATATGATTTGATAAAATATATTCATGGTTGATTTTTTCGATATCATTTTCTAATGCGACCCGAAAGCAACAATCGACAATGGCAACAATCCGAATGTAAATCGTTTACGTTGAAATAAAGGGTGAGCACTACATAATTTTTAAAACGCAGTTCATGTTAAACCTACGGAAATCGATAAAGGGTGAATAAAATAAAGTTATAATCATAAAATCCGTTTAAAAAATCAATGATCGACGCGATTAAAAAAATGTATGTCCTATTACACTTTTTGTTCATCTAAAGATTTTCTGTCGATACACAGGTTTCATTTACGCCCATTTTTTGAAAAATTCTCGCATAGAATTATGGTCGCATTAACCTTCTCAGTCATACATATTTCTATTTATTACACGTTATTTTCAAGGTCAGGTGTAGAGTGGCTGTCGCTCAGTGGGTAGAACAATGGACTCGCAAGCGGGAGACCCACGTTCGATCCCCAGTGCTGGCATGTACCAATGACTTTGTTTAACTTCAAAGTTACGTACATTTGCGAATTTATAGTCACAATACCACACGCTAATGGTGAAGAAAAACATCGTAAGGAAACCCGCGACTTGGTTGGGCTAGGCCGACTAAGGTGTCAGGATGGTATAGGTGCTGGGCAAGCCTACACCATCCAAAACCACTTCAAAGGCATAGCAGCATCCGAGTGATCCCTTCACCCATGTTGTGTGATGGAAGATGCCACTGGACGCTGTATAAATCATCTCATTACGTAGATGCAGAGGCCAGATGGAGAAAGAGGAGGAGGTTAAAGAATTAAAGATTCGAACTTTAAATTCTTTTTTTTTTTTGAATGCACTAACCCGTGCTTTGCTGCCTGTACGTAATACAGGGAATACTGTAGAGGTTCGAAATTTCACTGATGCCGGTCAGTCGCCCATTGGCTCAGTCGGGAGAGCGCCGGCACGGTTAGCCAGAGGTCGCGGGTTTTTGGAATTTATAGCCTCTAAATAGGTTTTTAAAATTCGAACTTTAATTGTGATGAGCGACGCACCTCGCCAAGTAGACATTGTTCCGCCACTCCATCTTCATCTTCTTGTACTGCGAGCTCTTGGTGTGCACGAACTGCTTGACGTAGGGGCAGGCGGGGTGGTCGAGGCCGGCGCCGGCCGCCGCGGGCCCCTGCGGCGAGCAGGGCAGCAGCGAGCGCGCCGGCCGCCGCCAGGCCGCGCGCTGCCGGGGCTCGGCGCGCGCGCAGCCGGACGGGTTCACGGCCAGCCCGCCCTCCAGCAGCGCCGAGCGGCCGAACTTGAAGCGGTAGTCCGTCAGCGTCTCTATGCCTGCGGGGAGCGGTGGTAGCGGACCGGTGTAGAACGCCGGCTTCTCAATCGGGAGGTCGTGGGTTCGAACCCCGGCGTGTACCGATGACTTTGTTTTCTAAGTCATATACATTTGTGAAATTACAGTAGCAATACTACTCGCTGGTGTTAGCGTACCTCAGCGCTTGCCACGTACAATGGCCCAACTATGAGGCTAAGTGCGGAAATCTCAGGTCTAACTAACTAACTATGCCTGCGGAGGAGCGAGGGCGATGTGTCGAGGCTGCACCGCGGTACAGCGTCGGTCGCGGTGTAAGCAAAAACCGAAACCCGAACCCGGCGTGCATGCATGGCACGACTATTGGATGTTGATGAAGCGAAAGAGGACTGACAGACCTTGTTCACAGCATAACCCTCCGGAATACAGAAAGGGACTGTGGATTCAGTTGTATATTTGACGGGTCTAATCGTGATAATCATCTAGTACGTAACTATACTTAAAAAAATATTATTAAATGACTATTTCTCTTTTTTCATAGGATATTAACAGCTTTATTGTAAAAGCGACAAGCAAATAGTCGTTCAGTCCTTTTTCAATTTTCCGCGCTATCGCGAACTCCTTAACGATTATGTAACACCTTAAGATTCTCAATCCGAGGGGCTCACGCGCCGGCCTACAGCCGACGGGGCCGTTCTTCAGTCCTTTGATCTCCGGAAAGCGAGGACGCTTCGCTCTGTATTTGTAACCCATTTATTTTTATCAGGTAGTCGGAGTCGGTGTTTGTCACACAGAAACATATGGTCCTTCGAGCCGGATGTTGATGTGTTTGGTACATGTTACGCTACTCACCCGGATCCCTTGCACACGGAAACATCTGGTCCTTCGAGCCGGATGTTGATGTGTTTGGTACATGTTTCGCTACTAACCCGGATCCCTTGCACACTGAAACATCTGGTCCTTCGAGCCGGATGTTGATGTTATTGGAACATGTTACGCTACTAACCCGGGTCCCTTTCACACGGAAACATCTGATCCTTCGAGCCGGACGTTGATGTGTTTGGTACATGTTACGCTACTCACCCGGATCCCTTGCACACGGAAACATCTGGTCCTTCGAGCCGGATGTTGATGTGTTTGGTACATGTTACGCTACTCACCCGGATCCCTTGCACACGGAAACATCTGGTCCTTCGAGCCGGATGTTGATGTATTGGAACATGTTACGCTACTCACCCAGATCCCTTCCACACGGAAACATCTGATCCTTCGAGCCGGATGTTGATGTGTTTTGTACATGTTTCGCTACTCACCCGGATCCCTTGCACACAGAATCATATGGTCCTTCGAGCCGGATGTCGATGTGTTTAGTGTTTGTTACGCGACTACTTACCCGGCAGGCTCTCCAAGACGCGCACGACGGCGGGCTCGGTGAGGCCGAAGAGGTCCTCGCCGGTGACGTAGTTGGGCCACAGCTTGAGCCCGCCCGCCTCGGCCCGCGCAGAACGCAGAGCCGCCGCCGCGTCCAGCACCTGCCCTCAGCCAGGACGGGTCAACGCGAAGCTACATATTTCGGTAGCAGAAAATGGCGGGAACCCCGATAAAAGCCGCCAATCGTAGAGGCATCTATGTTGTTTTGTCTGTTTTTAACTTCTCTGTTTGTTTTTGAACTAACACTTTCACAAGCACGGAAGAGTCGGATAACTCTTCCGATATGGACCAAATATCTATTTGTTTACTAGATTAGAACTCTAGTGTAGTCAAGTGTAGTATCGACAATGTCTCTTGTTTCAAATTAGTGCTCTCAGCCGTATTAGGCAGACTGTCTCAGAAACACCAAAAGTCACCCCTCTAGAAGGCATAAGGTAAATTGTCCTGTTTTACGAATTATGCTCTTTACCAATGTTTTTAAGAATTTTGTTATAACTTTAGGGTGTAATAATTAAGTCCAGATATTTTTCATAAATAAATTCGAAAACCGTATTAGCCGGTAATCGATAAGGCAAAAATATTCCAATTTTACCTAAAATCTTCTAAAGCGTTTAAAATAAAACAACAGTCACGTTAAAATCTAAACTCTCATAACGTATACGCTGCCGCGCGTGCCGTGAGCACGACCATCTACTGCTTGGGCCGGTCCTGAGCCCACACTTTGAATCGCTACCGTTCCCGTTTAGAATCAAACGACCGCTAACGCATTGCTTAAACATCTATAGCATGACTTAGAATAAGGCTTACACATCTCTTCTTCTTCTTCAGGCTATATGTTAGTCCACTGCTGGACATAGCCCTCTCCTAATGAGCTTGCCGCGTCCAGCATCTGATGGCAGTTTTTCACAGATCGTCACCCCACCTAGTCGGAGGGCGTCCTATATTACGTTTGCCGAGTCGGGGTCTCCACTCAAGAACACGTTTACTCCAACGGTTGTCGGTTCTTTGCGAGATATGGCGAGCCCACTGCCACGTCACACGTCTACACGTCTCATGGAACTTTAACCTGCGAATACGCTTCAAGGAATTATAACCTCTACAACTATTTGCTGTGTGGTGTCGGCCCAGAGAAAAGCACCAACCCAATTCTTCCCGCGGGAGTCGTAAAAGACGACTGAGTGAGGGACACCAACCGGGGGGTGGGCAGCAGCAGTAAAATTCCACCGAACTGCGATCCCCAACCCGCATGCCCAGCGTGGGGATTATGGGCATTACCTCCTAGGACAGCACAACGTGGCGCTCTTTAGGGGAGGGCTACGTCCAGCAGTGGACTAGTATAGCGTGACGACGACAACGATGACGGTAGGAGCCAAGTCCCCGTACCTTGGCCCAGGCGGCGCGCGCGGTGGCCGCGACCATGTCCTCGCCGGGCTCGTCCTGCGCGCGCACGTGGAAGCGCGGCTTGCCGTCCTCGTCCGAGATCCAGCACAGGTAGCGGCAGCGGCTGTTGGCCCGCGACATGGACCAGTAGAAGCGGACCTGCGGGGGCCCGACGCGGTTAGTAACACGTGACGGCGGCGGTGGACCGAATGTTTCGTTATACAGGCATGTTACTAAAGTATCGCCACACAGTTGCTTAATTTTTTTAATTTAAAAACCTATTTAGAGGCTAAAAATTTCACCCATGCCGGGATTCGAACCCGCAACCTCTGGCTATCCGTACCAGCGCTCTACCAATTGAGCCAATGGGCGACTCAAATAGGTTTTTAAATTTGTTCCTTAGCACGGGTTAGTGCATTAAAAATAAAAGTAGTGTAATTTTTTTAAGTTACAAAGTTTGTTGACAAATTGACCGCGTCAAGTTACGAAACTGCTTTAAAATTTAAACACAGGATGAAGAACTTTCAACCTTTTCTTAATGAAGGAGTTTAATTTTACAGTACTGAAACGGTTTTCAGGTTTTATGGAATTGGTTCGGCGTAATTTCAATTTTAAATTTTTTAATAAAATTTAAATATATCTAATATAATTACATAGACAAATAAAACGTATACTGATTCATTACACAATTACTGATATCAGCATTACACAATTTAAACCGATCTGATAACAGTTTTTTTGCAACCACACCTCAGCTCTCTTGACGCTGCACGCCGAATAAAAAAGGCACAATGCTCTAATGCATGTCAAAGTCTTTAACAAAGTCATCTCATTTTCGGCTACGGATAGTTCAGTGTAACTCTCCACTGAAACTTTAGCTTATTACAAATGATTTGTACGTTTTATTACCACCCTAGATAAATAAAAAGTTGCTTGATGCCTAGTTGATTGATGCAAGAACAAAAATGAAACATATTTTAAGCTGAGTAGACTAATATAAACGCCACAAAATTGAAACAAGTACTCACGATCTTATAGCCGACCGGGTAGATGTAATTGGGCGTGTGGAAGGTAGCCAGCTGGTGGGGCAGCAGATGGCCCACAGAGAGGAAAATGAGCCCTCCGACCCTGATCAGATGGTTTGTATCCGAGTGCAGCATGACCGACGCCACCTGCCGCTGCTCGTCGCGAGACACGTACACGCGCCGCTGCACGCTCAGCGTCGTCAGCTCGTTGTCCTTCTCGCCCTGGGTGGAGGATCACGGTACGTGGTGGCTTTATGTAGCCTGTAATGTATGCTGTACGGCACAGGTCTTTTCCAAGAGAGAGGAGAGATAGAGAGAGCGAGAGAAAGAAAGAGATAACCTGAGCCACTTAAATGTAAACACGGCATGGGTCCCGTTTTCCTTTCGATGTTTTCCTTCACAGTTACAGAGTGGTATTATTAAATAATAATTTAGATGAAATTTACAAATGAAGGGCGAAATTACAATTGAAGAAAATTAAAGCTCGGGAATATTAGGAAATGTAAAATTACATAAATTACGTTGAACAGAATTATTTCTCATTAAATGTCAAAAAATACAATAAAACAAATAAGGAGTTAGTCTCTCATGTTCTTATCAAAATAGATTATACAGGATTGAACTGACCCGAAATGGTATTTGTCCTCAAGTTCTTCTCTTAATGTGCGTATAATTGTACGTTTGCTTGATTAGGAAGTCTTGAATGGTTTAATAACGACACGCACCCATCGCGAATTGACAATTTCAAGCTGAGTATACCTCAGGCTTTTTCAGGCCGTTAAATTTATATGCATTCATAGTCAATTTAAAGCTAAAAATTGTGACAGCAAAAAATTACGAAAATATCTCACCTTCGGCGCGTGGCTCTGGCAATACGCGGTTTTGTTCTTGTAGAAGACGCAGTTGTCTTTGACGGCGCACCCCAAGTGGTACACGCTCCCGCACCGCACCTTGAAGCAGCGCACGGTCGCCCCGAGCCTCCGACACACAGCACAGGTGACGTTGGAGCCCGCCGCCAACGCCGTCTCCACATTCATGAGGGCCCCACTGACAGTCTCGTACACTCCCGCTGACCACAGCGCACAGTTCAAATGGACCCAGCGGTCTACGTCACAGTTGAGAAGCCTAGAAACGCCGTCGGCCACGCCATCACCTTGTATCCCACACAGTTCGCACCGTCTCGTGTCTTCGTTGGTAACGGGCATGAGAGCTACGCCCGTTCGGAAGACCAGCTCGGTGAGCTCTCTGTCCGTAGGCCGCTTGTACTTGACTGGGGGGCCGATGCAGCCTGGCGCCCAGTTCTTGTATCGTACACCGCGGTATTTGTCGCGTTCGGCGTTCTCGCTCGTTTTTTCCTTTTGGTCTTTCATGGCATCGTCGCAGACTTCTTTCATAAGCTCGTCGTTATCTAAAGAATCAATGAACAGGTCCATTTTCTCGTCCTTTATGTCTGGTTTGATGTCCAAGTCGTCCGTTTCCATGCTTTCTGTTGAAGCCGTGTCGAAGTCGTCTTGGTCTTTAGATAGGTTGGCGTCAATGTCAGATTTGTCGTCTCTGACCGGCGCTTTGGATTTTCCGTCCAAGATTATGTTTGTCGGTCGCCAGGAGAATCTCTCGTAGCATTGGGTACTGCAGAAGTACAGTTCTGAATCGCTGTCACAGAGTATGCCTTCTTTCTTTGCTGATAACAACGGAAACTCTGAAGCTTTAGCTCTGACCACGGAATCCAGGATAACAACGTCGCAATGTCGACAGAACTTAGCCGCTCCATTTAGTATACTCTGGATATCTATAGGCATGCCCTCTTTACCGTCCTTTCCTTTAGATCTGTACAAGCCTAGCTTATGCGAAGGCGGGGTGGCGGTTCGCTCAATGATCTGGTAAGAAGTCGGTGGTGGAATGTGCAGTATACCGGCCAATTCTTTTAGAACGCCTAGGATATCCTCTGCCGCTCCCGAGGTCAACGTCAAAGTGACTGTGACGTTTTCGTTACTTTCAGTGCTTCCTGGCGAGTCCAAGATGTTGGATTTAACTGGAGAGTCGGTGTCCAGTTTTAGTTTTTCATCTTCGTCCTTCAAGTGGTAGAGCGAAACGGGTTTCAGCCGTATAGGAACAGGCGCTATGAGCGGTATGATGGGTGAAACTCGGCCTGAATTAGCAGTGTCACTATCTTCATCCTCTTCTTCGTCATCAATAAGTTTTAGTCCAGGGAATCGGTTGGGAGGTTCGAGCTCAAGACATTCCGGGCTCGAACAACTGACAATTGTATCTGGAGTGTCAGTATCGCGCTCTTTGCAGATGAGTTCCAGCTTCTTATCATCTGGATCATCGTCGAACATAATAGGCTGGAACTCTTGATCGTAGAACCCTCTCTGTGTTGACGCCTGAGGTTTCTCGGGCATAGGTTCTTCGTCGCCAAACGGCTTGGTATTGTAATAATCAGCCACGTTTGGTATCTTTGCGTTACCGAATTCACCCGTCAAATCGCCCTTGAGTATATCGTAGTCTTTGTTTTTCAGTTTGGTCAAATCTCCAGAGCCAAACAGTGGGCAGACAGCGAAGTTGGTAGTCAAGGCGGGCTCTTGAATTTGCATGGGGGGTAACAGGCGTAACTGCACCATCAGATTATCAATAAAAGTGTCGTAATCCTCTTCAAATCTAGATCCTTTTCTCGGACGTTTCTTTGCTACGCTCATGGTATTCTCAGCCGCTTGCTTCATATTCATCATCATTTTCCGCTTCTTTTGTTGGTACTCTCTTCTTTTACGTTTTTTCGCTTCCGAAGGAGTTTCGGGCGCGTTCTGTTCGGCCGATTGAGGGTCCATGGTTACGCTTTCTGGAAACTCTTCCTTGATGGTATGGTCAAGTTTGCCCTGGTCGGACGCCGTGGATACACCAGAAGTAGCTGATTGCTGACTGCTCTCATCCAACAGTTCCCTTTTCACTTCCATGGGTGTGAACGGTCTGTGGACGGGACTCTGCATCGGTGGCGTCACCTCCTTCTTTATAGCGTTTATACTCTGCATTTGCTGAATCTGTTGTTGAATCTGCTGTTGGATTTGCGCTTGCATTTGCTGATTCTCCACGCTCATGGGAATACTGCTCATGGGCATAGAACCGTAAGGCATGGTTTTCATTGTTGGCGAGCTTTCTGGCATTGGCGTTACCTCTTCTTTGGCCACGACTTTCATAGGCGGCTTTCTGACGTCCATAAGAGATTGCGTAGATGTCTGAACATGTGGAGACATGGAAGGCGGCATCGTAGTCTGTGTAGGTCGCGGATTAAACTGCTGAGTGTTCTGGGACACCGGAATCTGTCTTGGCGAGTTCTTCGGTATTTCCACTTCTTGATTTAGGGCTTGAGGGATGCCTAAGGCTGGTGGCGGAATGGAAGGCCTGGCTAACTGAGCTTCTAAAGATGGTATAGTGCCTAAAGCTGGCGCTGTTCTTTGCATTGACATTGTTCGAGCTGGAACCGTGTTCGCTGCCGTTGTTGTAGTTTGCAGCAGCTGTTTCAGCAGTACATTCTGTGACTCGTCGTTTCTTAGCCCAGCCGGCGATTGCATTAGCTTGTTGCTCGTGTCCGGCGAAGAAGTGTTGGGCTCGTCTGTCTCCATCGGCTCCGATTTCACTATTACAGATTCCACACTGTGCCTTTTGGTTGGCTGTATGTGACCAACTACCACATCGCTTTTTGGCTCATCCGTGGACTTCGATCTCTTTAATGGTGACGTCAGTTGTGTATGCAACAGCTTTGATGACGTGATGAAATTCAAAGTTCCTGTAGGTTTGACACCGTGAGATTGACTTACACCAGTGCTAAGAATGTTATGTGTTCGAATGGTCACGTTTGGCGGTGGCTCCTTGCCAATAGCAGGTCGTGACGTCATTACTAAAGCGGGAGGTTGACTGGAGCTTATGCTTTGCGTGTTGAATGGCAGATTAGTAGTAGTAGTCTGTCTCGCTGGCTGTAGTAACGTGTGACCTAGAATACTAGTTGGTAGCGCTTGGTTAGGCTGAAAGGTAGTTCTATTGATGGTGTTACTAGTGTGTATCATGGTAGGTGCGCCAGAGACGTTGCCCATGTTGTTGTGTATCTTAGAGAGCGCAGGCATTTGTATGATCTGCTGTGACGCCATCGATGCACTGTTGCCATTGTCTTCAGTTGTAAAACCCTGATTTGAAATCAAGGGAGACGGAGCTGGCGATTTGATCATGATATTTTGCATCCCGACTGGGGAGTTTATCGGAGATCTGGTAGGTGATTTTCTGTTTTGTGGCATAGAGGATAGAGTATTAACTCTCGAACCGATAACTTGCGCTGGGTTCATGAGGCCCTCTGAAGACGTTAGATTAGGCTTTTCTACCCTTTGTATGGGGGACGGCCGTGATGTTGCCACTTCAACTTTTGAAGACGGAAGTAAATTCTCAAAGTTTACTTGTGTAGGAGTTGTGTCACTTTTCTGTCTTTGCAAATTAGAATTTTCTACTTTAGCACTTGTGTTGTGTTGAGTATTGAGCGAAGACATGATTGAACGAAGCTGCTGTGAGACATTCGCCATATTTGATGTTAGTTCAGCTGTTGGACCCAACGGTGAGAGCTGAGGCACTGTCGCTGTTTGCAAGTTCATTCGTTCTGGTGGATTTAGGTGTCCTTTTTGCAATGATGGGTCCTGCATTGGGGACTCTTTAATCTCTGGTTTAGGGTTGGTAGGATTCTGAGGGACGGGCATTGGTTTAGGCTGCTGCTTCATTCCGTACTGTTTGCTCTCGCTAGTCATGTCTTCTATAAAGCACATCATGTCTGCGAAACTTTCGTCGTGCTTTATGTTCGACACGACATTTCTCTGCGCCATATCATTCAGATACTTTTCTTGGCTCGGCGTAGGCGAAGGTATGGAGATTTGCACAGAATCATGCGCCATATCCGTTGTTATTTGCATATTAGATCCTAATACCATTTCTTTCGTCTGATTGGCAATCGCTTTGATAGTTTTGACGTCTTGTTCTTCTTCTTTTGTTTTACTGGTGGACGGCTCAGTTTGCATTGGCTCGGCCGGTTTGGTGAAGGCCAGTAACAAGTTGCTCTGCATGTTTTCATCTGGTTTGTCATCGTCGTCTCCTTCCATGATATTGTCTGGGATTTTCTCCGGGATCGGATCGGGGCTTTTGATATCTGACTTACCTAGTAACAGAGGTGTCCTGTCTGCCAAGCATAGAGTAGTTGGCAATTCTGTTTGCTTACTAATCTCTGACTCTATGTCGATTTCTTTCCTTTCTTTATTTTCTTGCGGGACCGTCATCATGGGGTTCGCGTGCTCTTTATCGTGACTATGTTCTGAAATCATAGTACTATCTGGTGAAGCCGCATCATCTTGGAATATTTTGGCTGGCAACGTCGCGTCGTGCGAGACAGATAAACTCGACAGCTTGGTGTTGGAAAGCGACAGACCCATTGGTTTTTCTATAGTTTTCACGATTTTTTGCTTCACTTGATGCTGAGTGAGTATAGACACGGGAACCCTTGACGCTCCTGCGGCATTTGTCGTAGCCAGAGTGATGACCGGGTTGACACTTGACGCTTTTGATAGATTTGATGATATCACACTTATCACAGAGCTTATGGGTTTCGACAGTTGCGACGTAGACATATTGATGCTCATTGGCGGATTTGTAATGTTCAAAGGCATCTTTTTGATATGCGTTTTGTGTCCGGCCATCCCCGGTCTTGGCACTGCCAAATTTTTTAGAACCGGCACGGAAATGGTCTGATTGTCTATGGAGACAGAGGCGACAGTATCTGCGTTCAGTATCTTCGTATTGGACTGGCTAAGCATGGTGGTGCTCAACATCGGTAGGCGCGACAGCGTCCCAGACTGGTTCGGGTTCATGAGTTTGAACTGTTGGACATTTGGCGGGGCTTTATTGGCGGTGGCGAGGCTGATCACGGCTACAGTTTTAGTTTCAGTCCTAGTCGCGGTCGGCTGAAAGGTCTCTTCCTCCGCGCTTTCATCCTCGGGCTTCCCTCCGTCGATCAGCTCCTCGAAATCCTCTTCGGTCGCTATGCGCTCCTGCGGCGATATGGCTCCGGGCTCGACCACGACTATGTCCGCATCGTCCAAATGTTCCTCGACTATTTCCTCCACGTCATCGTCGTCCTCTCGAGCTGCAAAGCTCATTCTTCCCGCGTCTGACAGCGACGCGTACTCTATACCTTCAGGTGCGTATAGAACGTACTCCCTATGTTCGCTTGTAGATTCGTCGGAGTCCGCTGGTGGCGGGGCGGTCTTTCCGCCGAAGCGTCTCGGGGGCACTCCGCGTTTTAGTATGGAGACTTTATTAACGTGCGGGGGTCTTCTATCGTCCTTATTCGGCCAGACTGGGGTGCCGCCGAAGAGGCCGAGCTTGTGGTACCTATTTGGGGTATATTTAAATGCACTTTAATATAGACGTTTCCAAGTATCAACCCTAGGTTAAGAAATATCTGTGTAATTTCCATTTATTTGTACAATAAAGTGCTCACTACCTATCTATAACTTTAATGTTTTAAATTAATGGTTTTCTCTATAATTTTAAGGTTAGTACCTATACAAACAGTGGTCTTAAAAATGTTACTCTTAACTTCTAACTATCTTCTGTTTTTAAATTTAATAGTCGGGGACCAAAACCGGACACTCGCTTTCAAGATGTCGACGCGATACCATTAAAGTCATCAAGACATTTTGCATTGGCATGTTTATAAAAACATGATTTCTTAAAATACCCCCAAAACATAGACTAAAATAGCCAGTGGTGGAGATTTTACAAGGAAGTAGTGTAATTACATATTAAACAAAATTACTCTATGGAGTGCTTTAGAGGAACGTGTTTTTATACATATGTTTGTAAGGGCTCTGTGACGTGCCCTCTCAACTATCAACACACTAATGGATGACCTGTTGTAGGTATGCAAATATTGTGTTTTCTAAACTCACTCCTGTATTCCTGAGGGCTAAGCAGAGACCAGGGACTGCAACCTGCCTCGTTTCTGACCGATAACCTTGGCTTCTTCCACGTTCATTAGTCGTTGCATACACGCACGCCGGTTTCGGATACATTTTATCTTGCTCTTTGCTAATACATCTCCTATTTGACCGAAGTAATCCGCCTAGGGCGTCCCTCACCGGGCCTCCATACGCTAGATACGCAATGTTTCGCAAATCATTCTTCCTTCATCCCTTTCACACGTCCAAGCCAACGCAACATCCCTTTCTCAATTCCAGTCACTACATCCTATACTACGTCTACATTGTATTTTACTACATACGAGTATATAAATAGATTTTAATTTGCAACCGTTTTGTAGAAATTGTCAGACAGCAAAAAAATGAATTATCGTGCTACACAAGAAATAAGTCTCGCGGATGTACCTGCACAGATGACCAAATTTTGGACGTGCGCCAAGTTGATCGACCAATCAGATAGTTTCATTTTATGGCAGGCCGCGCGCCTTTGTTGCTATTGGTTGATTCAACGTCATCGATGCAGGTGACTATTAGTTTGGCAATATTAGCGTGAGCGAAACAGGTAGCGCTACTGCGGCAATCAATTCTGCACCGTAACCGTATCGGTTAAAGATCATGTTGAATGTACTTATAGCTTCGGGTACTTTCGTTACACTTCTTCCTAGTCTGCGCGACTTTTATGATGTGTAGTACTGTACGTAAGTTTAAAGGGGCCCTCAGCCGCGTCCGTACCTGAAGCCGGGCGGGAAGGGCGGCGCGGGCGCCAGGTGGTGGTGCAGCCCCCCGCCGTGGTCGTGCGCGGGCGCGGGCGCGGGGGAGGCGGCGGGCGAGGCGCAGGGCGTGGGCGGGCGCGGCACCAGCGGGGAGCGCGCCAGCGACGGCGACGGCGGCGCGCCGCCCATGGGGCTGTACTGCTGCCGCTGCAGCAGCTGCTGCCGCTGCGCCAAGGGTGGCGTTACGCGCGTTCACACAACTTATTTATTATGAAGACAGCGCATTTCTTCAGGCCCTAGAGTCTAATACTTACATCCCATAGTTTACATACCATAAATATAACGGCCGACTAACAACAATTGGACCGGCCGTCCCCAGGCATACGATCTGCCTGGCAAAAAAAATCCCTTCATAGTGGAAGAGCACCCACCCACTCTTCCCTATAAGTTTTTCAATAGAATATAATCACGACAATGCTTGTTATTTGCCTCAGTTTGATAGACTACAAAGCAATAGCAGTACGATGTCATTCCAGGGCATAACCCGCGCAAATTAAATAGGTATCTCTCCCGAAGAAGATCGAATGGCGCGAGGTGCCGAGTTAAGTAGCACGGGTTATACCATTGGAATGCGATTGGTTACTAGACTACCGATAGTGTGAATGAAACGACCATTACCGGACTAATATGACTCTATTGAACAACTACGCATTTTAGAGACTCGCCCCCAGGAGCGCGTATAAACGTTCGAGGAAAAGCAGTGGCATCGGAACTAATGATAAACACTGTACCTATATTTGGTAATAAATCATGGCGCATAACATCGCAGATAGCAAAGAATATAAACAGCAAGTCGTAACCTTTTAATGACTCTCTGTTACTATGATCTACAATTTACCTCCATTTAGTTATTGTTTATTTATGTTTTTCCTAAAATCTTACAAAATGACAAAATATGACAAGCTGAAACTAGAAATTTGGATCTGATTGTTTGATCCGAGATGTCGCAAGAATATAATATAAACTGGAATTGGATTAAATCTCTAAGAAGTATGAGCAGTCGCGCAAGATTTTAAAATCTCATTTAACCATTCCCCAAAATATATTAAATAATTTGACAGAATTTCTAAAAATGGATTTAGTGAAAAGATGAGTCAAGCCATGTTTGCACACCTTGATCCAAAAAATTTACCTTGTGAGGTAACTTTTGACATAGGTGAGATAAGTGACATATAAAAACTAAAAAAAAACCGTTACAACCCTGAAATACCACGTGAAATTTCGGGGCTGCAAATGATGCAAATTACTTCAGCCAGATGTCGCTCCCTGTATGTAATACAGAGAATATTGTAAAGAGGTTCGAAATTTCACTGATGCTGGTGAGTCGCCCATTAGCTCAGTTGGAAGAGCGCTGGCACGGATAGCCAGAGGTCGCGGATTCGAATCCCGCCATGGTTGGAATTTTTAGCCTCTAAATAGGTTTTTGAAGTTGTCCTTAGCACGAGTTAGTGCATTAAAAAGAATATAATCATGTTTTTTTTATGTTTAGAATATTATAGGTGTACTTACAGCCATCTCATTGCTAGGATTGCCAGGCGAGGGCATCGGCTGAGGACTGCCGAGCGGCGAAGTCTGGCGACCGCCAAACGGCACGCCCACCCGCATGCCTGCAAGACAAGATGTTGGAGATAAGGCGACTCACTTGACACACCTTAGGCTGCCTCGTGGTGGATTGCTATCAGTTCAACGGGGCCGCGGTACAGGGTTGCTATATCAGCATGTATCGCCCAACTGCAGCCTCCATAGGGGAGTTCTTTTTCACACCCTCCAGTGGATGAAAGGGGAAGGTTCACTAGTAGTAAAACGTGAACACACACGACACACGAAACACAGCGGTCGACCAGCGCACACGCGGGTAGGTATCACGCACGTCTATACGGCACAAAGGTCCATAGGCGATTGTGGGGTTCGCAATTTGCAAATCGCAGCGCGCCACACAAGGTATGCCGCCGAAAATGAAAGATCGTCGCTCACCCATTAGAAATAAAATTACTCGAAAACAGGAAAGGCATACATTCAAACCTGCGTTGTCTTGTAGGACAATAAAGAAAAACTAATAATATGGGACGCGACGGAACACAAGACACACGTGACAATGTCTACCTATTATTGGAACGCAAGGAGGTTTCACAAGGCTTTAGAATATTTATTCGCGTGAGACAATATTTCACACGGCAGTCATATTTGAGGTTCACAGGAGAGGATTCTGGGAGCATTAATCACGATTGCGTTTAATTTTTATAGCTAACACAAGAGCTTGCTGGGACACTAAGCCTCTCGATTCCCTGTCAATCTAATCTAAAGCAGTGGGGAAGTTGACCCAGAAGTTTGAATCAAGAAATCATTAAACAAAGATAACAACATAGTTTTTTAATCACATTAGTGGGAGTAACCAAAATAAATCATAGGAAATACCTTGCGGGTGGTGCGGCGGGCGCGCGAACCGCGTGGGCAGCGGCGAGCAGCCGGGCGCGGGCCGCGGGAAGCGACCGCTCGAGTAATCCGTCTGGAACCAATAACACTTTACATTTTGGACTCTAAGCACGTGGGAGGTGCGATTTTCTCCCTGTTCGTAACATTTGTAAGAAATCAATCAATCAATCAATATCGACCCTTGTATGTCCCTACTGCATCGCAGGAAGGTTAGGCTATACTCCACCACGGGGGCCAAGTCCGGGTTGGTGAAGGATTGTAAGGCAGTGGCTAGCCATACTGTCAGAAGTTATCAAGCCGCCCATGAGGCATGGCATGGCTTAACGACTGCCATTACATGTCAGACGGCACCGACGGCTTAATGTGCCTTGCGAAGCACGGAAGCGCTCGGAAAAATGCCACTAGCGGTAGTCACGAGACGGTCACCCGTCCTGCACCTGACCGCGCCTGTTGTTGCTTAACTCAAGTGATTGATTGATTCCAATCACCCGGTCCGACTAGGCCACGAACGCGTAAAAAATAAGTTAGTGCAAACTATGTTTCTTTTGCGATGACGTTTCATTTGAGTTGGGGAGATGTAATCACTTGAAAGATTTGCGACATTAGCGCCGCCTAGTTCCCATTTTAAAAGAGCTGAAAGATCTATTCATATAAATTCATATAAAGATATATAAGAAAGTATCTATTCAATTTCAATATTTGTAGTAATACAAATTATAAAAATAAAAGTTCATATTCATATTCTTTAGTGCTAAATCACGTGCAAGTTAAGAAGTAATGCGAAATTACTTCTCCACTCATACTTAGTTTATTGTAGTTTTTATATTTTAGAACTTTATTAAAGAAAGTAAAATAAATCAAATGTAAGTTATTTATTCTTTTGGTGACTCTAGTAAAGGAACCAGTTCAACTTACATTCTGCATTTGAGGCGAATGAGACGCCACGGGACTCTGTATCTGTTGTTGTTGGTAAATCTGAAACAAAATAAAGAGGTACCAATTGAAACGAGGATTATTTTTCATATTATTCATGCATTAGGCGCCCGCGGTATCTTTTAGGGGCTGAGGAATGTAAATCGGTGACTGCAACGATTGCTGATGCTTAGGTGACAACAACATAATATGCAACGGCGACTTTTACTCCACTAAATTTGTCCAAAAATTATTGAATTATTGTCCGTTGCTGCTGGAACTTTTGCAAAATCAACGCTTTTTGCAGACTACATTGACGACTGCTGCGTATCACAGGTGACTTGTATATGCAAGAGCGAGTCCAATTACTGCGAGTCCATGTGTGAAATCTAGCTATTACGTAAAGAAAAAAGCAAAAAAAATCTATGGACTCCGGAGACACTCCGGACTGGGGACACAAGGCGGTGAAAAGTATTGCTGCGTCGATTACTATATCGCTCATTTGGCAGAATAATGACGCAAATGTACTTTTTTGCCAATTTGAGTTAAGTATGCCAAAACACCCGAAATAACTGTTTACACTTGGGGAAAAAATGACAGTAATGTAGTTTTGTTTTTTATCGCGTGACAGCGCCACTGTCGCTGTGGCATTTTGACAAAGTTCTAACACTTCTGAATGAAACAACGGTCTCTCCTGTAAAATTGGAAAAAGTACATTTGCGTCATTATTCTGCCAAATGAGCGATATGTTCAACACGTGTATTATATAGGTACATGTGCAGCTTGCATATGCAGCAGTCACTTATGCACGATGTGTAGGCTATTGCATGCAAGACTGGTAGCTAAACTAAAATATGCTAAAACTAACCAGCCGCAATTGGAAATCACGCTTGTTGCTATTGCAAATATTGCAGGGACATAGAACACACTTTCTTCTGCATATCCAAGGGTGATTTTTAAACAAAAATATTCCAAAACTAACCTGTGGACTCCTACTAGGCGTAGGCAACTGCGGGCTCGTCCGTTGCTGCTGCAACTGTTGCAAAAAGTGCTGCGGCGACATAGAAGACTGCATCGATTGCTGCGTATGCATGGGCGACTGCTGCATGTGCATAGACGACTGCTGCATATGCATCGGCGACTGCTGTTGCTGCTGCTGCTGATGCAGCATCGGGGATTGTTGCTGCTGGTGGTGCAGCGGCGACTGCTGGTGCATGGCCGACTGCTGGTGCATTGGGGACTGCAACGAGGATGGAGAATTCGTGTCAAACTTAAAAAAATAAAATAAAACCATGAAATTTATTTTTAAGGGCTCTACCGGTCTCAAAAAATGCAAAATATCACGTCAAAAAGTAAAAAACTTACAAGACTTAGTTTTTTCATTGGATTCTAAATATTTTCTTATGAGGGCGTAGTAGCATGAAACACTATCATACGAGATAACTCAATTATTAATAAACGCTTCATAAATCATAAGACCTTAACTTTAAGTTGTGACGACGAACAAGCTCATTTGTAAAGTCGTAAAGAAAAAAATACTAACAATTTTAAAATATAAATTTAACAACAGTCAAAAACAAATTTACTCGTTTAGCTTGGCACAACTACATTGATTTCAAGTGCTTCACCGAACTCTGAAACCAACGCCTATTTTTACTCTTTATTCTACGCACGCGACTTTTACGAGTCTCACCTGCTGGTGCATAGGCGACTGCTGCGTATGCATAGGCGACTGCTGAGGATGCATCGGCGACTGCTGCGGATGTATCGGCGACTGCTGCGGGTGCATGGGCGACTGCTGCGGATGCATCGGTGACTGCTGCGGGTGCATCGGCGACTGCTGCGGCGCGTGCAGCGGGCTCTGCTGCGAGTGCAGCGGACTCTGCTGCGTGTGCAGCGGACTCTGCGTCGACTGGTGCAGCGGAGACTGCGACGTGTGATGCAGAGGCGACTGCTGGGAGTGTAGGGGCGACTGCATCGGGGACGTCATGTGGTGCAGCGGGCTTTGAGGCGCTAAGGAATGGAGCGGCGACTGGGAGTGTGGCGACTGCACGTGTAGAGGCGACATGACAGGCCTCGCGCCCGGCGGGCGAGTGTTGTTGCCAGCTGCCATGGAAGTCCTGACTCCTTGCAGCTGTTGCTGGGCGAATTGCACCATGCCACCTCCCGACTGCGGCCTCTCTTGCGGCACGCCCGCCAGCTGCCTCACTAGCTGTTGCTGGGGCGCTCCCGACTGCTCGATGACCAGCGTCCGGCCTCCTTGCAGTATCCTGCCTTGGGCGCTGAGAGGTGACGTCACAAGCCCTATTCTCTGCTGGGACAGCTGCCCGTCAGAGCCGAGAATTTGCTGGGTTCGGATGAGCGCCTGCTGCTGCTGCATAGTGGTGTTTTGCAGGCCTATTTGCATCGGTCGGTTGATCGCGCCTTGCTGTTGCATCTGGATGGATTGGCTCATGTTCTGGTTTTGGGCGAATATCTGTCCGGATTGGTTAGTCGTGATCTGTTGTTGGTTGATCACGGTCTGTTGTTGGACTAGTTGCGGGTTGTTCTGTCTCTGTTTTGTGTTGTATTCCTGAGGAGATACATTTAAACTTGAGTCTGTAGCCGTGTATAAACTACCATGTGGAAACTACTAGCGATTACTTAGGATGAATTCAAATGATCGTTATGAAATATATGAAAATGTACTAAATATCGCGCACGAGGTGCGAATGTGTAAAGTATATGTCTGATGAACATGATTTTCAAGACATTTTCAAATTTACTGTAGAAAAAAACCTTTAGTTGGTGAGGATATGGCGCTACACTGACCTGCACGAGCATGCTGTGCTGCCGCGACTGCTTCCTGGCCGCCTCCAGGTGCTTCTGCAGCGCCTGCTGCTCGTTGGCCACGCGCCGCAGCTCGGCCGCGTCGGGCGCCGTCAGCTCGTTGCCCGACTTGCGCAGCTGCCGCTGCTTGCTGTTCAGCGACTGAAACCACACACCCCGTCTCTAGTGCGAACCCGGAAACCCTAGCGAGTTAGTCCCCGCGACACGGCCCCGAGTGTTAGACACGACTAGGTTAAACCACAGTGCGACACGTAGCCCCGGGTGGACCTGCGAAACGGAACGGTCTACAAGCGCTACGCGGGACGCTACCGAAAACGTCAAATAAAAATAAAAACGTAAGCTCACGAACACGGAAGCGCGCCGGCTCACCTTGCGGATCTTGCGCAGCTTCTGCACCTCGCCCTCGTAGTAGCGCAGCTGCTCGGCGGCGAAGGCGTCGAACTGCTTCAGCCACTGCTCGTAGAGCAGGCGCGCGCGCGGGTCGGGCTCGCCGCCGCCGGCGGGCCGCTCGGGCGGCGCGGGCGGCGCGGGCGGCGCCACGCCCGGGTACAGCGGGATGGAGGGCGGCGGCGGCGCGGCCTGCGGCGCGGGCGCGGCCGGGCCCGCCCACTCGCCGTCCCGCTCCTGCTCGCGCTTCTCCTGCTCCAGGAGCTCCTCCAGAAGCAACGGTTGCTCCTGGTTTACGTTCTGACGGTTAAATTTGGCCTCGGTCACGACTCGGTTATGGTTGTGTCTTTAGCCCGCCACCTGTCGCCCGTCGCCGACGCCGAGGTTAGTTTACGCTCTGTCGGCCGTCACGATGATCGCTCGCGACAGAGTCTTGCGTTACATTCTTTTATCGATCAATAGTTTATAGACAATACTTTTGGATGTATTACAAGGTACAAACAATATTATGAGATAACGTTTGTATTACAATCGAATACAATTAAAACGATATCCCGATCTCATCTTGAGTCGCAGATCTACAAACTAAAGTGTGAAATTATTGGAGAAGATTTAGGTGATATTTCTACAGAATTAGAAGGTGTGAATGGTAGCTAACTAAGGCCTAATTAATATTGTGATATGTGCAAGATTACTTGCATACTTCTGCTGTGGATCTACTAAACAGAATATTACAGGAAGATCTTGCGATACTTAAGGGTGTACTACAACGTTCCCAACGTATGACAGAAGCTTTCTGCAACCCTGTTGTGCAATAAATTAGACTTTGCCAAAGGAAGTATCGTGGCTGAAGTGAAACTGAATAAGGGACCAAAGGAATAAAATAATACAGCATTGTGATTTTGTGATACTAAATCTAATGCGTTCTAATGACATGTATCTTTGGGACACTTTTATAATAGTCTTCTTTAGATGATTAAGATTATGATTAATTACGATAGGCGAAGAATATTTTCGCACTAATATGAAAGCATTAATGACTGCCCACAATAAATTACTACCGCCACCAACCAAACCGCGATATAATATGCTAATGAGAATCAAGATGAGACAGGAAATCGAACCTAATTACGTACAATTTAAGGTTCGTTATACAAAAATAGTTCATTTAATTTTTTGAAACTACATGTTTTGTAAGTGCTAAATATCATTATATTCTTTTGCACTAACCCGTGCTAAGGACAATTTTGAGCCTCTAAATAAGTTTGCTAAATATTAATTAAAAATAATAGTTTCATTTACTGGCTAGCTGTAACTCGGTCACAGAGTTCATAAGAGTTATTAATAAATTACACTTTCGCTTTGCAATAAGAATACATAATTTTTAGTTCTCCACCGGCCTAACATGGCAGTTACATGGAGTTTTGTCTGCGCTTGCCCCACATATATAACATTTTTAAGTGGAATTCTATTTAGCAAGCGCAGCCAAATGCTCAGTCTACGCCTGCGACGTTACTAGGACTGATCAGAACTTTTATCGTTATTTACGCTTATAGTCCCAGAGACACCGATCCATATATCATTGAACTCAAAATTTAAGTGACAAAAATAACGGGAAACTTCGAGAGTAACAACATTATAACCAGTAAGTGAAACTCTAGCTTTCAACAACTTCGTTTATTTCATTAGTGCGTAAGTTTATAATAAGTAATATTAAATGTTAAACAAATTCCATAGGTGATGATCACTGTAACATTTCAACCGACCAAGTCATAGCCAACTTTATGGTTGATGATGACAAGAACTGTATAGCTATCAGGGCCGCGTTAAGTAAAACTACAATTCATAGTGGATTATGATAATTCGAAGTACATGCGTAGCCGAGTCTTCCAACTTATTAATCTGTGATCTAATCGACTTTGCAATGTGCAGATTTGTCATAGTAAATCATGAATTGTAGTTAAAAAAACAGGTCCCAGGTGTAAGTTCAAACACCACAGCGGTCATCAGAAATGGGACGATGGAAGAGTGTATTTAATGTGTTAGGAAGGATGCTGAAAAGGTTTCAAAGGTTAGTCGAGTACAAGCGTGCGGCGAAGCGAGCAAAGTAAGAAGCGACAAGACAGGTCAGGTGGTAGCGGTGACAGGCAATTTAGTTTGTTATGGAGGGAGGACGGGGAAGGTTAGGGGAGGATCGGTGGGCTGTTGGTTTTGTACTGTGATCGTTTTAACTTTTAATTATGTAATCCGTAAGAGAAGCTTCCAATTACTGTGTATAAGTTCGTCCAGTTTTGTATTCCACCATGCATTCTAAATTCTTGAACAAATATCAGAAGTTGTTGTAATTTTAGGTGTGTTGGTAAAAACCAGTAGGAAAACAGGCAGTCGTGTTTCTTTATTTATGTACTAATCATTGTTTCCGTACCATTCATAGCCCAACAGAATCAGAGATAAGGTGAGATAGAGTAGAGCATTTACCTATTTTAATTTTCTTTAAACATGCCAACCCCGATGTACAGTAGAGTACATTAGGTAAGACAGAGTAGAACAGTGGCGAGTAATGTAGGCTAGAGCAGAGTAGAATAGATCTCACTCCAGCTATTCCACCCTACTATATCTTAATAGGATTGAATATGATAAATTAGGATAGGGTAAGGTATATCATATCTATCCTACTCTACCACAGTAAGACAAGTAAAATAGGAAAGGGTCCCTACCCTTCCCTATCGGATAGGACACAACAGGATAGGGTTGAGTAGGACAGGGTAGCAGGTGCCGGTACTGACCTGCAGCAGCAGCGGGCGGCGCCGCAGCCAGTCGGGCCACTCCGCCTCGAGCGCGCCCTGCCCGCGCCAACAACCGACACTTTATACCGCAGCACATAACCACCGGCCATGCAACGTCCGCGGCCTACACTCGACTGGATGTCACAGGCAACCGAATACGAACCGATGGAATACGGTCACTTTTAGTTGATAAATGAAACGTAACACGACGAAGGATTTTCGGTTTTTCATTCTGTTGCTTCAATAATAATAATACTTCCACACAACACAATCACTTGACCTGGTCCCAAACTAGGATACCCTGTACTACGGTAACCAGGCAAGGACGTCACAAACATTAAAAAAACACTAATTTATTGATAAAAAGGAGCAGGCTAAATTAAAAACGACATTTACAGGGCTGTCACGTTTAAACAAGAGTATTTGTTTAATGTTTAAAACATGTGGAATGCAAACCCTACATTTGATGGCCGACTGACAAGAATAAAGTCAATCAAAAAATTACTGATATGTGGTTTCCCTATGTACTCTACAATGATGAGATTTCTCAATATTTTGACAACGTTATATCCGGCATGATATTTTAATTTACAAGACTGTTGCAATACCTGTGATTCTCTTTTCCTTTCTACGTCGGCATAAACGGCTCCATCAAGAATCACCATCGATTTCCTTAAATATAATGAATTAACCTCCAATCGTGACGTAGTTTCTGTAAGTTTTATTGTGTTACCTCAGTCGAGTTTAGGCCACTTATTACTCCAATTAACACTGACCTACGCATAGCGATCGACGCAATTTGACAGTTGACAGAAGTGTCAACTCACACCGACCGCTAACACAATACCCATGCAATATTAGTTCTCTAAGCTTGATTCAACATACAAGCGATTAAATTTCAACGTATGTACATGTATAACCGTTAAAAGGTTCCTTCACCAATGGGTCAAATATTGGAAATGAAACAATATTGCTCTGGATAATGAACTCTTCAACTTACACATGTTTATGACAACGTATCAAAAGCGATTTCAAATGGAACATGGTTTTGAGTCCACAATCTAAGTGCGAAAACATTACAAGTATTCAGAAAGTAATACCATAATAAATTATATTTATGCGCTTTTTTGCACAAATTGTGGATCCAGAATCAGCGTACACAGCCTACACTTCAACAAAGCTCAGAATTCACCGTGATACATACACAAATGTCATGGCGAATCCACAAAAATCACGAAGATAATAAACTTGCAATACTGCATGCACGACAATGTCCAAAAATCCTCCAAAATGTTTAAGTTTTTAGATAAGTTATTAGTAGAATTATTTCATGTGAGTAATCATTCACTGATGCTATTATTACTGAGTAGGGACTTAAGATGACTGATGATGAACTTCCTTGATGTCCTATGCTGTCAAATTTCTAATTTTTATTCTAGTAAAGTTTTTTCTTCGACGGACTTGACTTGGTACTGTCGAATGGTAAGTATTTTGGACTAAATATTTCATGGTAAAAAAGTGGCATAAAATTTCAGTTTAGACTTGTCATTTTAAGGCTGAGCATAGAGGAGCATGGTACTGTGTACAAAATGGCTGCCCAATTTAGAAGTCAAATTATTCAACTTTCTGTTTACCTCTTCATGATAAAGTCATGAATTTAGAACGTATTTACATTAATTTAATTAATTCATTTTTTGTCTGACTGTAAGCAAATTGATAAAATGCGGCATTTTAGAAAATCTTTAATGTTCAAAGAATTCTAAGTGACATTGAGCGTCCGCTCCAATAAGACCCGAAATACGTCCATGCGAGGCCTAGGTAATTTTTTCAAGCTATAAGCATTACATGTCCATTTCCTCTAGCACTTGAAGTCTGTGTTATCGGAAATAACTCGGTCTAATTATTAGTCAGTAGGGCTTTATAGCATGGTCTTTGTTTATTTCGTTTGTTTCTGTTGTTGCTCATATTGTATCAATTATCTGTTAATTTTATTTCTGTGATGTGCATCGTTGTTGCAATAATTAGTACTTCTGCGCTCAAATTGCATGTTGTGTTCACATATAGTAGAATGTATATCACTGTAAGCCCTCTTATAATATGAACAGTTTTGTAAGTCTAAGGTGTAACATTCAGTTTTGTGGACCGCAAATAAAAAAAAAACTGCCCCTCTCTTTCTACATAGCTTCCTCCGCTGGCTAGCGACGAGCTGTAAGTTAGTGCCGGACAGTACCGAGTCAAGTCCCCGGGCGCGGTGGCGCGCGCTAAGTCTCACCTGCTGCGGGTAGGGCGGCGGCGGCTGCTGCCGCAGAGTGCCGGGGTACGGCGGCGGCGGCGGCGCGCGAGCCGCGCCCGCGCCGGAGCCGGCGCCCGCGCCCGCTGCGGGAAACGGCCCGTTACTTGTGGGGTACTCGCCGCCAACTTGAATTAAAGTGACGTCTTTAGTCAACAAGGAACCCTAAAGTCGTGCGATGCCCGTCTGTTGTAAGTGACGTGAGTCTGAACGGTTTCGTACCACGTGACCAGAATTACTGTTCGTATAAAATGACAAATTACTTACAACAACGTTGTGTAGTAAGACTCAAAATTCTCAAATCAGATTAAATATATGTTAAAATGCAATGCGTCTTCAGATAACAGATTTATAATGAAAGATTGATGATAATGATGACAATATTAAACTATTTTTAGTTTAATATTGTAATCATTATCATCAATCTTATGTGTTCATTATAAATCTGTTATCTGAAGATAAAATAGTTCCAAAATGTGAATGTTTATCTATAGTCTGCTTGATACCGTGTCTCGATAGTTGACGATGCATCAAGGTTGACGACGACGTCGGTATCCAACTTTTTCAACTCCTAAGCGTTTGGGTCTGTGTATTGCTGCTCGTAGGGAAACTACCGTACGAGTGCGGCGGACACTCACCGGCGGGCGGCAGCGCGGCGAGCGTGACGGTGCGGTCTGGCCGCAGCACACTGGTGACACTCACCGGCGGGCGGCAGCGCGGCGAGCGCGCGGTGCGGTTTGGCCGCAGTACACTGGTGACACTCACCGGCGGGCGGCAGCGCGGCGAGCGCGCGGTGCGGTTTGGCCGCAGTACACTGGTGACACTCACCGGCGGGCGGCAGCGCGCGGTGCGGTCTGGCCGCAGCACACTGGTGACACTCACCGGCGGGCGGCAGCGCGGCGAGCGCGCGGTGCGGTTTGGCCGCAGTACACTGGTGACACTCACCGGCGGGCGGCAGCGCGCGGTGCGGTCTGGCCGCAGCACACTGGTGACACTCACCGGCGGGCGGCAGCGCGGCGAGCGCGACGGTGCGGTCTGGCCGCAGCACACTGGTGACACTCACCGGCGGGCGGCAGCGCGGCGAGCGCGCGGTGCGGTTTGGCCGCAGTACACTGGTGACACTCACCGGCGGGCGGCAGCGCGCGGTGCGGTCTGGCCGCAGCACACTGGTGACACTCACCGGCGGGCGGCAGCGCGCGGTGCGGTCTGGCCGCAGCACACTGGTGACACTCACCGGCGGGCGGCAGCGCGGCGAGCGCGACGGTGCGGTCTGGCCGCAGCACACTGGTGACACTCACCGGCGGGCGGCAGCGCGGCGAGCGCGCGGTGCGGTTTGGCCGCAGTACACTGGTGACACTCACCGGCGGGCGGCAGCGCGCGGTGCGGTCTGGCCGCAGCACACTGGTGACACTCACCGGCGGGCGGCAGCGCGGCGAGCGCGCGGTGCGGTTTGGCCGCAGTACACTGGTGACACTCACCGGCGGGCGGCAGCGCGCGGTGCGGTCTGGCCGCAGCACACTGGTGACACTCACCGGCGGGCGGCAGCGCGGCGAGCGCGCGGTGCGGTTTGGCCGCAGTACACTGGTGACACTCACCGGCGGGCGGCAGCGCGCGGTGCGGTCTGGCCGCAGCACACTGGTGACACTCACCGGCGGGCGGCAGCGCGGCGAGCGCGCGGTGCGGTTTGGCCGCAGTACACTGGTGACACTCACCGGCGGGCGGCAGCGCGCGGTGCGGTCTGGCCGCAGCACACTGGTGACACTCACCGGCGGGCGGCAGCGCGGCGAGCGCGCGGTGCGGTTTGGCCGCAGTACACTGGTGACACTCACCGGCGGGCGGCAGCGCGCGGTGCGGTCTGGCCGCAGCACACTGGTGACACTCACCGGCGGGCGGCAGCGCGCGGTGCGGTCTGGCCGCAGCACACTGGTGACACTCACCGGCGGGCGGCAGCGCGGCGAGCGCGCGGTGCGGTTTGGCCGCAGTACACTGGTGACACTCACCGGCGGGCGGCAGCGCGCGGTGCGGTCTGGCCGCAGCACACTGGTGACACTCACCGGCGGGCGGCAGCGCGGCGAGCGCGCGGTGCGGTTTGGCCGCAGTACACTGGTGACACTCACCGGCGGGCGGCAGCGCGCGGTGCGGTCTGGCCGCAGCACACTGGTGACACTCACCGGCGGGCGGCAGCGCGGCGAGCGCGCGGTGCGGTTTGGCCGCAGTACACTGGTGACACTCACCGGCGGGCGGCAGCGCGCGGTGCGGTCTGGCCGCAGCACACTGGTGACACTCACCGGCGGGCGGCAGCGCGGCGAGCGCGCGGTGCGGTTTGGCCGCAGTACACTGGTGACACTCACCGGCGGGCGGCAGCGCGCGGTGCGGTCTGGCCGCAGCACACTGGTGACACTCACCGGCGGGCGGCAGCGCGGCGAGCGCGACGGTGCGGTCTGGCCGCAGCACACTGGTGACACTCACCGGCGGGCGGCAGCGCGGCGAGCGCGACGGTGCGGTCTGGCCGCAGCACGCCGATGACCCCGTCGGCGCCCATGAAGCGCGTGCCGGGCGCGAAGCTGCGGCCCGACGCCAGCGCCGTGTTCACGTGCGCCGTCATCGCGTTCATTATGCTCTGCGTGTTGATGGCGCTCGGCTGCACTTGTGGGCTGCTGGCGCCCTGCACCACGTGCCATGGAGAAAATTCGTGAAGTTGAGATCGTTCTATTTCAATGAGTAAGAATAAAAATATAGACCGAAACTTATAACGCCGTGAAATTTTTTTTGCAATTCGAGGCCGTGAAATAGTTTATTTAAGTGGCATACTTTCGCGCGCCACGGACTGAATATTAAGGGGATGGCAATATTAACGCTGACGTCGTTAGAGTTCTCGATCAACACTCAGTGTTTGCCTAGTGTTCGTTATTATATTCAACATAAGCTTAGCTGCATTTGATCTTTTAAATCTATCTAACTTCAGTTATAAATAGTAATTTAAATAGTCTTTAAAAATCAGATGTAGCTAAGATTAAGCTATTTTTAAGCAAAAAAATCGTTCGTAAGTATAAAAAACACTTAATTAGCATTTTACTATCATCTCTGCGTTTTATTTATCATTTACTCAATCAATCTAAGATCAGCTGATGGTGGCCTTTTATGACATAACTCACCCTCTATACCAACGCAACCAACCATGAAGACGATATGCAGTTTGCCAGTTATACAAATTTATGTATGTTTCCTTCCTACGATACAGGAAGAGAATTTATTTAAATAATATAAGATGAAAATATTCTTTATTGTACACCAGGAAAAAACAAAAATAAAATAATCGAAAAAAGTTATCAATCAAATCAGTACTGGATTACACTGTAACATCGTCAGTCGGTCGGTATATAACAGTTGTACTTCATCACTGAAGGTAACAGTCGGCCTCGAATCGTTCCTCGAAGCACCGTTCGTTGTGTAGTTAGGGCGGATCGGCCGTCTTGAAGCTCGAGCGGAATGTCGGGCTTTACGTACCTGCGCGAAGTGCATTGCGTGGTGCGGCTGCGCGAACTGCAGCTGCGGCCGCGCCGGCGCCGCCTGGCCGGGCCCCCCCGCGCCCGCGCCCCCGCCCGCGCCCGCCGCGAAGGGCCCGCGCTGCCCCATGCCCTGCGGGGACCAGCGGATTAGCCAGCGCCGTCGTGGCGAGTCATACATACTTACACATTCAACGGGTCTAGTAGTGATTATTTATTAGGTACCTAAACTTAATTATTTGACACGGCGAGTACCGTCAATAGTTGTAGTTAATGTTGGTGGTCTACCCAAGTAATCGAAATTGGATCCATAAATATGCAACTGTAGCGAAATCAGACAGTTCACTATCAGTCCATTCCTCATATTTTACTAGGAATTAATACTCAAAGGATGAACAAAGAACGCTGAATTAATTGATTAGTGAACAAATCCAACAATGTCAGATCAATTGCCTAGTTATAACTAGGCAACTGATCATCTGTGCTATAGCACAACAAGGTGAAGAAGTTTGTATGAAATATTAACAATTCCCTAACTTTGGTTGTATTTAAAAAAGGAGTTGAATGAAATCTTATACATATTTCATAAAACAATTACAGCACCGTACACTTTAGTAGGTCACCGTTTTGTTAACTGTGCACAGCGCACAGTCAAGCTTATGGTTCTTGTTGCCTGCGCCAAACAGTTGGCTTTTGCCTCTCAAGAACAACATACGTCTTGGAACATGTAACTGTGCACGGTTCCTAATAAACATCATGAAGACCTGAACATCATCATCAAATTTTTTTCTTCCACCACCGCCCTACAACATCTGCTATGCGACAGAGTTGAGTTGCACACGCTTTCTTCTGCTCATACATAATGTCCTTCGAGCCGGATGCTCGGTAGGTACCATATTCGGGCATCCTAAGAACCAGCGCCCATGAATCTGCGGCGCCCTTGTCGTGAGACAGGCGACCTCATTATCGGCGGTGGTGAAAACAACGTGTGCTAACATTGACCCCACGGAGTCGGCTTTTGCCTCTCAATAACAACATACGACTTCGAACATGTGCACGGTTCCTAATAAACATCATGAAGACTTGAACATCAAAATCTACTTTATTCTTCCACCACCGCTCTACAACTATCAACTGTCTGTATGTAATATCTGATGTGCGACAGAGTTGAGTTGCACACGCTCTCCTCTGCTGGTACATAATGGTCCTTCGAGCCGGATCTTAAGCCGGATGTAACTAACCCACCAACGACTGGACAGATTTTTAATATCCTACATTTGTTTCTGCTACGAAATGGTCTTTATGTTCTTTAAAAACGTAATGAAAAAAGACTTTTACATTGAAACGATACAAATTTCGCCGGGTCAGCCTAGTGCAATATTCACTCAGTAGTTTTCAGGCGTCAGATGTTTTTGGTCCTTGACATTTCTCTACCACTTGGTAGAGAAAAATAAAAGACCAAAAACATCAGGGAATGGAGGTATGTTGCCAGACGTCGAAGACACGTTCCGCTTGGTAAGAACCCTCCAACCTCCACTAGTAGAAGGCGCAGAACAGGAAGAAGGGAGCAAGTCACCTGCAGGTTGAGGTGGGGCGGGCGCTGCGGCTGGCCGAACATGTGCGCGAAGCCGGCCCGCGGCTGCGCGCCGCCGCCGCCGCCCCCCCGCCACTCGGCCTCGCCCTCCGCCTTGATCTCGCCCCTCACCATCTGAGCCTGCGACCGAAACAGACAACCTCACGAACCGCTCGCGAACGTCGAACTCGGTAAAACGGTTCAAACGGCATTACGTGGATCCATAATACATCACAAATTTGTGGGAACCGCTAGTGATAAAAGTTTTACTATAATGCAATTATTCGTGCCCCTTCGAGTATTTATTTATAATCGCGAAATTTGGCGATAACTCGAAGTATGTAACATACGCAGTCGTTTCAAATTACCGACCAAATCAAAATAGTGAAAGCTTAATGAGAGTAATAATTAACAAAATAATCTAATATATAAAAATCGCACGCGGTGGGCACGCGTGGTGATTCAACCCACACTCTCTCCCTCTCTCTCTTTCTCTGACAGATGGCCTGTGACTTGCAGTAGGATGTAATAGGCTACATAGAAAAACTCGTGTCACAATGTTTGATGTCGGACTCCTTCGAAACGACTTCACAGATTTTTTACAGTAGGTCTGAAAATAGGTCGTAGGCATATTAACATGGCAAAACAACTTTTGCGGGATCAGCTAGGACGCTTTAAAAGTCCTGTCCTCAAATAATATTGTTCAATGACAAGTCAGCACGCGCGATCACGGTTCCACGGAATGCAGGCTCAT